>CM065592.1:417426106-418023769 GCA_033119425.1 Bufotes viridis | reverse complement strand
GTTGTAAACGTACCCAGCCATTATGCCCTACCATCCAATTCTAGACTCTGGTCCTCAAGGATGCAGCTATGTACTACATGGAGTATGCAAAAACAACAATCGGTTATTACTATCAAGGTTATAGCTACCATAGTCCAACTAGAAGTCCATAGGAGGAATTCTTTCAAAGCGACCCTGCCCACCAGATCTTCACTCGGGGTGTACCAAATCTGTTGAGATAAAACCACAAATTAATTCAGAAAAACCTAACCCTTTGGGGTTTGGTACAATACTTAGTGCAACTGTACTATAATATACAGCATGAGAAGGTACATAATTCATTCAGGATCAGTAGAGTGAACTTATCCTGAAGTCCCTATTGAGACTGTTAGGTTCAAGTGTTTGTAATTCAAAAATCCATTTTAGTTCTAGTCTCTTAAGCCTTTTCTCCCTATTGCCTCCCCTTCTGTGCGGGGGTACACCATCTATAATGCGAAAGCGAAGTTGCGAGATGTTATGTTTCAATTTCAAAAAATGCTCAGGTACTGGTAGCTCATTTCTTTGTGAGTCCTCGTTCCTTTAGCCTGATAATAATTTTCAAAACTGATAACGGTGCTGATTCTGAGCCCCACCAATCTGTTAATGATAGCCTATCCTGAAGATATCAATCATTATCAATTCTGGAATAACCCCTTTAAATTGTTAGTAATATGCTTAGCTCTATTAGTCCTGTAAAGATGAAGGGAGTTCCAGTGCACATGCTCAGCTGGTGTTCCATTCATATGGGGAAACACAGAACCCCCATTCTCATGACACCCCTGTTCTCTTGATGGGAGGTGGTCCCCATTGGTCCGATCCCCACTGTTCTTTATTTCCTATCCTTTAAGTACTTTAAATGTGTATACAACCTCTTTAAAGGAAACCTGTCAGCGGCAAAAACCACCCCAAACCGGCAGCAGTACCTTCAAGTAGCTGGCAGTCGGTTTCTAATGATGATTTTCTTCCTGCAGTCCGATGCGGTACAAGCAGGAAAAAACGTTATTTTATCCCCTGCTTCTGCTATTTTCGAGTCACGCTTTAAGTCAAGGTAACCACGTCCCCTTCCCTGCCCCTTTGTCTGTGACTGACAGCCGGCTGTTCGGCAAAGCCAGCCAAACTCTCTGCATAACCGCTGTCAGTCACAGCGAAGGGGCAGGGAAGGGAACGTGGTTACCTTGATTTAAAGCATGACTCGAAAATAGCAGAAGCAGGGGATAAAAGAATGTTTTTTCCTGCTTTTACCGCATACGATTGCAGAAAGAAAATCATCATTAGAAACAGACTGCCAGCTACTTGAAGGTACTGCTGGCGGTTTGGGGTGGTTTTTGCCGCTGAAAGGTTCCCTTTAAACTTGATTTTTACTCTACTTACTGCCATATAATAGCATTAACCAGAAGACATAATGTTGCCAGTTTGGTATTATATCAAAGGCTAATGTTTCTCAGAAAAAGGTAAACCAAAAATTTCAGTAGACTTTGAAAAAGAAAAAAATGTGAGCTAAAGAGGACTTTGTCATCCTTGTGAACATTACGACAAAATAGCTGAACAAAAGTTGGAATTTTACAGATAAGATTCAGTTTGATTCATGTAATTTATTTTAGTGATATATTTATCAGCACTATATAATGGTGGATTTTCTTGGCTACATTCCCACAACTATAGCACGTTCTCTCTATTGTTTTAAACCATACAATGTGAATGTAATATGTTTCTTTTTAAAACAACCATGAAAGGGGTTATCCTGTGAAAAGTATTACTATGCATTGCAAATAAAGTTTTGTTGCAATACATGCAATAAAAATATTGTTAGTATTCTCTACGTACATTACAGCCTAGATACTTTTTATTCATTTGTCATATAAATATAGAGGTATATCTCTCTGTAGAGAGTGCAAAAGAAAATGGCGTGTGGGGGGGATTACATACCATAGTGCTATTTAATAGTGGAATCACTGGGGCTGTGAGTGAGGGACTGTCTTCTAGGTAGGGGAGGAAGGGTTTAACAAGAGCTAATTACCATGCACTCCTGGCCGCATGTGGCGAGCTTCACCCAAAGAAAAGAAGAAGAGACCTCCAGGTATGTGAGTAAAAAAGAGAAAAATTGTATAAATGACGCTGGAAAGCAGCATGGATATAGTTAAAATAATGGCGTACATTACTCTAGTTTTTTGTAAGTCATGGGATAATCCCATTAGTGTAACACGGCTGCTGAGTGCCGCTGTTCCCCTGTTTACTGCCATGGTCCCAGGCGACGTGTTCAGTGGTGATCTGCTGCCGTGCTTCCCCATTCACTGCTGCAGTCCTGAGCTCTGTCCTTGTCCTTACTGTTTGTTCTGGGATTCGCTCTACAGTTTCCTTTCAGCCCTGGTCACAGCATGCCTGCTGCTTATTCCCTGCAGCCAGTGGCGTGCCTAGGGTGTTTGGCACCCGGGGCAAGTCCTGTCTTTGGTCATAATAATCCCCATTGTGCCCCCTTCATAGTAATAATCCCCATTGTGCCCCCTTTATAGTAATAATGCCCACTGTGCCCCCCTTCATAGTAATAATAGCCATTGTGCCCCCTTCATAGTAATAATGCCCATTGTGCGCCTTTAATACCAGTAACGCCCACTGTGCTAGTAATGCTCTTTGTGCCCCCTCCATAGTACAAATCCCCATTGTGCCCCCTTCACAGTAAAAAAATGCCCACTGTGCTCCCTTCGCAGTAATATTGCTCTCTGTGCCCCCTTCATTGTAGTAATGCCCTTCGACTCTGTGCCCCCTCCATAATAGAAATGCCATTTTTCCCCCTTCACATTAGCAATGCCCTCTGTGCCCCCTCCATAGTAGTAATACTCTCTGTGCCCCCTTCATAGTAATAATGTCCTCTGTGCCCCCTCCATTGCAATAAAGTCCTTCGTGCCCCTCCATAGCAATAAAGTCCTCTGTGCCCCCTCCATAGCAATAAAGTCCTCTGGGCCCCTTGTAAGAGGGTGCAAGGTGTTGTATTTGATAGCAGGTACGTGTCACCGAGGTTGCTGGCCTCGGTGAGGTAAGAGCCGGGGTTTTTGGTCTGCAGCAGCTAGTGCTGCTCTGTTAAATAGCATGGCTGCAAAGCCGATCCGGGCCGGCTCTTACTGGGAGCAGCTAAAGAGTAGGGTGGGTGGCTGCTCCCCACGGTCCAGTCCATGTTTTGGGGCTGGGTATAAAACGCAGCCAGCAGCTGTGTCTAAGGGTGTGATTATCCTGGAGCCTGCAAACAGGGCTGAGGAATTCTCTGTCCTGGAGGAAGGAGCTCAGCAAGGTGGTGTTGCCCTGCGACCTGAAGGTGGAATCGCCTGCGGCTGAGCCGACTGCTAGGTGTGAACCCGCACCTAAACCACCCAAGGTGACTGGACCCTGTGTTGGCCTGTTTTTGGTTTTGCCACATGATTTCTGTTGTGTATGAACTGTCACCAAGAGACTGTTTTCATTTCTGGTGTGCAAGTGTGAATAAAACACTGTTTGATGCACAATCTGGACTCCTTGTTTTGCCTCTAAACTGCACCCGCACCGCTGTCTACCAGAGCGACTCCCCACACCCTCCATAGCAATAAAGTCCTCTGTGCCCCCTCCCTAGCAATAAAGTCCTCTGTGCCCCCTCCATAGTAATAAAGCCCTCTGTATTTAAAAAAAAAAAACACAGTAACTACTCACCTTGTCCAACTCCTGAAGCTCACATACCTCTCTTCCCTGCAGGCGCAGATCGCTCTGCATGTGGGGGCTGAGCTTATGCAGATTACCGGGCTGCAGGCTCGACCCATACAGGCCAGCAGCACGATTCGTGCCTGCAGGCTGAATGGTGGAGCGGGGAGAAGTCTTCCTGCTTCATCATTCTGTGCGCCGCTGGCCTGAAGGAGGGGAGAAGCACTGGGAGCTGAGTGGTGAGTGACAGGACCGCAGCTCCCAGTGCTCCAGCAATGAGCGCTTCCATCTGTATTGATGGAAGCACTCATTGCGCAGCGTCCCACATATGTGTGTAAAAAGGGATACTTTAAATATCTGTGTATTTGCAATGTATGGTATTTCCTATTATCAGGCTGGCAATGTCATTATACCCATTTGCCCCTAGGTGGTGCTAGTGCCACTCATTTATATAGCTTGGGGTGTGTCTAGCTCAGTGCAGTGTAGTAGAGTGCAGTGTACTGTAGAGAGGAGGAAGCAAAATACATGGAGGAGAGAAACAGGCCTCCTCCACTATGTAGCTGCAATTTCTTTCCTCCGGGACCTGATCAATTTTGGAGAGGATAAGCTAAGAGTAGTTACAGCAGCTAAGCACCAGACAGTAAGTCTATGTCTAAATCTGAAGCGAGCCTAGTAAGGGTTAGGGCTGAATCCAGCCTATGGACTTCACAGGCACAAGTGCCTGAGAGCAACTTTAGGAGTTCTGGGACACGAATGGATAATTGATGCGCAGAATTGTCCTTTTTCCCACTACAAAGCCTTCCGGGATATGGTGGAAACCGGAATACTTCAGGAGAGCATCCTGCAAATAATGCCGCAGAGTTTGCCTGTAACGAGGGAGAAACGCCCTTATTGGATAGCTCAAGATAAGTAGAAACCAGCATATTTAGTACCAGAGTTCTATAGTTTGGACTTAGAATAATTACAGAAGTCTTGCCTGTAAAGTGTCAGCCTTAAAGAGAACTCCTCAACTGACAATTGCCTAAACCAGATAAAAGGAATAATACTGAACCTATTTCTGAGTCATCACTCATGCCATACAAATGAACTGTATTTGTACTGACTACCTGAAGACAATTGATTCAGTAAATGTTCAACTGTTTGATTACAACCGCCTCCTCATCATTTCCACTACTACACTACTCAATATTTGCTCCTTATGGTGCTGGCGTCACGCACGAACACAGGGGCCCAGCCACACAAGCACCCTAAAACACCATATACCAGTGATGGTGAACCTTTTACAGACCGAGTGCCCAAATTGCAACAAAAAACCCACTTATTTATCGTGAAGTGCCAACATGGCAATTCAATCTGAATACTACAGTCCAATATAGTATATCTTCCATGTACTTTATCACTTAGCTGTAATAGCCTGCCTACATTCAGTGCGCTGCCTGTGCTGTTAATAGTGCATCCTGCACTCATGAATGGCAGGAAAAGTCTAAGGAGTATTGGTACACCATGGCCTTTTCCCAGGGTACGGCTGCCCACTGATAGGGCTCTGAGTGCCGCCTCTGGCACCCATGCCATAGGTTCGCCATCACTGCCATATACCATAAAGGGCACCTCAACCAACATCTGGCTGGTGTTCCCTGCAACCGAGAGTGCTCCGGAGAATTTCGTGCTGTCTTCCCCTTTCACTGAACTCCAGCCCAGGGAGGCTCTACTAAACGTGAGTACAATAACTACTACCCCCATCGGCCCACTGTAGCCTCACGTGTTTCCCCTGTGGCCTGGTTGCTGCAATTGCTTCTGGCACGCCCCTGATTGCCGGCACTCGAGGCGGGATGTCCCCCCCATTCCCACCCTAGTACGCCACTGCCTGCAGCACTTCCTTAAATGCCGGCACACATCACTTCTTGTGCTTTATGGGTTAGATCATGTTACCCTCTATGACCAATCCTAACTCTCCTACACGTATATAAGTGGCTCAGCCCCCTTCCCAGATGCCTGGGTGTCAAGGTCCTACTCCTTGTGTTCTGCTAAAGTTGCTTATATCTCTGCTTGTGTTCCTGTGTACCTGACTCATACTTGTATTCCTGGACTCCGCTACCTGTTTGATCCCTGCCTGCTTGCCTAGACTCTCCTGTTGCCGAACCCAGAGGTAATGACCTGGTGTTCCCCTCAGGAAAGTCTATCCCCACCATCATGGGTACTGTGAAGATCAAGGGGTTCAATTAGACAACGCCCGTAGAGGAGGTAGGACACATGGCACAGTGGGTTCACACCTGCTGGTTCGTGACAATTAGTAAACTTTTTTTTTTAAAAATAACATTATTCTCAATTCGCAATATTTTTTAGGGATTTTTTCAGATTTTAGATTATAGATTTGGGGGTACTAGATCCCATTTAAGAGATTCAGGGGTATATGGATTATACTAGCTCTCCATCAAAAGGAAGAAAATGTACCTTATACCAGCCAAACAATAAACTCTTTTGGAAGAGTGCTAATTTTTTATATTTTATATTATATAAATAATGCCCACATTGAGAAGGTCAAACCTTGGGTATATATACATTGTATATATATATATAATTTTATTTTATTTTTTAATTCTTGGAGGAATTGCTAGTCATGCTTTGTAGGTCTGGAGTCCAGAATATTCTTGAACAGGTTCAGAAAAATTATTTGCTGTACTTTTTGACCTGGTGGACTCCACGTCCTTCAATCATATATAATAGTTATTCTCAATGGACAGAGGGATACTCTTTCCAGCAGAAATGCTAATGAATTTAGGAAAATCTTGTTTTTACTGTGCTGAAGTAAGGTAACCAAAAAGTTTTAATCAGTTTTTTCTTAAACTCCCTTTTTTGCCAAGCATGGCCAAGTGTTAACATGCCACCAATACTTTGTATACTGGTTCTCGTAGCAGCAGAAGATATATCCAGCAGAAAGCCCTGTACAGGAACATTATATAGGTTCCTTAAAGAGCAACCACCTATATCTCTCCAAAAATCATCCAGTAATTGTAGCCATAACATTTATCAGATTATCAGAGGTGTGGCAGAGAAAAGAGAAGTGCTTTATGGGTTTGGTTGGATACAGGAACAGTAGGTGCTACAAACAGGGTGGGAACAAACAAGAGGGATCAGTTTAGATGGTGAAAACGGGTCAGGGGTAGGTATGGGGAAGCAATATCTGTTGAAAATCGTAGTAATCCCGGGGAACCCCTTAAAGCAACTGACTAGTCTCATTTTATGATAGCTCAGCATGACTTTGGTCAAAAATGAAAATGTAATAAATGATTAAAACCACAGTTTTATACAAAATAGCCTTATGGAAAAAAAATTGGTTAAATGTTCATCCTCAAAGAACATGGAAGAAGAAAACTGGATTGCAGGTCACCCAATATAAATGTAAATACAATAATTTTCTCCATTGCTTATGTATATAATTTCAGTCAGATCTTAGATTGCGGTTTTCCTGTTATTTATAGAAAATCAGATAAAACGGTCCAGCAAGCACAGTGCATTCTGCAAATGGTACATTCCAAGAAAACATAATGTAGGGCTCCTGTCACGGGAACTTGTGATTAAACTGAGGCCAGGACCAAGTTACATTCCCACACTTTTCTCAAGTATTATTTATCAGCATTCATGGATGTTAATCATTTACAGTATATTGAGCAATGTGCTTTAATGCATCCAAATTTGCTGTGGTTACATAGGTAATTGTGCACAGAGCCATGAGAAATGCCATAGATAGAAAATAAATGACTCATTATTAGATGTGAATATTGTTTGTGGCTTACGCTGTGTATTTCGTGATTGTTTGTGTTGCATTTAGGCATGTCAATAATGTGCCATTCTAAGTATTAATACGTAAAAATATCCAGACTAATATAAGAATTTGATCCAAGGAACGACTAAAAAAGGATACCTGAGGTAGTCCAATCTCTTCAGTGTCCCAGGCTACATTTTTCGCTCATTCTTTACACTGTAGCTCTTTCTGTTTAATTAGCTGCTAGTGTTGATTGCGAATATTCTAATTGCGAATTTTTATCACGCATATCGGCACTTCAGGCATTCACGAAAATCTAGATTGTAGTGCTATACATTCATAATCGTGAATATTCTAGTTTTTTTTTCCATTAGTACCCTTACTGCTTCTTGCTTGTGGGCCAATGGGAAGGCTGCAATGTCTTTGTCTGAGCTTAGCAACATCCCTAGCAACCAATAGGAAATTTGCCTACCCCTAACTATATAAGAAACTTTTTTTGCAGTTTTGAGAGAGAGCAGTGTCATTGCTGTGCTCTGTGCTTTGCAGACTCATCTGGATCCTTATTCAATTACATTAGATAGTTAGTTAGTTAGTTAGTTAGCTCATATATATAATACAGATAGTTAGTGGGCGATAGTTGGGGTAGGTTAGATTGTGATATAGTGTAGCTGATTCAGTTCCAGTGCAGGGTGTTAGGTAGTGTGAAAGGAATTACTGTGCTGTGATGTCACAACAATACTTAGTGCACCGATCAGTAAAATCTACTCAGACCTGATAAAATGTGAAGTTGCATGTATTGGTATCATTAGTGCTGATTTGTGCAATCTCGAAAATAATGACTGGAGAATTTATTGCAAATATTATGTGAAAAATTTTCAAAATATCGCGAAAACGAATATTGCCTATGCCGCTCAGGCTGCTGTGTTTAGGCACAAAAATCAACAGAAAGTCAATGAATGTGAATAGAGTTTCCCATATAGCAGGGACAGAATGATTATTACCTACAAACATGTAAACCATCAACGAGAAAAAGAAAATGAGCAAAATGCCACCTTATACTTTTGATCAATGTTAAGTAGGCCATGAAGGCTATGTACAATTTTGGGGACAATTTTAGTAAGTTTGGCATTAAAAATTTTTTTTTTTTTAATGGTCTTTATCAAAAATTGTCAACAGTTTTTCCTCATTTTCACTATATCTACAGACTACTGCTTCCCTTTTCTCAGTGAATCCGTCAGGTAGAGGCTCTGATGCCTAGATTCATAGCCATTATTGTTGAGCTCCTGAC
This sequence comes from Bufotes viridis, assembly GCA_033119425.1. Lineage (NCBI taxonomy): Eukaryota > Metazoa > Chordata > Amphibia > Anura > Bufonidae > Bufotes > Bufotes viridis. The sequence continues at coordinate 418,015,037 of CM065592.1, read as the reverse complement.
AGCTCATAACACTCATTATAGCTAAATTCTTATCAAACATAAGAATATGGGCTAAATGTTTATGAGCTGTCAGGAGTTCAGGATTAAGGGCTACAAATCGATCCATAAAAAAAAACTCCCTGACTCCCTGATTCACTATGTGTCGGAGAGCAATAGTCTACAAATATAGGCAAAGTGACCCTTGTATAGGAAAAACTACTGAAAATATTTAATAAAGACCAAATAAGGACAAAAACATGTGTAGAATGCAATGGTAAAAAATTGCCCCCAAAAGTGTTCATAGCCTTTAAAGGAGTTGTCTCACCCTGAACATTCATGGCCTATCGTTAGGATATGCCATCAATGTTAGATAGGTGCAGGTACCACCTCTAGGACCAACACCTATCTTTAGAACAAAGTTTTCAAAGACAACCATAGCGCCGGCCTCCACTCATTTCAATAGGTGTGCTGAAAATAGCCGAGCACCGCTTAGAAGTCCCATAGAAATTAATGGACAGCGCACTGTGCATAGCCAAACCAGGGCTCAGCAATTTTAGGCACTCCCATAGTAATGAATGGAGGGCAGCCGTTCATGTGCGGTGTGCTCTAGTTCTCTTTGGGAGCTTCATTCTACAGATAGATGCAGGTCCCAGATATATATGACATCGGTCCCTATCTGACATTGGTGGAATATCATATAGTTCATCAGTGACTCACACTTAAAATCCCCTGTGATTGGCCGAAGTTACCTGCAAGGCATTATAGGTAATCTCGCTGGACTGTGGCACCATTCAAGGTCATGTGATCCTCTTTCTCTGTCTTTTGAGCTGTAAAATGGTGACTTCAATATTGAGCAATTCATGTTGGACGAATTGCAAATTTTCTGAATTCACTGAAATCCATTGTTTTTGGAAAATCTGTAAAAAATCTGATTCATGTACAATTAAATTATCTCAATCATGAGCAGACTTTCAGTATTTCATTGAAAGCATACGTAATCAAGGATGAAATATGTTGTTACAGAGCTCCACAACATAGAAATTATAACCAGAATGATACTGCCCAAGAAAATACAACCAGTTTAAGGGTACCTGATTCCACTCAATACCCAGGCTGTTTTTGTTGCCCACCTTTTGGCCATTTACAGTGGTATCTACTCCTTGTCTTGCCTGATGGTACAGAGGTCTGAAATACTGCACGTGTGGTGTGACCATAATTCACCAATAAGAATCAATGGACTTTGGATGTCTATACCTCCAAGAGTATGTCCAGCATCACCTAAATATGTTGGGACGTACCCTAGGTACAGAATGGAAACTCATGATAACGTAATGTCTGTATAGCTGTATATAATTCTTTAGTATTCTACCACAGGATCTTGATGAAAACGATACAGCACTAGTTTTTCTACTATTGGTATATCCTGTCACAACTTTGTATTGCAAGATTGCATAGCTTCCTTTAAAATTATTTATGGTGTAATGCTTCCTGGAAATTTAACTCGACCCCCCCCCCCCCCTCCTACAAATTTCCTTCATTACATTTGAAATGGGTTTGTTTGTAGCTGAGATGCCTCTGTAAGCCACTGTGAGATACAGTTACTTGAACATGGTGTGTGTGTATCTCCTGCTTGTGCCATACTTTGAATACATGGTTATTGTATCTCCCCTTCCAGAAATACAGGACATCCTAAATTCTGTTCCCTATCCTGTTCTCTTCTCGCTGTCCCTCCCTGTCTCTGGAAAAGTGTGTATCACATACTGTGCAGAAGATCATGTAGTCAGTAGCAGAGCAGTGCCTTAATGTTTTTGTCTATCAAGACAGGGAGTAATTACAACACTTCCTTATACCGTGTAATAAAAGATCATGCAGGCAGCTTTAAATCAAGGCTTTGTATTTTAGAAGTAAGAAGAATTATGGGATTTGTATGGTAATACCATTTAAAGCAAGCCCTGGTAGCATGAAAACAATTGTGCTGCGCAGAGCCAGAAAATATATTTAATATTGAAAGTTCTGAGCAATAGTGGCATCGTCTATTGAGCATTCAGTCACACACAAGTGCTTTACATATATATATATATATATATATATATATATATATATATCTATATATATATATATATTATTATTATTATTATTATTATTATTAATTTTGTTTTCAGAAAACCCTTTTCAATTTTGTCAGGCTTGTCCTTGTTATCTACTATGCAATGTTCCTAAAAAGTTCCTTAATGGTTTCAAGGACTATACTCAACAACTAGTGTCTTCTTGCCGCAACTAATGAGCAACATAGACTCTTGTTTTACTCAAATATTGCATTTTTTATCATTGATTTTATTAACCTGTGCTTTTAACCCTTTCGTGACCACCTTTTTCATGGCAGTCGCTAAAGAGCCTTTTTTCGTCAGTCTAGTCTAAGTGTTTCGTAGTCTCCTGCTTTAAAGATTGAGCTTAGATTAAACTCTCATCCCAGCTGTTTAATTTCTCATATAGCAACCATGGCATCTAAGTACAGCAGTTCACCCCATTTCTTCACTGTGACGTGATTGCGGGCTGCCAATGGCCTCTAGGTCTATCATCTGCGGAAGCCTATTAGGTCCTGTCAGAAGCAGGGTCTAATAGGATCACTGTCAATGTAAAATGATGGACATGATTGGTCATTAGACCTAAAATTAGACAAATCACTATGTGGTTAATGCTTTTCTATGGTTACTTTAGTATAGCTCTATTTTTGTACACACATGATTTAATATGACCCCATATTGCTCTGTGTACATGTGTGACAAAAGTCATACAAATAAAACAAAAAAGAAATGACACTTGAATGAGCTGAAAGGAACAGAGTAAGCTAGACGTATGACTACATAAATTAAAGCATGAACATGCCATTGAAAAGCCCTGAAAATAATAAAAAACTTTCTGGAGATACACTACTAATATGGATCCAATGATTAGATGACACATATATATTTTTCCTCCCATTTGTAAGTAGAGAACAAATCACTCTATAAATTATATTCAGAGCATCCAGAATCAGTCGTAGTGCATTAATGAAATGAGATCTTGTAGTACTCTGGACAATAAGTCTTCTGAGAAAAGTCACTGGTATATATGGAAAATGTGAACTCATTAGAAACTGCAGTGCTCAGTTTTTAGTAATATATCTAATATCCACAGCCAACTCACTCACCTGTTTCTGGCCTGGCTGGATAAAGCTTTCATAAGGCAGCTGGCATTGAGCTGAATTTTTAGCTGATCTCTCAAGTTACTGCAAAAGCCTGGTTTCAGAGCAAACCAGACAACTTCGCTTGGACATAGGGCCATTAATTGTATAAGGGAAAAAGCATGTAGCCAGGTGCAAATGGAAATTCTTTCATTAAAAGCAAACAGTTTTTTGGTGTGAAATGCATTTAAGGTTGTAACTTGTGCCACATTCTATTTTTTCTAATGTGCGCCACATTAACTATGTTGTGTGACTTCCTTCTCTTTCTGTTTGTTCTGCCTCCTTCTTAGTCCAGGTTATATGCTCCTGTAGATATATAGTTGTCAGCATTTTGGCAGCACTTTGCTACCGATCCCATATGTATAGCCTGTCAAAATGTACCCTTAAACAGAGCTTTGCCATTCACGTAGCCCCCTTAAGTTAGTCTATTAGGTCAGATGCATAGTTAACCAGTCTAGTGGTCTTTGTAAACTGACCTTAAGATGGCGGATAAACCTTCCTTCCTGAGTTGCTCTGACCGTTTGCACCTCTGAGACAATCGAGTAATGATAACATCCAACTTCCCCTGTAAATTTATGTACTAGATGAACCACTACAACACCCAGAGCATTCAATAAGCTCCCTTTTCTTAAAGGTGTATTCTGATTATATAAAGCTATTCCCTATCCACAGGATAGGGGACAACTATTAGATTGGTGTGGGTCCTATCATTAGGACCCCCACGTTCACAAAAACAGGGGCCCAGTACCTTGTGGAGCCCCTCAAAATGAACAGAGTGGCCGGTTGGGCATGTGCCCAGCCGCTCTATTCATTTCTATGGGAGTTCCAGAGTTAGCCGAGTACAGTGCTTGGATATTTCCAGCATGTCCCATAGATGTAAATTGAGCAGCTCCATTCATTTCGGGGCTCCATGGGCCACTATGCTGCCCTGTTCTCATGATCTAGGAGGTACCAGAGTCAGGACCCCCACCAGTCTAATAGTTATTCTCTATCCTGTGGATAGGAGATAACCTAATATAACCAAAATACCCCTTTAACCCCTTAATGACCAGCCTCTTTTGGGCCTTACTGACCAAGCATTTTTCTTCCCTTTTTCATCGTCACTTTCCAAGAGCTATAACCTTTTTATTTTTCCACCTATATAGCTTCATGAGGGCTTGTTATTTGCGAGACAAGTTGTAGTTTTTAATGGCACCATTTTCGGGTAAACATAACTTTCTGATTAACTTTTATGAACTCTTTCTGGCAGGGAAATGGGAAAAACAGCAATACTGCCACTGCGTTTTTACGTTATAAATTCTACGGAGTTCATTTTTCGGTATAAATAACATAATATCTTTATTTTATGGGTCAGCCCGATTACAGTGATACCAAATACATATAGTTTGTTTTACGTTTAACTACTTGTTTGCAATAGGACCTCTTTTTTAAAAGAAAAAAATGTTTTTGCATTGGTGCATCCCAAGACCCATAACTTTTTTATTTTTCTTTCTATAGAGTTGTGTGAGGGCATGATTTTTGCGGGACGACTTGTATTTTTCATTGGTATCATTTTGGAGTAAATGGCGCTTTTTGATCGCTTGTTATTACGTTTTTTCGGTGGCAACTAAGTATAGATTAGCAATTCTGTCTTTCTTTTTATTTATTTTTTAAGGCGTCTACCGTAGGGGATAATATATGTGATACTTATGTAGTCCGGGTAGTTTTGGACGCGGCAATACCAAACATATGGGGGAGATTTTTTTTTTGCAATTTTTTTAATTGAAAAGTGTATTTTCAATGGAAAAAAAAGCGTAATTTTTTGAATGGATTTTTTTATTTAATAAATGTTTTTTTTTCTTGTTTTTTTTACCACTTAATAGTCCCACAAGGCATTGCATTTTACTTTAGGCTGGTCTGGGGCCTACATCAGACCCCTGCCAGCCTTCACACACATTGCCACCCCTCGATCGCATTTGCGTGGTGCCGATGGGAGACAGAGGGAGTCCACTCCCTCTGTCAGCACTTTACATGTGGCGGGCGCCAAGTGTTAATAAGCCCGGATCAGCACTCCTGCATGTGAGAGCCGGGTCCGCTCTGCACGGGGGACCAGTGCAGTGCTTCGACTGGGCAGCCATAAAAAAGTGGCGGCCCAGCCTAAAGCCCCTTATTGACAGCCGTTAAAACACGTATGGGTGGTCATTAAGGAGTTAATGTAACAAAACTTCTTCTATGCTAAAGGCAGAATATTCTTTCTTCTAGATGTAGTGGATGTCCCTTATTGACTTAGGAATAAACAGTTGAGTAGGCAGATCTGAGTACTGTGCATTGATTTGCTTCTACATAATATTCTGATCTTCCCCAAGGCCAGTGGTGGCGAACCTATGGCACGGGTGCCAGAGGCGGCACTCAGAGCCCTCTCTGTGGGCACCCATGCTCTGGAAATAGTCTAAGGTGTACCAGTATGCCTTAGATTGTTCCTGCCATTCATCAGCACAGGGCGCACTGTGAACAGCACAGGCAGTGCACTGAATGTAGGCAGCTATTATAGCTAAATGATAAAGCACATGGAAGATATACTATATTGGACGGTAGTATTCATGGTAAATTGCCTTGTTGGCACTTTACGATAAATGTGTGGGTTTTGGGTTACAGTTTGGGCACTTAATCTGTAAAAGTTTTGCCATCACTGACCTAGGCCATACTTTAGCCTATCCATTAAAAAACATAGTCATATTTTATGCTTTTGACTGTGAGAACCAAATAAACCCTCTTAAAGAGGTGTCCCAGGGGAAACACCCAATCAAGACTAGAGGAAGCATAACACCCCAAAAAGTAAATCATGACTCCAAATGCAGACCTTTAGTGATATTTTCTTTGGTCATGTGACGTCATGTGTACATTGCTTAGACTTTGGATGGCCACCACTCTTCCCTCTCTAGCTTTGCTAAGTCTTTTCCTAAACAGGCAATGAAATGTATACTAAAATACTTGTTTTCATGCATGTAAATGGTCCAATTAACATTAACATATGAAGAGTAGATATGGATATCAAGAATTAGTTCACTGTGACACGGGTTGCTGTGTTGCTCACGTTTGTGCTCTGCTGTACTGGCTACGATGGGTTCCGTGTAGACTGGTTGCCAGGACCGACGTGTAGTAATGGCAGCCTGTGTTGTTTGCTGGTGCATGCTCCCCTCCCTGTTTGGTTCAATGTGTGGTTAATGGTTTGATTTGGGTGTGCCTTTTAGGTGCTCAGATGACCTCATCACCCTGCTGTGATATCCTGTGAGCTGTGGGTTGGAGGTCAGTCTGTCTCCCACTTTGCTGGGTGCAGGAACTGTGCGCCTGACCTGGGGATATTACATCTGCCCTGTCTGTGTGGTCACCTAATGAGACATCAAGGTCACATATTTTGGACCTTCTCATCTTGGTAGCTGGATGTTGTGGGGCACAGGCTGTGTTTTGACATAAACTAATACGTTAACTGTTTAATCATCATAGACTCAGAGATCAAAATGTTCTGCCCAAAAATTATGAGGAAACCAAAGAGTTCACAAATATAACTTCTCATAATTCCATCTATGACTTAACTATTCGCTTCTTCACAAAGAAGAATTTGTTCGTTCCATAACAAACAACTTTTATAGAGGACAGGACTAAAACCAAGTTAACATTAAGTCTGTCATATTTTTACTTTGCCTAGTTCATAGGAAAGGCAGTTCTTAGTCTAATTGTCATTTCAAGCCAATTTTCAACCAGGAACCAGTCACAATCACTCTAGTATTAGGTCATCGATCTGGTGCAAACACCTAGATCCGAGCCAACTTTCATCTTAATCTCAGCAGGCAGCCATTATGGAGATCAGAAACAATTTTTGGCTGTAACCTTTGCTTGCACTCAACCTTGTGCTAGAACATTGTGTAGCTCGCCTAAACTATTTTTGAATGATTATTCTAACCAATATATAAGGTGGAATTTAGTACAGACTCCTTTCTCAACCCTCAGATTTAATGAGGCACTTTCTATATGATGTATCCACATGCATGTACAGCAATTCTATAGAATAAACCCCTTGTACTGTCAGCCAACATGCCTTGGGCCCACCAGAGGTAAAGTTTTTGAGAATTTGTCATCAATCCTAACAGAACCTGTTTATTTTCGATTGCCTACATGATGGCAACATATTCCACAGCACTGTACAAAAACTACCAACACCCACATCAGTCCAAACTACCAATGTGTCTCCATCTCACAATGTAGTTTTCCCTATTTTAGACACACACTTATATATTAAAACTAGGGATGAGCGAACCCAGTGAAGTTCGGGTTCGCTTGGTTCGGCCGAACTTCAGGTCAAAGTTCGGGTTCGGGACTCAAACTTGATCCGATCTGACAGGAGCCTCTCTCTATGCATGTCCCCGCTGCTGGCCATTCAGTGGGGTACCCGGTCATATGCCATTTCTGCAACGGTTACTGCTGCTGAGGCCATTTATTGACTGGCGGCTGTGATGTGCATGTAGATGTATCTTCACACTTCTCATCCCGTGCAGATGAGGCTGACGGCTGAGGACAGTCATTGGCCACATCATTCATGTGCAATATCCTGCACATCACCGCTGCAGTTTGTAAATAAGCAGTGGCACGAGGGCTGGACCAGCAATGCAGAGAACTGGGCCGGAGAAGCGGTGAGAATAATATCATCTGTTAATATAGGCAATCAGAGAGCTTGTAAAAAAGATTTAATTATCACAGACAACCCCATTCAGTTTTTTTCTTTTTTTTGGGGGGGGGGCGGGGGGACGGGGGGGGGGGGACATTTCACTATTCTCCTTAGAAAGCAGATAGCTTTGGTTCACCCCAGGGTAAGGGTGGACCTTTCCGTATGCATTTGAATACTTCTGTATTCCCCAGATTTTGTCTGAACTTGTATCCACCAGAAGCAAGGATTAGTGTCCGTGTTATACGACTTCTCTCCTGTAGACTGTCAGCTCTTATAGGCAGGGATCCTTATCCTGTAGAGTGTAAGCTCTTATGGTCAGGAGCCTCTCTCCTGTAGAGTGTAATCTCTTATGGGCAGGAGCCTCTCTCCTCTAGAGTGTAAGCTCTTATGGGCAGGAGCCTCTCTCCTGTAGAGTGTAAGCTCTTATGGGCAGGGACCTCTCTCCTGGAGAGTGTAAGCTCTTATGGGTAGGAGCCTCTCTCCTGTAGAGTGTAAGCTCTTATGGGCAGGAGCCTCTCTCCTGTAGAGTGTAAGCTCTTATCGGCAGGAGCCTCTCTCCTGTAGAGTGTAAGCTCTTATGGGCAGGAGCCTCTCTCCTGTAGAGTGTAAGCTCTTATGGGCAGGAGCCTCTCTCCGGTAGAGTGTAAGCTCTTATGGACAGGAGCCTCTCTCCTGTAGAGTGTAAGCTCTTATGGGCAGGAGCCTCTCTCCTGTAGAGTGTAAGCTCTTATGGGCAGGAGCCTCTCTCCTGTAGAGTGTAAGCTCTAATGGGTAGGAGCCTCTCTCCTGTAGAGTGTAAGCTCCTATGGGCAGGAGCCTCTCTCCTGTAGAGTGTAAGCGCTTTTGGGCAGAGACCTCTCTCCTGTAGAGTGTAAGCTCTTATGGGCAGGAGCCTCTCTCCTGTAGAGTGTAAGCTCTTATCGGCAGAAGCCTCTCTCCTGGAGAGTGTAAGCTCTTATGGGCAGGAGCCTCTCTCCTGTAGAGTGTAAGCGCTTTTGGGCAGAGACCTCTCTCCTGTAGAGTGTAAGCTCTTATGGGCAGGAGCCTCTCTCCTGTAGAGTGTAAGCTCTTATCGGCAGAAGCCTCTCTACTGGAGAGTGTAAGCTCTTATGGGCAGGAGCCTCTCTCCTATAGAGTGTAAGCTCTTATGGGCAGGAGCCTCTCTCCTGTAGAGTGTAAGCTCTTATGGGCAGGAGCCTCTCTCCTGTAGAGTGTAAGCTCTTATCAGCAGAAGCCTCTCTCCTGGAGAGTGTAAGCTTTTATGGGCAGGAGCCTCTCTCCTGTAGAGTGTAAGCTCTTATGGGCAGGAGCCTCTCTCCTGTAAAGTGTAAGCTCTTATGGGCAGGAGCCTCTCTCCTGTAAAGTGTAAGCTCTTATGGGCAGAAGCCTGTCTTCTGTAGAGTGTAAGCTCTTATGGGCAGGAGCCTCTCTCCTGTAGAGTGTAAGCTCTTATGGGTAGGAGCCTCTCTCCTGTAAAGTGTAAGCTCCTATGGGCAGGAGCCTCTCTCCTGTAAAGTGTAAGCTCTTATGGGCAGGAGCCTCTCTCCTGTAGAGTGTAAGCGCTTTTGGGCAGAGACCTCTCTCTTGTAGAGTGTAAGCTCTTATGGGCAGGAGCCTCTCTCCTGTAGAGTGTAAGCTCTTATGGACAGGAGTCTCTCTCCTATAGAGTGTAAGCTCTTATGGGCAGGAGCCTCTCTCCTGTAGAGTGTAAGCTCTTATGGGCAGGAGCCTCTCTCCTGTAGAGTGTAAGCTCTTATGGGTAGGAGCCTCTCTCCTGTAGAGTGTAAGCTCCTATGGGCAGGAGCCTCTCTCCTGTAGAGTGTAAGCTCTTATGGGCAGGAGCCTCTCTCCTGTAGAGTGTAAGCTCTTATCGGCAGAAGCCTCTCTCCTGGAGAGTGTAAGCTCTTATGGGCAGGAGCCTCTCTCCTGTAGAGTGTAAGCGCTTTTGGGCAGAGACCTCTCTCCTGTAGAGTGTAAGCTCTTATGGGCAGGAGCCTCTCTCCTGTAGAGTGTAAGCTCTTATCGGCAGAAGCCTCTCTCCTGGAGAGTGTAAGCTCTTATGGGCAGGAGCCTCTCTCCTATAGAGTGTAAGCTCTTATGGGCAGGAGCCTCTCTTCTGTAGAGTGTAAGCACTTATGGGCAGGAGCCTCTCTCCTGTAGAGTGTAAGCTATTATCAGCAGAAGCCTCTCTCCTGGAGAGTGTAAGCTTTTATGGGCAGGAGCCTCTCTCCTGTAGAGTGTAAGCTCTTATGGGCAGGAGCCTCTCTCCTGTAAAGTGTAAGCTCTTATGGGCAGGAGCCTCTCTCCTGTAAAGTGTAAGCTCTTATGGGCAGAAGCCTGTCTTCTGTAGAGTGTAAGCTCTTATGGGCAGGAGCCTCTCTCCTGTAGAGTTTAAGCTCTTATGGGTAGGAGCCTCTCTCCTGTAAAGTGTAAGCTCCTATGGGCAGGAGCCTCTCTCCTGTAAAGTGTAAGCTCTTATGGGCAGGAGCCTCTCTCCGGTAGAGTGTAAGCGCTTTTGGGCAGAGACCTCTCTCTTGTAGAGTGTAAGCTCTTATGGGCAGGAGCCTCTCTCCTGTAGAGTGTAAGCTCTTATGGACAGGAGTCTCTCTACTATAGAGTGTAAGCTCTTATGGGCAGGAGCCTCTCTCCTGTAGAGTGTAAGCTCTTATGGGCAGGAGCCTCTCTCCTGTAGAGTGTAAGCTCTTATGGGTAGGAGCCTCTCTCCTGTAGAGTGTAAGCTTTTATGGGCAGAAGCCTCTCTCCTGTAGAGTGTAAGCTCTTATGGGTAGCAGCCTCTCTTCTGTAAAGTGTAAGCTCCTATGGGCAGGAGCCTCTCCCCTGTAGAGTGTAAGCTCTTATGGGCAGAAGCCTCTCTCCTGTAGAGTGTAAGCTCTAATGGGTAGGAGCCTCTCTCCTGTAGAGTGTAAGCTCCTATGGGCAGGAGCCTCTCTCCTGTAGAGTGTAAGCTCTTATGGGCAGGAGCCTCTCTCCTGTAGAGTGTAAGCGCTTATGGGCAGAGACCTCTCTCCTGTAGAGTGTAAGCTCTTATGGGCAGGAGCCTCTCTCCTGTAGAGTGTAAGCTCTTATGGGCAGGAGCCTCTCTCCTGTAGAGTGTAAGCTCTTATGGGCTGGAGACTCTCTCCTGTAGAGTGTAAGCTCATATGGGCAGAAGCCTCTCTCCTGTAGAATGTAAGCTCTTATGGGCAGGAGCCTCTCTCCTGTAGAGTGTAAGCTCTTATGGGCAGAAGCCTCTCTCCTGTAAAGTGTAAGCTCTTATGGGCAGGAGCCTCTCTCCTGTAGAGTGTAAGCGCTTTTGGGCAGAGACCTCTCTCCTGTAAATTGTAAGCTCTTATGGGCAGGAGCCTCTCTCCTGTAGAGTGTAAGCTCTTATGGGCAGAAGCCTCTCTCCTGTAGAGTATAAGCTCTTATGGGCAGGAGCCTCTCTCCTGTAAAGTGTAAGCTCATATGGGCAGGAGCCTCTCTCCTGTAGAGTGTAAGCTCTTATGGGCAGGAGCCTCTCTCCTGTAGAGTGTAAGCTCTTATGGGCAGGAGCCTCTCTCCTATAGAGTGTAATCTCTTATGGGCTGGAGACTCTCTCCTGTAGAGTGTAAGCTCATATGGGTAGAAGCCTCTCTCCTGAAAAATGTAAGCTCTTATGGGCAGGAGCCTCTCTCCTGTAGAGTGTAAGCTCTTATGGGTAGAAGCTTCTCTCCTGTAAAATGTAAGCTCTTATGGGCAGGAGCCTCTCTCCTGTAGAGTGTAAGCGCTTTTGGGCAGAGACCTCTCTCCTGTAAATTGTAAGCTCTTATGGGCAGGAGCCTCTCTCCTGTAGAGTGTAAGCTCTTATGGGCAGAAGCCTCTCTCCTGTAGAGTATAAGCTCTTATGGGCAGGAGCCTCTCTCCTGTAAAGTGTAAGCTCCTATGGGCAGGAGCCTCTCTCCTGTAGAGTGTAAGCTCTTATGGGCAGGAGCCTCTCTCCTGTAGAGTGTAAGCGCTTTTGGGCAGAGACCTCTCTCTTGTAGAGTGTAAGCTCTTATGGGCAGGAGCTTCTCTCCTGTAGAGTGTAAGCTCTTATGGGCAGGAGCCTCTCTCCTATAGAGTGTAAGCTCTTATGGGCTGGAGACTCTCTCCTGTAGAGTGTAAGCTCTTATGGGTAGAAGCCTCTCTCCTGAAAAATGTATGCTCTTATGGGCAGGAGCCTCTCTCCTGTAGAGTGTAAGCTCTTATGGGTAGAAGCTTCTCTCCTGTAAAATGTAAGCTCTTATGGGCAGGAGCCTGTCTCCTGTAGAGTGTAAGCTCTTATGGGTAGAAGCCTCTCTCCTGTAGAGTGTAAGCTTTTATGGGCAGAAGCCTCTCTCCTGTAGAGTGTAAGCTCTTATGGGTAGCAGCCTCTCTTCTGTAAAGTGTAAGCTCCTATGGGCAGGAGCCTCTCCCCTGTAGAGTGTAAGCTCTTATGGGCAGAAGCCTCTCTCCTGTAGAGTGTAAGCTCTAATGGGTAGGAGCCTCTCTCCTGTAGAGTGTAAGCTCCTATGGGCAGGAGCCTCTCTCCTGTAGAGTGTAAGCTCTTATGGGCAGGAGCCTCTCTCCTGTAGAGTGTAAGCTCTTATGGGCAGAGACCTCTCTCCTGTAGAGTGTAAGCTCTTATGGGCAGGAGCCTCTCTCCTGTAGAGTGTAAGCTCTTATTGGCAGAAGCCTCTCTCCTGGAGAGTGTAAGCTCTTATGGGCAGGAGCCTCTCTCCTGTAGAGTGTAAGCGCTTTTGGGCAGAGACCTCTCTCCTGTAAATTGTAAGCTCTTATGGGCAGGAGCCTCTCTCCTGTAGAGTGTAAGCTCTTATGGGCAGGAGCCTCTCTCCTGTAAAGTGTAAGCTCCTATGGGCAGGAGCCTCTCTTCTGTAGAGTGTAAGCTCTTATGGGCAGGAGCCTCTCTCCTGTAGAGTGTAAGCTCTTATGGGTAGTAGCCTCTCTCCTGTAGAGTGTAAGCTCCTATGGGCAGGAGCCTCTCTCCTGTAGAGTGTAAGCTCTTATGGGCAGGAGCCTCTCTCCTGTAGAGTGTAAGCGCTTTTGGGCAGAGACCTCTCTCTTGTAGAGTGTAAGCTCTTATGGGCAGGAGCCTCTCTCCTGTAGAGTGTAAGCTCTTATGGGCAGGAGCCTCTCTCCTATAGAGTGTAATCTCTTATGGGCTGGAGACTCTCTCCTGTAGAGTGTAAGCTCTTATGGGTAGAAGCCTCTCTCCTGAAAAATGTAAGCTCTTATGGGCAGGAGCCTGTCTCCTGTAGAGTGTAAGCTCTTATGGGTAGAAGCTTCTCTCCTGTAAAATGTAAGCTCTTATGGGCAGGAGCCTCTCTCCTGTAGAGTGTAAGCGCTTTTGGGCAGAGACCTCTCTCCTGTAAATTGTAAGCTCTTATGGGCAGGAGCCTCTCTCCTGTAGAGTGTAAGCTCTTATGGGCAGAAGCCTCTCTCCTGTAGAGTATAAGCTCTTATGGGCAGGAGCCTCTCTCCTGTAAAGTGTAAGCTCCTATGGGCAGGAGCCTCTCCCCTGTAGAGTGTAAGCTCTTATGGGCAGGAGCCTCTCTCCTGTAGAGTGTAAGCGCTTTTGGGCAGAGACCTCTCTCTTGTAGAGTGTAAGCTCTTATGGGCAGGAGCTTCTCTCCTGTAGAGTGTAAGCTCTTATGGGCAGGAGCCTCTCTCCTATAGAGTGTAAGCTCTTATGGGCTGGAGACTCTCTCCTGTAGAGTGTAAGCTCTTATGGGTAGAAGCCTCTCTCCTGAAAAATGTATGCTCTTATGGGCAGGAGCCTCTCTCCTGTAGAGTGTAAGCTCTTATGGGTAGAAGCTTCTCTCCTGTAAAATGTAAGCTCTTATGGGCAGGAGCCTCTCTCCTGTAGAGTGTAAGCTCTTATGGGTAGAAGCTTCTCTCCTGTAAAATGTAAGCTCTTATGGGCAGGAGCCTCTCTCCTGTAGAGTGTAAGCGCTTTTGGGCAGAGACCTCTCTCCTGTAAATTGTAAGCTCTTATGGGCAGGAGCCTCTCTCCTGTAGAGTGTAAGCTCTTATGGGCAGAAGCCTCTCTCCTGTAGAGTGTAAGCTCTTATGGGCAGGAGCCTCTCTCCTGTAAAGTGTAAGCTCCTATGGGCAGGAGCCTCTCTCCTGTAGAGTGTAAGCTCTTATGGGCAGGAGCCTCTCTCCTGTAGAGTGTAAGCTCTTATGGGTAGGAGCCTCTCTCCTGTAGAGTGTAAGCTCCTATGGGCAGGAGCCTCTCTCCTGTAGAGTGTAAGCTCTTATGGGCAGGAGCCTCTCTCCTGTAGAGTGTAAGCGCTTTTGGGCAGAGACCTCTCTCTTGTAGAGTGTAAGCTCTTATGGGCAGGAGCCTCTCTCCTGTAGAGTGTAAGCTCTTATGGGCTGGAGACTCTCTCCTGTAGAGTGTAAGCTCTTATGGGTAGAAGCCTCTCTCCTGAAAAATGTAAGCTCTTATGGGCAGGAGCCTCTCTCCTGTAGAGTGTAAGCTCTTATGGGTAGAAGCTTCTCTCCTGTAAAATGTAAGCTCTTATGGGCAGGAGCCTCTCTCCTGTAGAGTGTAAGCTCTTATGGGTAGAAGCTTCTCTCCTGTAAAATGTAAGCTCTTATGGGCAGGAGCCTCTCTCCTGTAGAGTGTAAGCTTTTATGGGCAGGAGCCTCTCTCCTGTAGAGTGTAAGCTCTTATGGGCAGGAGCCTCTCTCCTGTAGAGTGTAAACTCTTATGGGCAGGAGCCTCTCTCCTGTAGAGTGTAAGCTCTTATGGGCAGGAGCCTCTCTCCTGTAGAGTGTAAACTCTTATGGGCAGGAGCCTCTCTCCTGTAGAGGGTAAGCTCTTATGGGCAGGAGCCTCTCTCCTGTAGAGGGTAAGCTCTTATGGGCAGGAGCCTCTCTCCTGTAGAGTGTAAGCTCTTATGGGCAGGAGCCTCTCTCCTCTAGAGTGTAAGCTCTTATGGGTAGGAGCCTCTCTCCTGTAGAGTGAGAACTCTTATGGGCAGTGGCCTCTCTTCTGTAGATTGTAAGCTATTTTGGGCAGCAACCTGTCTCCTGTGAGGTGTAAGCTCCTATGGGCAGAAAACTCTCTCCTGTAGAGTGTAAGTTTATATGGGAAAGCATCTCTCCTCTTTTATTGTTAGCATTGAGCAAATTGAAGTATCTGAAGGGGACTTCGATCCGAATTTCATGGAAAATTCTATTCACTGCAAAACCGAATTTCTTCTTCCTGTGTGATAATGAATCAAATTTCCCTGAAATGGCAGTAAAAATAATTTAAAAAAAACACACTCACCTCATCCATGTCGGTGCAAAGTGGCTGCCATAGCCATCTTGCTTGATCACACCTCTGAGATTTTGAGCAGTATCTTCAAGCAAGATAGCTGTGGCAGCCTCTTCGTGCTCAAATGGATACGGTAAGTACAATTTACATTTTTTTTTTAAAGGCCACCATAAGTATAAAAAACAATAAAGTGTCCCAGACAATAACTAATGCCAAGAGGTGTTTGTAACATGAGAGATATACTGTTTACACAAACATAGAAGAGGATTCTTTAGGGTAAGAGCAGTGAGACTTTGGAACTCTGTGCCTGAGGGGGGGGGGGGGGTGATGGTGAGTATAACAAAGGAATTCAAGAGGGGCCTGGATGTATTTCTGGAGTGTAATAATATTACAGACTATAGCTACTAGAGAGGGGTCATTGATCCAGGGAGTTATTCTGATTGCCTGATTGGGGTCGGGAAGGAATTTTTTACTCCCCTTAAGTGAGGAAAATTGGCTTCTACCTCACAGGTTTTTTTTTTGCCTTCCTCTGGATCAACTAGCAGGATGACAGGCCGAACTGGATGGACAGATGTCTTTTTTTGGCCATATGTTTTGTACTACCATGTATATATAATTTTTCTACTGTATTTAGCATAGCATGCTCATGTTGTTGAGAGGCTGTGTGGGCGGAGCAGCTGCAAAGTGAAAGTAAAAATCCCAGCATGCATCACAGCAAGTGCGATCACATGACATCTCTGCCTACTTGTGATATCATAGTAACAACAGCACCTCAGGTGTCATCTCATCTCACATAGTCAACTACACAGAGAAATCAACATAATGATAGCAATCCTACATTCCCAGCATTTAATAAAGGTTACTGCTTTTCCTACAATGTGATATATATATAACACATACATGTGTGTGGATATGTACACATGTACACAGGGTGTGTGTGTATAATATATATATATATATATATATATAATATGTCTGTAAAGATGGAGAAATATCTATCTATCATGGTTTACCGTATCTATTTACATATCTATATCTACTGTGGTAATGTGTACCTCAGCTGGGTGAGATAACTGAAATCCAGAAAGCTGCAGTGGTTTCAGCAAAGTGTAGTTTGCTGAGATAGGTTTGTTTAGATTCTGTTCTGGGTTTCTGCTGTTTTAAAGAGACCCATGGCTAATGTCAGTGATTGACGATAATGCCGATCGCAGACAGATGAATTGGTCTTTTGTAACCCCAGCATCTGAGGTAGCTTTCCCCAAGAGTGCTGCACCACATATAGTGGTCCGCAATGCACAGGTACCAGCCGAGTGCAGGCAGTTTGCAGATATGGATAAATTCACTTCAATGGGTCTGCGATCCGCAAGATACGTTCCGCACCACAAAAAGATAGAACACTTTCTATCTTTTTGCGGTGCAGAGGCACGGAGAGAATCCTTTGGAAGCACTTTGTAGTGCTTACAGGGGCTTCTGATCCGGGCCTCTGCTCCATACCACTCTGTATCTTGCAGATTGCGACTCATTCAAGTCAATGGGATGTTTGCTGTCCGCAATACAGGCATGGGGCACACACAATTGTGTGCATGAGCCCTTAGACTGCAAATGCTAATTCAAAGCAGTCTATAGGAGAAGTAATCTAAAGATTGCATGTTCAGATCCCCTAGGAGGGCTTTTAAAAATATTAAAATTAAAATCATCCCTCTTTCTCCAAAATAAAGATAAAAATAAATATAAAGTAAAAATATAAATTATCTTTGGCACCTTCACTTTCAAAAAAGCTATTACTATTAAAATATATATCCCATAGGGTGAACGGTATGACTGAAAAAAAAAATCAAAATGGCCAATTTGACTTTTTTTCATTGCTTCATAAAAAAAAGAATAAAAAGTGATCAAAACCTACTCACCCACACACTCCAAAATGGTATAAATAATAAAACTGCAGATCACACCACAAAAAATGAGCCCTCAGTCATCAAAGTAGACATAATTCTAAAACAGAAATGAGGATCAGAATATGGAGATGCAAAGAAAAGAATATATTTTTTGGAAATTATCTTTTTAAATATTAAAAGAATAAAATTGCAAATGTGGTATTACTGTAATGACACTGTGGCAGAATTATTTATTTATTTTTTACATCACACCCCATCTGGATTTTACAGCTTTACACCACATCAAATTCAAAAGTACACGGTGCCAATACAAAATACTATTTGTCCCGCAAAAAAACAACAAGCCCTCATACAGCTATTTGAATTGAAAATTATAAAAGTTATGACTCTGGGTCAGCCAAAAGTAAAAATTGGAAAATGGCCTGGTCCTGAAGGGGTTAAAGGGGTTGTCCTGCCATATATATACATGACCTATCATCGAGATAGGTCATCAATATCTGATCAGCAGCGGTCCGACACGTGGCATCCCCACTCATCAGCTGTTTGAAGAAGAGGCGCCGCTTCCTGGTCATTACACTATGCGTCGTCTCCTCTGGAGCAGAGACGTAGTATAATTACAAGCAGTGGCTCAATTCACCTGAATGGAGTGAGTACTTTTATTACACTGCACTTGCGAGACGACAGGCAGTGTAATGAAAAGGAAGCAGCGCTCGCATGGAGCACTGCCTCCTCTTCATTCAACTGATTGGCGGGGATGCCGGGTGTCACGCCCTCACCGATCAGATACTGATGACCTATCCTGAGAATATGTCATCAATAGAGATCTGGATATATACACTATATATATATATATATATATATATATATATATATATATATATATATATTATATACAGGGGTGTAACTATAGGGGAAGCAGGGGAAGCGGCTGCTTTGGGGCCCTGACCCAGAAGGGGCACATCCAAGAGGAGGAGAAGTACTAAAAGATTTTGTCAGGGCCCCTTAACATTATTACACAATGAAATGATATACAGTGGCAGTATAGACAGTGTAGAAAACGGATGGAACAGCTGCCGGGCCTGGTCTGAGAGAGCCATCTTTGCTAGCCACAGGAAAGGGGGCGGCATGAAAGGAAGGGGTTGTGAAAAACTTACTGGGGGAGGGGAACCATTCAAAAATTTGCTGTGGGGCCCAGTCATTTCTAGTTACGCCACTGTATATAGATATATATATATATATATATATATATATATATATATATATAGTAAGACGGTGACAGATCTCACACTGGTTAAAGGTAAGGAAGGGGTGGATTGTGCGGTCCACACCCCTATTCCACCACAGGTGAGACCAGCTGGAGGTATTAGGCTGGGATAAAGCCCCTCCTTGTGTGTCAGTAAGGAAGTTTTGAAGCAGAGGCCTGGGACGGCTCTGTGTGTGTGTGGCCTCAGCCGGGCCAGGCTGAGGGGCCACGAGGCTTGGTTATAGCCTGGAGATGGGGGACAAAGCTGGTAATGGGTCGCAGAGTCCTAGTCAGGCGGACTAGTGAGCCCGAATCCCCGAAGGGACATAGAATCTGAGACCATGTGTGAACAGTGCTATGAACAGACAGGAGGCTGGTGGACATTTGGGATGAGAAAGCGACATTAGTTCACAGGGTGTGAACTGTACCTAATAGGTGAGTCAGGGAAGCTACTGTATTAGTTAGAGCCTGGACGGACGAGTGTTTATTGTTTTTGTTGTTCTGTTTTGCTGGTGTAAGATTAGAAAAAGGATGCTGGATACTGTATGGTGCTGCCGGAGGCTTAGGACCGTTTTTTTGAGGTGACAGGTTCCTTTTAAACCTGAAGCTCTAACTGTAAGGAAGATCACCTGAAAGAAAAAAAGCTACCTCTCACAATATATATATAAATATATACACAGGTGAAACTCGAAAAAATAGAATATTGTGCAAAGTTCATTTATTTCAGTAATGCAACTTAAAAGGTTAAAATAATATATGAGATAGACTTCTTACATGCAAAGCGAGATATTTCAAGCCTTTATTTGTTATAATTTGGATGATTATGGCTTACAGCTCATAAATAGAGATGAGTGAACACCTGGATGTTCGGGTTCGAGAAGTTCGGCCGAACTTCCCGAAAATGTTCGGGTTCGGGATCCGAACTCGACCCGAACTTTATCCCGAACCCGAACCCCATTGAAGTCAATGGGGACCCGAACTTTTAGGCACTAAAAAGGCTGTAAAATAGTCCAGGAACAGGCTAGAGGGCTGCCAAAGGCAGCAAAATGTAGATAAATCCCCTGCAAACAAATGTGGATAGGGAAATGAATTAAAATAAAATAAGATAAATAAAATTTAACCAATATCAATTGGAGAGAGGTCCCACTGCAAGGAATCATGTGTCATATCACTCAACACTGGAGAAGGCCACTTTCAGTTATTTCGGCCCCAGTACCCAGACAGAGAAGAGAGGTCCCACAGCAAGGAATCATGCGTCATATCACCCACCACTGGAGAAGGCCACTTTCAGTTATTTCGGCCCCACCACCCAGACAGAGGAGAGAGGTCCCACAGCAAGGAATCATGCGTCATATCAACCACCACCGGAGAAGGCCACTCTCAGTTATTTCGGCCCCACCACCCAGACTGAGGAGAGAGGTCCCACAGCAAGGAATCATGCGTCATATCAACCACCACCGGAGAAGGCCACTCTCAGTTATTTCGGCCCAGCACCCAGACAGAGGAGAGAGGTCCCACAGCAAGGAATCATGCGTCATATCAACCACCACCGGAGAAGGCTACTCTCAGTTATTTCAGCCCCACCACCCAGACAGGGGAGAGAGGTCCCACAGCAAGGAATCATGCGTCATATCAACCACCACCGGAGAAGGCCACTCTCAGTTATTTCGGCCCCACCACCCAGACAGAGGAGAGAGGTCCCACATGAAGGAATCATGCATCATATCCACCACCACCGGAGAAGGCCACTCTCAGTTATTTCGGCCCAGCACCCAGACAGTGGAGAAAGTACCCACAGCAAGGAATCATGCGTCATATCAACCACCACCGGAGAAGGCCACTCTCAGTTATTTTGGCCCAGCACCCAGACAGAGGAGAGAGGTCCCACAGCAAGGAGTCATGCGTCATATCAACCACCACTGGAGAAGGCCACTCTCAGTTATTTCGGCCCCACCACCCAGAGGAGAGAGGTCCCACAGCAAGGAATCATGCGTCATATCAACCACCACCGGAGAAGGCCACTCTCAGTTATTTCGGTCCAGCACCCAGACAGAGGAGAGAGGTCCCACAGCAAGGAATCATGCGTCATATCAACCACCACCGGAGAAGGCCACTCTCAGTTATTTTGGCCCAGCACCCAGACAGAGGAGAGAGGTCCCACAGCAAGGAATCATGCGTCATATCAACCACCACCGGAGAAGGCCACTCTCAGTTATTTCGCCCACACCCAGACAGGGGAGAGGTCCCACAGCAAGGAATCATGCGTCATATCAACCACCACCTTCTTTGGCCCAGCACGCAGACAGAGGAGAGAGGTCCCACAGCAAGGAATCATGCGTCATATCAACCACCACCGGAGAAGGCCACTCTCAGTTATTTCGGCCCAGCACCCAGACAGGGAGAGAGGTCCCACAGCAAGGAATCATGCGTCATATCAACCACCACCGGAGAAGGCCACTTTCAGTTATTTCTGCCCCACCACCCAGACAGAGGAGAGGTTCTATTCAACTTTGAGTTGCACCGCAAGATCATGGTAAAGTTAAAAAAATGAGGATTCAATAAAGAAGTGCACCGGAGTACAAGAATACATGGTTGAGGGGAGGCAGTTATAAATGTCTATTCTGCACAAGGGAGGGACAGGTCCTGTGGGATCCATGCCTGGTTCATTTTTATGAACGTCAGCTTGTCCACGTTGGCTGTGGACAGGCGGCTGCGTTTGTCCGTAATGACGCCACCTGCCGTGCTGAATACACGTTCAGACAAAACGCTGGCCGCCGGGCAGGCCAGCACCTCCAAGGCATAAAATGCTAACTCTGGCCACGTGGACAATTTGGGGACCCAGAAGTTGAATGGGGCCGAACCATCAGTCAGTACGTGGAGGGGTGTGCAGACGTACTGTTCAACCATGTTAGTGAAATGCTGCCTCCTGCTAACACGTTCCGTATCAGGTGGTGGAGCAGTTAGCTGTGGTGTGGAGACAAAACTTTTCCACATTTCTGCCATGCTAACCCTGCCCTCAGAGGAGCTGGCCGTGACACAGCTGTGTTGGCGACCTCTTGCTCCTCCTCTGCCTTCGCCTTGGGCTTCCACCTGTTCCCCTGTAACATTTGGGAATGCTCTCAGGAGCGCGTCTACCAGCGTGCGCTTGTACTCGCGCATCTTCCTATCACGCTCCAGTGCAGGAAGTAAGGTGGGCACATTGTCTTTGTACTGGGGATCCAGCAGGGTGGCAACCCAGTAGTCCGCACACGTTAAAATGTGCGCAACTCTGCTGTCATTGCGCAGGCACTGCAGCATGTAGTCGCTTATGTGTGCCAGGCTCCCCAGAGGTAAGGACAAGCTGTCCTCTGTGGGAGGCGTATCGTCATCATCCTCCGTATCCCCCCAGCCACGCACCAGTGATGGGCCTGAGCTGTGTCGGGTGCCACCCCGCTGTGAACCTGCTTCATCCTCATCCTCCTCCACCTCCTCCTCATCCTCCTCGTCCTCCAGTAGTGGGCCCTGGCTGGCCACATTTGTACCTGGCCTCTGCTGTTGCAAAAAACCTCCCTCTGAGCCACTTCTAACAGACTGGCCTGAAAGTGCTAAAAATGACCACTCATCCTCCTCCTCCTCCTGGGCCACCTCCTCTTCCATCATCGCCCTAAGCGTTTTCTCAAGGAGACATAGAAGTGGTATTGTAACGCTGATAACGGTGTCATCGCCACTGGCCATGTTGGTGGAGTACTCGAAACAGCGCAACAGGGCACACAGGTCTCGCATGGAGGCCCAATCATTGGTGGTGAAGTGGTGCTGTTCCGCAGTGTGACTGATGCTTACTGGTCCACGTATCTGTGGTTAGGTGGACCTTGCCACAGATGGCGTTGTGCAGTGCACACTTGATTTTATCGGATACTTGGTTGTGCAGGGAAGGCACGGCTGTCTTGGAGAAGTAGTGGCGGCTGGGAACAACATACTGTGGGACAGCCATGAACATCACCTGTTTGAAGCTGTCTGTGTACACCAGCCTGAATGACAGCATTTCAAAGGCCAGTAGTTTAGAAATGCTGGCATTCAGGCCCAGGGCTCGAGGGTGGCTAGGTGGGAATTTACGCTTTCTCTCCAAGGTTTGTGAGATGGAGAGCTGAACGCTGCCGTGTGACATGGTGGAGATGCTTGGTGACGCAGGTGGTGGTGTCGGTGGCACATCCTCTGTTTGGTGGGCGGCAGGTGCCAACGTTCCTCCCGAGACGGAGGAAGAGGCCGAGGCAGCAGCAGAAGAGGGAGCAGGGGGAGCCAGAGTGAGTTCCTTGCTTTTAAGGTGTTTACTCCACTGCAGTTCATGCTTTGCATGTAGATGCCTGGTCATGCAGGTTGTGCTAAGGTTCAGAGCGTTAATGCTTCGCTTCAGGCTCTGATGGCACAGCGTGCAAACCACTCGGGTCTTGTCGTCAGCACATTGTTTAAAGAAGTGCCATGCCAGGGAACTCCTTGAAGCTGCCTTTGGGGTGCTCGGTCCCTGGTGGAGGTGGCCAGTAGCAGGCGAACTCTCTTGGAGGCGGCTGTTCTGCTTTTGCCCCCTGCCTTCTCTTTTGCTACGCTGTTGGCTCGGTCTCACCACTGCCTCTTCCTCTGAACTATGAAAGTCAGTGGCACGACCTTCATTCCATGTGGGGTCTAGGACCTCATCGTCCCCTGCATCGTCTTCCACACAGTCTTCCTGCCTGACCTCCTGTTCGGTCTGCACACTGCAGAAAGACGCAGCAGTTGGCACCTGTGTTTCGTCATCATCAGAGACGTGCGGACTCCGATGAGGTGGTATTCTCATGTCCTCATCATCAGGAAACATCAGTGGTTGTGCATCAGTGCATTCTATGTCTTCCACCACTGGGGAAGGGCTAGGTGGATTCCCTTAGGAAACCCTGCCAGCAGAGTCTTCAAACAGCATAAGAGACTGCTGCATAACTTGAGGCTCAGACAGTTTCCCTGATATGCATGGGGTGATGTGACAGACTGATGGGCTTGGTTTTCAGGTGCCACCTGTGCGCTTTCTGCAGAAGACTGGGTGGGAGATAATGTTGTGAACATGCTGGATCCACTGTCGGCCACCCAATTGACTAGCGCCTGTACCTGCTCAGGCCTTACCATCCTTAGAACGGCATTGGGCCCCACCAAATATCGCTGTAAATTCTGGCGGGTACTGGAACCTGAGGTAGTTGGTTCACTAGGACGTGTGGCTGTGGCAGAATGGCCACGTCCTCTCCCAGCACCAGAGGGTACACTAACACCACCACGACCGCGTCCGCGTCCCTTACTAGATGTTTTCCTCATTGTTACTGTTCACCAAGCACCACAATAAGAAAAAAAATATTTGGCACAATGTATTGATTTCAAATTCAGGCCTTTTTTTACAGGCACCTAACATTATCTGCCTATTTATTTATGTAGCGTATTACACTAATCCAGGCACAGCAGTAACCACTGATTTAGGGGAATATCAATTGTAGGCCTAGTACTTTTAGGGCTAGTATTTAGGCCCTGGATGAAAGGTATCCTTTTATAGACAGGTTTACAATTGGTCTGCAACAGCTCGAACACCAGATTCAGGGAATTGCTATTTTGGCAATTGAATTTAACCCCAGAACAAAATATATGTTTTGGCGGACACTATTATATTTTGCCAGCCACAGCTGAAACCACTGATTTATGGTATTGCTATTTTGGCAATTGAATTTCACCCCAGAACAAAATATATGTTTTGGCGGACACTATGAATCTTGGCCTGCAACAGCTGGGACACCAGATTCAGGGTATTGCTATTTTGGCAATTGAATTTCACCCCAGAACAAAATATATGTTTTTGCGGACACTATGAATCTTGACCTGCAACAGCTGGGACACCAGATTCAGGGTATTGCTATTTTGGCAGTTGAATCTCACCCCCAGAACAAAATATATGTAGATGCCTGGTCATGCAGGTTGTGCTAAGGTTCAGAACGTTAATGCCTCGCTTCAGGCTCTGATGGCACAGCGTGCAAACCACTCAGGTCTTGTCGTCAGCACATTGTTTAAGAAGTGCCATGCCAGGAACTCCTTGAAGCTGCCTTTGGGGTGCTCGGTCCCTGGTGGCGGTGGCCAGTAGCAGGCGAACTCTCTTGGCGGCGGCTGTTCTGCTTTGCCCCCTGCTCCCTCTTTTGCTACGCTGTTGGCTCGGTCTCACCACTGCCTCTTCCTCTGAACTATGAAAGTCAGTGGCACGACCTTCATTCCATGTGGGGTCTAGGACCTCATCGTCCCCTGCATCGTCTTCCACACAGTCTTCCTCCTGACCTCCTGTTCGGTCTGCACACTGCAGAAAGACGCAGCAGTTGGCACCTGTGTTTCGTCATCATCAGAGACGTGCGGACTCCGATGAGGTGGTATTCCCATGTCCTCATCATCCAGGAAACATCAGTGGTTTGTGCATCAGTGCATTCTATGTCTTCCACCACTGGGAAGGGCTAGGTGGATTCCCTTAGGAAACCCTGCCAGCAGAGTCTTCAAACAGCATAAGAGACTGCTGCATAACTTGAGGCTCAGACAGTTTCCCTGATATGCAGGGGTGACTGACAGACTGATGGGCTTGGTTTTCAGGTGCACCTGTGACTTTCTGCGAAGACTGGGTGGGAGATAATGTTGTGGACATACTGGATCATTGTGCCACCCAATTGACTAGCGCCAGTCTTAGGCCTTACCATCCTTAGAACGGCATTGCACCCCAGAACAAATATAGCTGTAAATTCTGGCGGACACTATGAATCTGTGGCCTGCAACAGCTGGGACACCAGGCTGTGCAGAATGACTGCTATTCTAGCACATTGGGTACATTTACACCACCAGAACAAAATATGTGTCCTTACTGATGTACACTATTGTAATCGTTGGCCTAGCACCACAGCTGGGACACCAGATTTGGCCCAATGTATTGATCTCATATTTGGCACTTGAATTTCAGCCCCAGAACAAAATATGTCTATTTAGTGGACACTATTATATTATTGCCAGCCACAGCTGAAACCACTGATTTATGGTATTGCTATTTTGGCAGTTGAATTTCACCCCAGAACAAAATATATGTTTTATGGACACTATGAATCTTGGCCTGCAACAGCTGGGACACCAGATTCAGGGTATTGCTATTTTGGCAATTGAATTTCACCCCAGAACAAAATATATGTTTTGGCGGACACTATTATATTTTGCCAGCCACAGCTGAAACCACTGATTTATGGTATTGCTATTTTGGCAATTGAATTTTACCCCAGAACAAAATATATGTTTTGGTGGACACTATGAATCTTGGCCTGCAACAGCTGGGACACCAGATTCAGGGTATTGCTATTTTGGCAAATTAATTTCACCCCAGAACAAAATATATGTTTTGGCGGACACTATGAAACCTGGCCTGCAACAGCTGGGACACCAGATTCAGGGTATTGCTATTTTGGCAAATTAATTTCACCCCAGAACAAAATATATGTTTTGGCGGACACTATGAAACTTTGCCTGCAACAGCTGGGACACCAGATTCAGGGTATTGCTATTTTGGCAATTGAATATTACCACAGAAAATAATCTATCCTTTGCCAGACAGCAGACAGTATTATACTTGTCTAGCCAAAGCTGTAACACCAGATTTAGGGGATTGGTATTTGGGCAATTGTATTTAACCCCTTAATAAAATATAGAAATTGCTATCCTGAGTTTCTAGGGGTGACAATTAGCACAGCCAAGCCCCTGATGTAGGATATAGCAAAAAAAAAAAACTAGTATTGATGGATTGATGGACTTGGTGGCAGCTTGTTCTGGTGCACCACAAGTCACAAAATGGCCGCCAATCACCCCAGAAAATAAGTGACAGAAAAACGCTCTGTGCAGCCTAAAAACCAGTGAGCAAGTAACTAGCAGAAGTTCAATCATTCACAGCTGTAGATCGATCCGTTCATTAGGTGCTGTTGCTGACTTTACGCTGCCTAATCTCGCCCTGACAGAAGCTGAGTCCTCTCCCTACACTAATCAGAGCAGTGTGACGTGCGGCGCTACGTGACTCCAGCTTAAATAGAGGCTGGGTCATATGCTGCACTTGGCCAATCACAGCCATGCCATTAGTAGGCATGGCTGTGATGGGCTCTTAGGGCAAGAAGTAAAACGCTAGCTGATTGGCTGCTGTGCAGCCCTTCAGAAAGTGTGAAGTAATCGACGAACAACGAACCCGAACCTGAACTTTTTTGAAAATGTCCGGGTTCGGGGCCGTGTCCCGGACACCCCAAAATTTGGTACGAACCCGAACGATGCTCGAACTGTTCGCTCAACACTACTCATGAAACCCCAAAGTCACAATTTTATGGTACCCTTTGCTTAGGGGCTATGGATTAATTAGCTGACTAAAGTGCTACACTTTGAGCCTAGAATATTGAACCTTTTCACAAAATTCTAATTTTAAGCTGCATTAATGCAATTCCTTTTAATTTGTATTACTGAAATAAATCGACTTTTGTAGGATATTCAAATTTTTTGAGTTTCACCTGTGTCTATATATATATATATATATATATATATATATACACACAATATATAAATATTTATATATATTTATATATACACTCAGACACTATATATATATATATATATATATATGTATTGTGTGTGTGTATATATACTGGTATATATATATTGTGTGTATAAATATATATATATATAGACACAGAGAAAGAGAATGCAACAGCACTCTGCATTTACCCAAATGAAGTACGATGTAATAATAATGGTAAATATTATAATGTTAATCCTATGCTTATATAGTAAATTTGAGATGCTTAGCAAATATCTTTTGTACAAAATTATTTGGGCCCGTCTGCCAAACGTCAAGGCGATCTCTGTAAGATGTGACCTAACACTAAACACTACCTGTAATGAGCCCTCACGGTCAGTTCATGGAGTGTCGGTTCCACATGCATGGTGGGTCCTCTCTGCTACTGGGAATTCAGGTACCAACATGCATACTGAGCTCACTCTGCACTTAACTGGTGCCAGACGGCCTCCAATAAATGCAATGACAGTCCACTCTCTACCTCTCCGGATGCCAAAAGGTTTCCAGTGAGTGCAGGGAGAGAAGGCTACAGCTTTATACTAATTAAAAACTGCCTATGTGGCAGACAGGCTAGTCAGGGGTGCAAGACTAAGTGGAGTCGGCCACACCTCCTAATACAAACTACAAGGAAAAGGGGGTCAGTCAGCATATCCGAATCTGTAGGTGCACATTGCCATAGCTAAATACACACAGAAAAAGAGGATGCAACAGTACTCTGCATTTACCCAAGTAAAGTACATAAATGTAATAATAATGATAAATATTATAATGTTAATCCTATGCTTTTATATCCTGCATTCTCTTTTTCTGCGTGTATTTAGCCAAGGCAATGTGCAGATTGGGATGTGCTAAATGACCCCCTTTTTTTGTAGTTTATATATATATAAATATATATATATAGTCTGTGTGTGTATATATATATATATATATATATATATATATATACTGTATATATAGTCAAAAATAGAGCAGCACTCCAAAATAAAATGAAAAAAACAAGGTGTTTATTTACCCATAGGTGAGAGTTTCCAGTTGGGACCGAAACGTCGCTTGTACACCTATGGGTAAATAAACACCTTGTTTTTTTCATTTTATTTTGGAGTGCTGCTCTATTTTTGACTATATTTTTGAAACTGGCTATTCCGGTGAGCCTGCACCCACCTTACCCGCAAACCTGGGGCTGTTACTCTTTTTTTATTATATATATATATATATATATATATATATATATATACTGTATGTGTGCTCAGGGGGCGTGACTTCAGATAATAGAAGAAACAGGCGGATCTGCTTAATGAGTAATATTAGGAAATTTACTTTTTCCCTGCCTCCCACACAGTAGCAGCAAATACATGGAGAGTGGCCAACCCCTTTAACTAATCATCCCCTGAAAGTCCTTAATATTCATCTCAGATGCCTTGATCAGCGATGAACGTGGCATCTGAGTGGTTCAATGACGTCATTGCACTGGCTACTTACAAAGAAATGCACTTTGTGATGAAGTAATTCGACACAAAGTTAATTTTTTTTGTAAAATTCGTCGAAGCAGCCAAATCAAATTTTTAAGAACTTAGCTTATCTCCAGTTATAAACATTACAAAATTGCTATATATGCAGTTCCCAGATTGGCCAGAGGTGATAAGCTGCAACTCAATAATATACAAGTATACTTAGTAATAAAATCATGTCCTTTCACTGCAAGAATGGAATGTCCCCAGCCCAAAGCAGGAAGCTGCAAGGAGTTCACTGTTTTATGTCAGTTTGTATCTGCTCCTCTGTAGCCAAAATATTGGCAGCGGTAAATATCAACTATATTACTACTGAAGGTAAATGTGTATTATTCAGTGCACATGGAGAAACTTCAGTTTTTTTTGAGGAACCATTGAAATAACTGGTTCCGTATACGGTCTACAAAAAAAAAGGAACGGACATGAAAAGAAGATACGTTCGTATGCATGAGCCCTAATTCAGACATTAGAGACACAACCTTAATTTAAAAGAGATTAATTAAATTCTTATACTGCCATCATTTACCTTACCTGGCCAACACTTAAGTAATTTCAGGGTAACTTGTTCACTTGGCTCCCCGTACTTGTGCCGTAAGATGGAAAGTCATTTGATCCAGCCATATATATTACCCTAAAAGCATTCCTTTTCCCTAAATTCTTCTGCTTAAGTTCTTTTCTTACCAAATTACAAAAATATGTTTTCATGGATGAAATATGCAGGGCTTCTCCACATATTTCAGTTTGTCATAGCTGTTATTAATGTCATAGCAATATGTAACACCCTAGAGTGGTGTTATCACTTCTGCACCTTGCTTCTGCGACGTCTGACAGCGGCTAAGGGTCCCTTTAAGAAATGTTCGTGACGCCAGTTGCCGCGAAGCAACAACAGGACAGAGTCCCTTTAAGAAATGGTGTTTGTGGTGGGTGGTACCCAGGAGTAGGAATGCCAGGGTGGCCTAAAATGTCCCTTAATGTTTTGTGCAGGTGTCACAGTGCTCCTACCTAGATACGCTTGACCCCAGGCGTTGTCGTCTGAAGCAGAAAAAGGGGAAAAGTTAACTTGAGTCCAGACCTTGTGATGAAGTTGAAAAGCAGCTTTACGTTTCTCCAAACGATTTACTGACTTTGTCTTGGTCCCAGCAGGCTTTAGCATGAACAAAACTGTGGCAGGCAAACTCCTCTCTGCTACACCTGTTGCTCTCTGGCTCTGCTGTACTGAGAGGCTGGCTAAAGAACTCAGCTTCTTCTTTATGCTGTACTTCAACTTCTAGTCTGCTCTGTCTCTAGATTTGTCCAGGGAAAACTCCTCCTGGCGTCTGAGGCTTTAAGCTGTGGCTTCCATGTCCAGCAGAGCTAAAGGTGCTCTAGCTGGCTTGCTTTGCTTAGCTGGGGCACGTCCAACAGGGACGTGTGCTTGCTGCACACCCTTCCTCTAGCTGGGGGTGTACTAGACTAGAACTTGTCCCCACCCTTCCTGCAGGAAATGGGACTAGCCCACTTCTTCAAAGAGGGGGGTTAGAATGGAATGTAAAGCTCCATTCTCTCTAAGTACAGCGCTGCCATGCTTGCTGCCACCTGCTGGTGAACCAGGAAAATTACATTATAACACAACAGTTACAAGAAATAGGATATGCACAATGTGGAGGACTTAGAATAAATACACAGATGACATGACACTAGCCCATTAGATATAGTAGCAGGGTGCAGATATGGTAATGCCACTCTGGGAGCGTTACACTACTACCTTTTATGGTTTAACCTGTATGTCACCTATGTATTTATTTCCAGGTCCCTCAACACTGTGCATTTATAATAATGTTATGTAACTGTTCATGTAATGTAACTGGTTCACCAGCAGGTGGCAGCAAATATGGCAGATCTGTCCTTAGACAGAATGGAACCCACCATTCCATTCTCCCCCCTTTGGGCAGAAGTGGGTGAGTCCTGCTTGCTACCAGAAGGAGGTGTGGCAGTTTTAGATGTTTCCGGTTCAGACTCCATGTATGAGCTTTCAGGAGACTAACCTATTCCTTGGCTGCAACTAAGTCAGACTAAAGAGTGGAGCGCAGCATAAAGAAGGAATCAAAGTTACTAAGCTAGCTTTTCAGTACAGCAGAGAGAAAGAGATAAAGCAGAGTTGAGTTTGCCTGCCAGTTCATGCTAAAGCCTGAAAAAATGTATTGCTTCGGAGCCAAAGCCTGAGGTTCAGCAGTTTCCAGGTAGGAGAACGGTGACACGCATAAAGAGACATTTAGGCCGCACTACGCCACTCGGCATGCCTACACCTGGGACGCAAAATATAGGAGGGCCCTGGGGGTAGGTACTAGTTGCAAAAGAAAAAGTGATCAGTGCATAGTATGTTATATAGCTCCTTCCACTACAATCACAAAAAAAAAGGTGGAATTTGATTTAATAAAGATTCTGGTTCCATTCTCATCACTGTATCAGTCACACTGAGGAGTGAAATATTTCTAAAAGATGTAAATGGATTGAAGGGTACGGCCACACAATTAGGTTTTCTTATGCAGTTTTGGAAGCCAAAATCAGAAGTGGGTTAGAAAAAGAAAGAAAGTATTAAGGACAGAAACTACTTTTTCTCTTTTTTGAATTTACTCCTGGTTTTGGCTTCCAAAAACTGCATCCATGAACCTGATTGTGTGGCCGTACCCTAAGGGATTAAAGAAACATGGCTGCTTCCGCCCCAACCCCAACCCCCCCACCCCCACCCCACCCCAGGAAAAGCTCCATATTTCTAACATTTTTTGCAAGTGACATTTCTACTCAGCTTTTGCCACTGTCTACAAAAGGGTTCTTGCATAAAAGAAGACAGAAGCGTCAATTTTGACGTAAATTAGCTTTCCCTTAGTCCTATCAGCAGCAAAAGTGGGGATTTCTCCCCTGTGAACTAGTAGGACAGCAGAATTTTTATAAAGAAATAAATTCCCTACCAAGTAATAATTAATTACCTGAAAAAAAAAACTCCTATAAAAGGGCATCCGCCCAACACACTGTGCTTATTAACAAGAACATAAACCAGGGGGGGGGAATTTGTGTGCTGCTGATAGGACTAAGGGAAAACAAATTTACGTCAAAGTTGACGCTTTCCTTACATCCTACAGCAGCACAAGTGTGGATTTAGCAAGTATCCCAGCAAATAGGGAGGGTAAACTAATATTAGGTCAAGCTGACTCACCCACTATAACACAAAAATCTTTTTTTTTTTTTTTATGAGAGGGCGGCGGACAGAACCGTACGCCCAAAAACTGCGCTTTCAGAACGCCTAGAATCTAGGCGGTAGTGCTTAATAAAAGTGCTGTGGGAGTTCCATGACGCCGCAGCACAAATCTGTTCCAGCGGAAGTAGACTCCTTTCCACAAAGGAAGTGGATACTGCCCTCGAAGAGTGGGCAGTAACAAAGGATGGAGGCGATACCCCCTGGGCGACAAAAGCTTCCCGGATTGCCTCCTTCACCCATCTACTCAGAGAGGGTTTGGAGGCTTTTAGACCTTTGTCCTGCCTGCAAAGGATAGTAGAAGGTGTTACGGGCCAGGGCATGCGCAGAGGACTGCAGTAAAGCCAAAGAAGGGGCTGGTCAGTGCAGAATCATCTTTCTTCCAGCAGGCATGAGATTTGTGAGGGGGAAGAGGAGGTAATAATAGGAATGGAGGGTGGGCCAGGGGGGTGAAAGAGGTGTGGATTTCTGGGCACATCGGCAGTAAAGCTGCCCCTGGGCACCTTCCAAAACTAATTAGCATAACTTTTAAAAGTCTTTTTTGGAACATCTCGTCGAGGGACTGCACAAATAAAGGTACCATTGGAATTAGGGCACAGGAGTCTATAACCTGATCTGAGCGGTCTAAAAGGCTCAGATTAGGTGAAAGACTCCCTTTAAGGTATGCAGGTGGTTTGTGATGCACCTAACTCTTGGTAGTTCTGATGGAGATTAGGCTTGAGAGAATCAAGCTTCTGATCATAGATCTGAAGTCGGTTCGTCCAAAAACTTTTTTGTAATGCTGTTTCTGTACAGAATTAAAATGTATGTGTTCCGTGTACGAAAACTTCATCTTGGCCGAAGTTGCGCCAGACTTAGGTAAATGACTACGGTACTCCTATCTGTGTATTTAAAACCATTTTAAAATAGGAATCCGAAGTCGGGTTCGGTACTGGCGGGTACCTTGGTACCGGAGCCGATTTGGGATTTCTATTTTAAAATGTTTTCAAATACACAGATAGGAATGCCGTAGTCATTCACCTAAGTCTCACGCAACTTCGGCCAAGATTAAGTTTTCATACATTTTAATGCTGTACGGAAATAGCATTACAAACGTAGTTTTTTAACGAATCAACCTCGGATCTATTACATCACAGGCCGGAAGGAAGGGGGGGAGTTGTGGTGGAAACTACAGACACTTTTTAACACATGTATGGAGGATAGCGGACTGTCATTTCTTTGGGGGATCACCAGCTCGATGGACTAACCGATATTTCTGCTTCCCAGGCAACCGGACTAAACCTTTACGTATTAAGTTCTGTTTTTATCCGTTTTATTTTCCAAACTGTTACTTTTCACTGGATGTATATGTTTGCATATTTTATGTTATATCTTGTTTGATAACCCCATTGTTTGTACACACTGTCCTTTTGTTTTATATTAAAGCTTCACTTTAATAAGAGCCTTCTTGTGTTCTAACGATTCCATGACCCTAGAAGAAGCGTTACCTATAGTGCGGTATTAACCTGTGAATGCTAGCAGTTGTAGAGTGCTTTTGTAGGGCCAGGTCTGTATCTCACTGTAAACTGATCTGGTAGGAGATGGAAAATCCATATTTCAATTCTGGCTGATGGTTTTGATTGAGCTGAATATATCCAATGGTTTATGAACTGATATATGGTAATTTCCATAAAGCTATGCATTAAATTTTTCACATCCCTAAACATATGTGAACATCAGGAAGGCATCTGCTTGTATACTGTACAGATCCGTAGTCACCTACAGTACACGTTGTATCCTTCGGAGGTGCATTTCTCTATAACCTGGTCTCTAATTTGTTCCCCTGTTACAGTAACAAAATGACAAGACTCTACAAGATATTCTAACCTGGCCACATAATTGTCAGTGCCCCCCCCCCCCCCTCCAAAACACTTGATTGTCCCACAGTATGACTTTTCCCTTAATTCTCCCTGGTCTTGCTAGATGCAGCTCTGGGTTAGTGAAGTTACTCCTGTACCTGCAACATAGCAGTGAGATCCTTTCTGACTAATGGCCCTGACTGACAAGTATATTCCTGTAACACCCAGAGAAGCTGCACTCATCCAGTATGCAGAGCCTGCCACATTATCTAGGTGACGTATGTCAGCAACAAGGAATCGGAACCAAATTTCAGAAGACAGCTGGGGAAGGTTTTTGAGCTGGCACAGTGAAGGATCTTAGATTGTAGTAGACAGAGGGGGTAACTGATCATGAGGGAAAATTTGAACTCAGTTTTGCTCGACTCTGCGTTGGAGTACTTTATGCCACATTTATCAAATGTCTCATGTTACTTGATAAATTTGTCTTATCCTTAGAGCTAACACTTTTATCTAGAGAAGCTACCCCAGGTTTCCTACTACACCCTCCTCCTGGAGTGAGATTGCGACTTAAAAAAAAAAGTCTCAATGATAAATCTGGAGTGAAATGCATTAACATAGCTGACCATGCCCACTTTTTCACCCACATTACAAAACTGGAGTCAGTGGTGTAACAATGCAAAAAGGCGCAAACTTTTACACAAGCGAGTGCAAAAAAGTAGCAACATTTTGTGCAACTGCTTACATTTTGCACAAGTGAATGCAAGAATTTGCAAAAGCTCTATTTTTGCGACTTTTTGACGCTAGAATTCTGGAGAGAAGGTATGATAAATCAGGGCCATAGAGTCTATTGTGTGTCTGGGATAGGAAATCTACAGACCTGGGTGGGGAAACCAGCGTACCAATGCCCTAATTTATCATACCTTCACTCCAGAATTCACATTTTAGAGCCAGATCACAACCTGTGTAGCAACCCTATAAAAGTGGAGTGGACTGCACGAGGAGGGCAGCCTGATATCAGTACAAGCACTGCCCTGAAACTCAGACTCCGAGTCAATAAGCTGAAAAGGACTGTTTAATTATATCTATAGAAGAATATTTACCACTTTGCATTGTTATGTTTGTCCCTGACAAAAAAAAATTGAGTTTCTAGAGGCTGTTCAGAAGAGGCATTGAGGTTGTGTTCTGGTTAAACCTGTTATTCACTAAAGATTCAAGAATTGCAAATTGCATCACCTGCCTTAGTGTTGTTGTCGCCATCCAGCAGCAACAATCAGTCCTTAGAAACATTCGGTGGTCCAAGAAATCTCTCCATCCTCATTGTTAATGTGCAGGATATGGATACAATGGGATAAGACACTGACTTCATGGCGATGTTGTTCTCTGTTGGAAATTGAACTAGAGCTTTAAGCTGACATCAGTGTTCACCCCTGGTCCACTGTGCAGCCCATTGCATTCCATGTTTTTGTGATTTTCAATGTAAATCTGCAGGTCATTAAAGGAACTAAGATTTATCCTTCACCTTTCCCTGTGAAGGAGCAGTAACAGCAGCAATACAGGATACCAATAAAAAAGACTTTTCCTCCTCTGCAAGGAAATGCTATATATCGGAGACAGAGCCGGTTTATATGATACCCCAAGCATCAGTTCTCTCCTAATAAAATTAGAGGAAGGATAGCTTTTTATGTGCTTTTTCGTTGTGTTCTCCGTCCATGGGGAGTCTTTACGATGCAGATAGTAACTCATTTTACATATTTCTTGGACGGATACTAGAGGATTTTTTTCTTACATATACTTTTCATGTAATTATCTGCTACAGATATACAGGGCAGCTGATCCCTAAAGATCAGGATCATTGGATGCTGGAATGGATATACTGTCTGCTCAGTGACTTGCTAGATACTTGTTTATGTCTAGTTTTACTTTTTGTACCTATTATTTACACTAGTAATTTGGCAATTGCTTATATAGCAATACTATTGGAAATAGACTTGATAATATATTATGGACAAAGACATGATCAGTGGCATGAATAGAAAAGAAAGGGGCCCCAAAAAAACTATCAAAATACTTTCTCCCCCATTTTGGTTGGGCCATCCAGGATGGGAGTGTTGGTTGTTTGTTTCCCTCTCAATGCTTTTTTCTTGACCATTGAGCCAATTCCCCGCCCCGCTGAAGTTCTGTTGAGAGGAGTCCTACAAGCCCTTGCTACCCAATAGCAAGGGGGATGATGCCAACCAGGGCTAGGCTCTTGTTTGAATTTGCATTAGGAGAAATTTTAGAAGGTAGGTAGTTCCCTAAGATACTTGCCTGTTTACTCGTATTTACTGTACATCATGATAGCTACATATCAGTCAATCAAACATACAACCAAATATGGCTGGTATAATAGGCTTGTTTCGAGAAATATTTGGTCCTTTTTTCAGCCAAAACCTGGAACAGATCCAAAAAGGGGATATGTGTAAAGCAAAGACATGTACTGTAATGCAGTACAAAAAAATGAAACTGTATTTAACACCACGTCTGTTGTTTTTCAGATTGAGTTTTCCTCAGAAATCAGTGCATTTAGAGATATCTTTATTTGGTATAGGGCATCTGATGGAGGGCACCATGTAATGGTGATTGTCCACACCCTTAGTGCATTTCTTTAGTTTCAGATGACTTTTCAGAATATGTTGCCATATGTGCATACATTGGTAGTACCACTTTATATCTGACCATTATATGACTTGTATATGACAATTTTTACCAGTTTTCTCCTTTACCATCTCTAATTCTCCCTCTATTTTATTATTTTATTTAACTTATATTGGTACTCATGTGACTATATATATATATATATATATATATATATATATATCTTACCTCACTTGAAGTACGTTTTTTTATTACGTATTACTAACTCATCTCTTCTTATCGTAATGATTCGTTTTAACCCTATAGTTGTAACTAGGGTATTTTTTTTTTTTACTTAAATGTATTTCTGTCATGTGTTTTTATTTGTTTTCACTTGTTTTATGAATTGCGCAAATCCATTGGCCTTCGGGCCCTGCCACATTATATATGTTTTTTAGACTTGAAAAAGGAGTACGTTCACTCCGAAACGCGTTGTCACACGAATAAAATAAAGTGTCCCTAAAAAGAGTCCGTATCAAGGTTGTGATTGTGCGCCAAGATGTATCACACTGTGTGCTATATAGTATACAACCCCCACTGCCTGTCAAAATCAGTCCTCTGGAGGACTGGCAACTCCACTTACGAGGATACCGGCAGCACCCACCTTTCGCCCTCAAGAGTGTTGTGCCCATGTATGCACAACACCAGAAGGTGAGCACAACAATTGACACAAACTTTTTTTCATGAATTGGAACCCAAAACCTACTACCATATGAGCGCCTCTTCCCACTTCTGTTTTGCCAAATTTGCTGCTAATTCTCCCTCTAGTTCTCCCTGAGCTGGTGGGTGTATACTAGCTGTAATGATTTCTGCCTATAAAGTTCACATAGAAACAGCAGATTCTACTTTTTAACGCTCCCTCACACTCACTCAGAATCACTCAGAACATACAGGGCATTGTAGAGAAGTACTGATCAGAATAGATGTGAATAAAGCACTTGGTGTGAGATACAATGCTTACTATTAACTGCTAAATCTGCTGAATCATGTCTGTCTTTGGTTATATTCCAAATAGATTTAGAGACAGCACACCAGGGATAGCATATGATTTGAACTTTCATTCTTTATTCACCCATTGTGCATTTTACTTGTTACATTTATTGCATTGCAACATTTCGTGCCCAAATGTGGTGCCCTTTTTCAAGCTGGATGTGCGTGATAATGGAATCCATGGTGTGTAGAGAAGTACTGAGCAGTATAGATGTGAATAAAGCACTTGGTGTGAGATATAACGTTTACTATTAGCTGCTGAATCTGCTGAATCATGTCTGTCTTTGGTTGTTTCTCTCTACCTGCTCCTCCCCAGCCCCTCTCTATAGACTTCTATGGGATGAAGTAATATAATCAGTTGACAGGCTGTATGTAGTCTGTCTTAGTATTAGCAAAATGGATTTATCTCAAATTTCAGAGAGAAAGCTTGTTTAAAAAAAGGGGTGGTAGCTGAAACTGGAGAACAAGGCATTTTTCTCTGATAACATATGTATATGTTTCTTATAATCACTTTGATTTATACAAGGTTGTGTGAAACGACAGTGACCACTTATGTCTCTGGCCCTTTTATAAATAGTTATCTATATATTTAGCATTTGTTAGGCAAAATGTATGATCTTTTTCATTTTTGTAGACTGCAAAATTAGTGGACAAATATCTAGTTTATATCTAATTTTTTAAGTAGGCGATTCTAAGGAGATGTTTATTTACCTATTTTTCTTTATTTCATTTATTTACTTACTTTATGTTCTTGTTTATAAAACAAATTGCCTAAAAGTACAAGCAAACACCCTGTAAACATAGAATAAGTGAACTAATGCTATATGCACCATATAAAATAAATATGAGCTACTTAGCAAATATATTTTGTTCAAAATTATTTGTGCCCACCCACCACTGCAAGATGACCTCTTTCTGGATGGGAAGCTACTCCATGATATCTCTCTCTGTGCTAATGAGCCTTAAAATAATTCAGGGAGAGCATGCTCCACATCCTTATCCTAAATCTGCTCTATATGACTCCTCTCTTGGTGCTAGTAGGCTTCAAATGAATATCATATAATTCCATATAATGCACAAATGTTTTTAGATGGACGATTCTAATGAGGACATATTTTAATTTTGTCTTTATTATTTTATTTATTTACTTTTATGTTTTCTTTCTTATAGCATATTGCCTAAAAGTTCAGACAAAGTATGTAATTGCCATATATTAGTGCATATTTACAGTTCCAGGAATGAGGTTCCTTGGGCCGACCAGAGAACATCACTCTGAGGGCCCACCTTCCATCCTTACAAAACATGTGCACGTCCACTTTTAATTGCATTGTAACCTATGTGGTTATCATTGTACACACAAAACGTATAATCTGCAGCAAAAGGTCTCATAACAAGTTATTTGTGAGTCATTTCATAATATGAAACTCTAGTGGCAAAAACCCCAAAGTCAGCTCCAAATGTGGTTGCCTTCTGCTGGACCTTTGGGATCCATTATTGTTCCTGGCTCACCAGAGCATCCATTGGTACTCTGGTGAGTCAATCTAACATATTTTAGACTAGTTTCACACTTGCTGCAGGGAACTCTGACAGTGCTGGAACTGCCGGAGTTCTCTGTATCCGGTATTGCCGGATACGACCTCCTTCCTGCTGGACACCATTGACTATAATGGGGTCCGGCCGAGATCTAGCCTCTAAATGGCAAATATGCTGAGAATTGGTAAGTCAAAGACTGTTAAAGCAGCATTCTTTTTCTGGCCGATACCCAGCATTGTCTGCCAAACCTGTTAGCCAGAACTCCAGGTCACAAGTGTGAAAGAAGCCTTACAGTACACTTATATATTAACATATATAGTGATTGAGAAGATAGAGATGGCTACACACCCCTTCCAAATAGAAAAGTTTTGTATGGTTGTTAAGGGGTTATTTTTTTAAACTCTACATAACATGTTTTACAGAATTTTTTTCTTGCTCCTATTCAGCATATGTATATTGAATAGGAAGTTGCTTTTAAAAGTATGAGTAGTCCCCTTCCCCTCATGGGACATTTCTATACGAACATTTAATTAATCAAGTTGAAAAAAAAAGTGAATTTAAGCTCGGTGGAATAAATATGTTACCAAAGCAGGAAGCTGGAGAAATAAAAGGAATTTTGCACGTAAAAAACTGTCAATTTAATAGCGCGGAAGCTGGAAACAGATGTTGTCTATTGACATATAACACAAGTGCTGTATTGGGTCGATCACTTTTAAAGCTTTCTCCTTGTCAAGATCTCAGTCAAGAGAAGAGAATTAATGAGCTGTTGAACGGTATTGTGTGATCTTCTGATGTGGAAAGACTCCTCTGGAAAGACGTCTTGGGCAGGAGTAAGATGACTGCAACTTCCTTGTTTGATGTGATTTCAGTTAGTAAGTATATAGGAAACAGAAAGTGGGGCTCAGACCTCTGATGTGGCAGCAAAAAGAGATGATCGTAATATCAGATGTTGATGGCGTGCATCGTCCATGGGTACAGTTAAACAGAGCTGTTAAAAATAACACCATATAGGCATAGGTCTCCTATTACACCCTAAAAGAGGATTCTGGGTTAGCCAATTGGGTCCCTCATTTAGGATCTTCATCTATTAGCTAGTAGAGAGTGTCTACAAAGAGTATTTCTCCCTGGAGGACCCAGCATATGTGTGGATTACATTGCTTTTAATGGGAACAATTTAATACTTAAATAATGAAACGTTGGCTTTTTAATTTCCCCACTGGTTACAGGTAAATTCTAGGGATCCCAGCGCCATGTAAACCTTCTAATGGAGTAACATTATGCTATTGTGCCACTCTGTGCACTGCGGCATCTGTCCAGCCAATTTTCGGCATATTTGCTGGGATGCCGCCGGATGTCCACCATTCCCCATTATAGTTAATGGGGCCAGACGGTATCCCTGTAGCTTATGGCAATGAGAAATGCTAGTGTGAAACTAGTCTAATATTGCTGACCGCACCCTCTTTCTCACCCACTTTTCAAAGGTTGTGAAAACAGCGTAAATTCACAAAAAGTTAAATGGAATCTGTCACCAGCATATTAGCTAAAAAAAAAATTCATGAATAAATGTGTAATAAATTACCTGCTTTCCATATGTGTTCTTGTTTTACTTGTGCCTTATCATTTCTTCAAAAAAACGCTTTTTCCGATATGAAATTAAGCTGTAAGGAGCCCAGAGGGGCGTTATTCCTTTACCAAGGTGCCGGGCCTGCCTAAATTTTAAAAAGAAGAACACCTCTAAGATGTAAAATCGCCTCCCAGAGGCGAGGCTACGTGCTCTGCGCCCCCCGCCAGCTCCTCTCTCTGCCGCAAATATCCCCGATCCACCTCTCTCTGGCAGCCTGAAATCCCGCGTAGGCGCAGTGACGCTGTTGAGGCTGTTGCCCCTTAGTTTCCATATCATCGCGCAGGCAATCTCCGGCACTGCGCCTGCGCGGGATTTCAGGCTGCCGGCGAGAGGCGGATCGGGGATATTTGCTGCAGAGAGAGGAGCGTGCGGGGGGGGGGGGATGGAGCACTTAGCCTCGCCTCTGGGAGGCGATTTTACATCTTAGAGACAGTCTTCATTTTAAAATTTAGACGGGCCCGGCATATCAGGGGGGCGTTCCTGGGCACCTTGGTAAAGGAATAACCCCTTTGGGCTCCTTAGAGCTTAATTTGCATATCGAAAAAAGCGTTTTTTTGAAGAAATAACAAGGCACACAAGTAAAACAAGAACACATATGGAAAGAAGGTAATTTATTACACATGGATTCATGAAAAAAAAAATTAGCTAATATGCTGGTGACAGATTCCCTTTAAAACTTTTTGCAGATATAGCTTTGCAAATAAATTTTTAACTTTTTGACACCACATTGGCGCCTAGTGGTGTGTATTTTTATGAAGCTGATTTTAAAAAATGGTTCAGAAGTAGCAGGTTTCTTTGAACAGTTTTTGAGGCTGGTTTCCCCATTGAAATCAATGGAAAAGGGAAAAAATTGCCAATTAGAGGTGGAGGGTAATTGGGGTGTATTTGGCAGTGTTTATGACCCAAAGTAGTTTTCAGCACTGAATCCACTCTGAAATCCATGGCCAAAAAATAATAAATTGTGTGAACCTACCCTTATACTTATAGAGTTACAAAATAACGGCAAAAATATGTTTTATTATATCTGCTTGAATAAATGTAATTATAAATGTAACCATGCAAAATAAAATATCATACCAATAAGGCTACATGCACACGACCGTATGTGTTTTGCCGACAGTGTGCTGTCCGCATTTTTTGCTGACCCATTGAAATAAATGGGTCTGCATCCTATCCGCAAAGAAAAAAAAACAGAACGGACACGGAAACAAACAACATTCGTGTGCATGTAGCCTAAGGAAATACCAAGAAAAGTAAAAAATAAACCTGTCAAAAATCCTACAAGGAGAATTTGATGCGGTGCCAAATCATAAAATGGGTAAAAAGTGCTTTCCCTTTTCACTTTTCTTGGGTAATTATTATTATTTATTTTTTTAGAAAGGTCAAAAAAGTGTTCAAAGAACAAAAGCAATTTAGAGAACATTCAAAGTATTGAATTCACTTTCTTCACTCCACCGTGTCCTGCAGCAGAGGATATCAGATTGTTACGCCTCTATCTGAAAGAAGGATCCCTTGCCTGAGCCTCATGCGTCAGTGGAAAGTGGTGGATTTTCTTTCCAGGAACAATCAGTGGCCCTGTCTGATTCCTACATTCCTAGTCTGGCCCCAGGTACGTTCCATCCATTAGTGCGATAGGGGAGCGATATATGTTTCACTATTACTTTTAAATGTGGACGCGCAGACTGAAACCTTCCACTGCAGATAAGAAACAATTTATAGACTTCGGTTGTTAGAACGCTTAAGGAAATATATGAATAAAAAACAAGGAAATGGACACATCTACTCAAACGTATGCATATTTTTCACAAAAACATTGCAATAAATGTAAGAATGCCCCAAAACTTCTAAAACATTTGTCTAAAAAGTCACAAAAATGTGCCGAGAAGGTTTAGGTAAGCCCTTTTCAAAAAATGTTGTGCCTTTTTTATGTGCATCAGTCTTGAATCACACATGTAGTTTTCTGATGCAGTCAAGTGTTTTAGTTAATTGGTACAATACAAGAGGTAAAGCTAATAATGTTTCAACTAATGCATATATACTAATTGCATTATGTGAACCCCCCCCAAAAAAAAAAAAAAAAAATAATTAAAATTCTCCACTAGCGGGACGCCTTTTAGACTTTAAGTACTAATAGCACTATAAGTTATAACTGACCATCCTATGCTTTGTGTCTGCCATATTTTAGTAGTTTTCTACTTTGCATGCTGCATGTTTAATTCTCCTTTCTCCCAGTGGACTGACTAGGTGCTCATCATGTCTCCCCATAGATTTCACATGAGACAGTAGATTCTGCTTCCTAACTCTGTAACACTCACTCAGAGTCGCTCAGAATCACTAAGAAGCACCACATAAGGCATTATAGAGAATTACTGAGGAGTACTGATGCAATTTAAGCTTTGGGAAGGGATACTATTAGAGTTGGGACGAATCCAATTTTTTTCGAATCCGAATCCGAAAAGGTTCTCGAATATATAGAATCTTTCGAATCTCGAATCCTACGAATCCTGTACGTAAGAATTGTGTGAACAGTGTAAGAAACAAAGTCAGACCACGTCAGTTTGTCTGAACCTCTGCCTCCACCCCCCAGTCACGGTCGCACCCCCTATGACCGCGATCGTTACGCCCCTGCTCCTATCACTACAGAAATCCAAGGTAATACAGCACACATACCTCTTACATCCAGTGACGTCTCCATTGATGTAGATGTTCTCTTTCCTCATCCTCTCCTTTCAGACCAGACCACCATTTCCAGCCATTTTTCGTCTCTGCAGTTTGACAAAAAAAAAATCTTAATTTACTACTTTTCCATTATCCTTGCATCTTCTGGACAAATCATCCTACCACCTCCAATAGTGTGCTACTGTGCTCCCCAATACTATACTGCAGAGACAGATAATACCCTGATAATACTAGTACCACACAGAGCCCCCCATATAAAATACCCCTTCTTTGTGGCATCAGTAGATGCCCCCATAGTGCCTCCCCAATAATGTGCCAATAAGAAGTGGCCCCACAGTGCCACCCAATAATGTGCCAGTAAAAAGGGGCCCCCATAATGCCCCCCAATAATATGCCAGTAAGTGTCCCCATCGATCCCCCCAATCATGTGCCAGTATCAAGTGCCTCTCTCCTCCCCCCCATGTGCCAGTATCATAGTGCCACCCCCCCAATGTGCCAGTATCATAGTGCCATCTATTCTCCCCCCCCCCAATGTGCCAGTATCATAGTGCCATCTCCCCCCCAAATGTGCCAGTACCATAGTGCCGTCTATTCTCCCCCCCCATGTGCCAGTATCATAGTGCCTTCTCTCCCCCCCAATGTGCCAGTATCATAGTGCCATCTTCCCCCCAAATGTGCCAGTATCATAGTGCCTTCTCTCCCCCCCAATGTGCCAGTATCATAGTGCCATCTCCCCCAAATGTGCCAGTATCATAGTGCCATCTCCCCCAAATGTGCCAGTATCATAGTGCCCCCCCCCCAATGTGCCAGTAACAGATAAAAAAAAAACAAAAAAAAAACACTTTTACTTACCTCCGCTGCGATGCAGGCCTCTTCCGGCCTGTGTCCCGCGCTGTCAAGCTCAGGTGGCGCAATGATGACATCATCGCGCAGCCTGCACCGGCCTCTGATAGGCTACGTGCCTTGTGCCGGCAGCCTATCAGAGGAACAGGGAAGGGAGATGCCTCTCCCTCCCATGCCGCAGCAGCGAAGCGCTCATCTCCTGCTGTGCCCTGCCGCGGTATTAAAAGTTGTCTTCAGTGTCACTACAATATGACCAATATGTCACTACAATATACCCAATCAAGACATACTGTAGGAAAACCTGAAGAGTCTGCTTCAGTATTGATAGAAATTAGATGCTTTTGTTGTAGAAATGGGACTTACTTAATTGGGTATTTCAGCCATAAACATTTATCATCTTTCTACAGGATAGGTGATAAATGTCTTATTGCAGGGGGCAACCACTGGGATGTCCACCAATCAATAAAATCTGGGACCCTAGTGCCTGTCCTCCAGTAACTGTGTCAAGGAGGAGGAATGGGCATGACTGACATAGCTGAGCGTTCTTGTGTTTGGGGAGTCAGGGGGAACAGCTGTAGGCCAAA
Source organism: Bufotes viridis (assembly GCA_033119425.1). Lineage (NCBI taxonomy): Eukaryota > Metazoa > Chordata > Amphibia > Anura > Bufonidae > Bufotes > Bufotes viridis. The sequence continues at coordinate 417,970,598 of CM065592.1, read as the reverse complement.
CAGGCATTTGCCGTCAGCATTTGAAGGTATGTGGCCAGCTTTAGATCACTGTAGTGTTCTTCAGCTATCTAGGCTTTGTGTTTTAGGGTCCTGGTTAGTGTTGAGTGAATCAAACTGAACAAAGTGGACTTCGATCCAAATTTCAGGAAAAATTTGATTAGCCATGAAGCCGAATTTCCTCATGCTTTGTGGTAACAAATCAATTTTGCCTGAAATGGCGGTAAAGATAAAAAAATCATACTTACCTCATCCGTTTGAGCGCGAAGAGGCCATAACAGTCATCTTGCTTGAGGTTCCCACACAAAATCTCCTGCACAGTGACGTACGATGGATCCTCAAGCAAGATGGCCGCGGAGGCCTCTTTGCGCTCAAATCGATGCGGTAAGTATAATAAAAAATTTTATGAGCAACCACTAAAAGGCTTTAATAATTCTCTGCTATTTTACCCATTTTTTTTGTAAAATTCGACAAAGTAGTCAAATCAAATTTTTTAGATCTTTGCTCATCTCTAGACCTGGTGTTGTAAATTTATATACAGTATATATGTACCCTAAAGAAACTGGCCTAGAAAATGTTTTTGACGGTCGTGTATTCTGTTGCTGAAAGCACTCTATTTCCATAGTGCTGGGATGCCTTACAGATTTAATTTTGTGCAAACAGAAACTGCAATGCAAATGGACAAACTGTAGTAGGACCTTCTATCTTTATTCAGCAGGACCTGCGCTGACGTCACCGTGCTCACCACCTGGTGAGCGTGATTACATAATTGAAGGTCCTTTTGCAGGTCCTGCAAGAAGAAGAAGGAAGAAGACGATGCCGGCTGCGCGATCAAGTGGATGAGGTGAGTTTTTATTTTTTATTTTTTAACCTCTCATTGGACATTTCAGTTAGCATTCTGTATTAAGAATGCTATTATTTTCCCTTATAACCATGTTATAAGGGAAAATGATGATACAGTGAATTGACTTTAATGGCATCCGGGGTTACTCAACCCTATCATCTCCTAGCCACCATGCGTGAAAATCAGACCTCATCCACACTTGTTTGCGGATGCTATGCGATTTTCACGCAGCCCCATTAATTTCTATGGGGCCTGTGTTGCGTGAAAAACGCAGAAGATAGAACCTGCGATTTTTCACGCAAAGCACAAGTGCTGTGTGAAAAACAACGCTCAATGTACACAGTCCCATTGAAACGAATGGGAAAGGATTCAGTTCACATCACGCATTGCACCCGCGCAGAATACTTGCCGTTTGAAAGGAGCCTTAAATAATGGGGTTTTTTTTAGAATTTTTGCCGATTGTTGTTTTAATTTTCCATGCTATTATCTATATTTTTAAAAAATGCCTAACATTGTGCAACTTTCACACTGACCTCTAGTCCTAATAATTTGTCAACGCATTCTGTTCTGTACAGGTAACTTTTCAGTAGCCATTACATTATCATCACAGACAGGATTACAATGACAGATATCAACTCTGTATAGATTAGAGTTGTTTCAGTACCAAAATTTTGATTCGGTATCGATACCATAAAAAAGTATTGCGATACTCGATACCATTCGATACCACGTGGAAAAAAAAAACGCCCAAAAAATCTGCGTGCATTCCACATTTTATGGAACCGCCGGCTCATAATACAACAGTCCTATCCTACTTTTTTACGGCGACTAAAAGAAAATGGCGAATCGTGCATTTCTTTTTTTGCGCCGTTCACCGCATAAAAGTGGATTTTTTTAATAGTTTGGACTTTTGAGACGTGGCGATATGTAATATTTTATTTATTGTTTATATTTTATATTTACATATAACTTTTTTTTTTTGGCACCTGAGGGGTTAATAGCCTCTGATCGCAGCGCTCTGTCACAGGCAGGTGCCGGCAGCGTGTGTCTTCTGCCTGCATTTATATATGAAACGGTACTAGGCATTGCTGGCCAGTGCTCCCGTCCCCCCGCTCCGCCCCTTCTCCGCCCCTCTCCCTCTATTGGTTGCAGCGGCAGCACAGGGGGAGGGAGAGACCGCCTCCTTCTCCCTGTGCTGCCGAGGAGAACATGGCCGCGCTGAGAGCGGCGCAGCCACGCTCTCCTATACTGGGCTGTGCAGTAGCACAGCCCAGTATCGATAAAATACTAATCCTGGTATCGAGCTCGATACCAGAGAAAAGTATCGATTGGGTATCGAAAGTTCGATACCCGAAACAACCCTAGTATAGATACAGTACAAGATTCACCCTTCACAATAGGTGATATCAAAGCTTATCTATTCCCTACTGACCTAAGCACAGGTCACAGAGCGTGCTTAGAGAACCCTCCCATAGAAGTCAATGAGGTACCCTCCTGACCATTGTGGTTGCTATCAAAGAAGAGGAAGTCTTGACATATTTTAGACCTAGTGGCCAGTGTGGAAATTACGATAGATGATATCACAGCTTATCTACTCCCTCTTGACCTCTGCACACGTCACAGAGCATTCCTAGAATACACTCCCCTAGAAGTCAACAAGACCCCCTCCTGTCCATTGTGTCTATGGCCCATGGTGGCTGCTGTCAAAGACTAGGAAGTCTTGACATATTTTAAGCCTAGTGGCCAGTGTGAAAATTATACAATTTTAGGATTTTTTTTTTAATATGGAGACACGGAAACGTGTTTAAAAAATCCCCAAAAAATAAAAAATAAATATGTTCAACATAAAAACTTGATTTAAACAATAAGTATTTTTCTGACGGCACATTCCCTATACAGCAGAACTTTGATCCATTATCAAAGAGGCAAATATGGATAAAAGAGCTATGGAAATTAGTAGGGTGACAGAAAGACATACAGTACTAGACGCTAGTGATGAGCGGCATAGTTAATATTCGAATTCGCGATATTTCGTGAATTTTGCCGAATATCCACCATAAGGTCTCAAATTTGTGATCTCCAGTCATTATTTACTTGATTGCGAAAATCGGAAATTTAATAAATTCGCAATAAATTCGCTATTAGAATATTCGCGATCAACACTATTTGCGAATACGAATATATAGCACTATATTCTAAATATTTGCGAATTCTCAAAGTGGCGATATTCGCAAGTAAAATTCGCGATTCGAATATTCACGCTCCACACTACTAGACGCCTGGCCACCACTGACTCAATAGGCAAATGTTTGAAAGTAAACTAAGGCACTACCTGTAGGATAAAGACTTACAAGCCGAAGATCATTTTACACCAGTTTATAGACAATGGATGACTTTGCATCAGTGGTAAGTACGTGGGTAATATTCAGATTACAAATTCATGAAGGTCTAGCTCCAAATCATCGATGACTTGCATTCTCACATTAATCGTATCAACCCACCGAATATCGCCTTTTACCATTTCCTTTAGTGCTCCTGACATGGCCAAATATTACTTCTGGAGACGAGCGAATTTATTAAAAATTCGATTCAGCTGCTTTGCAAAATTTCACAAAGAAATTTGAATCGTTGCACATTACTTTGTCACAAATTGCTTTCCACTGTAGGTAGCAGGCACCATGACGAGGAACGGTGTTCGCGCTACCCCCGTCCTTGAACCCCTCAGAATGAGTGTTCATCGCTGATCGAGGCATCTGACATTAAAATTGAGGCCTTTCAGGGGTTAATCTGAAAACAAATACATACCCACCTTATCTATTTGCTTGCAGAGAGGCTGTCACGGACATCTTGATTGAAGAAACCACACGAAATCTTGCGCGGTGAGGTGATGACGTCATCATCACATCATCACGCTGGCCGAGATTTTGCTTGATTCCTTCAATCAAGATGGCTGCGATGGACTCTCTTCAAGGAAATGGATGAGGTCATTGTGGGGTTTTTTTTGTTTGTTTTTTTACCGCCATTTCAGGAAAAACAGATTCGTTACCATGAAGCGCGAGTAAATTCGGCTTCGTGGCGAATCAAATTTTTCCTGAATTTGTTTGACTTTGATCCGCTCAACACTAATTACTTCTTTTATTATGGGTATAATGCAAGTGTTGCCAGAGTTTAGTGGATAAACTTTTTAAGAGTCATCTATAGCAGTTCTTCACCACTAGAGGGCAGAACTATGATAATGAACTCACAGACTATTCTCTATTTTTCTTTCTCGAACTGAAGGCTTTATCACAACTTCTACTCAATCAAGACAAAGGTTCATCCGTGTGCATTATGTAATTACATACTTCTCTAGGATTCCTGTTCTGTCCGCACAAATTTTATAGATACATTTTCAAATCTGCAAAACTGTAAGCCGTTTGCGTAAAGAGGAGACGTCCCCTCTCCTGACATGTCTGTTTTAGTAACTACTTGCATTCTTCATGTAATAACAACTCTGGAGCGTCTATTCTTATTGATCTATGCTGTGCCATGAATAAGTTGCCTACAGTCTGCAATAAAGAAAGGTCCAACTGGGTGTTATCAGTTGGATAAGGAAGGGGAGGGGGGTGTCCCTGCACGGTCTGACAAAAAACAGCACTAATTGGATAGTGCCATCCGTGTTTTGTGCCTACCCCTCCTCTTGTTTTCGTCCTCCTCGTCCTTGCCATCTCCCTTATATACGTAAAAACTCCATCTTATCCACAAGATGACCTCTTTGTCTTTCTGCACCTACAATGCTAGAGGCCTTAACAAGCCTGAAAAACGTAGCCAGATCCTGTACCGCCTGCATAAGAAACGCGTTATGCTAGCCATGTTCCAGGAAACTCATTTTAAGGCCTCCTCAATTCCCAAATGTGAACGTGGGTACTATACCACATGGTTCCATGGTCCTCATCCGGACAAAAAAGCTGGAGGCGTGTCTATAGCCTTCCACAAAACCTTTCACCCCTCTGTCCTTTCCTCGGAAATCGACCCTAAAGGGCGCTATATCTTTCTTAAGCTGTCTGAGAGTCAGAACGTATTTACCATCGCTAATGTTTACTTTCCCAACCAGGGGCAGATACCTTTCGCTTCCAAGATACTGAGGAAACTGGCCCGCTTCGTGGACGGTTCTTCCATCATACTGGGGGTGACCTCAACATGGTGATGGATCCTACGGTCGACTCATCTACCGGTAAGTCCTCAATCTCTCCGGCATCCCAACACCGCTTTGTACAGGATCTTTCCTCTTTACGATTAGTGGATTTGTGGAGGGTATTGCACCCAGGAGTCAGAGACTTTAGCTTCCATTCCCTAGCGCACAACAGCTACGCCAGATTAGATCATCTCTTTGTGTCTCATAATTTGCTGGACTTGGATCCACACTGCTCTATGGACGGGTTCCTATGGTCCGATCATTCCCCTGTATATGGTCGCCTCCAGACACGCCCGCCCCTCACCCGGCCCTTCACTTGGAGACTTAATGACAATCTATTAAATGATTCGGTCTGCATGTCGGACATTCGTTCCACCATCACAGACTTCCTTGACAACCATAGAAATGACGTGTCCTCGCCCCTATAAAATGGGAAGCCCTGAAATGCGTTTTGCGGGGCTTTTCATATCTCACGGTACCAGACTTAAAAAGAACGGTCTGCAAAGCTCTCTACTCTCCTCTTCTCTCTTCAAGGTAAAGAGGCCCTGAACAAACTTACACCATCAGATCATTTGAAAGCGGATATTTCTCTCCTCCGCCAACAGATACTTCAAATATTAGACCAGAGGACGTTGTGTGTTCGCGATAAAACTAAATATGGCTTCTTTGAATATGGGGATAAGAGCGGGAAGTGGCTAGCTAGGGCACTTCATCCTAGACTTCCGCAGACTTATGTAACCTCGATTAATTCACCCAACAATGGTCTCCTACACTCCCCTCTGACATATCCTCTGAATTTCAATCCTACTACGGGAACCTTTATCAACTCAGGGCGGGAGATGATAGGGCCTCCGACCAGCTAACGTCGGATACCCGTACATATATACAACAATTTGGTCCTACCCGTCTCTCAAACGAGACGTCGTCGGCGTTAGACGAAGATTTCTCTAAGTCAGAACTCATCTGCGTAGTGAATGAGCTAGTTGCTGGGAAAAGCCCAGGTCCTGATGGCATGACGGTTAGGTTCTACAAGCTTCTTGTTGAGGACTTATCTCCGGTCTTACTTCAGGCTTTCAATTCTATTGCCTCGGACCTGCCGTTCCCACCCCAGGCCCTACGAGCCCACATAGCGGTACTACCTAAACCTGACAGAGATCCTACCCACTGTGCTAACTTCCGCCCAATCTCCCTCTTAAACGTGGACTTAAAAATGTATGCCAAATTGATAGCACTGCGTTTAAAGCCCCACATCCCGGACTGCATTCACCAAGAACAGGTGGGTTTTGTTCCAGGCAGAGAGGCGAGGGACGGAACATTGAAGACCATTGCAATAGTCGCCAGGGCTAGGTCCAACAGGTCTCCTCTGTGTCTACTTTCAGTGGACGCAGAGAAGGCCTTTGATAGGGTCAGTTGGAAATTTCTAGCAGTAACATTAGAGCACATAGGATTAGGCCCTAAAATGTTTCACCGCATTATGGCTTTATACTCCTCTCCCACGGCTCAGGTCCGCATTAATGGCCTCCTGTCGCAGCCTTTTGATATAAAAAACGGAACACGTCAGGGTTGCCCACTTTCTCCTTTCCTTTACATACTGACTATGGAATCCCTAGCCAATGCCTTGAGAAATAACCAGTCTATAAAAGGAGTCACTGTCGGCTCTGTGGAACATAAGTTGTCCCTCTTTGCAGATGATCTGCTCATCTATCTCTCTTCCCCGAGGGTCGGACTCCCTTCGGTCCTGAAGGAATTTGAGATATTTGGGAGGTTGAGCAACTTTAAAGTAAATGTCCAGAAATCCGAAATCTTGAACGTCTCGCTTCCCCAAAAGGAAGTTGCTCATATCCGTGACTCGTTCTCATTCAGGGTTGCAACAGATGCGATCCGATACCTTGGCATTGCCCTTCCAGCCAATCCTAGCCAGCTTTTTGCACTCAATTTTAAACCTCTTCTGAGGACCATAGAGTCAGACCTTCGGAAGTGGTCCCCTCTCCACATCTCCTGGTTTGGCAGAATAAACACACTAAAAATGGATATCCTACCTAAAATACTTTATCTGTTCCAAACAATTCCGTGCAATATCCCCAACAGATTTTTCGCACAACTTCGCTCTATAGCGACCCGTTTTGTTTGGAATGGTCTTAGGGCTAGGATCAGTTATAAAATCCTGTCTAGGACAAAAAGCCTAGGGGCGGGCCTCCCAAATTTCTCGTCTTACCACCGGGCGTCTATGGCAAATTGTATACTAGACCTCATCCACAATCGCCCCTCAAAACTTTGGGTTGATATTGAACATACCCTGGCACCTCACTTAATACCTGGGATATTTTGGCTCCCTGGAGGCATGTGTGATACCGTCGCACGGTCTCTGCAGTCTCCACTCCTTCAGACCTTGGTGAGGAACTGGAGGAAATTTGCTTCTAAAACTGAACTGGTCACTGTACCGGGCCCTCTCACAGCCATTGCTATCCACCCTGGACTCCCTTCATATTTTGGGTCTCTCCGGGCTTTCCAGGCCTCTTCCTCACCACAGATCTTAATTAAAGACATATTTAGGGACTCGGCCCTATTGCCACTCAATGATTTAGCTTGTATCTCTTCGGACTCACCGGGTCGTTGGTTCCGTTATCTCCAGCTCCGTAATTTTATATGCTCTCTGGCTCCTGGAGTCGCAATTGTCCGCTCCTCTGACTGCTTTTGAGAAACTCTGCACGGCGTCCTCAGGACCTTGTCATGGTATCTCCCTGATTTACGGTCTAATTGGTGCCGGGAGATGGGGGATGGCACGTTAGCTGAGAATTTGAGAGGGGTGGGGTTCGTGTCTGGTTGGGAGGACGAACTGGCGGTTCCAATTTCTGCTGAACAGTGGAAACGTTCCCTCCTGTTCACACATAAGTCGACGGTGTCCTGCCGTTTACAAGAGCTGAATTACAAGATTCTTTCCCGGTGGTACAGGACCCCGGTCAAGTTGCACCAGTTTTATCCGTCTGTCTCTGACTTATGCTGGAGATGTCAAACTGATGTAGGCTCTATGCTGCACATCTGGTGGGACTGTCCTGGAGTCGCCCCCTGTGGCGGGATGTTTTCGCTCTCTATAATGCCTTGTACCGGGCTTCTGTGCCACCATCTCCTCAGATAGCTCTGCTCTCTATCTATTCGGGTAGAATTCAGCGAGTTAAGAAAGGGGCCCTCCGGCTTTTTGTGCAAGCTATGAGACAGATCATACCGCGCCAGTGGAAATCAGTAGACCCCTGCGCAGGACCACTTGGGTATACGCACTAGACGTTTTGGTCCGGATGGAGGAGTTGGGAGCTGAAGCCCATAACCTGATATGTTCCTACTTGCAAACATGGGATCCGTGGCTGCAATTCAGGAACTCACCTGGCTTCCACACTTGGCTAGATACTGGAGACGTGCCTGATGGAGCTGTGGCCTCCCTTGCTTGACAATATTCCCCCTTACCCTTTTTTGTTTTCCTTCCCTCTTGTTTTCTGTCTAGTGTTTTTGTCCTCCATGTTTAAACTTTTTGCATTTGTCCATATGATGTTGATGGTATATCTTTGTAACTACACCATGATCACCTACATGTCACCTTTTCGATTCTTGCTTGGTTACATCTGGATGTATGCATTTCATTCCAAACTTGTTTCAATAAAATTATGATTGAACCATAATTGGATAGTGCCACACTCTACAGGGACACGCCCTCTGGTACCTGGTAACACCCAAAGGGCCAATTCATTCATAAAGTTTTAATAGGAATAATAGAGGAGCAGCACACCGTAGAGATGCACAATTGGTATTTCACGGGGAATGCAAGTCATCACCAAAACAGACAGAGCCTCTTGAAAGGGCCAGGTGGTGGGGGAGCTTACTGCTGAACACGCTGCGCCAGTCTCATCTACTTAATGATCAAGTCAATGGATTAAAAAATATTGCACACATGCTAATGAGCATAAACCTTCAGGTCGGTATTGACTTGGCCGCGCTGCTCAAGTTTCAGGTTTTCCATCCTATGACTCTTGAAAGGAGAAAGAGTGATGGCGCACGAGGCACAGGAAGCAGAGAAACCTCTGGAGGGGTGGTCACTAGTAACAGATGTGCTGCCCTAGTTTTTGGTGCTACACATTACCCTACTGCCAAGACACATACCAGGACCTAGACCAAGGGGTACTTGCAATTATTGTTATATTGTGTATTATGTTATGTTTCTGCCATGTACTCCTGCAGAGGAGGTATGGTTGGCAATGGTTGGCAGGAGCAGGGCTAATCCCCCTGACCCTCCCCTTTTGGTATGAACAGGATGGTCTGATGTCCTGCCAGGAGAGAGATTTCCAGTGAGATGGAGAAGAGATCAGAAACACATGCCAAAGCTCTTAGGGAACTTAACGAGTGCTCCTGTGAGACCATCATTCCAGGAAAATTGCAAGAATCAAGAATACTGCTTTTAAAGAACTTCAGTGTGTCTGAACAGCAGAGTTATCAGCCAAACCACAGCTTCACAGACCATGCTGCTGGTGATGGGATACAGTTCAGACACCCATCACCTAAACCTCTTTAAAGGGGTTGTCCGGGTTCAGAGCTGAACCCGGACATATCTCCATCTTCACCCCTCCGCCCCCACCTAATACGGAACATTTGATGCTCTGATGCTCCTCTGATGCTTTCCTTTGCTCTGTGCTGAATCGCGCATGACAAAGGCTTTTTTCGGAGTTCGGTTAATGTACCGGGCTCTCCATAGGGACTGCTAGGCAGAGGCTTCCGCCCAGCAGTGAGCCTGGTGATGTCACCGGCACTAATGAGCGGGCTTAAGCACTGCCCTAGTCTGTAAAAATGTAATTCTAAACAAAGCCTAATTTTCTCGCGCTTCGTGGTAATGAATCATTTTTCCTAAAATGGCGTCTGGAGTTGTCTTAGAAAGAATGGAAAAAAAAAACCTTACCTCATGATGATATTACCACGTGATCACGCTGGGAGCACGCAGTGACAACATCACGCTTAGCGCAGGTCCATCCGCAGGTCTTTTTCAATCAAGAGAAGAGTGGACTACCTCTGTGTGAGCAAGTGGATGAGGTGAGTAATTTTTTAAACCCAAAAGGCCATATTGCACTAGTGTATTACCGTTTTAACGCCTGTTAGATGGGTGCACTTCTGTCTAAGTGGCCATTAAAAAAGGTCCCATTGACCAATAGGCTGAATAGGGTTTTAACATTGCGATTGGGCAGCTTGATAGATAGTTTTTAGGGTGAAACAGAATCAGTAAAACTTGTAATTTATTAAGTTAAGCTTTCGCTATTTCTGTGCTTAAGAGTCGTGTGGCTGGACCCAGCAAACCCGTCTACATTAATGTTGGGACTGGGAATTCATTAGATGAATGGTTTGCTGGGCACTAACTGTACACCGGTAGGTCGCTACCGCAGTTAGGGGCTGAGCTGGAGCTGCACTGTGTGAATGCACTCTTATTATGTAATATGAAGTGATGTTTTTAAGTGAATTGACATTTGCCCTGAAAGTGTTGGCGCTTATGGAGTTAAAAATGTGGATTGGTGCTTGGAACAGAAATCCCTAAAGAAGATATTTGAGACTAAATTAAGCTCTATCCTTAAAGGGGTTATCCGAGATATATTAAGTTAATCCAAACTTCTTTATCGATATATATAAAACATTTTTGTAATTGACTTACTTTAAAAATAATGCACCGTTTCCTTACCAGAGCCGTGCTGAATGAAGACGGAGAATCAAGCAGGGTGACGTCAGTGCACAAATGTCAATTGTGCAGAATGTAAACGGTGCATTATTTTTAAAGTAAGTCAATTACAAAAATGTTTTATATATATCGATAAAGAAGTTTGGATTAACTTAATATATCTCGGATAACCCCTTTAAGGCAGGGTTCACACCTGCGCGTCCCGCTTCGCGCGTACGACGCTCTATCTTTACTTTTACTTTCGCATCGTGTGCGCGTTTGCGCTATATATCCCTATGGGGGACATGCGACAATTCCCCCACAAAGAAGCTCCTGTACTTCTTTGGGCGTAGGGCGTTTTACAGCGCGTTCGTACGCGCTGTAAAACGCTCAGGTGAGAACCATGCCCATAGGGAAACATGGGTTTTCGCCTGTTAATCATTTTACAGCGCGTAGGAACGCGCTGTAAAACGCTTAAGTCTGAACCCAGCCTAAAGGGAACCTGTCATTAACTTTATGCCAACCTCACTGTGGGCAGCATAAAATAGTGACAGAAATGCTGATCTCAGTGGTGTGTCACTCATGAGCTAAAAGTAAGTGGTTGCCGAGAACCAGCATCATAACCATTGCAGCCGAGGCCTTGAAAAGAGTCAAATCTACCTGAGAAGAGTCCTGGTTATTCCTAATCTCCTGCTCTCCCGCCATCTGCTGATGATTGGCAGTTCTCTCCTAGAGAGAAAGGGAGAAAACTAGGTAGAAGCGCGTCAGTCATCAGCAGGTGGGCAGGAGAGCTGGGATTAATGAATAACCAGGACTCTTCTCAGGTGGCTGGGACTCTTTTCCAGACCCAGTCTGCAATGATTGTGATGTTGGTTCTTGGCAACCACTTACTTTTTACTTATAAATGACAGACCGCTGAAATCAACTTACCTGTCTCTACTTTATTCTGACGTTAGTATGGACAGCACAAAGTTGATGACAGGTTCCCTTTAAGTGATCACTACTATTTTACTTTGTGTTTTATAGAAGATGTCCATCTTGTGAATATTGTCAATAAATACAGCAGGTTGTTTTAGCTTAAATGATTCTGCATGAATGTAGTACCCCATACCTGGGGGTACTGCAACTTTTTATAGTTTGTAATAATGTTATGTATTATGTATTTTACTGTTCCCATAAAGGAATGGATGGCAAAGGTTGGCAAGGAACAAAGATCACCACCCAATTTCCTCCCTCTTGCTAGGAGTGGGCTGGTCCTGCTATCTGCTAGGAGGAAGAGGGGAGTCCTGTGCACTGGGAAAGCAGCAGGGGGTTATTACACACCATTGTAAGCGTTTTTTAAAAAAAAGTAAATTTATTTTACTCACTTATATAGCGCTACTATATTTCGCAGCACTTTACAGACATTAGCATCACGCTGTCCCCAATGGGGCTTACAATCTAAGTTCCCTATCAAAAAGTCTTTGGAGTGTAAGAGGAAACTGGAAAACCCAGAGAAAACCCACGCAAACACAGGGAGAACATACAAACTCCATGCAGATGTTGTCCTTGGTCAGAATCAAATCTAGGACCCCAGCGCTGCAGGAACCAGTGCTAACCACTGAGCCACCATGATTCTCATTGTCAGGGTTAGCACTGCTTTCAAAAAAAGAATCGGCTGGAGCTGCAATACCAGACATAGCCCATGGATAAGAGTGGCGCTGTTTCTAGAAGAAAAGACAGTACTTCTAACCCAGGGGTAGGCAACCTCCGGCACTCCAGCTGTTGTGAAACTACAACTCCCAGCATCCATACTTGCTCTGCTTTTCTCAGAACTCTCACAGAAATGAATGGAGCATGCTGGGAATTGTAGTTTCACAACAGCTGGAGTGCTGAAGGTGGCTGATCCCTGTTCTAACCTCATACAATCCTGTGACACCTGATTTGTAATGTTTTACATAAACTTCAACTCTATTTATATACCGTATATTTTATATTTATATACCGTATATTTTATATTTATATACCATACATTTTATGTTTATATACACAAAATGATAATACAAAGGATTCATATTGCACACACACATATCGTACAATACAATGCTAATTCGATATTTAATAACTTTCCATGTACAATCATCAATCGTGAACTCACACTCACGGAAAGCTAAAATATCATTAGATTTTATTTACGTGCCAATTTAATCACCTCTAAATGAGAAACAAATATTATTGAATGGGATTAGCAGCAGCATGACAGCTCAGCATGTGTTTCCACTGAAGAGATGTAAAGGTCAAATATTTAAAGGTCATTTAAATGTCACAAGGGGAAAGAAGTGTCATGGAATTTTAATCTTGTTTAATTTTTCAAAAAAGCAATAATTCCGCCAATGATACGACAGCAAATGTGAGTCCATTTCTATCTTTTATTTACTCTGTAGCTTTAATGTCCTTCGTCTGATGGCCTCATGATGATCTGCCTTCTAGATTCGAGGTGACAACTGGAATGGAATAGGAAACATTTGTTTTTTGAGTCAATCATCTGAGGTCATAATACCAACCGATGAAATGAAGGGTACATCCATATGGGACGTCAAAAAAAAATTGCTGAAATATTTGCAAACAAATGCTTTATATGCGGATTTTGATACAAGTTTGCCACAGACTCCACCCTGTGCGCTGTTAGATTCTCTTAAGTTTGGCCACTTAGCGGGCGTGTTCTTTCTCAGGCGGCGTGTTGGTTCTGCGGCAGCTCTCTCCCACTACTACTTTCACACTAGCGTTTTGGCTTTCCGTTTGTGAGATCCGTTCCGGGCTCTCACAAACGGTCCAAAACGGATCAGTTTTGCCCTAATGCATTCTGAATGGAAAAGGATCCGCTCAGAATGCATCAGTTTCCCTTTGTTCAGTCACCATTCCGCTCTGGAGGCGGACACCAAAACACTGCAGCGTTTTGCTGTCCGCCTGACGAAGCGGAGCCAAACGGATCCGTCCTGGCACACAATGTAACTCAATGGGGACGGATCCATTGTCTCTGACACAATCAGGCACAATAGAAAACGGATCCGTCCCCTTTTGACTTTTGATGGTGTTCAAGATGGATCCGTCTCATGGCTATAGAAGACATAATACAACCGGATCCGTTCATGACGGATGCATGCGGTTGTATTATTGTAACTGAAGCGTTTTTGAAGATACATGACGGATCCGCAAAAAAACGATAGTGTGAAAGTAGCCTAAGGGCTCAAGCACACAAAAATGCCATGTATTGCTGGCGGGAAATTGCGGATCTGCAAAACATTGACCATTATAGAAATGCCTATTCTTGTCCGCAAAACGGACAAGAATAGGACATGGTCTATAATTTTCGAGGGGCCACGAAATGGAGCAACGGAAGGGAACAGCACACGCATTTCTGTCCGCATCTTTTGTGGCCCTATTAAAGTAAATGGGTCCGCATCCGAGCCGCAAAAAATGCCTCTCGGATGCGCAACCAAACAACGTTCATGTGAATGCGCCCTAAGACTGAGTTCACAGTTCGGTTATTTGGTCAGTTATTTTCATCAGTTAGGGTCCATTCACAACACCGCAAGTGTTTTGCGGTCCGCAAATTGTGGATCTGCAAAACACGGCCAGCGCTATGATAGAAAATTGCGGAACTGTCTCTCTCTGTCTTTCTCTCTCTCTCGCTCTGTCTTCCTGTCTCTCTCTCTCTCTTGGTCTTGCTCTCTGTCTTTCTCTCTCTTTCTCTCTCTCTCTGTCCCTCTCTGTCTTTCTGTCTCTCTCTCTCTTTTGGTCTTTCTCTCTCTCTTTCTCTCTCTGTCTTTCTGTGTCTCTCTCTCTCTCTCTCTTGGTCTTTCTATCTGTCTGTCGGTCTTTCTCTCTCTGTCTGTCTTTCTGTCTGTCTCTCTCTCTATCTCTCTGCCTGTCTCTTTCTGTCTTTCTCTCTCTGTCTGTCTCTCTGTCTTTCTCTCTCTCTCTGCCTGTCTCTTTTGGTCTTTCTCTCTCTCTCTGTCTCTCTATCTCTCTGCCTGTCTCTATCTCTCTCTCTGTCTGTCTATCTGTCATCTTCCACCTATCACTCTATATACATCTATGCAGAACACCATATACTGGAGATTTTATTCAGATTTCTCCCTATTCTGACATCAGCCGGGATTGCCAAGTGATCGTATACGCACTGCAGACATCTCTGCCTCATGACTGTATGACGGATCAAAATCTGAGTTTTGTCGGAGGCTTCATTATTTTTTTCTTCAAAAACCCTTCCTCGTGGGAAACCCTTGTCGTCCTGTGTCATGTCAAGAGAGGTACAAGACTATTGAAAAGATTCAACCTTGGGGGCATTGGCTAAAAGCACTGCATCTGCTTCACTGAATATATATGAAGGCTTTAAAGGGACAGAACCTTTAAAATCAGCGCTGACGTAAATAATCCACGAGCTGAAAGACGAGCAGAAATAATTAAACACGAGGCCCATTTCACATTGATTACAATGCACTCAGCAAATACTGTAATTTTAGGATGAGCACTTAGGCAGTCCCATCCAGAAGCCTCTTCTGCTGACCTCCACTAAATGGAAAACGATCTAATGGTTAAAAGGGGTCATCGGGGTTTAATTGAACTGAGCTGTTTTGATTGGAAAGAAAGCCACAGTTAATCGAAAATAAGCCCTATCATGTAAAGCGATACCTGTGTCCAATTTCAAAGGCCGTGCAATGTCTGCTTTGAGTAGCAATGGATAGGAGAGGTAGACAAAGCATTTAATATAGGAAAATTCAATTGAAATGCCTGAGTTACGTCCGGACGCGCGGCTCGTGTTCAACATCCACAGACATGAAAGGTAACAATAAACACGGAGAAAGATAAAGCGGGAAAACGGGGAAATTCATCATGACACAGAAATTTAGCTTTGGCTAAGAACCATCTCTTTGGCTAAATAGGTCAAGATTGAATTGTACATTTTGAAAGTGGACCCGTCCCCTCTCCAGCTTTAGTAACTACTTGCATCCTCCATGTAATAACAATTCTGGAGCATCTATTCTTATGCCATTCCTGTATTATTCCTGCTAGAAGTTTAGAAATAAATTGCCAGCAGTTTGCAGTAATGGTACTGCTGGGTGTTACCAGTGGTGGGTGTGTTTGTCCAATCAGTAATGCTGGTGTCAGCCCTCGTTTACCTTTCAGTGTCAGTGTCACGTCTGTGTTTCATCCGTGAAGCTGTCGGATCTGTGGTTGGTCCGTGTGCCCGTTTTTACCATCCGTGTGTCATCCATAATTCACTGACGTCGCTCAGCTGAAAATTAGTTTCCAGAGAATCTCCTATTAGTCTTCAGGTAAAACCAAACGCATCACGGACACAACACGGATGTATGTCAATGATTTTTACGGACCCATAGACTTCAATGGGTATGCTTGGTCCGCATCACAGAGCAAAGTAGTGCAGTAGTACTGACCCATGGTTAGTAAAAAAACACTGAAGTCTGAAGAGTCACATTTAAATCAATGGGTATGTGTGCTATCCGTAGAAAATGCGGACAGCGCAGGTCAGTGAATAACAGAAATGTGAACTGGGCCTCAGACTGGTCAGTAACACCCCCTACAGGTAACACCCATCTGTACCTTTTCTGTAAGCTGCCAGCAGTTCATTTATAACTTTTAGTAGAAATAATAGAGGAATGGCACAACAATAACTGCTCCAGAATTGTTATTACAAGGGGGAATGAAAGTAGTTACTAAAACAGACATGTCAGGAGAGGGGACAAGTCCTCTTTAAACTACTTAAAGGGAACCTGACACATTGAAAAAGTAGTCCAGTCTCTAGGCAGCATATTATAGAGCAGGAGAAGCGGAGTAGATTGATATATAGGTTTGTGGGGAAAGATTCCGTTTTATTTGCATTTCATTAATTTAAACCTCTGTTCTTTCTAGGCTCAGGAGTCCAGTGGGCGGTCCTATTCAGTGATTGACAGCTTTCTTTGTATACACATTTTATACAGCAATAGCTGTCAATCACTGAGTGGGACCGCCCACTAGACATCTAGGCAGGGCATGTATAGAGCTCATCAGGGCATCATAGCAAAGCTCAGTATGCCCCCTCCCAAATGATTACAATTTCTTTTATTAAAGTGGAGAAGGCTTACAATTTTCGATTCTGCCTCACCAACTGTACTTGACTTAGTTTCAGAAAAAGAGGAACACGTGTTTTGACCTCTTTTCTGACTGTCGGGCACCATAGCCGCCGGGTTTCTGATGTTTGACACAATTGTGAGGTATATTCCGGGAGCTCTGCGGTGGCGTAGACCAAACGACTTCCCTGTGTCAAGATCGAGACAGCCTAGGGCCCTTTGTATGATCAGAGGCCTGGGGCAGCGATGTTCCTATGGAGCCCTGCCAGTGACAGGGCTCCATAGGAACATAGGCAATCTTTTATAGACTGGAAATCCTCATATTCATGAGGTCCCGGGTCTCCCTGCCCCTCTGCCGATGACTGACAGCAGCGGGGAGATATGGTGCACAAGTACAATGATTTCAACAAATACTCATTCTTAGGCCCCATTCACACGTCTGCATTTTAGTCTGCATCTATTCCGCAATTCTGCGGAATAGATGCGGACCCATTCATTGTGAATGGGGCCGGACGTGATGCGGAGAGCACACTATGTGCTCTCCACATCAGCATTTCCGGAGCCGCGGCCCCGAACTTCCGGGTTTCGGCTCTGCAAAAGATGTCGTAGGCTACCACCTCTTATCTAATCCAGTACTGAGCCACGCCCCCTGCACTGATCACATGACGGTGACGTCACCCCAGGTCCTCCGTGTTGTCCAAGGTTCCGGTTCATTGAAAAATCCCCTTATGGATTCCAAATGTCGTTATGGTCCGTGGTAGCGGAATCCATAACGGGATGCTTGGATAACCCGAACCCGAACTTTGGAAGCCGAACTTAAAACAGAAGTTCGCTCAACTCTATTCAAAAGGCTTCTAAAAAATGCGGGTGTGCTGCTGCTGGGACCCCTGAGTTCAGTTCTAATCTGGGGGAGAGCCTGGCTTAGTTTCCCATAGCAACCAATCAGATTCCACCTTTCATTTTTCACAGCACCTTTGGAATATGAAAGGAGGAATCTGATTGGTTGCTATGGGCTACTAAGCCAGTTCTACTTTACACTAGTTTGATACATCTCCCCCTAAGCGTTTTCTACAGTGCCACCACAGGCAGAAAGATGTATTACATGACTTATTGAAATCAATTTACTAATTATTTAACCCTCAATGATGGACCCTCTAATACTTCATAGGGTATTCGAAAATGGGTTTTCTGAACATTTTAGCCAGTTTTTTAGGGCAACATTTGGAGATAAAAGTAGAAGGTCTATAGGTATTATTATAAACAATAACTACTACAATTGACAGCTCTAACCAGAAGAATATGGATTTTCTCTTCGTGTCAGCTATTGAAACAATTGGTCGGTGTCCTTCTTAGGCACGTATACAACTCCCCTTTAAATATTTGTTACCCCTGGATACCATGTGTGTATTGCAAATAATTGGCACTTTGCCGTTGCTATGAATACAGTCCAGGCTGCTACAGATGACTCTCATTCCAAATGCTGTAACAAAGCCGCTATCCTCTGTGTGCTGGGCCTGGGTAGGTTTAATTGGAGGGCTATTAATGGCGCTCACTACCTAACCGTCAACTGTTCCCAGTGCCTGGGTGTCAGCCAGTGTGTAATGCCTGTAATTACAGAGCTGTCACTCTATCTGTGTATGAGTCAAGGCTGAAATTAGACTGAAAACTCTGCAAAGGACTTTTCATGCCATTAAT
Organism: Bufotes viridis; assembly: GCA_033119425.1. Taxonomy (NCBI): domain Eukaryota; kingdom Metazoa; phylum Chordata; class Amphibia; order Anura; family Bufonidae; genus Bufotes; species Bufotes viridis. The sequence continues at coordinate 417,952,095 of CM065592.1, read as the reverse complement.
ATTACATCATTATGTCAAGGGGCTATAGACGGCAACTAGACATGCTTATTTGTCTGCATGGCTTCTACAGTTGTCCTTATTCACCTCACCTTTCAATAGAGCTGCTCTGTTATGTGCAATATCTATGGCGGATTTTGCCTTTACTTGAGCCTTTGTCTTATGAAGTGAGAGCACCTACTGTAGTTTAAAGGGACTGTGTCATGAAAAACACATTCTACAGTTTCCAAACCAGCCCCTGGATCTGACTACTTTTGTAATTGCATGTCATTAAAAATTTTGCATAGCCAGTGAGCTATTCAATAAAATGTATCTGCATAGCGCCACCTGCTGTTTGTTCTTTTGCTTATTTTTTTGTCCGTCTCACTGAGGTGGTCGCACATGCTCAGTTTCAATATTTAGTTCCCGTCAGCCATATGTTCTGTTAGATGCTGTGGCAGTAACAGGGAGAGAGCTGCAGCAGAAAGCACACACCCTCTGAGCTGCCAGGCTGAAGATAATCTGGCAGAACAATTGGAGCAATGAATATGGAATATGTAAGGTACAGGGCTGGTTCTAGCTTTGTTAAAAAGAGATTGTCATGTACTGTATGATGGCTGATTTTAATTTTCAAGGTGGATATACACTGGGCAATTATCGGGCAGATTATTGGGAACAACCTTTCTTTCCGACAATCCGCCCCCAGAAATTTGTCATTGATCGCGATCGTTCATCGAGTGATCCTGTTGTTCGGCAGGCACATCAATCATCGTTTCTGGGCAGCAGATCGTGCAGTCCCAAACAGCGATCTACCGCCCAGAAACAATGATTCTGTTTGGGGACGAGGGCTCGCGATAGTGATTCCTAATCCTTATTGCGGAGGAGATTACTGCATGTAAATGCGCAGTCTCCTTCATTGAGCGAACAGCCAACTGTCGGTAAGGAACGCTACCAACAATTGGCTGCTACATTGTTCAGTGTAAACCCACCTTTAGGTTACAGTATAAGACCTCTTTCACATGTCAGTGAATCACAGATGTGGGCTGCCCGAGGTCTCCCCAGACAGCACATATCAGTGGTTTTGAATAGACCGTGAGTCAATGGTGACACCTCAGAAGCACGCCCTACTTTTGTCCATGATTATGGAACCCTCACGCACCATTATAGTTTATGGATCTGTGAAAACCATGGACACAACATGGATGCCTTGGCTCGTTACTCTGGAAATTTAAAAAAAAAGAGAGATCGATGCACGCCAAGACCAGTGTATAAGAAGAGCTGTAGTATATCAAAGGACAGCCAAGGCATCACAAATTGGTTCTGCAATAGTCCCTGCAATGACATCTATCTACAAAGATCTACAAAGATAACATACATAATAAAGTAACAGTCACCGAAAGCTGTGAAAACAAATGGACAAGCTCCACATCAACCAGTGCCCAACATGGCACTCGGCTGACTCCCATATTATACAAAGAGAGGTGATGGTAGCAAGACACAACTTACCCTGATTATGTCTTCAATGAAGCTAACCTCTTTGTTCCATACTAAGTGTTTTCTAGTCTCCTTGCCCCTCCTAACCCCACCTAAAGGTCAGTATGCATGTACAGTCACTTCATTCTACAGGTATCAGATATTACTAACCAAGTTCACACACTCCACTACCTTGTTTGCCACTCTTATCATCACCAAGATAGCCTACACTGATGCCTCGAGAAAGCCCATTGGGGGCATAGATGGCAAACATAGTGTTCAGTGATGAAAGCAGGTTCTGCCTTTTTACTAATGATGGCCACATCACACTTTGCAGGAGGACTGGAGACCCTCAAGACCAACACTAGGTGTCATGGTATGGGATACCATTAGCTACTATGGGCGTTCCCATCTGGTATGCATGGAGGGAACACTGACCAGCCTTAGGTATGTCCAAGACATCATGGAACAAGTCCTACTGCCTATTTTGACTTAGGAGACTTGGTGTTCCAACAAGATAATTAGTGATGAGCGGCAGGGGCAATATTTTAATTTGTGATATTTCACGAATATTTGGGCGAATATTCATCCCAAATTCGTGAATTCGCGATTATTTTCTTTATTGCTAAAATTGGCAATGTAATATGTGCGTATTGCGTACACAATACAGGCGTGGGGCACTATTGCTACATTTTACAAGCCGGTAATGCCAACGCAACTGAATCACAATGCAATGCGTGACTATACAATACATCACCAAAGAGCCATAAAGGGACACGCAATAAAAATTTCAAAACTTTATTAGTTGATAAAAAGACCAACAACAGATATATATATAATGTCAATATCATAGAATATAAGGCGGCAGTACAAATGGTAGCCAAGATATGTGGCTCCCCTCCCATACACAGAGGGGATCATTGACCAAGCACCACTAGAATTTAATTCTAAAAAAAATTGATCAAGTTTCAAAAAAATTTCCCTTTCACATATAAATGTCCCTTTTATAAATTACTGGAGATATAATAGCTTCTGGTCTAGGGGTGTGCTATTAACCTTACTGCAAGGCGTTCATTTTCCCACCAGTATGGACAATACAGTAAGGAACATTATGAGACGTTTTTCTGTGTACAGTTCCTGCTCTCACAAGTCTTCATTTGTCTCTCTCTGAATGTGTCATTTATACAGTATGACTGCTGAACTACACTAGTGCCATTTTTATGTTACAGGGGTCGACTATATTCTACCCAAACAGAAAATGTGAATTTCTCAGTTGAAGACTTTAGGAAGATACTTAGTGTAATTACTATGCAAAATTTCCTGGTTGACCTATAGTAGCACAAGGCCAAATGGGTTAAAGCCCTTTAGATGCAACCAGAGAGATGCACATTAATAAGTGATAATGATCAATCAATTGACCACTTTATTGCCAGAGTGTTTCCTTACCTGGCCAATCTTTTAATTTTCACAATGGTCCTATCTAACTGCAAATAACTGTTTCATTTCTTAGCCACCCACATGTATTTGATATTCTTTTTCCAAGGACACTTAGACCTTCCTTTTGTAATTGAAGGAAAAACTAGAAAATTATGGAAAAATTTATATTTTTCCTTTCTTATCAATTTTTTTCTTGCTAAAGATTTCAAGACAAAACATTTTTTAAACCATTACAGTTTATTTGTACTGCGAAATATGGATGCTACTTGTGTAATTTATCTACTTTCTGGGCTCACCACAAGACTTCAAAGGAATGGAATGCATTTTGGATTTTGGCGGCCTACATTTCTATTGCTTGTTCTATGGCACCGTACTGAGCAGATGTTTTATAGCGCCAAAACGTTAGAAACTTATTGAAAGTGACTATTTTTTTTTATGTTGATCCACCTAAGAAATTTATCTTGGAGAAATGTGGACATTTTAAGCTTTTGGCTTTTTTTTTTAATCATTTTTTTAAATAAATAAAAAAAAGCATTTTTTTTATATTTTCCGCACAATAAAGCTATACTAAATACAACTATAACTAAAACTAATACCTATATTTTCCTAAATTTCTTATGATAGAAAAAGGTATGTACATTTGAATATTCCGCACACACACAGTCCACTAAAATGAATAAATATATTTTTATTTAATTTTTTATGAAAGAAAAAGGGGGAAAAATGTGGGTATGTATGTGTATGTAGTCTGCTGTACTATTTTCTAAAACTAATACTATACTAACTAACTATACTGTATTAAATTATATAAACCATCCTGCACGATATGATATTAAATGCGTGGATGTATATGGCTACATTTACAAAGTCACAGAAAATAATGCACTATAATAGTAGATGCAAGCATAACATATGGACTAAGCCCTCGCTCTTGATAAAATCTGAGACACTTGGTCAATACATTTTGATCAAAATACACCTACCAAGCGACAAGGTGGTCTCAGTTCAGGCGGGTTCTTATGCTAACCTATCCATGCTGTTGCGCATTTCTCAGGAGCACAGTCCCTGCACATATGGTGTGCTGCTCCTTGTTACCTCCATGTGCATCAGCAACCGGTGAGAGGAGGGACACACACACCTATAGGTACCACCTTAATTTTATATTTGACTATTTATTTATTTTTTAAGAAAAAAACTGTAAATTAACCCCTTCCTGCCACAGTCAGGACAGGAAGGGGTTAATTCAAAGACTGCAGGCTCACAGCTAACTTTACAACCAGCAGGGATCGCTCTCACATCATGGATCCTAACTGAGCGCTTCCCTGCTGGCTTTTCTTTGCAGGGACAGCCTGTCAAAATGATCGCCCAGAGACTACTTCGGCTGGTTTCCGGGATCTTCACTGAGACCGCAGCTGTCTAATTACAGCACAGTCAAAGCAGCCTGCAGCGCCACAAGGCGAGGGCAGATTGTAATGTATTCTGCCACTTTTATATGGCAGGTTACAGTTAATATCTTACCACCCTGACATACAAAGTCATGTGATGGTAAGCCAGTGGTTAAACAATCATACAGAGCCGGTGTATTTTATTTCCCTCTATGTCCTCTGAGTAGCCTAGTTGACAGACATTAAGACGAGATCATTTCAGGGCCAAAAAGAAGATCTTCAGAGTTCAGGCTTAAACAGAACTTCTCAGATCTTTGATACTAGGCAAATGTGTGTGTAGACAGGGGCCAGATTGAAAACAATTGGTTCAGAACTGCATCAGGCACTTTGGTCTACTCAACAATAAGAAAAATCTATGCTCTCCAGCTCAGATAATTCCTTCTAGATGCTTTTTTCCTCAACACAAACCAGAATCCAATTGTTCTTCATTTCCTTCTGGGACTTTATTTAGAAAAGGCTGCATTAAAAGAAGTACCATCTTCAGAGAAAGGCTTCTGGTGAAGAGGAAATTCAAATAAAGACTATCCAATCATTCATGGTGTTTTTTTTGGAGAAGAACACATTTCTGGCCACAATATATCTCACATATATCTATCTGCACATCCCCAAATTACCCAGCCACAGAAAATTTCTCAGAGATTAAAGTGATTCTAACAGGGTCTCTAATTGTTCTGCCCAGCAGGGTTAGCAAATCAATACAGATCATGTCTGCCTCAGTCACGGTATCTCAGGAGTGTTTAGTGTGGTTACAGCACTATCAAGTGGTGTTAAGATGTATTACACTTTGTTTTCCTGTTACAAAGACTACTGCATTGTGGGTGGTGCACTGCCTTGTGGGAGTACAAGGAATCCTGGGAAAGAGAAGTCTCCAGTACACAGTACAGAGCTGTGATTTTGCATATCTCCTTCTCAAACTCCACCATCTGTTTTACTAATCAATCAATCGTATATAATCAATCAAATGTACAATCTCTCACTCACGCGCACTGCGCAGAAAGTATGACCTATTGACCAATAAACAAGTTAGACTACAAAGAACAGTCCTCTTATTTGGAAGGCAGGAATGGTTTATGCTGAATGTCAGACTGCACACTGTGTGAACGTGTATGAAGACAGAACACTAATGATGTAATGTGTGACTGTCATCCAATACCTCCATTGGCGATAAAGGTGTCCTCCAAATAACAGCTTCTGATGAATCTGCACTCAACCATGCACCTGTTACCAGATCATGGCTTCTGGATTAATTACATTTATGGCACCCTAGAATTAATGGCTCTTAAAAATAAATTAAAATCAAATTGTCTCATATTTGCACCTTACGTTTCACTTTTCCCAAATACCACTATTTATCAAAATTGCCTTATTCTAAACATATTAGTTTAGTCTAAACCTGTGGCACCCTGTGGCAAATCTGTTTGATATTCAGGTTATGTCCTGCAATGGAGCCTTGTAATGTCGGACGTAGGAAACGTCATTGTTAAAAACCAGGGCAGGGTTAGTGTCACATGATCTGTTGATGTCAGGATACACTGGCATGATGGAACAGTAGACATAATGACAAAACTGGAATTCAAGCATGGGGATAAGAGAAAACTGCAAATGAGGTAAATAAAAAGAAATATGTAGTTTGCAGTCAAAACTGGGTCTGAGCTTCATTTCCCTGACTATGCTGCTATATAAAAGTAAGAAATGGAGTCATTGGGCATGGATATTTATCAGGGGCAGGGGTAAGCTGTGGCAAGATCTAGTAAGATCTACTGTAGTTGAAGAAAGGATTGGATGTGTTCTTTTCCTCAATGGCAGATTTTTAAGGGTTTATTTGTGAGGATTCACTAGGAATCTATTGGGCCTCCACTAAATTAGTATTTGCACGTTAGTCCAGGTCTCCAAGCTTCATGTGAATAGGGCCAGTTGTAGTGACCTGCTTAGCTGGGTGGATAGACAACAACTCTGTGGCCCATTTATTCTCCGGATCAGAGAAGGACCAACAGGTTGACCGCCACCGATCATAATGTCATGAGATATACCATTACTTTATGAGATAGAAATATACCATCTGACGCATTAGATTGTTGCCAGGTCTACCTATGCAATTGTATTGTATATGTTATCTGTATGGTCAGCCCAGCGCCCCCAACTAATTTATTTCTGAGGGACCCCACCAACCGTGGGCTGTGGCCCTGGAGGACTGTTCGCTGTTGAACTGCAATGTGACTACAGTGTGAGATTCTCTGATGTTAACCTTCCTAGGATCCCGGCAGTTGTTTTTCTGGGAAGGTATTTCTCACTTACCGTGCAAAATTCAGCACTTCCTTGACATTTTAGAAGTTTGTATAGTAAGTTCTGGGAAACAGAATGTGATACATTGTAACTAAGTTATACAAAGAGAAACCAAGATTATTTTTCTCCAAATAGTTGAGGATCTATAAGAACTAATAGATACCCGAGTAGCCATGTATTATTCCATTACACCCTCAGTAAAATAAACCCCGGCACAGCCTTACTGTATAAAATACACCATGAAATTTCATGAGCGATAATTAGACTTACATAAACATGTGATCGCTCATAGGGGAAATGAGGGGCAGTACGGGGGCTCGTACTGTTTGTACAACTGAAGCTTTTTAGACCATCTGATACACCAGGCAATTAACATTTGTGCGTTTAATTATAAACCAATGAGATAGTAACAAAATAAAGACAGAAGGGAGGAAATGTGCCAAGAGGAAGTGTACGGTATGCTTTCTTTACGGATAATGATTATTAATTGATCATAATGACCTCCTTCCATTTTCATTACTGGCTGAATTATAACCTTATTAGCATACGTGGTAACAATAGATTTATTTTCAGGCTCAGTGTTTCTAACACTGCTCGAGCAGTCCATTAATGCAGCTCAGATTGGTCTATCTATCTATCTATCTATCTATCTATCTATCTATCTATCTATGAAAATAGATAAGCAGTACACTTGAATGAGATACCAGGTGCCATCCTTCTGAAGATCACAGACTTGGATCCAATAATACAATAGGTTGAAGTGACAGGCAGCGCTCTAGATAGCGTGAAAAAGAGGACTTCTTTAATCACCCATACTTCCGCAGCATTTCAGCTTAACTGTAATCTATCTATCTATCTATCTATCTATCTATCTATCTATCTACCTGTCTTTCCGTCTGTCTCATATCTGTCTATCTGTTTTTTCTTTCTCTCTTTTTCTTTCTTTCTTTCTTTCTTTCTTTCTTTCTTTCTTTCTTTCTTTCTGTCTATCTAATCTATCTATCTATCTATCTAGTTATCTATCTATCTAGTTATCTATCTATCGAATCTATCATCTATCTAGTGTGAAGTCAATTATTACATGTCGGCTCTGGCACAAAGTTTGCATTGTGGTCTAACAACTTTAAGCTCCATCTCTGACCTCTGTCAGCAGAACACACTGAAGTAAACTACATTGGCGCCGTCTGTAGTTGCAACAGAAGAAAAATAATTCTTGTTCATTCACAATAATTTGCTTCTTCAGCATTTATTAAGAACAATGCCGGCCAGTGCCAGAATTGATAGCGCACCACCTCCAGTGAATAATGCCACTACTTCATCTCAACAGCCATGAAATTCTGTGTCTCAAAAACAGGAATAAAATAAAACCCAACATTTTTGTTGAAAGGAAACATTGTGGCATCTCCTGCATTCACACGAGATGCTCATAGCTTGGTGTAAAGATGAAGAAGAAGGGTCCCATTCATAGACCCTTGCTCCCCGCTCATGTGAAGTTGACTTTTCTGCAGTTATTTATTTCCATTGTGCTTTTACATAATTTGCAGTATAAGGGTCAAGACCTAGGAAATAACATAGATATTTCTGTTCTGTATAATTCTACAGTGTGTCTCAGGAGCACATATACTCATTCAGGTCTGTTATCGGTGTTCTACATACCTTTACTTCAGGGGGGACTGAGAACAATCCGGGTGCCAGGACAATAAGAGTAATGGACCCTTCTATCCATCTATCTTGCATTACCCTTTTTCTTTACCCTCTCTCATATACCCTCTCTCATATCTATCTATCTATCTATCTATCTATCTATCTATCTATCTATTATTTTAATCTATCTAATCTATCAAATCTATCTATCTAAGCAAGATGGGATTACAGCACTCCAGCGATTGTGCAAAAAAGCAAAATGTAACTTTATTCACCAGTGTCCATAATGATCTATCTATCTATCCATCTATCCATCCATCCATCCATCCATCCATCTATCTATCTATCTAAGCAAGAAGTGAGTATAAAAAACGTAAAATGTAACTTTGTTCACCAGTCTCCATTGAAAAAAAGCTCCAGGTGGAAACTAAAACGTTGCAATGGACACTGGTGAATAAAGTTACAGTCTCCTTTTTTTACACATAGTAATAATCCAAAAATGACAGCCCATGATTCTTGAGTTTGTTGCACGGGAAGGGGCTACTCCCATATATCAGAAAAAGAAAAATCCCAGCAACGTTTGCTTCTGAACAGTGTATATTTATTCCATTAAAGGGTATAGTGAAATATTTGTAGGACACGTTTCGGCTCGTCTAGCCTTTCTCAACCACGTGGTTGCTGTTATCTATCTATCTATCTTGTATTTCCTTTTTTCTTTTCTCTCTTTCTCATTTTCTTCATTTTCCTGTGGCCTCTTCGGGGAGCATAGCTTTTTGATGGTAGCAGTTTGGACTGCTGCTATGTTGTTGGGCATAGTATGATAGCGCCCTCTTCTGGACTGTAAGATATAGTGGGAATCTGCCGACCTTGACAGGTGCAGTTTGAGGTGCTCTGATAGACTTTCGGTGTGTGGAGCAGGCTTAGTAGAGGAATGATAATGCCGACTGCAGACTTTCAGTGCAGTAATGAAGTCTGTGACCCGCAAGCATCATTCTTTTAATACACCGGCGCAGTAATGTCAGCCTGTTTACTAAGCATGTTTCTGATGACAGAAACCCTTAAACTATGACCACCATTCTTGCTACTATCATTCTTATCCTCTTCTCTCCTCCCCTGCAGCTCGCTGCAGAAGTTGTTTGCAGAATTCCAGGTGGAATATTTCTATTGTGCCAAAATCCCACCTTGACCAGTCTGGGTATATATCCACACCCCAGACTTCATTGCCATACAGAAGGATTGGGGCATCAAAGGGTTTAAGCCAGACTGCCAATGGTGCTTTGAGATGGAGCAGATGCCTTCTGGTGGCATAGAAGGTTTTGCATGCCTTGTCTTTCTGTATCTTTGACTTATTTAAAGTTCCCTGATTGGCTGATTTCTAGGCCCAGGTACATATGTGTACCTGTTGGTTTCTGTAATCGGACAGTTGTTTAGCAGGAAAGTAGGACAGGAAATTTCTCTTCTGGAACACCAAGATGTTGGTTTTCTTTGGATTGATGTGGTGATGAATTTCTCCAGGATTGGTAGGTTGTTTTGGAGACCTTTCACATTTGGTGATGGCAGCAGGAGGTCATATACATACAGAAGAAGTTGTACCTTGGTGTCATGGAGGGTGAGATCTAGTGCCGAGGAGGACTCCAGAGCCACTGCAAGCTCATTCAATTAGATGTTAATGAGCGTTGGACTTAGGCTGCAGTCCTTACTCTGTCCTTTGTCCTAGCCTTGTTCTTGTCTCACCTCTTATGTTTACCCCCTTAATTCCCTGGTCCAGCCTTAACTTGTCTCCAGATTGTCCATTTAGACTTGGCTCTAATTATCTTCACAGTATTGACTTTGGCTAATTCAGTGGCCATATATCTGTATCTTCCGTTTCCCATTCAGTGACTCCTTGGAAGTTGACAGGGAAAGTTCATATCTGTGAGGGCAATAAGGGATCCTAAGAATTCATTCCCTGGTTTAGTCAACGCCAAGCCAACTGAGTTACCAGAAGTTCCACTTCACAGATCTTGGACTTTCTTCCTAATGACTACTTGATGGACTTGAAGTTCACTTGCTTCTCTGAAACCAACCTCTGGATTGTGTATTACAGTACAAGGCACTCATTGTGTCTGTGCACTCAGCCTAACATATACACGGGCAGAAGTTCCCAGTGTACACAGTAGAATTTCAATAGGCCACCAGTTATTATATGGTGGCCAAAAGAGTGCCCTTTTTGGCCTCCATCTAGCTGGTATGTATCAGCATACCATTTTTGAACTTTACTTACAACAGAACTCTTTGGGAAATGGATGCCACTTCTTTGGGCGAATACATCCTGACTGCATACATCTGTGAAGATCTCTTATCGATCACTTATTAATACAAATTTGTCCCTTCATCTTTTGGTGTTTTCCAGACGCAGGGTGCTATACATTTTCTACTGTAAAATAAAGGCATTATCTGCTGCAGAACTTCTTTGAAAAGAGAAACTTAATGTCAATATTGTAACCGCTATCTGCTTAATGTGGTCTTTCACTTAAAACTCATCACCCATATCATCTACTGTAATTTTCCTCTACAGCAATTGTAGTTGTCATCTGTGATTTATGTGACCCTCCACTGGTATTTCCTCATTGATTGACAAGACCAGACGAGAAATTGTTTGTGAAATATGTAAGTGATCTCTATCTCCTTTCATTACACAGGACTGTGAAATGTATTTGAAGGGAGTATGGAAAATCAGTGTGGAACAATACCGCACTGGAGCATTGTCCAGGGAACTCCCAGCTGCTGGCTGGAATATCAGCGTTTGCGCCTGAAACAAATGTCATCCTTTTTTTATTTTTTTATTGTAGTTGAATTTAGCTGCTAGAATTGAAATATTCGTTTCCAGCTGTGGGGTGAGTAGTGTGGAGACTGTCTAAATGAGAGTTGTTCAAACACTGTCTAAATGAGGAATCACTGGCGATCGATGGTTATCATCATGACACCTCTATATTTCTCTTGCAGTGGCCACTACAGGTGAAATGTGGTATTACATGACACCTGTTGGAACTCAAAGATGGAGCAGCTCTTTAGCTAAAAGAGAAACTTCCCAAATATTTTTTGGCACCAAACATATCTGCAGGCTCCAAAATGCAAAGAGCATGCCAACTTGATGAATGTTAGCATTTTAATCAGCCATCATCTACTTCCTCCAAATAATAATTGTGCATTAGTTTATATTTTCTGGACTATTCTGGACTTGTATATATCAGTTAGGGCTCATGCACACATACATATTTTTTTTTCAATTTCCAGTCTGTTTTTTTTTTTTTTTTTGCAGCCCGTATGTAGAACCATTCACTTCAATGGGTCTGCAAAAGAAACGGAAATGACTCGGTGTGCATTCCGTTTCGGTATGTCCACATGGCCGTTCCCCAAAAAAGATAGAACATGTCCTATTTTTGTCTGTTTTGCAGACAAGGATAGACATTGTCACAATGGATCCGCAAAAAAAACGGATGCAGTACGGATGTCACACGGACGTCATACGTATTTTTTGCATGTACATGAGCCTTTAGAGAATGAATACGCCAGAGGATTATTGGAAAGGGACAGAAATGTAACTTTCTTCTTATCTTTATGTATTTGCCATGAGCTGGAGGACAATGGTTTCTTATTTTCTTTATCATGACATTCTTCTGTCATTTGGCTTTGCAGAAGAAACTAAGTAATTCTTCACTTTAAGTTCGTAATTTCATATTTTTTTTGTTCATTTATTGGATGGTTTCCAGCCAGCTGCATCACGTTCTGCTGACATGCCTATGAGACCTACCACTCATGTTCACTTGTAGGAAGAAATATCTTCTGATATGTGACTACAGTATGTCAAACTGACTTACGCAGATAGATATATCATGTAACAAAAGAAAATACAATGGCTGTATATATGATTACAGCATATGTTTTAGACTGTCACTGAGCCAATTAAAATTCTGTGAGGCTGAGGGGATGCTGCCACACGTTGCGATTGGGCTGCATTTTCGGTACGGTAAAAAAATGTACCAAAATAACGCATGTGATTTTTGGAACAACATTCCTGTGTTTATGGTGCTTTTTCTTCCAGCAAAGGGAAAACACAAAGCAAAACTGAATTACATTAACCCCTTCGGTACCTAGTCACTTTTCACCTTAAAATCCAGGCCAATTTTTGAAAATCCGGCATGTGTCCATTTATATGCGAATATCTCTGGAACGCTTTTACTTATTCAAGCCAGTCTGAGAATGTTTTCTCATGACACATTGTGCTTCGTGTTAGTGATAAGTTTAAGTCAATATGTTTACCTTTATTTGTAAAAAAATATCCAAACTGTACAGAAATTTTGGAAAAAATTCATAATTTTTGAAATTTGAATTTGTCTGTTTTTAAGGCAGATAGTAATATCTCACAAAATAGTTATTACTTTACGTTTCCCATATGGCTACTTCATGTTTGGATGATTTTGTAAATTACATTATATTTTTTTTAGGACATTAGAAGGCTTAGAATTTTAGAGAGAATTCTTAAAATTTTTAGGAACATTTCCAAAACCCACTTTTTTAAGGACTAGTTCAGTTATGAAGTCAGTGTGTGGCCAGACCCAGAAACTAGACCCCTCAAGTTATTCAAAACTGATTTTACACAGTGCCACAAGAATTAAAGGAAAGGGGAGGTAAAATTTGACCATTTCATATTTTGTTTTGCATAATTTCCATTTTAATCAATTTGTCTTGTGACACAGCAAGGGTTAACAGCCAAACACAACTAAATATTTATTATCCTGATTCTGTAGTTTACAGAAACAGCCCATATGTGGTCGTAAACTGCTGTACGGGCACAACACAGGGCTCAGAAGGGAAAGAGCACCATATGGTTTTTGGAAGGAAGATTTCACTGGGTTAATTTTAAGTTGCCATGTCCCATTTTAAGCCCCCTTATGCACCCCTACAGTAGAAACCCCAAAAAAGGGACCCCATTTTAGAAACTATAGGATAAAGTGACAGTTTTATTGCTACAATTTTGCGGTACAAATTATATTATGCTTTTTGTGAGGCAAGGTAGCCAAAGATGGCTGTTCTGGCAAAGTTTTTATTTTTAGTTTTTTTTTACAGTATTTAACAGTCAGGATAGATCATGTGTTTTTTTTATAGAACAGGTTGTTGCGATTGCGACAATACCAAATATAGATCATGTGTTTTTTTTTATTGAGCAGCCATATTTTTTTTTATTTTTCTGCCGATCGTCTTGGTAGGTGCAAATTTTTTTTTAAGAGTTAACATTTTTATTGTTACCATTTTTAGATACATATGATTTTTTAATAGTTTAATATTACACTTTTTGGGGCAAGGTGACAAAAAAATGGCTGTTTTGGCACAGTTTTTATTATTTATTTATTTATTTATAGCATTAATCTGATGGGGTAGATTATGTGATATTTTTATAGAGCGGCTCATTACAGATGCAGCGATACCTAATGTATTTTTTATTTTTGTAAAATTTTACACAGTAATAGCATTTTTGAAAGGAAAAAATCTTGTTTTTGTGTTGCCATTTTCTGAAAGCCATATTTTTTTTCTAATTTTTCAGGCAAGTGTCTTATGCAGGGGCTCTTTTTTTGTGGGATGAGGTGACGGTCTAATTGGTACCATTTTGGGGTATATAGGACTTTTTGATTGCTCGGTATTACATTTTTTGTGAGTCAAGATGACAAAAATTGCTATTTTGGCACAGTTTTTTTTAGTTTTTTTTACGGCGTTCACCTGAGGGGGTGGATAATGTGATATTTTTAAACAGCCAGTTGTTACGAATGTGGTGATACCTAATATGTCTGTTTTCTATTTTTTTACTATTTTATATGTCTTTACTATGGGAAAGGGGCTTTTTAAAGTTGAAACTTTTGTTTTTTATTATAAAAAACACTCTTTTTTTAAACTTTTTTTAACTTGGAACTCGAATTTTTGGGGTCTGATACCTCTACAATGCAATACCATACATCCTGTATAGTAATTCTTTGATTGTCAGTTATACACTGACAGCCTGCCTGTGAGACCCAGCCTTGGGTCTGGATCTCATAGGCTTACTTAGAAGGCATGCCCCGTTGTCTGTGTAAGACATCGGACTGCCGTTACAGCTATCAAGTCCCCATCAAGGCAGCGTGGGGACCTCATGGGGCAGGGAAGGGTGCCCGTACCCTCTGCAAACCCTGTGTATGCCAGGGTCAGCATTGACAGCGGCATACAAGGGTTTAATACGCCAGCACCGGTGTATTCAGTGATGCTGGCGTATACAGCAGGGGCTTAGAGGCTGGAACAGCTGAACCCCTGCTGCTGATCGAGCGGATGCAGCCCCTGCAGATCAGGGCGCCGTACATGTACAATGCTGGGACTTCAGTCACGTCCAGTACAACACAAGTACCTTACTGGTTAATTACAAAATAGGCTTACATTAAGGTAATTTAAGCCTGCTGCGTGTTTTCCCTTTGCTTGAAGAAAATGAACCAGAAATGTAGGTATGTTGTTGCAAATACCAAAGGCCTCACCAAAAACACAGCACAGCCGCATCGTGTGACAGCATCTTCAAATATTTGTAGATACAATCATAGGCAGAACCAAAGGCATCCATATTTCTCTAGGGTTACCATTAGAAGGAGCTATTTCACTCTTAGAGCCTCCATGTCTATAGGCTCATTAAGCTGTCATATCACTTTTCTCTACTTTTAGTATTCCATTGCAATGTGCATAGCCTGGTAAACTTGCAATGATACACATAATAAAGCATATATCTTTAAAGAGGCTCTGTCACCAGAATGAACCCTATTAAAGCAGACATACTGCCTGGTAGGGCTCATCATGCTGATAATAGTAGATAATAGATAAAACTATACCTTTCCTTTATCTGTATAATAATCAGCTGCAGATAAATCTGCATTTTAATTTATATGCAAATGAGCAATTCAAGCACCAAGAGACAGGGCTGAATCCTCTGAGCACTGCTCTATAACACCCCCTGTGCTCTGCACACGCCCCCTCCCCTTGATTGACATGGCTAGACATACTGAGGGCAGAGCTGTGTCCAAGAGCTGTGTCCTAGCATCTATATATCATATACTATGTACTATAGCTTCACGACACTGAGATCTGGTCAGAAAGCTAATATACATATTACTGCTTTATTCACAAACAAGCACAGAATATGATTGTAAAGACACCAGTAATATGTGTTAGGCTATAAGCAAAGAAAAACCATGAATCTATATGAGTTAATGCTATAGCTTAGAGGTTAAGCTGTTGGCTTTGCATGTAGCATGGTGTGAATGTTAGGAGAGATGCTGAAGTTTTTTTCCCCACATTTATCTGATAAGAAAAGTCTATGTCCTTATGATATTAAGAATAATGTTTTTTAGAAAGCTAATTATTATTACTGGCTTCCTTATAATTATATTTTGTGTCTGAATAAACAGGTAATAGGCTTTAGGAAAAACACTATTCTCAATATAGTACGGCCTTATTATTATTGTATGATTATATATTATTGTATAGCCTTTTAATATGGTTTTACATAAAAAAGAAAAATAAATAATAGAAGGAAAACCCATGACTCTCCTATACCACTAAACTATAGCATTTCCACAAAGAGATTTATGTTTTTTCTATGCTTATAGGCTGACAAATAGTACTGGTGTATGTATGTATAATCCTATATTGTGCGCGTGAATAAAGCAGATTAGCTTTCTGAGCAGATCTCAGTGTGGTGAAGCTATAGTACATAGTGATATGATATTGCTAGCACACAGCTCTAGGACACAGCTCTGCCCTCAGCCTGATGCCCTGTCAATCAAAGGGCGGAAGGAGTGTGCAGAGCACAGGGGATGTTACATAGCAGTGCTCAGACGATTCAGCCCCATCTCCCAGTGCTCCAATTTCTTACTTGCATATGAATAAAAACACTGATTCCTCTGTAGTTGTTTAACCCCTTAAGGACACGGCCCTATGTCACCTTAAGGACTAGGCAATTTTTTGCAAATCTGACCAGTGTCACTTTATGTGGTGATAACTTTAAAACGCTTTTACTTATCCAGGCCATTCAGTTTTTTCGTCACATATTGTACTTCATGACTAGAGATGAGCGAACACCTAGATGTTCGGGTTCGAGAGGTTCGGCCAAACTTCCGGAAAATGTCCGGGTTCGTGATCCGAACTCAACCCGAACTTCATCCCGAACCCGAACCCCATAGAAGTCAATGGGGACCCGAACTTTTGGGCACTAAAAAGGCTGTAAAAGACACCCAGAGGGATAATATACCGCAATAAACGCATTGCGATTACAACTTTGAGCTAACGATCACCATGGGAACGCCTCCTCCAGTAGAATGTACTGTCGGATCTGAGAATTAAGTTGAAATCGCAATGCGATTCTTATATATTTGCTTAATCGCATTGCGATTTCAACTTAGCATTGCTAAATAATTCCATCCATATCGTTAACTTACTGAGTCAGTAAGTTAGCGAATATGGATGGAATTATTTAGCAATGCTAAGTTGAAACGGCAAGCGATTAAGCAGATATTTAATAATCGCATTGCGATTTCAACTTAATTCTCACATCCGACAGTACATTCTACTGGAGGAGGCGTTCATGGTGATCGGTAGCTCAAAGTTGTAATCGCAATGCGATCAATAAATACATAAGAATCGCATTGCGATTCCAACTTTTAGTACTCAACTTTTAAAATCGTACACCACTTTAAGTTCCAAAGTTGCAATCGCGTTCGAATAGAACTTAAAGCTGTCTCTTAGTCAGTTTTAGTATTGGTGTGCTGTAATAGAAGTTACATTCGTACGCGAATATAACTTAGAGCAATACAGTCAACTTTACACTGTTAGTTTTATTATCGCGATAATACAACTATTCAAGAATCGTGTACGTGCGTCTGTACGTGTGTGCGTTACCTCGGACACTATTCTATTTTGCCAGCCACAGCTGAAGCCACTGATTTATGGTATTGCTATTTTGGCAATTGAATTTAACCCCAGAAAATAATCTATCCTTTGCCAGACAGCAGACAGTATTATACTTGTCTAACCAAAGCTGGAACACCAGATTTAGGGGATTGGTATTTGGGCAATTGTATTTAACCCCTTAATAAAATATAGAAATTTCTTTCCTGAGTTTCTAGGGGTGACAATTAGCACAGCCAAGCCCCTGATGTAGGATATAGCAAAAAAAAACTAGTATTGATGGATTGATGGACTTGGTGGCAGCTTCTTCTGGCGCACCACAAGTCACAAAATGGCCGCCGATCAACCCAGAAAATAAGTGACAGAAAAACGCTCTGTGCAGCCTAAAAACCAGAGAGCAAGTAACTAGCAGAAGTTCAATGATTCTCAGCTGTAAATTGATCCATTCATTAGGTGCTGTTGCTGACTTTAACCTGCCAAATCTCGCCCTGATAGAAGCTGCGTCCTCTCCCTACACTAATCAGAGCAGTGTGTCGTGCGGCTCTACGTGACTCCTGCTTAAATAGAGGCTGGGTCACATGCTGCACTTGGCCAATCACAGCCATGCCATTAGTAGGCATGGCTGTGATGGGCTCTTAGGGCAAGAAGTAAAATGCTAACTGATTGGCTGCTGTGCAGCCCTTCAGAAAGCGGGAAGAAATCGACGAACACCGGACCCGAACTTTTTTGAAAATGTCCGGGTTCGGGTCCGTGTCACGGACACCCCAAAATTCGGTACGAACCCGAACTATTCTCGAACTGTTCGCTCAACACTATTCATGACACTGGTAACATTTTGTTAAAAAAGTTAATTTTTTTGTATAAAAAAATACTAAATTTACCAAAAATTTTGAAAAATTTGAAAATTTTCAAGTTTCAATTTCTCCAGTTCTATAATACATAGTAATACCTCCAAAAAAAGTTATTACTTTACTTTCCCCAAATGTCTACTTCATGTTTGGATCATTTTGGGAACGCCATTTTATTTTTTGGGGACGTTACAAGGCTTTGAAGTTTAAAAGCAAATCTTGAAAATTTTCAGAAAATTTCAAAAACCCAATTTTTAAGGACCAGTTCAGGTCTGAAGTCACTTTGTGAGGCTTACATAAAAGAAACCACCCCTCAAGGTATTCAAAACTGATTTTACAAATGTTGTTAACCCTTTAGGTGTTCCACAAGAGTTCATGGCAAATGGACATAAAATTTCAATTCGATTTTTTGGCAAATTTTCCATTTGAATCCATTTTCTCCAGGAACAAAGCTAGGGCAGTTTGCAGAAACACCCCATATGTGGTTGTAAACTGCTGTATCGCCAAATGGCAGGGCACAGAATGAAGGGAACATCATGGTTTTTGGAAGGCAAATTTTGATGGACTGGTTTATTTACACCATGGCCCATTTGAAGCCCCCCTGATGCACCCCTAGAGTAGAAACTCCCAAAAAGTGACCCCATTTTGGAAACTACTGGATAAGGTGCCAGTTTTGGTGGTATTAATTTTATTGTACATATGATTTCTGGTTGCTCTATAATACATTTTTGTGAGACAAGGTAATAAAAAATAGAAATTCTGAAATTTCATCTCCATTTGCCATAAACTCTTGAGGAACACCTAAAGGGTTAATAAAGTTTGTAAAATAAGTTTTGAATACCTTGAGGGGTGTAGTTTTTTATATGGGGTCACTTTTATGGAGTTTCTACTCTAGGGGAGCATCAGAGGAGCTTCAAATGGGACATGGTGTCAAAAATCCAGTCAAATTCTGCCTTCCAAAAACCATATGGCGTTTCCTTCATTCTATGCCCTGTCGTTTGGCCATACAGCAGTTTACGACCACATATGGGGTGTTTCTGTAAACTACAGAATCAGGGCAAGAAATATAGAGTTTTGTTTGACTGTTAACCCTTGCTGATTAAAATGGAAAATTTGGAAAAAATAGCTGTTTTGGGGCCGTTTTTATTTTATTTTTGTGACTGTGTTCATCTGAGGGGTTAGGTCATGTGTTATTTTTATAGAGAAGATTCTTACAGATGTGGCAATACCTAATATGTCTACTCTTTTAAATTTATTTAGGTTTTACACTATAGTATCCTTTGTTAAACAAACAAAAAACTATTTTAGTATCTCTATAGTCTGAGAGTCAGTTTTTTTTAGTTTCTGTCCAATTGTCTTAGGTAGGGGCTCATTTTTTTGCTGGATGAGATGACGGTTTTAATGGCACTATTTTGGGGTGCATATGTTTTTTTGATCGCTTGCTGTCACACTTTTTGTGATGTTAGGTGACAAAAAACTGCTTTTTACAGTATTTTTTTATTTTCTTTTGCGGTGTCCACTTGAGTTCAGGTTCTTACAGACGCGGCGATACCTAATATATCTACTATATATTTATTTAGGTTTTACACAATCATATCATTTTTGAAACAAAAAAAAATCATGTTTTAGTGTCTGCATAGCCTGAGAGCCATAATTTTTTTATTTTTTAGGTGATTTTCTTAGGTAAGGTATCATTTTTTGCAAGACGAGGTGACGGTTTGATTAGTACAATTTGGGTGTAGATACAACTTTTTTGATCACTTTTATTAACTTTTTTGGGAAGTGAGGTGGTCAAAATTTCAATTTATCATAGTTTTTTTTATTTATTTTTTATGATGTTCACCGTGCGGGGAAAGTAACAAACCCAGTTTATAGAACAGGTCGTTACGGACGCCGTGATATATAACATATGTAGTGTATTTATTTTTATTTTTTTATTAGTGATAAATGTGTTTTTTTGTTTTTACCTTTTTTCACATTTTTTACATTTTTTTGACCCAGCCCCTTTTGGTTCTTGAAGATTCAGTGGATCTGGTGTCTGTACTGTATTTTTTACTTGACACTTAATCTGATCAGACTTTTGCCTTTAGCAAAAGTCTGATCAGAGTTATGTTACCATGGCAAGCAGGACACCCCTCAGCATATGAACATGGTTCTTGCTGCACAAGCACAGGAGCCCCCTCGACATATGAACATGGTTCTTGCTGCACAATCGCAGCAGGAATCATGTTTCTATCGCAAATATATATTTTTTTTACAGCAGATTTAATTTAGGCCGTTTTGGGTACGCCCTGTGTCCTTAAGGGCTCAGACATTAGGGCGTACCCATATGCCCTATGTCCTTGAGAGGTTAACATAGAAACAAAAGAAAGGTATTGTTTTCATTAGCATGATGAGCCCTACCAGGCAGCATGTCTGTTTTAATAGGGTTCATCCTGGTGACAGAGCCTCTTTAAGGGCGATTTACACAATGCGAGTTACACAAGGCGATTTATCGATCTCCTAAGAAGCAACAATAGTAATGGTTTCAATAGTCTTATGACAGGCAATTGACGTAGTTTTTAAAGTTTCAGACCTCATCGACACGACTGTAGCAGGTCTTGGCCAATATATAGCTTGCAAACAGCGGGTCTGCAATATAGAGGCACCTACCTGTGTGTGCAAGTATCACGGATGTTGACTTGAATGGGTCTGCAATGCGGAAGATACGGTGCGGAATGGAATCACGGATTGGAAGCTCATGAAGGCACTACGGAGTGCTTGTGTGGGTTTCCTGTCTGTGCCTCCACACCACCAAAAAGTAGTACATGCACTACTTTTTTGCGGTGTGGACCATTGGAAGCGGATCGCGGACCCCATTCAAGTGACCCATTCACGGTCATGTGCATGAGGCCTTACAAGAAGAAACAGGCTGGAACAGATGGAGCCGTCTTAGTCAGTGGCAGCAGGCAAATATTAAACAATCTGTTTAAGAAGCATGATCCCCCTGGCTTGTGTTGCACCCAACTTCTGGTGTGAATCTCTCTGTGCTTGGCAGCAATGAAGATGGCTAGAGCAACAGGGACATTGCCGTTGCACCTAGAGGCTCTGCTGTCTCTGCAATTGCGGTGCTCTCTCCACTTTGAGAAAACGTGAGCCGAGCAGTGATCATACCTGGCCCTGTCAATCAAAGTGGAGAGGGCATGGCAGTTGCAGAGAGAGCAGAGCCTCTAGGAGTAATGGCAACTCCCCCATTGCTCCTAGAAGCTCATTTGCATCAGCTCTCTGGAATGCAGCCACGTATGAACATGGGACTAACACAGATGCCTTCAGCTGCCAAGTGGACATGCAACAGGTCATCCAGCTTCATAGATACAAATCTGCTGACAGATGCCCTTTAAATGCCATGTGAAACAAAAGCTCAGAGGTCTGAAGCACATGTTGTAAAACCAAAATAATAATCTGGTCCAGGCTCACTCTACTTGCATATGTTCATTGCAAGGATTAGGAAGTTAGTTACAGGGCCTTTGGGAGCTATATTATGGAGGGCTTGTGCTGTGGAGAGCTTGGTACTGGCAGTAAAGGACTCATAATCTGGTTCTTATTCTATGGTTTATATTGTCCAAAAGTAATAAAACTTACTTGGAAAGGACATACTGTGATTACACAAGACTGCAAGATTGGGGTGGGTCAGGGAAACACAACTTCAACTGGAAACTATCTTGTACAATGGCAATTTGGTATAGCAATACTGAGATTTCACACATACTTTATTTTTTTGTTTTTATGCATGATGAAAAACTCAACTGGTGGCCCTTTCTTACTTCTGTCACCGTACACATTCTCGCCACACTGCTCCTCTTCTGCTTTCTCCACTGTTCACCAAATCCCAGTTCTCCAACTCTTATCTGCTGTACCCTCATGGCTTATCCAATAATAGATGGGTCAAGCTCCTACCTTGGATCGATCTTTTACAATGGCAGTGGTATGCACATTCATTTGCTACATTTGAAACTTGCAGACTGAAAAAATTATTTTATAAAATTCTAGCTATTTCTTTACATAGAACGTTTTGTAAACCAATGTTGAGATTTAACTTGTTTGTTCTTTTATTTTCATGCATGATGAAAAAGATAACTGGAGACCCATTGCTGACTTATTTACCTTAGCTTTCTTACTTCTGCCACCATACGCATTTTCCTCATCACTCTTCCTCTTCTACCTTCACCACCATTCATCAAACCCCAGTTCTCCCACTCTTGTCTGCTCGTCAGTCATGACCAAACCAACAATAGATGGTGTCAAGCTCCTAAATTCAAGATGCTACTAAGTTGGTGAAATCATTTGCTCTTTCCTAACAATGGATAAAGATTTCAGAAATGCTTTGAGACTCTCAAACTAAGCAGATTGATCGACTCATCTCTAATCAGTATGTAATCATAGAGCATCTGCAGGAATGTACCACAATTGGATTGAGTAAAGGGCTCTTTTTAGGCTATTGCCTTAAGGGTGGCCATAGACAGATAGCTTTTGGCCAACAGCTGTTTCTCCCCACTTCTTTGCTCATTGAAGCATACATATGTTCTCAATCGGGAGAGGGGAATAAGCCTCTGCCAGACTTCTCTGGCAATAACTTATCTCTCACAAGAATAAAGGATTGGGTATATTGAAATCCCACTGCCCAATACTTCTTTCCACCAGCTTCTTTTATAAGAAGAGAGTCATACATCTCATACAAATTAGATGTTCAGCTGGTACCATCAATATTGGTAGGTTCAGACGTCATTCCTTTATGAGCACCCAATGTTAACGGTGTGCAGATCTCACTTCTTCTATTCGTTTATGGATGGGCATCTATGTTTGGCTCTTGGCAGCACATCGACTCCCAGGAGGAACATATATGATTTTCTTGAGTATCCCTCTGTGTGTAAATTCAGTAACCAATACTTTCCTTCACCATTTGCTGTCAACTTTTCATAGAATACTGTTACATAAAACAGATTGTACAAATATTTATCTTCTCTATTGAAGTCAATAATTGCACGTAAAATATTTTGAGAGCCATTCGCTCACCTGCGTCTAATGGGCCGCGGCTCATTAACCGCCTATATGAAATAAATTATAAAATGTGTTCTTCATTCACACATGTTAGCTGATATAACAAACAGCGGCCCGACTCCTTGCTCCAACTCTGTATATATTATTAAAAATATGGGATTATAATAGACTGTCAAATTCCTGTCCCTATAGGACAATGCGTCTAATTGTATTAAATGGAGTTTCTTGCACGGTACAAGAACTTTTTAGGAAGGTTCGAAGGGAGCTGGACTAAACTGAAGGGCAACTTTATCCAGCGCAGAGACAAAGTCTTTGGTCATGAATAGTAGCCACTAGGTCCTTGTTAGATTTCTGCATCAGTCTTTTCAAAGAAATAAATGGTAGAGCAACAAATTATTAAAGTAATAACATCTAGAGATCCAGAAGAGTCATCAGATAATCCTTGGAAATCGGGTCATTACTCCACTGAATGGATACATTTCAAGATTTATCATATAACAAAGTTTCTATTAACAAAGGGTCTTTGATATCTTTAAAGCACATAATGCAATAGGGGATAAGAGAGTTTTTTTTTTTACATGATACAGTATCATGAACATAATGGTGATTGTATTTTGTCAAACGATACGTTGCAGCTTTCATAATGTTATATCTTCTGTTTTGTGTCAGGTTGTCACATAGAGAACAGTATGTAGACAGCATTAGGTGACCTTTAGAAGAAGCTGCATGGACACTATCACTGTGTCTGCCTTTGAGACCAAGGTCAGGGATCGTGCCAAGCTCTGTGCTTTGTTATTAGAGCCTGGTTTTGAACATGTCACAATGTAGCACAATGGACAATTACCTTTGTTGAACCTACAGTGCCTTGCAAAAGTATTCACCCCCCCCCTTGACTTTTTTGTGTTTTGTTACATTACAGCCTAAAGTTCAATATTTTGTTAATCTGAATTTCATATGATGGATCAGAACACAATAGTCTAAGTTGGTGAAATTAAATGAGAAAAATATATAAATAAAACTATTTTTTAGAAATAGAAAACAGAAAATTGGCCTGTGCGTATGTATTCACCCCATAGAAGCCCATAAAAAGGTCTGGTGCAACCAATTACCTTCAGAAGTCACATAATTAGTGAAATGATGTCACCTGTGTGCAATCTAAGTGTCACATGATCTGTCATTACATATACACACCTTTTTTGAAAGGCCCCAGAGGCTGCAACACCTAAGCAAGAGGCATCACTAACCAAACACTGCCATGAAGACCAGGGAACTCTCCAAACAAGTAAGGGACAATATTGTTGTGAAGTAAAAGTCAGGGTTAGGTTATAAAAAAATATCCAAATCTTTGATGACCCCCAGTAGCACTATCAAAACTATCATAACCAAATGAAAAGAGCATGGCACAACAGCAAGCCTGCCAAGAGACGACCGCCCACCAAAACTCAATGACCGGGCAAGGAGGGCATTAATCAGAGAGGCAGCACAGAGACCTAAGGTAACCCTGGAGGAGCTACAGAGTTCCACAGCAGAGACTGGAGTATCTGTACATAGGATAACCATAAGCCGTACGCTCCATAGAGTTGGGCTTTATGACAGAGCGGCCAGAAGAAAGCCATTACTTTTAACAAAAATCCAAAAGGCACGTTGTAAGTTTGCGAAAAAGGCATGTGGGAAACTTCCAAAATGTATGGAGGAAGGTGCTCTGGTCTGATGAGAATAAAATTGAACTTTTCGGCCATCAAAGAAAACGCTATGTCTGGTGCAAACCCAACACATCCCATCAATCAGCCGGGACTAGGAAAATGGTCAGAGTTGAGGGAAAGATGGATAGTGCTAAATACAGGGATATTCTTGAGCAAAACCTGTACCACTCTGTCACTGTGTGTGATTTGAGGCTAGGACGGAGGTTCACCTTCCAGCAGGATAATGACCCCAAACACACTGCTAAAGCAACACTTGAGTGGTTTAAGGGGAAACAGTCTGGATCTCAATCCAATAGAAAATCTGTGGTCAGACTTAAAGATTGCTGTTCACAAGTGCAAACCATCCAGCCTGAAGGAGCTGGAGCAGTTTTACAAGGAGGAATGGGCAAAAATCCCAGTGGTAAGATGTGGCAAGCTCATAGAGACTTATCCAAAGCGACCTGGAGCTGTGATTGCCGTAAAAGGTGGCTCTACAAAGTATTGAATTTAGGGGGGTGAATAGTTATGCACATTGACTTTTTCTGTTATTTTGTCCTATTTGTTGTTTGCTTCACAATAAAAAAAAAATAATCTTCAAAGTTGTGGGCATGTTCTGTAAACTAAATGATGCAAATCCTCAAACAATCCTTGGTAATTCCAGGTTGTGAGGCACCAAAACACGAAATAATTCAAGGGGCGTGAATACTTTTGCAAGGCTCTGTATATATTACCTCTGCATGCAAATGCCAGTCATCTTTTCCACTTCCAGAATAGACCACCAGACAAGTTAGGGATAGGGAATCACTGTTAGATCAGTGGGGTTCTGATCCCACAATGAGAGTGGGAGTCGAGTGACCCTTCAATATGAATGGAGCTGCACTGCTGCCCTTTTCATCTCTAGGAAACTGCTGGACATAATGGAGTACAATGCTCTGCTCTTTGGCAATCCCCTAGAGAATGAAACAAGGGGCAGTGATTGCATCTACATCCATATGGAGAGACAGAGACACAGGACCCACGTCCTAATGAACAGTGGCAATCCCAGAAGTTTGTCCCTGTGGAGGGGGATAACTTGTAACCAGGATACCCCTTTAAAGAGAGTTTCCAACAGTTAACCTTTATTATCTGTCCAAAGGACCTCTCTATACCCCATTGCTCTTCCATAATTGTCCATGGTGGGAAGTTTAATGGAGAGTAATAATTTTTTTCTGACCAACTATTGTTTTGGGAACTGCTTGTGTAGGGAATACAGCTCAACTGAAAGTGGAAACCGCAGGTAGCATGATACAGAGAAGGATATGCAGATCAGACTAGTATATAGTTTTGTAGGAAAATATTCAACGAAACTTGTAGTTTATTCATTTAAATTTCTGCTCTTTCTCAGCTCAGTTGCCCAAGGGGAGGTCCTATAAATGTGTGTACATAGATAGCGATCAGTCACCACCCACTTTGGTAACTGAGCTTAGAAAGAGCAATTTTAAATGAATACATTTTGCTGAATCTTTTCCAACAAAACTGTACAGTACATCAATCTGCTCAGCTCCTTCTGCTCTATAACATGCTGCCTAGTGAGCGGGAGGTGCCATATTCGATTTCGCGATATTTCGCGAATATTCGCTTGAATATTCTTCATATATTCATCGAAATCGAATATTCGTCATTATTCTATATATTGCGAATGTTACGCACATTTATATTCACATCGCGAATTAAACTTAGAGCTGAGTTCCTAATGGTTATTATTTGTATTGCTGGAATTGACGAAGATAACGAATATCACAAATATAGCGCTATATTCTCAATCTTCGTTATATTCTAGCAATACAACCATTAGGAACTCAGATCTAAGTTGAATTCGCAATGCGATTAATATAACCTGCATTAATCGCATTGCGAATCCAACTTCCTAATGGTTGTATTGCTAGAATATAACGAAGATTGAGAATATAGCGCTATATTCTCAATCTTCGTTATATTCTAGCAATACAACCAATGGGAACTTAGATCTAAGTTGTAATCGCAATGCGATTAATACAGGTTATATTCATCGCATTGCGATTACAACTTAGATCTGAGTTCCTAATGGTTGTATTGCTAGAATATAACGAAGATGATGAATATCACGAATATAGCGCTATATTCTCAATCTTCGTTATATTCTAGCAACAACTATTAGGAACCCAGCCCTAAGTTTCATTCGCGAAGCGAACATATACTCGCATTACGAATTGATCTTAGAGCTAAGTTCCTAATGGTTGTATTGCTAGAGTATAACGAAGATGACGAATATCACAAATTCACGAATATAGCACTATATTCTCAATCTTCGGTATATTCTAGCAATACAGCCATTAGGAACTCAGCTCTAAGTTGATTTCGCAATGCGAGTATATGTTCGCATTGCAAATTTAACTTAAAGCTGGGTTCCTAATGGTTGTATTGCTAGAATATAACGAATATCGCAATGCGAATAATTTCGGTTATATTAATCGCATTGCGATTACAACTTAGTCAAATTTGTGAGATTGTGATTCTCACATCTGACAGTACATTTTAGCATGGAGGTGTTCCCATTGGGATGGGGACTGTTCTGTTTCAGTATCTTGCATTGTGTATTGGTATGCTCCTCTCTTCTCCTCCTATTAGTGGCATAATTCTTTTACCATCTGGATTCCCTGCATATCTTGTAATACAATCTCCGGATTAAAAGACTACTTGATTAACTCCTGGGTAGTGTTGAGCGAACAGTTCGAGAATAGTTCGGGTTCGTACCGAATTTTGGGGTGTCCGTGACACGGACCCGAACCCGGACATTTTCAAAAAAGTTCGGGTTCGGGTCCGGTGTTCGTCGATTTCTTCCCGCTTTCTGAAGGGCTGCACAGCAGCCAATCAGTTAGCATTTTACTTCTTGCCCTAAGAGCCCATCACAGCCATGCCTACTAATGGCATGGCTGTGATTGGCAAGATGCAGCATGTGACCCAGCCTCTATTTAAGCTGGAGTCACGTGGCGCCCGCACGTCACACTGCTCTGATTAGTGTAGGGAGAGGGCGCAGCTTCTATCAGGGCGAGATTAGGCAGGTTAAAGTCAGCAACAGCACCTAATGAACGGATCAATTTACAGCTGAGAATCATTGAACTTCTGCTAGTTACTTGCTCGCTGGTTTTTAGGCTGCACAGAGCGTTTTTCTGTCACTTATTTTCTGGGTTGATCGGCGGCCATTTTGTGACTTGTGGTGCGCCAGAAGAAGCTGCCACCAAGTCCATCAATCCATCAATACTAGTTTTTTTTTTTGCTATATCCTACATCAGGGGCTTGGCTGTGCTAATTGTCACCCCTAGAAACTCAGGAAAGAAATTTCTATATTTTATTAAGGGGTTAAATACAATTGCCCAAATACCAATCCCCTAAATCTGGTGTTCCAGCTTTGGCTAGACAAGTATAATACTGTCTGCTGTCTGGCAAAGGATAGATTATTTTCTGGGGTTAAATTCAATTGCCAAAATAGCAATACCATAAATCAGTGGTTTCAGCTGTGGCTGGCAAAATAGAATAGTGTCGAGTAGCGCACACACGTACAGACGCACGTACACGATTCTTGAATAGTTGTATTATCGCGATAATAAAACTAACAGTGTAAAGTTGACTGTATTGCTCTAAGTTATATTCGCGTACGAATGTAACTTCTATTACAACACACCAATACTAAAACTGACTAAGAGACAGCTTTAAGTTCTATTCGAGCGCGATTGCAACTTTGGAACTTAAAGTGGTGTACGATTTTAAAAGTTGAGTACTAAAAAGTTGGAATCGCAATGCGATTCTTATGTATTTGCTTAATCGCATTGCGATTACAACTTTGAGCTACCGATCACCATGGGAACGCCTCCTCCAGTAGAATGTACTGTCGAATGTGAGAATTAAGTTGAAATCGCAATGCGATTATTATATATCTGCTTAATCGCATTGCCGTTTCAACTTAGCATTGCTAAATAATTCCATCCATATTCGTTAACTTACTGACTCAGTAAGTTAACGATATGGATGGAATTATTTAGCAATGCTAAGTTGAAATCGCAATGCGATTAAGCAAATATATAAGAATCGCATTGCGATTTCAACTTAATTCTCAGATCCGACAGTACATTCTACTGGAGGAGGTGTTCCCATGGTGATCGTTAGCTCAAAGTTGTAATCGCAATGCGTTTATTGCGATATATTATCCCTCTGGTGTCTTTTACAGCCTTTTTAGTGCCCAAAAGTTCGGGTCCCCATTGACTTCTATGGGGTTCGGGTTCGGGATGAAGTTCGGGTTGAGTTCGGATCGCGAACCCGGACATTTTCGGGAAGTTCGGCCGAACCTCTCGAACCCGAACATCCAGGTGTTCGCTCATCTCTACTCCTGGGTGTCTGATGCGTAAACTGTAAGCGGAGGATGTCTGATTCAACAAGTCACCTCACAGATGCGTGATTTGTATAAGGCTGACATTTCGAAACGCCACAGTAAAAGAATTGTCTTAGTACTCTCCTTCTCCTGCTAAGAAAAGAATATTCTCCTCCTCCAAGTAATAAACCATCATCATTTGTCTCCGTTATGCTACAGTAGTAAGGTAATATCTTATACTGCCCAGTACTGCATTCACTTGGATCGCAGAAGCTTCTAGCAATTCCAGTTTCATACAGGCTAGGAACTGTATTCAGCCTGTTTTCTGAGGTAAATATTGTCTGCCTGCTGTGGGCTATTAAAAGGCTGAACCACCACTAGAGGTCGCTGTTGTGTTACAGATGAAAATGCAGGACACAGCTAGAAGGATTTCTAAACCCTCATTAAAAATGAAAGAGGCCCTCTTAACCAACAAAATTGAGATATGTGATAATTTGTCCAGTTTGTGGGAAAAGACTGAACAATGTATGGATGCAGCACATGGATCAGGCTATAATGAAGATCAATTAAAGGCCATGTGTACAAAATTGAATAAGACCTATGATAGTTATAATAGACTGTCTGAAAAATATTCTTCTCTGCTATCAAGTCTCAACTCAGAGGAATTCTGAATTCCTAGAATTAAAGACCCACACTGCACTTAATGATGAAAGATATAGCAGATTTATGGCAGTCAAGTCAATGCTAGAGGACAAGATATCACAACAATATGAAACTGCGTCCCGCCATTCTAACCTTTCAAGGCACTCCAAGGCTTCATCCCGTTCCTCGAAATCTATTGCTCAGTCCTCATCGCTAAGGTCTCGCTCAGAGCACTCTTCGCTGAGTACCTCATTGGTGTTGGCATGCGCAAATGCGGAAGCAGCAAAGGTACAAGCTCACTGCATTAGAAAGGAAGCAGCCATTAAGGCACAAGTCGCAGAGACACAAGCGCTATCCCAAGCTAATCAAGCAGCTGTACTAGCCCAATCTCAAGCTAATCAAGCAGCTATACAACCTCAGGCACAAGCGACCAAAGCCAAAGCCGAAGCTGAGTTGGAGCTCCTTCAGAAGGAAATGGAAGAAGCAGCAGCCATGGCTGAACTCAGAGTTATTGAAGAAGCTGCATAAGAAGAAGAAGCTTATCATCCTATGTCCAAGATATCTAATGACTCAGAAGGCGGTACCCTGCAATTCATCCTAGACCAAAGCAAAGTCAATGCATTTGCACCAGAAGATTTGGGCTCTGCATGCCAGCCTGCTGAACTCATGCGGATAGAAAAAGAGGCAGCTGATAACCATACAGTTGACCCCAGTCCAGTGGACATTTCTCTTTCTTTAAAACCTCTGGCACCTTACACAGTATTTCAGGCGCCATTAGAGACCAAGCCGCTTCAAGCTCATCAAATCACATTAAAACCTCCTGAGACTAGTTACATAGCAACCAAGACACTGGCGCCAAGATTACCAGATGTGAAGCCTTCATTTATGCTCAACCCAGCTGCCACTCCATTCCATCTTCCAACCCCCAAACATAGGGTATCAGATGGTGCCAACAACACCAGCGAGGGAGAAGTTCCCATTGCCATGATGCATAAAAGAAATAACACATCAGAAATCGCTAAGTACCTCATTCTCAGGGACCTCATCAGTACTAGCCTTACGAACTTTGATGATCGCCCAGAGAACTATAGAAGTTGGAAGGCCACCTTCAAGACAACAGTTCAAACCCTTGCTGTACCGCCTATGCAAGAACTTGATTTACTAATTAGATGGCTAGGTCCATGGTCGTCAAACTGTGTTAAGAGACTCAAAACCGTTCATATCTACGAACCAGTCAAAGGCCTTTGTCTCGCATGGGAAAGATTAGAGCAGACATACGGCGGCTCGGAAGTAGTTGAACGTGCCTTATTTAAACGACTATACGACTTTCCTGGATTATCCAATACAGACCGCCAAGGGTTCCAGGAAATAAGCGATCTTCTTCTTGAGTTTGAAATCATCAAGGGAGACCCGCAGCTACCAGGTCTCAGCTTTCTTGATACCTCCCATGGTGTGGGCCTGATCGTGGAGAAATTACCCCTCAATATTCAAGGCCAATGGGCAACAACAGGTTCAAAATACAAGGAGCAACATCGTGTTCCCTTTCCACTATTTTCATTCTTCTGTAAGTTCATCAAGGACTTAGCTAGAGCTAAAAACGATCCGAGCTTCAACACCTTGGGAACCAACATCCCTGGCTCTACTAAACAGAGACACGAGACTTTCAGTCCCAGAGAGGGGGTCCCTAAAGGTCTAATTTCAGTAAAAAAGACAGGTGTTGTGCCCACTACTAACAATGAAAATGAAAGCCCCAAGGAACCCGATTATCATTGCCCTATCCATGATAAACCACATCCTTTAAGGAAATGCCGTGTCTTCATAGCAAAGCCCTTTGAGGAACGTAAGGAGTTCCTAAGGAGTCATAATATCTGCTTCAGATGCTGTGCATCCACTGAGCACTTCGCCAGAGACTGTAAGGTTCCAGTCAAGTGTTCTGAATGTAATAGTGATCTACACATGTCCGCTGTTCACCCGGGACCAATCAGGCGGAACCTAGTACCAGTTAACTGGCTAAAGCCCCATTCCGATTAAGGCAGGGAGAGTCATGGCGGGGAGAGTGCCGACCGACCAACCACAACCGTCACGCCCAGATGCACAAAGGTATGTGGAGAAGGACTTGTGTGCGGTAAGTCTTGTTCTAGGATTTGCCTCGTAGATGTGTTTCCTACTGCACAACCAGAGAAGACCATAAGAATGTATGCTATTCTAGATGACCAAAGTAATCATTCCCTAGCTAGCCCTAAGTTCTTTGATCTGTTCAGGATAGAGGGAGAGACTACACCCTACACCCTAGGAACATGCTCTGGTGACAACCTCAGGAAGAAGAGCTAATAATTTCACCTTAAAGCCCATCAAAGGACATAAGAAACTCTCTCTTCCAACCCTTATTGAGTGTGACAAATTGCCGGACACAAGGGATGAGATTCCCACACCTGAAGCCACACAGCATCACCCTCATCTCAGGAACATAGCCAGAGAGATTCCTCTCCTTGATAACCATGCAGTGATCTTGCTAGGTAGAGACATTCTTGAGGCTCATAAGGTCCTTGTACTTTGCAATGGCCCTTTCAACGCTCCATATGCCCAGAAACTTACAGTGGGTTGGATAATCGTGGGGGATGTATGTCTGGACAGAACCCGCAGACCCTGTCAAGTAAACTCCTTCAGAACTGAAGTATTAATAGGGGGGCGAACTTCTTACTTCAGACAGTGTCCTAACCACTACTATGTGCAAGATATGCCCTGCCCAAATATTCTAAAAACATCAGACAGCAGCTTAAATCCCAAGGAGTCAGCTGCAGAAGAATGTTCCTGGACAGAAGGGCAGCTTGTAGAAAGGCCTTCAGGATTTCTTTATCATAATAAATCCTATATCATCACTGACAACAAGCCTTTTGATTCATGTAGTTCTGATGAGATACAGCAGAAACTTGAGCCTTCCAGTCTACTGTTTGACAATGAGTTTACATAGAATGTGTCGGCAGATAAGAACCATTTGGCCCATCTAGTCTGCCCAGTTTAATTCTGTAAAAGAAGTATCTTCTGAATGTTCTATAAAGGAGGTTCCTTCAACACAGGAAGAGTTAATTTCAGATACTTTGCAAGAACCTTCAGTTCCATCTGCAGTTGTTGATTGCACTCAAGAGGATCAGAGTTCTTCCCAGTCTTCAACGGATGAGCACCTTCATATTGCTCAGCCTTTTCTGAAAACCACAGGGAAAAGTTCACCGCCAATGTCCATGACAAATACTGCATGTCACCAACCCAAGTCCGTACGTACAAAGACAGATCCCATTTCAGAAGTGAAAAGCAGACATGAGCATTTGCATTCACGATTCATAGACAGAAAGCAATCTACATGTGAATCAGCCTCACAAAATAAGCGCTCTCGCTCTAAATCGGTGACACAGACAGAGAAGTCACATTCTAAATCTTTGGTAAGAAAGAAGAAATCCACATCTGGGGTGCATAAAAGATCACTGAAGAATAAACCAAAAAATATAGGAAATATTCCTGTGCCATCTGGCGTTTTCAAAGAGCACAACCTTTATAAGTTTCGGTGGAAGCAGGTAAAACATCTCGCCAGTCAGTTCTGGAAAAGGTGGATAAGAAAGTACCTCTACCTCTAGCAAGAATGCAGAAGGTGGCAAGAACCAAGGCCCAATATAAAGGAAGGAGATTTTGTTCTGTTAAGAGACAAACGAGTTAATGGTCTCGACTGGCCTACTGGACTTATTACTAAAGTCGTTTCCAGTTCGGATGGAAATAACTTCCATGTTGAGATTCCATCTAGCAGAGATGCTCATCATCTTCTAGGACTGTTTACAGTACCAGCTCTATGGTCTGAACTGAAGATATATCCTTTTTTGGTTTGAATAAATGTTCATTGCATGTTTCCTTTTCAGGTTTATGGACATTATTCATTGTTATTTATACAATTCCATTGTATGCATATACATAGTGGTATCTACCGATACCAGATGGGGAGTGTTCTGTTTCAGTATCTTGCATTGTGTATTAGTATGCTCCTCTCTTCTCCTCCCCCCTCTGTTTCTGCTTCTAGTTGGTTCAGTCTAGCCACTTCCTGTTTACCCTGTCATGCATTGCTGTTTTGTGTTCTCTAATTCTGAGGAGAATCTGAGGTGAATCTGTGTATCTCATGTTCTTATCAAGGAGAATATTAGTGGCATAATTCTTTTACCATCTGGATTCCCTGCATATCTTGTAATACAATCTCCGGATTAAAAGACTACTTGATTAACTCCTGGGTGTCTGATGCGTAAACTGTAAGTGGAGGATGTCTGATTCAATAAGTCACTTCACAGATGCATGATTCGTATAAGGCTGACATTTCGAAACGCCACAGGGACGCTCCATGCACACAGGAAGTCGGCAGAAGCGGCAACAGGCATTAACTGGAGCAGGCAGGGAGCCAAGAATCCTCCGGACAGGTAAGAACAGCTTTTGGGAAGTGGGACGACAGCGAGAGAGCAACAAAGATTAACAACTAAAAAAAAAAAAAAAAAAAACGAATATTCGAAATTGCGAATATTTAGTGCTATATTTGCAATATTCGCGAATTATCGAAGTTGCGATAGTCGCAATAAAAATTTGCTATTTGAACATTCGCGCTCAACACTACTGCCTACACACAGTACTGCATTTTCATGGTGTCTGGTTCCTTTAAGTAAATCTGTCTGTGCTGCATCTACTTGTACTGGTGCTGGCTGGGCACCTTTGGGTCAGGACAAACTGTGACACGGCCATAGAGCTAACCCAGCCTTAGGACCACTATAATCTCCAATTCAGTGGAGCCCGAGAGTTGGATCCCAAGAGACAGCATATCGTACTGTTATTATTGAGGTCAATTTATGAACAGTATGCAATAGGCTTTTCAGCTCCCTCTAGTGGTGGCTGATGGCATCCAGTGTTATCATTATACAAACATTTTTGACCTACTTAGATAATAAATAAACCATGGTGTTTAAGGGTGGGCATTCATGTTAGGCCATCATACAGCTTCCATTATAATCAGGGAAGTGGAAGTGAGTGCCTTTTTCTATGGCTGTGGTCTTATATCTACACAACCCTGATGATACATGTTTGTCTGTTATTTTGCAAGGCTCTTTGTAACTTACAGAGTAATTATACTAGTTAATCTCTTGTGGGTGTCTTTAGGGGATCTTAACGTTAAGCGCATTGAATTTCCCTTTATTTGAAGCTACTGCTGAATTTTCTCTTCTGTTTGCTCTGGTATGAGAGCACTGACCAAACAAATCTAAAAGCTTCAGTAAATACAGATATTTGCTTGGAGAAAATCTTGTGTTGAAAGTCACAACAAAAATATTAAGCATTTACTATGGTAAAACCATTTCTAGAGAAGAGACATCTCTGAAAGCATTATCTAGTCTGCAACTTGTCCATGCAAGTCACCATGGTCATTTAGTAGTTTGGTTGTCCAGGAATAGAAAAATGGTTTTGTCTTTTATCCAGAATCTGCACTATTCTTCTTCATAGGTTTAGTTTTTTTAAATGCAGATTGCCCCATTTATTTAGATTTGTACTCTACTATAGCTTATGTGTTGATCTATGTGTCTCTATGGTAACAGACTACAAATAAACCCTGTGTAGTCTGATTGCAATCATTCTTTCTGATATCTGAATACTATAAGTTAGGTAAGTTAGCAAGTTAGGGGATAGATGGAAGGGAGTATGACTGCAGGGTTTGATGCAGTCTGCTACCATGGAGATAAGTAGGTCTGAGTAGGAGCTATAGACACAAAACAGTAGGTATATAGTGACGATTCAGACCCATTGCAAAGCTGCCTGTAATACTTTATTTACGATTCATCAAAACAATGGAAATTTGAATTCAAATATGGACGCTCCCTTTAAGTCCTAAGTAATCCTTCCATTGAAAAATTACAAAATTGTAATCTCTTGTTCAACCTGCAAAAAGTTGCAAAAATATATGCATTAGAAAATAATTTTTATGGTATACAGAATAAAGGTTAACATGTCTAATGGAGGCACCAGATATGCAACACACACAAATAATGATAAAAGACCCAAAAATCATGTAATTTAGGCTTTGCAACAAATCAACATATCACACAAAATCAGGCCCAGACTAGGTCTAATAAAATGTAGTGCCTTGTGAAATCATTCATGGGTAGGTGATGGGCACAGGTACAGCAGATAAATCTATACTCTTTAAAGGAGTTGTCCGGGTTCAAATCTGAACCCGGACATAACCTCATCTTTACTCATTTAGGGTCCATTCACACTTCCGTATAACCATTCCGCCTCCGTTACGTGTATTTGCGGAACGGTTATGCGGACCCATTAACTTCAATGGCATCCGTAAAAATGTATGAGTGGAGCATCGGAGCATTTCTTGCTCCTATGCTCCCCCTTAAATTGGGCTGCATCCTCCCAGCAGTAATCCCGGTGACGTCACCGACACAAATGGGTATTTTTATTGTGCTGCCCTAGGTTGTTTTAGAGCTTAGGGCAGTGCTAGAAGACCAACCATTTGTGCTGGTGACATCACCGTGATCACTGCTAGGCAGAAGCCTCTGCCTAGGATGGTAAGAATGGAAACAAAACAGAACTTAACCTGTGCAATGCACCGCAGGGAAAGGGTGAGCATCGGAGCAAGAAATGCTCCGATGCTCCACTCATACATTCTAAATGAGTGAAGATGACTGAGATTACGTCCGGGTTCATCTCTGAACTTGGACAACTGCTTTAAGGCTAGTTTCTCACCTGCAGTGTGAATTCTGGCAGGCTGTTCCTGCCAGGAGTGGGCCAGACACAAGTGTGCAGCGGTTTCTGTCCGGCCGATTCTCTGCATTGTCTACCGGAATGCTGCCAGATCTCCACCGGACCCCATTATATCTAATCGGACTGGTGAGCATTCTGTCTGCATCTGGCAGTGGCGCAGCCAGTGAATTCCGGCAGGCTGTTCTCTATCGGAAAAGCCTGACAGAATTCACTTCACAGGTGTGAACCTAGCCTAATCCTTTAGGCCTCTTTTACACGAGCGTCAAGTTTGACACCCGGATAAGATGCAGGGTGCGCTGCGGGAAAATGCGCGATTTTTCAGCGCGAGTGCAAACTGTTTTAATGCGTTTTGCACGCGATTGAGAAAAATCGGCATGTTTGGTAACCAGACCCGAACCCGGACTTCATCACTGAAGTTCAGGTTTGGGTTACGTGTTTTGTCGATTTTATTATTTTCCCTTATAACATGGTTATAAGGGAAAATAACAGCATTCTTTAATACAGAATCCTTAGTAAAAGGACAATTGAGGGTTAAAAATAAAAATAAATTAACTCACCTCCTCCAATTGTTCGCGTAGGTCCTGCTCTCCTGTTCACTCTTCAACTGTGGGTAAAGGACCTGTGGTGATGTCACTGAGCTCATCACATGGTCCATCACCATGGGGATGGATCATGTGATGGACCATGTGATGAGCTCAGTGACATCACCACAGGTCCTTTACCCACAGCTGAAGAGAGAACAGGAGACCGGCACCTACACGAACAATTGGAGGAGGTGAGTTTTTATTTATTTTTTAACCCTCAATTGTCCTTTTACTAAGCATTCTGTATTAAAGAATGCTGTTATTTTCCCTTATAACCATGTTATAAAGGAAAATAATAAAGATCGGATCCCCATCTCCTACGGCAACCATGCGGGAAAATTGCACCACATCCGCTTGCTTGTTTGCGGATGCTTGCAATTTTCCCCATTCACTTCTATAGGACCTGCGTTGCGTGAAAAACGCATAATATAGAGCATGCTGTGATTATAGAGCACCAATCATCTGCACAGCCCCATTGAAATGAATGGGTCAGGATTCAGTGCGGGTGCAATGCGTTCACCTCACACATTGCACCCGCATGGAAAACTCGTCCATGTGAAAGGGGCCTTAGAGAAGTACCATGGCTATTGTGAAGTTAGATAATTTGTAGTTGCCTCAGAAATTCAAAATGGAATATAACTACACTACAGAAGAAGGAATTGGAAGAGCAGTTTATATGATGACATAAGTGTTGAAACATTCATCCAGATCTCTCTTTTGCCATCATAAAGGTGCAGATTTTTTCCTTTTTTAGAATTCATTTAATACATTGTAAATGTTGCAGAATTATAAACAGTGACACAATACACCACAATACCGCCATTGCCTAATGTTTTCTTAAGTTTTCATGACCTCCCCAGTGCGGGAGTGTTGTGTGCAAGGAAACTTCTCTGAAGTTTAGAATTATATAAGTTTTAATTCACAAAGTAAAGTCTAAAATAAATTCTTGAAGAATCCTTAAGACATTTAAACTCCAGCCTCATATCTCCTATCTATTAGGTTAAAGGGGGTTTCTACGTACATACGCAGCAGAACAGTTTTTTTAAAAAAATTGTTCTATTTATGTTAAAATAACTATCCACACACAATGGAGCGGAAATTTATTATGTGACTTTCGTCAGTTTTCTGGTGTAAAAAAAAATGGTGCTGTGCGGTGGCTAAGAGGAATCAGCTCTGTGTCCTCCACATTCTC
The DNA here is from genome assembly GCA_033119425.1 of Bufotes viridis. Classification (NCBI taxonomy): domain Eukaryota; kingdom Metazoa; phylum Chordata; class Amphibia; order Anura; family Bufonidae; genus Bufotes; species Bufotes viridis. Next base: position 417,913,727 of record CM065592.1, on the reverse strand, counting down.
AGGAGTATATGCAGATCCCATAGGTTGGACCCCCACAATAAGGCTACATGCACATGACCGTATGTGTTTTGCGGTCCGTATGCCATCCGTTTTTTTTCGCTGATCCATTGTAACAATGCCTAAAAAGGACAAGAATAGTACATGTTCTATTTTTTTTTTTTTTGCGGGGCTACGGAACAGACATACTGATGCGGACAACAAACGGTGTGCTGTCTGCATTTTGTTCGGACCCATTGAAATGAATGGGTCTGCATCCTATCCGCAAAAATAAAACGGAACGGCCGCGGAAACAAACAATGTTCATGTGCATGTAGCCTAACTTATGGTGCATTCCTAGCTATACTCCATCACTTCAGGGCACTCTTAAGATGGTCTGATACCTGACATTTGTCACCACTACATATCTGAATATTAAAGGGGATGTCCCACGAAAAACCAGCAACTGGATCTGAATACATTTGTACCTGCATTTAAAAATGTCATATAGCCACTGAGCTCTTCATAAAATGTATTTGTGTAGTGTCCCCTGTTCTTTGTTTTTTCCTTATTTTTCCATTTACTTCAGTTTAGGTGGATGCACATGTTCACTTCAATTCTTGTAACTGCTACCTGCCTTATCTACTATTAGAAGCTGTGACTATTACAGGGAGAGAGTTTCATCAGAAAGGACACTCCCCCTGAGAAAAGACACACCACCTGTGCTGTGATAGGGAGAGACCTACAGCAAAAAGGGCATGCCCTGAACTGTTATAGAGAGCTGCAGCTGCAGCCTGCTTGAAACAAATCTAGCAGCGCAATCAGAGCAATGAATGGGAAGAGCTTGTCTAGCTTTGTTAGAAAGAAAATGTCATGTCTACCGTATTTTCTGGCATATTAGACAACTGGGCATATAAGACGACCCCCTACTTTTCCTGTTAAAATATGGGGTTTGGGCTATACTTGCTGTATAAGACTACCCCTCTTCCAACGCACACCAAATAAAAGCAGACGATCCGAGCATGAGAAAACCACTGACAGCAGGAAGAGGGGGCTGCTTCAGGATCGACTGGCCGAGATGCAGCGCACGGTGGCTCAGCTAGAGGGCGCATGTCCCTAAAGCTGGAGAAGGATAGCTTCTGCAGTCCGGCTTGGAAGTAAAGAGGACCTTTCACTGGTCCAACAATTGTTATATAATGATATATACCGTATGTGTAGAGCGGCGCCCAGGGATAATAGTAAGTGCAGAGAGGCCGCCACTCTACACATACATATCATTATCTAACAATCGCTGGACCAGTGAAAGGTCCTCTTAAGTTTCAGCACGCAGTATACTGGCATATACAGTTGTGTTCAAAATTATTCAACCCCCTCTGAAATTGAGTGTTTTGGCCAGTTTGACATTGATTTTGATCATTTCAGTCATCTTGTTTATAATTAAATCAAAGAGGCCCTTGTAAGTCAGACAAATATAACATAACATTTATAATGAAATAACCACAAATGTCTTTTCTGTGCTCACATCATTATCAGTTTTATTCAACCCCCAAGTGACATTCAATCTTAGTACTTAGTACAACATCCTTTTCCAGTTATAACAGCTTTTAAACGTGAAGCATAGCTTGACACAAGTGTCTTGCAGCGATCTACGGATATCTTCGCCCATTCTTCATGGGCAAAAGCCTCCAGTTCAGTCACATTCTTAGGCTTGCGCGCTGCAACTGCTTTCTTTAAGTCCCACCAGAGGTTCTCAATCGGATTTAAGTCTGGTGACTGCGATGGCCACTTCAAAATGTTCCAGCCTTTAATCTGCAACCATGCTCTAGTGGACTTGGAGGTATGCTTGGGATCATTGTCCTGTTGAAAGGTCCAACGTCTCCCAAGCCTCAGGTTTGTGACGGACTGCATCACATTTTCATCCAATATCTCATGCTACTGAAGAGAATTCATGGTACCTTGCACACGCTGAAGCTTCCCTGTACCTGTAGAAGCAAAACAGCCCCAAAGCATGATTGACCCCCGCCATGCTTCACAGTAGACAAGGTGTTCTTTCCTTCATAGGCCTTGTTCTTCCTCCTCCAAACATAGCGTTGATCCATGGGCCCAAACAGTTCTAATTTTGTTTCATCAGTCCACAGAACACTATCCCAAAACTTTTGTGGTTTGTCCACATGACTTTTGGCATACTGCAGTCGACTCTTCTTATTCTTTGGAGACAGCAAGGGGGTGCGCCTGGGAGTTCTGGCATGGAGGCCTTCATTACGCAGTGTGCGCCTTATTGTCTGAGCTGAAACTTCAGTACCCGCATCTGACAAATCTTTCTTCAGTTCCTCAGCAGTCACACGGGGACTTTTCTCCACTTTGCGCTTCAGGTAGCGCACAGCAGTCGAAGTCAGCATCTTCTTTCTGCTACGACCTGGTAGCGTTTCAACAGTGCCCTTTGCCTTGAATTTGCGAATAATGCTTCCTATGGTGTCTCTTGGTATGTTTAACATCTTTGCAATCTTCTTATAGCCATTGCCCTTCCTGTGAAGAGAAATCACCTCTTCTCTTGTCTTCCTGGACCATTCTCTTGACTTCACCATGTCTGTAAACACACCAGTAAATGTCTAGAAGGAGCTGAGTATCACAGTCATTTTACATCTGCCTAATTGGTGCTTATTATGCTTGATTGCTGCTCCTTGACATACAGAGGTGTTTTCAATACCTGATCGAAAACACTTGAATGAACCTCTGTTCTTAAGAGTGGTCGTCTTTAAGGGGTTGAATAATTGTGTCAATGAAGAAATCACAAAAAAAAATGTAATACTGTATTACAAAAAGAATTGATGTCATTTTAGTTGCATTTGGTTCTTTAAAAAGTCCTTGTAAGATTTCATTCTGAACACAATTACAAATGTACACTAAATTCCCTGGAACCCTTTACAGCATTGGGGGTTGAATAATTTTGAACACAACTGTAAGATGACCCCTGACTAGAGATGAGCGAACACCTGGATGTTCGGGTTCGAGAGGTTCGGCCGAACTTCCGGAAAATGTCCGGGTTCGTGATCCGAACTCAACCCGAACTTCCTCCCGAACCCGAACCCCATAGAAGTCAATGGGGACCCGAACTTTTGGGCACTAAAAAGGCTGTAAAAGACACCCAGAGGGATAATATACCGCAATAAACGCATTGCGATTACAACTTTGAGCTAACGATCACCATGGGAACGCCTCCTCCAGTAGAATGTACTGTCGGATCTGAGAATTAAGTTGAAATCGCAATGCGATTCTTATATATTTGCTTAATCGCATTGCGATTTCAACTTAGCATTGCTAAATAATTCTATCCATATCGTTAACTTACTGAGTCAGTAAGTTAACGAATATGGATGGAATTATTTAGCAATGCTAAGTTGAAACGGCAATGCGATTAAGCAGATATATAATAATCGCATTGCGATTTCAACTTAATTCTCACATCCGACAGTACATTTTACTGGAGGAGGCGTTCCATGGTGATCGGTAGCTCAAAGTTGTAATCGCAATGCGATTAAGCAAATACATAAGAATCGCATTGCGATTCCAACTTTTAGTACTCAACTTTTAAAATCGTACACCACTTTAAGTTCCAAAGTTGCAATCGCGTTCGAATAGAACTTAAAGCTGTCTCTTAGTCAGTTTTAGTATTGGTGTGCTGTAATAGAAGTTACATTAGATGCCGCGAATATAACTTAGAGCAATACAGTCAACTTTACACTGTTAGTTTTATTATCGCGATAATACAACTATTCAAGAATCGATGTACGTGCGTCTGTACGTGTGTGCGTTACCTCGGACACTATTCTATTTTGCCAGCCACAGCTGAAACCACTGATTTATGGTATTGCTATTTTGGCAATTGAATTTAACCCCAGAAAATAATCTATCCTTTGCCAGACAGCAGACAGTATTATACTTGTCTAACCAAAGCTGGAACACCAGATTTAGGGATTGGTATTTGGGCAATTGTATTTAACCCCTTAATAAAATATAGAAATTTCTTTCCTGAGTTTCTAGGGGTGACAATTAGCACAGCCAAGCCCCTGATGTAGGATATAGCAAAAAAAAAAACTAGTATTGATGGATTGATGGACTTGGTGGCAGCTTCTTCTGGCGCACCACAAGTCACAAAATGGCCACCGATCAACCCAGAAAATAAGTGACAGAAAAACGCTCTGTGCAGCCTAAAAACCAGCGAGCAAGTAACTAGCAGAAGTTCAATGATTCTCAGCTGTAAATTGATCCATTCATTAGGTGCTGTTGCTGACTTTAACCTGCCTAATCTCGCCCTGACAGAAGCTGCGTCCTCTCCTACACTAATCAGAGCAGTGTGACGTGCGGCGCTACGTGACTCCAGCTTAAATAGAGGCTGGGTCACATGCTGCACTTGGCCAATCACAGCCATGCCATTAGTAGGCATGGCTGTGATGAGCTCTTAGGGCAAGAAGTAAAACGCTAGCTGATTGGCTGCTGTGCAGCCCTTCAGAAAGCGGGAAGTAATCGACGAACACCGAACCCGAACCCGAACTTTTTTGAAAATGTCCGGGTTCGGGTCCGGGTCCCGGACACCCCAAAATTCGGTACGAACCCGAACTATTCTCGAACTGTTCGCTCAACACTACCCCTGAAGATTTTTATGTGTTAAAAAGTAGTCTTATACGCCAGAAAATACAGTAATTCAAATGTTTTTTTTAATTAACCATGTTTGTGGTCACCGCTGTCCCATTACCACTGCATTGCACTGGCTTCTTGTGTGTGAATTAGGGCCATCGTTCATGTTGCCCATGTATATCTCCTTGGTTGCAGTACTGCAAGGGTTAACCTCCTCCTGCTCTGTGAGGTGCTGCGAGGCTCTTCCCATGTGCTATTTATCTTCTGCTATATTGCTGCGCTGCTGACCTCACTTGATTGCCTGAGCAATCAGTGTCTACAGATCTTGCTAGAGCTATAATATGTTTGTCTGGCTGGGTACCGACCAGGCCATCAAACAACTGATCCTCAGGTGGTTCCAGAAGTTGGACCTTTTCCGATTTCATATTGATGACCTATTCTGAGATAATATACTTCTTTGCTAGAAACGAGTCCTATTTTTTTCCTGTTTTTCTTTTTTCATTTTTCCTCTTTTTATTACGGCATGTAAGGTATAAGCAACAAAGCAATGGAATTAAAATACTTACAACAATCATTGACCAGGGTGCTTTGCTCCTAAATGACTAGAAACTTTTTAGTGATTTTACACTTCTGATGGCTTAATGTCCTTTTTTATAACTTGTGCTACCAAAATATTTTTTTTTCTTGACACATAACACTGTTTTTTGTATATTTTTTATAAAAATATTTTTTCACAGATTTATTAGGGATGTGTATAAAACACTATTTTTTACATTTATAGTTCTTTATATTAGAGATTTGCATTGTATTAAACAGGTCCCCTATTTTGTTTTTGTCATTTTGATATATAATGTATATAGACTCAGATTACAGGGAGGTTATGCCGATGATTTAAGGTGGTGTGAGCACGAGCAGGTTTTTTTTTCATTTTATTCAAAAATGTTTTCATTAGTTTTGTATATACCGATGCTTTTTTTTTTTTTTTTACCTTGGGCGCACATGAGGAAAAACAATGTTTCTGACATTATATGACTTGTTTCTGACATTTATTAACAGCTTTTCCCTCTGCAATATGACTGTAATTGTATTTTTTTCTGAGCTGGGGGCAGAGACTAGCTGGTTTAATTGAGAAACAGAAGAAGCGGTTGCCTAGGTCTCTGCAGCACAACCTCAGAAGCAGCAGCATTAGTGGAGGGCATGGTACAACAGAATGTAGCAGTGTAGATATGAATCCAGCAGTGAAGTTAGACAATAAATGAATTACACACTGGCAGAAATGTTTGTCAGTCTCTCTGCCCTGCATATCTCCAGAAGCTCCTCCCTTCTTGTCATTCTCCTCCCCTTCCCCTCTCCATAGACATCTTTGTAATCTGATCCTTCAGTGAGCAGGCAGCCTGGATTTGATCAGTGAATTCTTAGTGAAGAGGAAGGGAGAGCAGGGGAGGAGCCTTATAAGATGAGAAGAAAGCATCTTGCTCTGATAATATATATTACAAACTTTCTTATAGTTGCCTATACTACACATTTATGGGGGAAAAAATAAGTGATAGTTACCCTTTAAGTATTTTTGGTGAGTGGTTGTTTTCAGGCTAGAAAAGGAATTATGAATCTAACATTATAAGAAGTAAACATCAAACACACAAAGAAAAAAAATGCTAAAAATAAAACTACTAAAATTAGATATAGTTGCTTTTCTGGAAATTTGGTTTGATTTACAATTCTTGGATTCAATGTTTCCTCTTCTTGGCAACATTCTTCAGAATTGTTTTCCCAGATCTGTTGTTGGCCTATTGTAAAATGTTTTGACAGCCATTTTTGATGAAATATATACAATTTGGTCGTTAACCTTTCATCTGATTTGGTTGCTTTTTCCCTGGTAAGATGTGTTCTTGAAGGTTTACTCAACGTGTTACATATCTTTCACTGTTTCTAAAATTCTTTGTAAACTGCCTTCATTACGATGATGAATCACTGATCTATCAGAGCGAGTTTGTTGGTCTAAGGCTTTTGCTATGTGTGGAGAGACACGGTATGTTATTTTATTCTTGCTTGCTCCATACACTTTCTTTAACTTGATGGCAACCCCCCTACCCCCGTTGGTGTCAGTTTTTACATTCCAGCTGTTGTGCATTTATCTTTTTCTACAGCAAATACTTATCATCCATTCACGTTTTCAGAGCTAGACTTTGGGGCAGACAGTATATTTGTGGGAAAGCCCGGGGAAAATTGGCAGCAGGTTCTACTAAGTTGCTCTGAGATGGAATATTTGGTTTCAGGGGTATTCCTAGACACTTAAAGTTATAGCACTTGTTTTAATTTAATGTACATATGTATAAAAACTCTATGCAGAAAGAATAATGGAAGTAATAACGGTGATAGCCTCTAGCAAAATCTGTCCAAGTCCAAGTGTGAATTCCGCTATTATTACTGGGTTTAACAATGGCTATTGGAAAATAGAAAAAAAATCTTGTTAAGATTTAGAACTTTTTGGGGACTTATGTTGTCAACGACTTGTATAACGGAATTATGAGACAGAGAAACAATGTAATATTAGAACGAGCCATATGATGGGGAGATGTGAATAGGAAATTGAGTATCATAGATCTTATAGGAGAATATTTAATTCCCTCGACATAAAATAATGAATATGTGTTAATTTTTCTTAAAGTATAACCAAGCAATCTTTTATCCCCAAAATATTTCACAATCTTAGGGTTGTTGCTGGCCTGCTCCAACTCAAGAACACAAATTAATTGGCATTGTCCTAATTATCTGCTCAACTATATAATTAGATATTTGTTTACTTTATTTATTTATTTTATATACTTATATAGCTGCTATATTCCGCAGCTCTTTACAGACATTAGCATCACACTGTCCCCAATGGGGCTCACAATCTAAGTTCCCTATCAGCATGTTATTGGGGTGTAGGAGGAAACCGGAGAACTCCGGGGAAATCCACACAAACACGGGGAGAACATACAAACTTCTCGCAGATGGAGAACCTAGCTGTAAGGCATCGGTTCTAACCACTGAGCCACCGTGCTTCCCAAATGCCCTTTGTTGAGCAGATGGAGTATTTATTAAGATAGAACAGGGATGCCCAACCTGCGGCCCTCCAGATGTTGCAAAACTACAACTCCCAGCATGCATGGACAGCCTACAGCTATCAGTCTACAGCAGGGCATTGTGGGAGTTGTAGTTTTACAACAGCTGGAGGGCCGCTTGTTCGACATCCGTGAGATAGAAGATGTGATGGTCATGACCTCACTCCATTAAAGTGATGTGAATTTGTGATGTTGGTAGGATACAGGTGGGAGCTTCTACAAATTCCAACCCTTTAGGCAGCCATAGATGTGAATTAGATGTAGTGCAGCCAGGAATATTTTGTCTAATCTGCATATGGAGTCTCTTCATCCTCCCTCTGTATTTACGGGGAGTTTTACATAAATAATACAAATCAGAAAGTTCTCTCTGCTGCTCGCTGTCCCCTCTCACAGCATGGATCTCATCAGGTCACCCTTTCCCTCAGTGCTTTGTGGCCAGGGGCAGGGAAGCATATAGCTTCCGTGCTGACTGAGGCAAAAATTGACATGATACACCCCATGCCAAAATTTCAGCCAGAACTGTAACTTGGCCAGCATGCACTTTCTATAATACCAGTGTCTTCTTATGCAACACAAGGGTCTTTGGGCCCCCTTAGGCTCCTGGGCCCGTTAGCGACTGCTACCTCTGCACCCCTATAGATATGCCACTGGGTCTCACACAGTTAAAGGAAGAAGGACTGACTAACGACTAACACGATTCCCCGCCTATTTGTCCTTTATTTATAGTTTTACTTTAGATGGATGTTTTGGTGACTGATGAGGTTTCTGAATAATTACAGTGAGCCTGCAGAAAGGGGCAGAATAAGACACCTCTACCCAATAATATATATTACAAAGTTTCATAAATTCACATTTCCAGATCCATATAATGTTATGATACTGTAGGTATGACATTTTTAATCATTGCATTATACTTATCTGGGGCTAAAAATATTTTTTTTCATTTGGTCTTCAATAAAACATTTTAACAGCTTTTCCTCTACAGCTTTCTGTGTCATTGCATCTTCAGAGTTTTCTTTCTCCTTTACAGTGAATCTGTGACTTTAGCTTCAGTGAGTGTCAGTGTCAACTGTTGGGGAACTAGAGATAAGGGTTACAGATCAATCAGAGCAACTCTCTGATGGATAATTGTCTATATAATCTTAGACAGACGCCTGTTCTAAAACAAGCCAGCCTTAAAAGAGTAACTGTTTCTACGAGGAGGTAAGTTCTAGACTTTACCAGGGTGATTCAATGGATGTCGTATATCTTCAGTTCTCCAAAGTATTTGACACTGTACTGCATAAAATGTTATTATATAAAATGAGACTGGGAGAAAATGTCTGTATGTTGGTAAGTAACTGGCTCAGTAATAGAAAACAGAGTGTAGTCACTAGTGGGGTACTACAGGGTCCAGTATTGGAGGGGTCACTGTCACTAGTGGGGTACTACAGGGTCCAGTATTGGAGGGGTCACTGACTGTCACTAGTGGGGTACCACAGGGGCCAGTATTGGAGGGGTCACTGTCACTAGTGGAGTACCTCAAGGGTCAGTATTGGGCCCTATTCTCTTCAATATATTTATTAATAATCTTGTAGAAGGCTTGCACAGTAAAAAATAAATTTTTGCAGATGACATTAAACTGTGTAAAGTAATTAACAAAGAAGAGGACAGTATACTGTATATACTGTACATAAACTACAGAGGACAGTATACTGTGTCTATATACTACAGAGGACAGTTCACTACAAATGGATCTGGATAGTTTGGAGGCTTGGGTGGATAAGTGGAAGATCAGGTTTAACATTGACAAATGTAAGGTTTCGCACATGGGAAGGAATAATGCAAGTTACCCGTACATACTAAAGGGTAAAACACTGGATAACACTGACATGGAAACCAGTGTCAGGCAGCTGCTGCCAAGGCCAATAAGTAGAGATGAGCAAAGTTTTGAAAATTTCAATAACTTTGCCGGTTAGCCAAGAAATTAAATTTGTTCCGAATTAAATTGTCATGAATCAATATAAATTAGTTATACCCAGGCCACTCTGCCTTGGGGTACGGCCACACGGAGCTTAATAATGAAGACCACACTGTAAAGTGGTTTCATTGTTAATGGCCGCGGGGAATCTTTAAACAGGGGCTGTTGCTGGTATGGGGTTTGGCTGGTTAGGTGGTGGCACAATATGCATGTTATTGTTGTTCTTGCCTGCAATCTCCTGCAGGTTATTTGACAGTAAACACAGAATATTAATCAGCTCTGGCATACTCACTTCTCCAACCCCAGTGATCTCCTGCCCTACAGATGGAAGCTCTTCTTCTGCCAGGTGCCTTTCCTTGTTTTCCACATCACCTAATATCTATGAGAATATTTCAGAAACATCTAACTCCTCCTCTCTCTGCATTTTGTGGCCTTTTCTAAGACATGATGACCAAGAAGGATGATTTGGAAGACGAAAAGCCAGCAAAAGATTTTTAAGAACTTTAAGACCTGGCCCCCCTAAGGGGTGCAGATAGGATAGCATTGGTTGGCACACTGGCACTGGAATAATAAAGGCTTCCATCTTATTGGTATTGAATTACATATCTTAGCTTACGGCTGATGTAGGAATAAGTAGATGTAGGAATAAATAAATAAAACTGATGCAGAATAAGTCTCCCTGCACTCTCCCTACGATCTCCCTGTAGTCTCCCTGCTCTCTCCTTGCACTCCATCTCCACTCATTTTCAGCAACACTGTCCCTAGAGCATTAGCGCCACGTCTCTTTCTATACTTAGATCACAGCACAATGGCGGAGACCGCACGGGATGAGGGTTTTATAGGGCTGTGACATCACAGGGATTGGCTGGCTGCGCAGCATTAGGGGTGATCTCATGTTCCCAGGCTTCTTACTTACTTTGGAACATGTGCAGCTGTCATTTTTGGAAAAACTGATTTGTTACCACGAAGCTCGAGGAAATTTGGATTTATTGCGAAATGAAGTTTTCCTAAACTTCGGACCGAATTACGCTTCGAATGCTTCGCTCAACATTACCAATAAGTTTATGGGGTGTATAATAAAGGGCATAGATGCCTGTGATGAGAACATAGTCCTGCCCCTTTACAGATCACTAGTCAGACCACACATGGAGTACTGTGTACAGTTCTGGGCTCCTGTGTTCAAGGCAGACATAGCAGAGCTGCAGAGGGTTCAGAGGAGGGCAACTAAAGTAATAACTGGAATGCGTGGACTACAGGTCCCAGAGAGGTTATCAAAATTAGGGTTATTTACTTTAGAAAAAAGATGACTGAGGGGAGATCTAATAACTATGTATAAATATATCAGGGGTCAGTACAGAGATCTCTCCCATCATCTATTTATCCCCAGGACTGTGACGAGGGGACATCCTCTGCGTCTAGAGGAAAGAAGGTTTGTACACAAACATAGAAGAGGATTCTTTACGGTAAGAGCAGTGAGACTATGGAACTCTCTGCCTGAGGAGGTGGTGATGGTGAGTTCACTAAAAGAGTTCAAGAGGGGCCTGTATGTATTTCTGGAGTATAATAATAGTACAGGCTATAGATACTAGAGATGGTTGTTGATCCAGGGAGTTATTTTGATTGCCTGAAGGAACTTTTTCTCCTAAAATGAGGAAAATTGGCTTCCATCTCATGTTTTTTTTTTGCCTTCCTCTGGATTAACTTGTGGGTTAACAGGCTGAACAGATGTGTATTTTCACTCTTATAAACTATGTTACTATGTTATTTAAACTTTTTTTTATATAAAGTAATAGTAGAAACTTTATAACATATCTTATCAAAGAAAAATGCTTCTTTTTCCTTTTATCAGACTCTTTTCTTTTCCCCCCTACTTCCCTAAGGCTACTTTCACACTTGCAGTAGCCTTTTCCAGCAGGCAGTACCGGAAGGGAACAGCCTGCCTTAGACATGCTACCGCAAGTCCCCCATGCTTGCGGAAGTCCGCTATGGCCCCATTCAGTATAATGGGGGCGAGCTGGAGGTCCGGCTGCAACACTGCAAACATGCAAAGAGACGGCCAGACAAAAACTGCAGTATGTTGTAGTTTTATTCCGGCCGCCTCTCGGCTTGTTTGTCGTGCTGCGGCAGGATCTCAGTACGGCCCCCATTATAGTGAATGGGGCTGCGGTGGCCTTCTGCTAGCATGTGCGACATGCGGTACACGGATCAGGCAGGCTGTTCACCCACTGGAACAGCCTGCCAGTGTGAAAGTAGCCTAACTCTCTATTCACAGCTGAAATCCATTGCCAGTAAAGATAAGTTATTGGGACCCTGAAGGCTTACATTACATCTGAAGCCCATTGAGGTCTAGGTAGGAGGTAGATGAGGAGGTGAGGGGCTGCTGGAGAGAGACACAGAGAGAGAGAGAGAGACAGATACAGATCATGCTGCTGGTGTTTTACTGTCTTATTTTACTGGTGGATTCACATCTACACTGTTCAGTGCAGCTGTATAATGTCCTCCATTACTGCTGCTCTGCTGCATTTGAAGTTGTGTTACAAAGGCATAGGGAGCAGTATTTCCTATTTCTCCACCTGCCTTCTACGGGGGGTGAGGTGATCCATCCCCAGGCCCGGTCTCCAAGGCAACCTTTTAGTGTATTACTCAGTGTCATACACTAGCAGGCAATTCATTACAATACAGATGCATTGTAATGCATTGGAGAGGAGATCAGGCCCTCAAAAGTTGAAGTCCCAGAGTGGGACAGAAATAAAGTTTCTAAAAAAAGCAAAAAAAAGTTTTTAATTAAATAAATAGTTTCAAGTTAACAAAGAAAAAATGCCCCTTTTCCCTGATTTATAATAAAAAGTAGAAAAAAAGGAAAGAACACACATATTAGGTATCACCACGTCCATAACGACCAGCTCTATAAATATATCACATGATCCACCCCATCCGATAAACACTATAAAAGTAAATGTAAACTGTGTCAAAAAAAGCCATTTTGTCAACTTGCATCACTAAAAGTGCAACACCAAGTGATCAAAATGGCGTATGTCCCCCAAAATAGCACCAATCAAACCATCACCTCATCCCGCAAAAAATGAGACCCTACCAAAAACAGTCGGTCAAAAAAAAAAAAACTATGACTCTCAGACAATGGAGACACTAAAACAAGTTATTTTTTTCCTTCAAAACTGCTATTATTGTGTTAAAGTGAAATAAATAAATAAAAAGTAGACATATTAGATATTGCCCCCAGATGAACACCGTAAAAAAATAATAATATAAAAACAGTGCCAAAAAAGCTATTTTTTTCACCTAATATCACATAAAGTGCCACACCAAGCAATCAAAAAGGTGTATGCCCCCAAAATAGTACCAATCAAACCGTCACCTCATTCCGTAAAAAATGAGACCCTACCTAGGACAATCGCCCAAAAAATAAAAAAGCTATGGCTCTCAGACTATGGAGACACTAAAACATCATTTTTCTGGTTTCAAAAATGCTATTATTGTGTAAAACTTAAACAAATAAGAAAAAGTATACATATTCTATCTGCTCTATAAAAATGTCACATGAATTAACCCCTCAGGTAAACGCTGTAAAAACAAACAAAAAAACAAAAAAACCTGTGCCAAAACAACCAATTTTTTGGTCACCCTGCCCCATAAAGTGTAATAATAAATGATCAAAAAATCATATGTACCCAAAAATGGTAAACCAAATCAAAACATCAACTCTTTCTTCAAAAAACGAGCCCCTGCACAAGACAACCAGCATAAAAATAAAAAATAAATAGCGTTCAAAAAATGGAGACACTAAAACATAATAGTTTTTTTGCAAAAATGCTTTATTATATAAAACTGATACAAAGAAAGTAGACATATTTGGTATTGTCGCATCTGTAACAACCTGCTCTTTAAAAATGCTCTTTTTATATGTTGTAAAAAATAAAAACGGTGCCAAAACAGCAATTTTTTGATTACCTTGCCTGCCAAAAAAGTAATATAGAGCAATTAAAAATCATATGTACCCCAAAATAGTACCAATAAAACTGGCACCTTATCCCCTACTTTCCAAAATGGGGTCACTTTTTGGGAGTTTCTATTTTGGGAGTTTCTACTGTAAGGGTGCATCAGGTGAGCTTCAAATAGGACATGTTGTCTAAAAACCAGTCCAGCAAAATCTGCCTTCCAAAAACCATATGGCGCTTCTTTTTTTTTTAGCCCTGTTGTGTGCCCTTCCATCAGTTTATGACCACATGTGGTATGTTTCTATAAACCGCAGCATCAAGGCAATAAATATTGAGTTTTGTTTGGCTGTTAACCCTCCATGTGTTAAAGAAAAAATGGTTTAAAATGGAAAATCTGCCAAAAAAGTGAAATTTAGAAACATCATCTCCATTTTCCTTTAATTCTTGTGGAACACCTAAAGGGTTAACAAAGTTTGTCAATTCAGTTTTGAGTAACTTGAGGGGTGTAGTTTCTACAATGGGGTCATTTATGGGGGGTTTCCACTATGTAAGCGCCACAAAGTGACTTTAGACCTGAACTGGTCCTTAAAAAGTGGGTTTTGTAAATTTTCTTAAAAATTTTAGGAATTGTTTCTAAAATTCTAAGCCTTCTAACGTCCTAAAAAAAAAAAAATGTACATGATGCCAACATAAAGTAGACATATGGGGAATGTTAAGTAATAAATATTTTATGAGGTATCCCTTTCTGTTTTAAAAGCAGAGAAATAGAAATTTTGATAATTGCGAATTTTTCAAAATTTTGGGTAAATTGAGGATTTTTCATAAATAAAGGTGAAATATCTTGACTCAAATTTATGACTATCATGAAGTACAATGTGTCATGAGAAAAAATCTCAGAATGGCTTGGATAGGTAAAAGTGTTCCAACGTTAACTCATAAAGTGACACATGTCAGATTTGCAAAAAATGGCCTGGGCAGGAGGGCAAAAACTGGCCTGGGGTAGAAGGGGTTAAGAATGCTATTATTTTCTGACATAACCATGTTATAATGGAAAATAAAGTGAAGTTCGAGTCCCTATTGGCTTCAATGGGGATCGGGATCAAGTTCATGACCCAAACCCGAACTTTGACCTGAAGTTCGGCCGAACCCGGCAAACCCTTCCATGGGTTCGCTCATCCCAGTATTTATCACTATTTTCTTCCATCAATGATTTAGCTGAGCACCCTGACATTTAAATGCTAAATGTCTAAAGTTAAATTCATGTATTTACTATGTCACATTTTTGGAAACCATTGTCATACACCCCAACGTATCTTATAAGCCTTTTTAATTAACTTAAACGTTTGGCAACAGAGAAAGCAAACACTCTCAACTTAAATTTCTTTTTTTATTGCTTTGTTTTCCAAAAGATGTGCAAAAATGTCCTCTAGACAATAATTATGATATCATTAAATATATCAATTCAAAAACATCAGGGAATTCATTTTAAAAAATACAAGCAAAATATGAGATTTCCCAAATCCCAGGCAACATTGCATGTGAAACAAATACCATAACGGGAGGTTCCGATGCTCTGACACATCTGGAGGTCATGAACCTCAATATAAATATTCTTCAGGAAAATAATTAAAGGAAGCCCTAAGAGATTAAGAAGGGGTGGCAAAGGATTTCTTTTGTATAAGCCTCTTATTCCCCTTAAGGCAAATCAGTCATTCAAGTTTTGCAGCCAGGAGTTTAATATAGATTATAACCACTGATTAAGAGAGACTATAAGATTTGCAGCGGCCATGCAATACCATACAAAGGGGATTTTCATAGCTGGGTTGAATGTTTTTAATGATTAGATGTGGTGGCAACTCCTTCAAGCTTTTGTACATGCCATATGAGTTCTTTAATTAGCAAGATTCCTTGGTGTAAGAAAGGTTATTATGTTTGATGCCTTATGATGCCTTATCCTATGAGGGCCCAGCGGTTTCAGCATAGAGGGCCTCATTTATGAAGATTTTAGATTTGTCTGGTAGGGGTACATTTCTTTCTTCTGTAGGAGAGCTTTTTTGGTTCTGGTTGTTCTATGTAAACCAGTACCCCAAAGGCATTTAATTCAGCCAACTAGCATTCTGCTTTGTACTAAGGAGGTACAAGAACCCCCAAAAAGTTGTCTACAGATCCATACCTCTTCCTTTTTGGTTTGGCTAGTATGAGGTAATGTTCTCCCTTCTAGAACAGAGCTAATTTACATACTTTTTACCCTATAGAGCATTGCTTGTAAGTATTTCTCCATACTCTCTTCAAAGAGAACTAGTACCACATCCAGAGCTATCAGATTAGGTCATCAATATCCAGCATCCCTTTTCCCTACCAATCAGGTATTTTGGGCAGCAGCCAGTGCTGGAACTAGGACTTTCACCAACACAGGAAGCACAGCTCCATTCAGAATGTAGTCGATGTGTTGACTTACTGCAGTACAGTAAGCTCCCTTTTAATCGAGGAGGCTGCATGGGACAGCTGATCGGTGGGGATGTGGGGTGTTGGATCCCCACTGATCAGATATTGATGACCTATCCTGGGGCTAGTACAATCTGGAAAAGAAGCATTGGCACATCCTAGTACATTACCTTCATTACTTAAAAACACACATGAGGTACTGTGACTCTAAGGGCTCGTTCACATCAACGTTATGAATTCCGTTATTGCTTTCCATTATAACATGGTTATAATGGAAAATAACGGAATTCGTAAGATGGAATTCAAAATGGAAACCTTAAGAGACCGTTTTGATTCCGGCATAATAGAGGTTTATGGGCAAGCATAATGGATCCGTCTGGTTTCCGTTGCAGGATGGAAAAGAAAGTCCTGTCAACCTCTAATATGATGGATCAAAACGGAATGCCTCTAAAGGTTTCTATTTGGAATTCCATCTTATGAATTCCGTTATTTTACCATTTAACCATGTGATAACGGAAAGCAATAACGGAATTCACAACGATGATGTGAACCCGCCCTTACCACAAAATGTTGTGTCTGCAGGGGCTACTCTTTTTGCACAGTTGATAAGCCCACCACAGGAGTAGTAGCTGCATCTCTTGCATCTCTCTGCCAGCGATTGGCAAATCAGTACATTCAATAGATAGAATAAAAAAGTAAAAAAGGGAGCTCCAAATCACAGCTAAATTGTAAAAATATTTTATTTAAAACTATGAAAAAATATAAAATACAGGCGACACATGTTTTGATTGTAATCTGCCACTTTTCTCAGGTATGCATATTTTAGTGATCTACCTTAAGCCTGAAGAAGGTGGCAGATCGCCACTTCAATGCGTATTGTCTGTATTTAATATTTTCAATTTTTTTTAATAAAATATTTTTTACTTGGTAGCAGGGTTTTGGAGCTCCCTTTTTTTTATCCTATCCTTAGGATAGGTCAACATCAGGAGCCTGAAATATCCCTTATAATTCACAATGAAGGATGCAACTTTGTAAATTGCTTTCAGCAAAAATTTTCTATGTGCCTCAACATTTACCCTTTCATTAATAATGCATGCAATATTTTGAAATCTTTTGGTTGTCTGTTTTACTATAATTTCCCACAGCTGCTACTTAATTGGTTGTCAATTGTTCCCCATTAAACATGTATGATTCTGCGGTCGCTCTGCACTCTCCTGAGGTCTGGGGCAATGACTGGCAGATGTCATGTGCAGATGGCAGCCGTCTTAAAAGACATGGTTCTGTTCTCTTGTTAAGTACTATGCCATTTCACCCTTTTGTAATGTCCTCTCCTATATTACTGCAGATGGAAATATATGTTTCCTTACCTCTCCAGTCACAAAACCTCAAGAGCACAAATCGGACAACACAGACCAGTATGTAAATATACCAAATAGGATTTTCTTGTAAATTAGAAGTGTTATGGTTGTTGAGGGTCTATGTGCTCAAGACATCTAATCCGCTCTGCCGGGAGAAACTAATCCTCTTGTAATTAAAAAAGAAGGTCAACCTCCTCAAAGCCAGTCCACTGGAGGTAAAATCTCCCTTTTAACCGGGTAGGCAAATAATAGAAGAAAGCCATTTACATAAGGGTGCAACAGTATACCAATGCTATTGTAGATGTTCTGCAAGCCATATGACATTCCCAAGAGTATAAGAAGGAATGGACAATGTCCCTGCTCAGGAACTCTTGTTCCAAGAAATATAGACTATTAAGGATATAGAAACCGGCTTCTTTATTATATTAAATGGTGGACACTATTCCTTAGATCTTTATGTAACTGCATGTATTTGTATTAAATCTTTTTGATATGTTATATGTAGGTATTATACTTTAGCAGCAATTTTTTTTTCTGACTGTTGGAGGACATGTTCTAAACAAGTTAATGTCAGAACACCATAAAATCCCTTATCTAAACAGAAGCTTCTCAGGTGATCACCATTTTTTTTAGCTGCTGAACCTCCCACTGATCAGCAATGGAGAGGACAGTCATCAGTGTCGTAGCTCTGCAGTGTTTCTAGCTTTCTTCTGATGGTTGATTAAGCCGCTCTATCTTTGCAGATACTTCCGAATGGACATTGCTGGTGTTATCTTACTGTGAAAAAAAATATACTGAAAATAATTTGTCATTTCATACCTGACTATTCCGCTATGTACCTGCATACTAGACCCCCTCTGTCTGCAGTGAAAACCTTAAGGAAAGTCTAAAGTTCCCTTAATATTAATTTTCTCCCTTTCTATCCTATGGCCTCTCTTACCCATTTATTTTTCCTCCTACTCACTTTTTAATCTGATGGTGTATGTCTCCAATCATTGATGTTTGATGTGTAAAAATGGAAGTAGATGAATTACATTTTTGCTTATGCTTAATCTGCACTTGATGATGTTTTTCACAAGGATAGAGCTAACAAAAAAAAAGTCTGGGGTTGGGGGATGCTCCTGTAGCGCCATTGGGGGTTCATGAATACTTACATCTCATTTTGATATTGTTATGGCTCCTTGGTTGTTGGTTTGATGTTAAAGACTGGAAAACAAACAAAGCTGTTAAATTTTACAACCAGCAACCAGCACCAACAAATCTACAGAAAGTCCAGTTGTGGCTATTGCACTATTGATAGCATGTCCCTATCTGGGGAGGGTCTCATATACTCAGCGGCAGAAAAGGCTTCCAAGGAATCTAAATTAAAAGTGTGAGAGTTTTACAAGTGATCATTGTCAAAAATGATTGAGATGGAACTGGATGATTTGGTGGAGGGAGAGTCATTTTTGGTGCATGATCTGTTTCACTCTCTCTCTAATACTGTCCACAGATAGTGGTTCCATAGGCTCCTCTCCTTCTCAGACTTCATTCATTCCGCTCTTTCTCTCTCATAGCCCATATATATGCTCCTCAGGGGCTAACTTGTCCCAAATCTCTGCTCAGTCTTATGGGAGGTCTCACTTATTATGTCTTCCTTACAAGCCACTACGGGCACCAGTGGAATAGTAGGGAGTAAAAATTAACATATCGTATATCTACCTGGTTGGTCACCTGTAGTGTTGAGCGAACAGTTCGAGAATCGTTGGGGTCTGTACCGAATTTTGGGGTGTCCGTGACACGGACTCGAACCCGGACATTTTCAAAAAAGTTCGGGTTCAGGTCCGGTGTTCGTCGATTACTTCCCGCTTTCTGAAGGGCTGCACAGCAGCCAATCAGCTAGCATTTTACTTCTTGCCCTAAGAGCCCATCACAGCCATGCCTACTAATGGCATGGCTGTGATTGGCCAAGTGCAGCATGTGACCCAGCCTCTATTTAAGCTGGAGTCACGTAGCGCCGCACGTCACACTGCTCTGATTAGTGTAGGGAGAGGACGCAGTTTCTGTGAGGGCGAGATAGGCAGGGATAAAGAAGTGAATGATCTACCTTTCTACACCTGTGCATCAGAACAACTCAGCTGAGCTGTTCACTGAAAGTCACTATTTTGTTGAGACTGGTCAGAGCGATTTTTACTGGCACATGTAAGTGGGCTGACCGGTGGTGGCCATTTTGGGACTTGTGGTGCGCCAGCACAAGCTGCCACAGAGTCTAAACCAAAGCTCCAAAGAAGTGAAAAATCTACACCTGTAAATCAGAACAAAAGCGATTAAGCTGCTCAGTCAAAGTCAATTTTTTTTCTGGCTGGGCAGACCGTTTTCTGGCACATGTTACTGGGCTGATAGGCGGCGGCCATTTTGGGACTTGTGGTGCTACAGCAAAAGCTGCCACAACGTCCATTAATCTCATGTAATAGTCGATTTTTTCATAGATATACTACATCAGGGGTTTGGCTGTGCTTGTGTCACCCATACTAACTGCAAAGATATTTAATATATCAGTGGTGAAACTGAAAGTAACCCACTTGGATAGCAAATCCCATGAATGTGCTGTTCAGCTAGGCTAGCCAGTGCCACTACAGCCAAGTCCAATACTGTCAGCCAGAAATATTTTTTTTTTTCTGTGCCAGAAATATAAATTAAAAAAAGCTTTCACCGTAATAATAAAATTATTCTGGTGTTAGACCAGAAGAAGCACTCCTGTTGTAATTAATACTGTAAAAAGGCTTAGGCAATATTTCTCCCAGTGTGGGAAATTTATCTAGCAAAACTAGCATTTTAAAAATTCCGGTGTTCTGAAATACCAGCAGTCCTCTTGTAATTAATACCGCAAAAAGGCATTATATCGTCCAGTGTTGTAATTTTGGTGAAAAAAAGGCCAATTTAATCAATCTGGTGTTAGTTACACCAGAAACAGTAGGCCTCACGTTTTACTCCTGTAAAAAGGAATTAATACAGGAAAAAGGCATTACATTGTCCAGTGTTGTAATTTTGGTGAAAAAAAGGCCAATTTAATCAATCTGGTGTTAGTTACACCAGAAACAGTAGGCAGCACGTTTTTACTCCTGTAAAAAAGAATTATATCTCCCTGTGTGGGAATCTATGTACCAAAACTAGCATATTAAAAATTCTGGTGTCCAATTTGCAGCAGTTTTCTTGTAATTAATACCGGAAAAAGGAATTATATCTTCCAGTGTGGGAATTTATGTACACAAAGTAGCATTTTAAAAATTCTGGTGTCCAATAAGCAGCAGTCTTCTTGTAATTAATACCTGAAAAAGGCATTACATTGTCCAGTGTTGTAATTTTGGTGAAAAAAAGGCCAATTTAATCAATCTGGTGTTAGGTACACCAGAAACAGTAGGCCTCACGTGCTGGGTGATGTAAAACTGATGCTTGTGCCATCTGACATGGTTGCCGGGGTCCCATTAAATGATGGCCTACTCCTGTGGTGGGTGATCTAAATGTCTGATTCTCTGCTGTGAAAACCTCTCTCCTCCGCCTGGGTGCAGGGGTCAAAGTCTCTAAAAGTGGCCTTCTCTTGTGCTGGGTGATGTAAAATTGATGCTTGTGCCATCTGACATGGTTGCCGGGGTCCCATTAAATGATGGCCTACTCCTGTGGTGGGTGATCTAAATGCCTGATTCTCTGCTGTGAAACCTCTCTCCTCCGTCTGGGTGCAGGGGTCAAAGTCTCTCAAAGTCGCCTTCTCCTGTTCCGGGGGATATAAATGTTATACTTGTGCCATCTGACATGGTTGCCGGGGTCCCATTAAATGATGGCCTACTCCTGTGGTGGGTGATCTAAATGCCTGATTCTCTGCTGTGAAAACCTCTCTCCTCCGTCTGGGTGCAGGGGTCAAAGTCTCTAAAAGTGGCCTTCTCTTGTGCTGGGTGATGTAAAACTGATGCTTGTACCATCTGACATGGGTGCAGGGGTCAAATTAACTAAATGGTGGCCTGCACCTGTGGTGGGTGATATGAGGCCTTAATATGTGCTGTGAAAACCTCTCTCCTCCGTCTGGGTGCAGGGGTCAAAGTCTCTAAAAGTGGCCTTCTCTTGTGCTGGGTGATGTAAAACTGATGCTTGTGCCATCTGACATGGTTGCCGGGGTCCCATTAAATGATGGCCTACTCCTGTGGTGGGTGATCTAAATGCCTAATTCTCTGCTGTAAAAACCTCTCTCCTCCGTCTGGGTGCAGGGGTCAAAGTCTCTAAAAGTGGCCTTCTCTTGTGCTGGGTGATGTAAAACTGATGCTTGTACCGTCTGACATGGTTGCCGGGGTCCCATTAAATGATGGCCTACTCCTGTGGTGGGTGATCTAAATGCCTGATTCTCTGCTGTGAAAACCTCTCTCCTCCGTCTGGGTGCAGGGGTCAAAGTCTCTCAAAGTCGCCTTCTCCTGTGCTGGGTGATATAAATATTGATACTTGTGCCATCTGACATGGTTGCCGGGGTCCCATTAAATGATGGCCTACTGCTGTGGTGGGTGATCTAAATGCCTGATTCTCTGCTGTGAAACCTCTCTCCTCCGTCTGGGTGCAGGGGTCAAAGTCTCTCAAAGTCGCCTTCTCCTGTGCTGGGTGATGTAAAACTGATGCTTGTGCCATCTGACATGGTTGCCGGGGTCCCATTAAATGATGGCCTACTCCTGTGGTGGGTGATCTAAATGCCTGATTCTCTGCTGTGAAAACCTCTCTCCTCCGTCTGGGTGCAGGGGTCAAAGTCTCTAAAAGTGACCTTCCCTTGTGCTGGGTGATGTAAAACTGATGCTTGTGCCATCTGACATGGTTGCCGGGGTCCCATTAAATGATGGCCTACTCCTGTGGTGGGTGATCTAAATGCCTGATTCTCTGCTGTGAAAACCTCTCTCCTTCGTCTGGGTGCAGGGGTCAAAGTCTCTAAAAGTGGCCTTCTCTTGTGCTGGGTGATGTAAAACTGATGCTTGTACCATCTGACATGGGTGCAGGGGTCAAATTAACTAAATGGTGGCCTACTTCTGTGGTGGGTGATATGAGGCCTTAATATGTGCTGTGAAAACCTCTCTCCTCCGTCTGGGTGCAGGGGTCAAAGTCTCTAAAAGTGGCCTTCTCTTGTGCTGGGTGATGTAAAACTGATGCTTGTGCCATCTGACATGGTTGCCGGGGTCCCATTAAATGATGGCCTACTCCTGTGGTGGGTGATCTAAATGCCTGATTCTCTGCTGTGAAAACCTCTCTCCTCCGTCTGGGTGCAGGGGTCAAAGTCTCTAAAAGTGGCCTTCTCTTGTGCTGGGTGATGTAAAACTGATGCTTGTACCATCTGACATGGGTGCAGGGGTCAAATTAACTAAATGGTGGCCTACTCCCATGGTGGGTGATATGAGGCCTTAATATGTGCTGTGAAACCTCTCTCCTCCGTCTGGGTGCAGGGGTCAAAGTCTCTAAAAGTGGCCTTCTCTTGTGCTGGGTGATGTAAAACTGATGCTTGTGCCATCTGACATGGTTGCCGGGGTCCCATTAAATGATGGCCTACTCCTGTGGTGGGTGATCTAAATGCCTGATTCTCTGCTGTGAAACCTCTCTCCTCCGTCTGGGTGCAGGGGTCAAAGTCTCTCAAAGTCGCCTTCTCCTGTGCTCGGTGATATAAATGTTATACTTGTGCCATCTGACATGGTTGCCGGGGTCCCATTAAATGATGGCCTACTCCTGTGGTGGGTGATCTAAATGCCTGATTCTCTGCTGTGAAACCTCTCTCCTCCGTCTGGGTGCAGGGGTCAAAGTCTCTCAAAGTCGCCTTCTCCTGTGCTGGGTGATGTAAAACTGATGCTTGTGCCATCTGACATGGTTGCCGGGGTCCCATTAGATGATGGCCTACTCCTGTGGTGGGTGATCTAAATGCCTGATTCTCTGCTGTGAAAACCTCTCTCCTCCGTCTGGGTGCAGGGGTCAAAGTCTCTCAAAGTCGCCTTCTCTTGTGCTGGGTGATGTAAAACTGATGCTTGTGCCATCTGACATGGTTGCAGGGGTCCCATTAAATGATGGCCTACTCCTGTGGTGGGTGATCTAAATGCCTAATTCTCTGCTGTAAAAACCTCTCTCCTCCGTCTGGGTGCAGGGGTCAAAGTCTCTAAAAGTGGCCTTCTCTTGTGCTGGGTGATGTAAAACTGATGCTTGTACCATCTGACATGGTTGCCGGGGTCCCATTAAATGATGGCCTACTCCTGTGGTGGGTGATCTAAATGCCTGATTCTCTGCTGTGAAAACCTCTCTCCTCCGTCTGGGTGCAGGGGTCAAAGTCTCTCAAAGTCGCCTTCTCCTGTGCTGGGTGATATAAATGTTATACTTGTGCCATCTGACATGGTTGCCGGGGTCCCATTAAATGATGGCCTACTCCTGTGGTGGGTGATCTAAATACCTGATTCTCTGCTGTGAAACCTCTCTCCTCCGTCTGGGTGCAGGGGTCAAAGTCTCTCAAAGTCGCCTTCTCCTGTGCTGGGTGATGTAAAACTGATGCTTGTGCCATCTGACATGGTTGCCGGGGTCCCATTAAATGATGGCCTACTCCTGTGGTGGGTGATCTAAATGCCTGATTCTCTGCTGTGAAAACCTCTCTCCTCCGTCTGGGTGCAGGGGTCAAAGTCTCTAAAAGTGACCTTCCCTTGTGCTGGGTGATGTAAAACTGATGCTTGTGCCATCTGACATGGTTGCCGGGGTCCCATTAAATGATGGCCTACTCCTGTGGTGGGTGATCTAAATGCCTGATTCTCTGCTGTGAAAACCTCTCTCCTTCGTCTGGGTGCAGGGGTCAAAGTCTCTAAAAGTGGCCTTCTCTTGTGCTGGGTGATGTAAAACTGATGCTTGTACCATCTGACATGGGTGCAGGGGTCAAATTGACTAAATGGTGGCCTACTTCCGTGGTGGGTGATATGAGGCCTTAATATGTGCTGTGAAAACCTCTCTCCTCCGTCTGGGTGCAGGGGTCAAAGTCTCTAAAAGTGGCCTTCTCTTGTGCTGGGTGATGTAAAACTGATGCTTGTGCCATCTGACATGGTTGCCGGGGTCCCATTAAATGATGGCCTACTCCTGTGGTGGGTGATCTAAATGCCTGATTCTCTGCTGTGAAACCTCTCTCCTCCGTCTGGGTTCAGGGGTCAAAGTCTCTCAAAGTCGCCTTCTCCTGTGCTGGGTGATATAAATGTTATACTTGTGCCATCTGACATGGTTGCCGGGGTCCCATTAAATGATGGCCTACTCCTGTGGTGGGTGATCTAAATGCCTGATTCTCTGCTGTGAAACCTCTCTCCTCCGTCTGGGTGCAGGGGTCAAAGTCTCTCAAAGTCGCCTTCTCCTGTGCTGGGTGATGTAAAACTGATGCTTGTGCCATCTGACATGGTTGCCGGGGTCCCATTAAATGATGGCCTACTCCTGTGGTGGGTGATCTAAATGCCTGATTCTCTGCTGTGAAAACCTCTCTCCTCCGTCTGGGTGCAGGGGTCAAAGTCTCTAAAAGTGGCCTTCTCTTGTGCTGGGTGATGTAAAACTGATGCTTGTACCATCTGACATGGGTGCAGGGGTCAAATTAACTAAATAGTGGCCTACTCCTGTGGTGGGTGATATCAGGCCTTAATATGTGCTGTGAAAACCTCTCTCCTCCGTCTGGGTGCAGGGGTCAAAGTCTCTAAAAGTGGCCTTCTCTTGTGCTGGGTGATGTAAAACTGATGCTTGTGCCATCTGACATGGTTGCCGGGGTCCCATTAAATGATGGCCTACTCCTGTGGTGGGTGATCTAAATGCCTGATTCTCTGCTGTGAAACCTCTCTCCTCCGTCTGGGTGCAGGGGTCAAAGTCTCTCAAAGTCGCCTTCTCCTGTGCTGGGTGATGTAAAACTGATGCTTGTGCCATCTGACATGGTTGCCGGGGTCCCATTAAATGATGGCCTACTCCTGTGGTGGGTGATCTAAATGCCTGATTCTCTGCTGTGAAAACCTCTCTCCTCCGTCTGGGTGCAGGGGTCAAAGTCTCTAAAAGTGGCCTTCTCTTGTGCTGGGTGATGTAAAACTGATGCTTGTACCATCTGACATGGGTGCAGGGGTCAAATTAACTAAATAGTGGCCTACTCCTGTGGTGGGTGATATCAGGCCTTAATATGTGCTATGAAAACCTCTCTCCTCCGTCTGGGTGCAGGGGTCAAAGTCTCTAAAAGTGGCCTTCTCTTGTGCTGGGTGATGTAAAACTGATGCTTGTGCCATCTGACATGGTTGCCGGGTTCCCATTAAATGATGGCCTACTCCTGTGGTGGGTGATCTAAATGCCTGATTCTCTGCTGTGAAACTCTCTCCTCCGTCTGGGTGCAGGGGTCAAAGTCTCTCAAAGTCGCCTTCTCTTGTGCTGGGTGATGTAAATACTGATGCTTGTGCCATCTGACATGGTTGCCGGGGTCCCATTAAATGATGGCCTACTCCTGTGGTGGGTGATCTAAATGCCTGATTCTCTGCTGTGAAACCTCTCTCCTCCGTCTGGGTGCAGGGGTCAAAGTCTCTCAAAGTCGCCTTCTCCTGTGCTGGGTGATGTAAAACTGATGCTTGTGCCATCTGACATGGTTGCCGGGGTCCCATTAAATGATGGCCTACTCCTGTGGTGGGTGATCTAAATGCCTTATTCTCTGCTGTGAAAACCTCTCTCCTCCGTCTGGGTGCAGGGGTCAAATTCTCTAAAAGTGGCCTTCTCTTGTGCTGGGTGATGTAAAACTGATGCTTGTACCATCTGACATGGGTGCAGGGGTCAAATAAACTAAATGGTGGCCTACTCCTGTGGTGGGTGATATGATGCCTGAATATGTGCTGTGGGGCCTCTCTCCTCTTTCTGGGTGCAGGGGTCAAAGTAACTAAAAGTGGCCTTCTCCTGTGCTGGATGGTATAAATATAATGCTTGTGCTATCTGACATGTCTCCTCTGTCTGGGTGCTAAGGCTTAAGTCATTGAAAGTGGCCTTCTCCTGTGGTGGTTGATATGATGCCAGATTCTCTGCTGTGGGACCTCTCTCCTTTGTCTGGATGCTGGGGTCGATATAATAGTAAGCGAACTTCTCCATTGGTGGGAGATTTGAAGCCTGATTCTGCGCTATGGGACCTAACTCCATTTAATATTGGTTAATTTTTATTTATTTTATGTTAAGTCATCATTTCCCTATCTACATTTGTTTGCAGGGGATTTACCTACATTTTGCTGCCTTTTGCAGCCCTCTAGCCCTTTCCGGGAGTCTTTTACAGCCTTTTTAGTGCCCAAAAGTTCGGGTCCCCATTGACTTCTATGGGGTTCGGGTTCGGGATGAAGTTCGGGTTGAGTTCGGATCACGAACCCGGACATTTTCCGGAAGTTCGGCCGAACCTCTCGATCCCGAACATCCAGGTGTTCGCTCATCTCTAGTCACCTGCGCTCTGAACGTCCGCTGCTTCTGTTAAGAAAGTTCTGATCTTATTAAAGGGGTTCTCTGGAAATTATGAAAATACATAAATGTTACTTTATTATAAATATATTCCCAAATCCCTTTCATTACTTATAATGGCTTGTTTTGTCTAGGAAGCAATCATCTTGGGAAATAAAATGGCCACCGACCTATTATTACACACAAAACCTGTCCTAATCACACAGCAGGACAAGTTACTTCACAACACTGAGCTAAAGATCCGCCTCATTCTCCTCTTCTCTGCTTTTCAGGGATTATGATCCTAAATACAGCTGATAAGATCTTCAGCTGAATCTCAGTAGGATTGTTACTATTTACTGGAGTAACAATATGCTGTTATGTGGCCAGATGTGTCTTGTCTATTGATAAGCTTGTAACCTCCTCAGGATCTAGCATGCCATAAAAGCTGTAGAACATCAGTCCATGCTGGGATTTGTAATTCTGCAACAGCTGACGAGCTACATTTTACAGACCACTGACCTAGACCATTGATAGTTACTCCTCTGCAAATCCTAAATGATTTGTTCGGCACCCGCTCCCACACCACTTTTACCCACTTTAATAATTCTTATGATTCATTTCTCACACTCATGACAGTTTGCTACGGTTCTGGAAAAAAAAAAACTAGGGACATGAATTAAAGCTTTTATGCCTTAAAAAAGTCACAATTTATGGCACACGTTATAATTGTGGTTGGAGCAATAATTTGCGACTTTTCACTTGTCTCAGAAACTGGTGTAAATGATAGTTCAAGTCTATATTTGATAGTCTGGCACATGGACTGCCTGTAAATGCACCAAATTTATTAAAGTGCTGTAGCTTTTTCTTACTATATGATCTATCCTCTGGATAGATTATCTGCATCTGATCTGCGGGGGCCCAGTGATGTCACGACTGGGCGCGGCTAAGCCCCATTGAAGTGATAGTAGTCGTAACGTCACTTGGCCTGTGGGAAACAGCAAGAAGGCCAGCGCCGCTGCCTTCTCAAACAGCTGTTCAGCGGGGTCCAGGGTGTCAGACCCCCACCGATCAGATGCTGATGATCTATCCAGAGGTAAGAAAAAGCTACAGAACTCCTTTAAGAGTCTTGTGCCTATCAATACATTTTTTGCATTCTGCACTGATGGACTATATACTAACACTGGAGTTTGCAACAATTATGTACACATCAGTGTCATCAGAGCACAACCTAATCTGGTAAGCGGTATAACCCTTCCGATCTCTTAACCTGTTGGGGTCTACACATGAAGCGAGGCATTCTCTTTTTTTTTTTATGTTTTTTCTGGTGGATAGATCAGCATCGGATTAAAAAAATGAAAAAAATATAATTGTATCTCTTTAGTGCCAGTTATTTAGGAGAGGTGAAAATGGCCCATAGAATTGCATTCCAGTCCATGGCCTGTTTTCTCCTCTCCCATGTAATGTCCTCTGTACACCTTAGTTTATTGTTGGTCAAATCTGGATGCAACTTTTTACTCTCTCCCCATTGAAAACATACAGTTGTGTTCAAAATTATTCAACCCCCAATGCTGTAAAGGGTTTTAGGGAATTTAGTGTACATTTGAAATTGTGTTCAGAATGAAATCTTACAAGGACTTTTTAAAGAACCAAATGCAACTAAAATGACATCAATTGTTTTTGTAATACAGTATTAAATGTTTTTTTAGTGATTTCTTCCTTGACACAATTATTCCACCCCTTAAAGACGACCACTCTTAAGAACAGAGGTTCATTCAAGTGTTTTCTATCAGGTATTGAAAACACCTCTGGATGTCAAGGAGCAGCAATCAAGCATAATAAGCACCAATTAGGCAGATGTAAAATGACTGTGATACTCAGCTCCTTCTAGACATTTACTGGTGTGTTTACAAACATGGTGAAGTCAAGAGAATGGTCCAGGAAGACAAGAGAAGAGGTGATTTAAGGAGTTACTGGAATCAACCCCATAATTCAGCCTCAGGAATATTTGTATCAGTTTAAGAATTGTGCCTCAATTTTATGGGGATGATTGTGGAAAAACTGGTTCTTCAGTAGAGACTTTTTATATTTTGAACTGCACCAATTTGCTCATTGTGTTTCTTATCACTTCTTGCCTTGCACCTCACAGACATTTAAATCAAGGGCACCCAACTTTCCAACAGGCAAGAGACCTCAACCAGGGTGTTCCCGAAATAGGTGCACCCCCTCTTCACTGTGCATGGCCCAGGGAGGTTTAGAGTAGGACAACTGCCATCATGAGTAAGACGGCCATCAGCCACTACTACCACTCCCATCCTTCTAACCCTCTTGCTTCCCCTCCGAGCCCGTGCACTCATGTACACCTTTGCCTGACTGAAAAAAACTAGTATTTCCCTTACCCTGCATAATTAGATTTTATTTTCCTTATATTATATATTTAAGGGAATGGTGAGATTAGTGAAGTAAAGCAAATGCCGCTGCAGTGCACATTGCGTGCCACTATTTTTACTGCAAAATGGGGGAGAGGATATTGTGCATATGATGGTACAGTTTGTGTGCCAGGACTGCCTTCTAGTCCCAGTCCAGCCCCAGCCATATATATACATTCAGGGTCAACAAACAGATAAGGGGCATTAGTTTGCAGGAAGACACAATGAACTTGTCCTAGTATGGACCTACTGTAAAGCTGTGCCACTGATGCCCATAGGCCCATGATAAAAAATCTTCCAGGCAGTGACTTGACATCTTCTATATAGTTGGTAAAACTGGTTGCTGCTTAGTTACATCTGAAGACTGGAAAAAACTGCATGGGGCCATTCCCGGATACATTTCCCAGTCCTGTATGACAGTGATACAAAGGAAGAAGATGTTTATCCTTCAAGAGACTGAGAGTTTTGGTAATAACCCAATGAGAACTGTGCCATCAGTGTCAGCCATATTGGTTTGTTAAGATTTATTAAAATAACTGTTCTCATTCTTATCTATTGCTTCCTTCCATTATTTCTGTGTATTTTCAACAAATTTATCCTAAGCAGATATTAAAGGGTATGCCTGTGCGCCAGGTTACAGAAAGCAGAATACAATGGAGAGATGTCTCCTGCATGGTCAGCAGACAATGGTTACAGGGATCTAGGGAGAGAATACCTTAGATTTGGGTGGATTATCCTGGTACTTTGGGAGGAACACTGGAGAGAAAATTGGAACCAAAGCTGGATTCAGGGGGACAAACTGAGCAATTGCCTAGGGCCACCTTCCTCACAAGACGTCCTGCTTTGTATCCCTGGCTCTCTTCATTCACAGCATCTGCAGATGCCCCTGTGACAGCCCTCGCATCAGCCCAAGGTAAGCCCTGCCTCCACTGTCCATTTATTCACAGGCTTTCCTGGGACTTCTGGTACTTCGATGTTGCAGTGTGCATTTATTCACTTCTGGCCAGGGGCAGACTGGCCATAGACCCTACAGGGAAATTTCCTGATGGGACAGTGCCCAGGGGACAGCTTGAGCCCTCCTCAGGGCCACTGGCAAGGGACATAATGTTCTGATGCTCTCAGCACTAATTAATACTTGGATCATCACATACTTATGCACCTGACCAGCAACCGCAGGTGCCCTCCTCATTCAACTGTATCACCATCCTCAGTAAGGTGATAGGGCAGTATTTTGTGCTGTACTACCGTATTGCTGGTCCTGCCTACTTCTGGCTTTGTGTTAGCCGTGCCTACTTCCCTAGCCTTCTATTAATTTGGACTACTCTACAACTAGTGGGCACTTTTAGATTTTTCTTTGGCCCGATTAAATTGCCTAATCTGGGTTATACTGGGACTTGTAGTTCCTCCATTTTGAAGTGTGCATTTATGCCTTAAAGTTTTATTATTGTGTAGGATATGTTGCGTGCCTCTTCTTTGTATGTTAGTCCATGACTGTAGATGGATGGTGGGCTGCTGTAAGTACAGTGCTGCCGAGTTATCTGTTCATGGTTGCTGGGCACTAAGACATATGGTTGCAGCAGAAGATGTCAGCATCAGTATGAGCCAAGATTAAGCCCAAAGCTGACATGGTAGTGAGCATTATGCAACTAAGCATAAGAGGAAAGCCCTTAAAAGGAAGGGTGTTAGCCAAGTGTGAGTGGGCAGTCAGTCGTGTGAGGTGCCAGAGGGGTGTTCTCAAGTAATGTTGTGTAGAGTCATGGGCGTATCTATAGGGGGTGCAGAGGTAGCAGTCGCTACCGGGCCCAGGAGCCTAAGAGGGCCCAAAGACCCTTGTGCTGCATAGGAAGACACACAAAGCACTGAGGGAAGGGGGGCCCAAGCTAAACTCTTGCACCAGGGCCCATGAGCCGTTAGCTACGCCCCTGTGTAGAGTATACCTGGGCCCGGCCCTTGAAGATCATGCTGGTTGTCTGACAATGGAAGCAAGTGACAAAAGGCCTGAGTGGATGTGTAAAGAGATCAAGAAGTAGCTGCCATGAGACTTCAGGTGCTAGTTAGAAACAGATATGTGGAGATTGACTTCTCTGTGGCCTATGAAGTGGCCTGTATATTCAAGTCCAGCAGAGTGTGTAGGTTGGAGTGGGTGGACAGCCAGGATACACCAAGTGCGTAAGAGGAATCCTTTTAACGGCAAACAGTGAAGGTACTAGATTTGCATTGTGGATTGCAAGCTAATGTCCTCCTGTGACAACTTGGTGTCATTGGACCGTGCTCCTGTTTTGCAGAGTGTTGGCCGGCATGTTCATATCCTTGTGGTAAATCTCATGGTGTGATACAAGTGCCATTCAGAACATGTTTTGGGATCTGGGCTCTGTAAGCTCAAACGGAAAAATCTTGAGGTGCAGGAGACCCTCTATGGTGGCTGCAGATTCTAGACATTTTACTTACATCGCTTCTAGAGGAGAACATATCTGAAATAAGTTTTATTTCTGACTGTTGGAGATTTATAATTAAAGAATGATAATTCCTTTTGTAAATGGAGGCTGCTCAGGTGATCACCACTTCTTTGGCTTCTGAAAACACCCAGTGATCAGCTGTGGAGGTGACGGTCATCAGCCACGTAGGTCTGAATTGTTCTCGGCTCTCAGGGAGTATTTTGCTCTTCCATCTTCAAAGATCTCTCTGATTCGACATTGTTGCTTTTACTTCCCTGTAAGAAATATTTTGACAGTAATAATTCATTCTACACCTTTGTAGTCAATCATGTCTCCCTTATTACTAGACCCATCTGTCTTCAGTCAACAGTTTAACTGTAATTATCCTGTGATGCACCTGGTTTGCTTCCTGTTCCTTATTTTTATCCTATGGCCTCTCGTTTTCCCCTTTTTCTCCACTATCTGAGTGGGTCTCATATACTTACTTTTTATTCTGATGGTTTATGACGTCTCTAATCGGTGATGTTTTTTTTCATTATTTAATATGGATATTTTTATCTCTAGAAATAATGGAAGCAGATGAATTACATTTTGGTTACACATATTGTGCACTTTCAGGTAATGACATTTATCACAAGGGTGGATTTAATGGATAGAATTATGGGGTTGAAGGATTCTCCTGTTGGGGGGATTGGAGGTTCATGAATACTTACATCAAATTTTGATGTTGTTATAAATTTTCTGCTGATGCTTTGAAAATCATTGATGTTAAAGTCTGAAAAACAAAGGAAGAAGATAAGGAACTGAACGGCCTGCACCCAGCACCTACACATCTACAAAAAGCCCAAGGGTGGCCATTGCACTATCAAAAGTGTACAATGCCCCTGTCTGGGGAGGGTTTCATGTACTCACTCATTATTCTGATGTTGTCAGGCAGAATACTTCTAAAAATCTAAATAAAAAAGTGAGAATTTCATGAGAACAGGCACGTTTTATGGTGACAATGGTGATTGTGAGTAGGGTTTCGGTTTAACTGGAGAAATGGGAAGGAGATCCCTCTCTGGTCAGGATCGATCTCAGTCTCTCACATTGTCCACAGATGGTGGTCCCATGGGCTTCTCTTTTCCTCAGACTTCATTCACTCTGACCTCACTCACATAGCCCACCAGTGTGCTTCTCAGGGGCTTACTAGGCTCAAACCTCCTCTCAGTCTCACAGTAGGTCTCACTGAATATGGCACACACTCACCAGTGGAACCAAACACATAACCCTATATGGATAAACCTCAACCTACAGATATTTCTTCTAGCATTACAATGGCCACCATCCAGTCAGAACTAGGCACCATATAAGGTCTGTTCTGACTCACAGTTTTAGTTTTTCCTTCGAAAAGCAGATGGATCTCTATCAGGTCCCAGTATAGTGAAAAAGGATTGGTTGGTGCATGGTATCCGTCTTTACCGGATACAGTAAAATCCGGCATTCTATTCCTCCATTGGAACAGACTGCCGGAGTTTACAATGTACGCAGCCTTAATCACATTAACACATTCAATAGTGTTTTACAGTTCAAACATAATAGTGTAACTTCATAAGAGGATAAGGGTGTCACTTGTAGTTCTTGTACCTACCTGGATGGTTGTCTGCCTTCTGCATCTCCGCTGCTTCTTCTGTTAGAGAAAAATATGACATTATTATTACAAATAAATATCCTGTTACATATCAAGCCAGGAAATAATATACAGATACAGATGATAAGTCATAACAATGACAATAATTAGTGATGGGCGAAGAATTCAAAAATTCTATTCGGCTGCTTGTTGAATTTTACAAAAAAATTCCCTTTATGACTTCGCCACATAGAGCATTTCTTTGTAAGTAATGTGTGCAATCACAGGGAGCGACAATTGCGCCACCTCTCGTCATTGTACCGCTCAGATGCTGTTTTCATAGCTGATCGCGGCATCTGACAGCAATATTACACTGTAAAATTTGTTAAAAATTAATAGAATCATACTTACCCTCATCCATTTGATCTCAAAGAGCAAGCCGCCGCCATCCTGATTGAAGATCTAGCGTGAAATCTTGTGCGGCCCATGTTGACGTCATATGTCACAGCGCGCGGGATTTCGAGCGGGATCTTCAATCAAGATAGTGGCGGCCGGCTCTTTGAAATCAAATGAATTAGGTAAATAAGCTTTTTTTTATTTTTTACTGCCAATTAGGGAAAATAAATTTGTTACCACGAAGCACAAAGAAATTCCGCTTCGTGGCGAATCAAATTTTCCCTGAAATTCAGATCAAATTCCACTTCATCCGGATCACTTCACTCAACACTAACAATAATTATCAATTATCCTATAGTAAGATGAGTGCTTCATGGTAATAACGCTTGCAAGTTCGGCACCTTTCTTCTTAGGGAAATAATTTATGTAATGTAGTAGGAACTCAAGAATTTACTATAACCAAATATCCTAATAGAGCCCTGGCCTGCATGTCATGCAATTATAAAAAAAGAAATAAACTTTTTTTTTTTATTACTCACATGTTTCTGCCACTGCTCCCCCGCCTCTGCGGGCATTTCTAATGAAAAGATCCAGAAATATAGAATCAGATGCATGAAATGAGTTGTGACAGTTCACATTATCAGTTTTATCTACAGACATTGTCCTGTGTGATGTTTTGGGGGCACTAAATAAGGTGGCACTCAAAGTGGCAAAAATTGTGATGTTGGTACCAGACATGTAAATCCTGATTATTCTATAAACATACTCGATGGGATCTTGAAAAGTAGATACAAATTTAGCCTATTTTCTATTACTGGTTATAGACCAGTAATAGAAAATATAGCTACAGTTAGAATGAATTGGAAACTTATACAGTATACAAAAATATAAGGGCTTTTATAGGGAAATTAATTTTTATATATGGGCACAAGACATGAAAAATTTTGATTATTTTTATAAACTTACTCAATGGGTTCTTGGCTCACCTAAGATGTTATAGGCCTATAATAGAAAAATGAAAAAATAAAATAAACTACAGATAATTAGTATCGCCACATCTGTAACCAACTTAATCTATAACAGGACCATGGTACCAATGACAGAATTGGTGTCTTTGTCACTTCACCAAAAAAATGAATTAAAACGTATGTGATCAAAAAGTCATATGTATCCCAAAATGGCAGCAATAAAAACTACAACCCATCCTGCAAAAAAAATAAGCCCTCATGCTACATTGGTGAAAAAAAATAATGTTATGGATGTTAGTATATGGCAATGGAAAATATAAATGCAAAAAAAAATGAAAAATATTTTACAAATTGTTTGGTGCATTTTCTCTTGTTACCCAATGTGAAAATGAAACATTTGGTGCTAAAGAAACATTTTATTGTGAACAATGTAAGTTTTCATTTTCACTGACAAGTGTTTCTAAATTCTCTGAAACTCTTGCCGAGTCATAACGCTCACTGCACCCCTCAATAAATTCCTTGAGGGGTATAGTTTCTAAAATGGGGTCAATTTTTGAGAGTTTCCACTGTTGGTGTATCTCAGCGTCTCTTCAAATGCAATATGGTGCCTGAAAACCATTCCAGCAAAACCTGCCCTCCAAAAACAATATTGTGCTCCTTCCCTTCTGCATCCTGCCATGTGCCCATACAGTAGTTGACGACAACATATAGAGTGTTTCTGTAAACTTCAGAATCAGGGTGATCAATATGAGGTTTGTTTGGCTGTTAACCATTAAAAAGGATTATAATGGAAAATCTGCACAAAAATTACATTTTTAAATTTCACCTCCATTTCCTTTAATTCCTGTGGAACACCTAAAGGGTTAACAAAGTTTCACAAATCAGTTTTGAATACTTTGAGGGGTATAGTTTCTAAAATAGGAGTGGTTTCTATTATGTAAGCCCCACAAAGTGACTTCATAACTGAATTGGTCCTTAAAAAAGTTGTTTTTGAAAATGTTCTTCAAAATTTTTAAAATTGCTTCTAAAATTCTAAGCTTTCTAACATCCTAAAAAAATAAAATGAATGATGTAATTATAAAGTAGACACATGGTGAATGTAAAGTAATAACTATTTTATGAGGTATCCCTCTCCGTCTTGAAATCAGACAAATTCCAATTTCGACAATTGCTGATTTTGATAAAATTTGCTGTAAATTTTTGATTTTTTTAAAATAAATAAAGGTAAAAAATATCGATTCAAATTTATCACTAACATGAAGTACAGTTTGTCACTAGAAAACTATTCCAGAATGGCTTAGATAAGTAAAACCATTCCAAGGTTATTGCCACATAAGTGGACATGTCAGATTTGAAAAATAGGGCTGTCTACAGAGGCAAAAGGTTAAAGAAGAATGCATTTCCCTTTGTATATGGGCACAAAACATATAAATTCAGATAATTTTTTAGCTGGATATACATGTTTTATATAATCATCAGCAATACTCACTGTGAGACAGTGACAGATCTCACACAGGTTAGAGGCAAGGAAGGGGTGGATAGTGTGGTCCACACCCCTATTCCCCTACAGGTGAGACCAACTGGAGGTACTCAGGCTGGGATAATGCACCTCCCAGTGTGTCAGTCTTGGGGAAGTGTTGTCTTGGGACAGAGACTGTGACAGAGGCCTAGAGGCTCCGTGAGTGTGGTCTCAGCCGGGCAATGCTGAGGGGTCACGAGGCTGGGTGATAGCTTGGAGTTGGGGGACTCAGTGATGCCTGGGAGTGTCGCAGGGCCATAGTCTCAACACATAGACTCAACACAATGGAGATGAGTGGAGAAAACTTCTATGCTCTACCATACAAGTCAATTACAAAAGCTGAATAAAGCCTCATTCTCCACGGACAGCACACGTCCCAATTCATTTTAATGTGTGTATTCCCACATCAGTGTTTTAGCACAGTCCGTGGATTCGTGTTTTTAGCACTGATGCATGCTCTATTTTTGTCCGTGTTCACGGATCCATCATGCCCATTATAGTCTATGGGTCCATGAAAACCACGGATGCCATCCATGTTGCATCCGTGTTTCACGGATCATTTAGAAGAGATTCTTTGAAAACTATTTTTTAGCTGTTCAGTGTAAGTGAAACACGGATGCACACGGACAGCAAAAAATGAACACGGACCCAACATGGATCCTTCATGGACAGCTTTATTGATGCATCACTGACCACCTGCTCACGGATTTGAGCATGGACACAAACGTGTGAATGAAGCTTAATGGTTGTGAGCCTAGGAGCTCCAGCTCTGTCACATCAGCCATCATTATCCTCTATACTTACAAGATTGTGTACAGTCTCGGCCATACTGACACTTCTCCGAATCTTCCAGGTCTATAATATAAAATACAGCTCCTGTTCATTATCACTGATAAATTATATCTTCTCTACTTCCCATTATATTATTATAGATTATCCCCAATGGTGTCTGTTATATAGACATGATGCCACCTACACCGGAGTCTACTCCTATATCAGTCTACAAGAACGACTCATATCCTAACACTAAAGAAATAAGGCAACTATAAGATAAATACTGTAATACATGCTTAGACTGCGCCACCTTTGTCTTCCATCTATAAATGGAAAGAAACAAAAAAATGGCAAATCAGATCACTGCTTATCATATATTGTATGGGGCCAAGCATCTCTATTAAATGTATGATGTCATAGACAACTGGGCTCATGTGTCATATGTAATTAATTATATTATCAGATGTATAGATTTTTGAATTTTTATTGCTAAATTATTATTGCTTATCCTTGATACAATATTTTTTAAAGTATTAGATTCCACTAGTAAAGGGATTTAATCAACAGGTTCTATGTCTTTTGAGAGACTGTATGGTAACTATAGGACCTCGCTTCTTAAAATTGTCTTTGTTGCTGATACCAAAAATTCATAGTGCAGAATTTAATTGTTTTGCTATGGTCAACAGGGCCAAATTATGTTAGTTTTGATGAATTATGTGCATATTGGGGCAAATAGTCAATATCCTACACAATATCTTGTCTTATAAGTAAATCAGATCATCCTCCAGCTCCTTCTCCACTTCTTCCATGATGTTTTTCTTCACTTCTTCCAGGATATTCTCCTCCATGATGTTTTCCTGCACCTTCTCCATGATGTTGTTCTCCACCTTCTTTGCCTCTTCATCCATGTTGTTCTTCTTTACCTCCTCTGACTCTTTCTCCCCCCCCCCCCCCCATGATGTTGTTTTTCACCTTCTCCATCTGCGCTTTGTTGCTATCCTCCCCCTTCTTCTCCTCCATTATGTTCTTTCACACGTCCATCTCCACCACCTCCTCCATGATATTCTCCATGATGTTCCGCACCTCTTCCATGATGTTCTTCTCCTCTACTTCCACCACCTTATTCTCCTCCACCACTTTCATCTCCTCTACTTCCTTTATGATGTTCTCCATGATGCTCTTTACCTCTTCATGATGTTCTTTTTTTTTCTACCTCCACCACCTTGTTTTCCTCCACCACCTCCATCTCCTCCACCTCTTCTGTTAGAGAATAAAGAAGATGTGAAAATAAGAACATGCTTTATCTTTAAATATATATAACTGAGCATCTGTAACGTGTAACAGGCATCATTTAGAAGGAAGTAATGAATTTGTCCAGTTTACAAGACTCAGATGATACTCATCCATCAGGACTTTAACCCAAAACCCAGTACTTACTCATCAATACCAATGCTTAAAGGGGTTGTCTCACTTCAGCAAATTACTGTAGACAAAGTTAATACAAGGCACTTACTAATTTATTGCATTTGGCCATATTGCCTCCTTTGCTGGCTTGATTAATTTTTCCATCGCATTATACACTGATCATATTTAGAGTTTGTGGTCATGGCTACGGCCAACGATGTTTGATGAACCCTAGGGAGATAAACATCAAGAACAACCTAACCCGGCTAGCCGTGTGCTAGCTAAACCTAACTTAATGGCTTGAATTGTGCCCTTAGCCATAGCCGTGGGTAGGCCTAAAAGGGGGCATACCCTGTGGAAATGAAAAGAGAAGGGAGGGAGGGTGGGGCACCTGAAGAACACACGCCCAGGAGTGAGGCAGTGGCTTGTTTAGGAAGAGCCTCCGCCCCTCCCACAAATGCAGGCTGACTAGTCAGCCTTACTACTTGTGGTCATGGCTACGGCCAACGATGTTTGATGAACCCTAGGGAGATAAACATCAAGAACAACCTAACCCGGCTAGCCGTGTGCTAGCTAAACCTAACTTAATGGCTTGAATTGTGCCCTTAGCCATAGCCGTGGGTAGGCCTAAAAGGGGGCAAAAGCCAAGCCAAGTAGGTTATAAAGAAACACAATGAAAGTGCAAACAAATCTGTGACCAACTGCAAGGCATCGGCAATCTTGACCGCACATTCAGGAAGTATGCGGCAAAACCATAAGGAGACGTAAATCACAGCTTGCAAATGACGAAACCGTAGACATGATGCTCGATGTTGCAGATAGTGCCCCGAAGCGGAATGAAGGACTGGGAATACGCTGTGGAATGGAGCATGAAATATTAACTGAACCTGGTGAACTGTGGTTCTAGTACTGACAATTGCCCTGGCCTCCGGAGTTTGTGGAACTGAAAGAGAAACCTGCCTGCCTAGACTATGCAAGAAGTGAGGGGCAAAAGAAACCATGAAAGTAGGAAGGGAATCTTTGAATAGTTCCCCAGACATCAACTATCTGCTTGCCATGGCCCCTGCATTCTTCTGTGAACCCCTGAGAATGGTTTAATCCTGAACCGGGAAAACCGACCTGGTATCTGAGTCTACCATTAACCTACGTGGCCCGAATACCGTGGCAGGCGAATATCGTTGAAAAATGTGACCTGACCAACATGGCAGGTGACCCTAAAGATTTGAGCTCCAGTAATTGAAGTGTGATCCTGGAGCATGGCAGACACTGGACATTAATAAGGTGTAACACCTAAAGAACGTAAGGAGCAGGAAACTTAGTTGAGTAACAAGTGAACCTGACTGAACCCCGCAGGTGACAGACTTTAGTTTAAAACATGGGCCGTATGCAGGTGATCAGGGAAGCAGATATGAATGTGAGACATTTGGGCCCAATCAGCCTGGAACCATGGATGGACAACCAACCAAGCAGGACTGAAAACAGGTAATCGGACCCCCGCAGCCATGGGGCCGAAGCAGTCGTCGGATCCCCGAAGCCCTGGGGCCGAAGCAGTCGACGGACCCCCGAAGCCCTGGGGCCGAAGCAGTCGACGGACTCCCGAAGCCATGGGGCCGTAGCAGTTGTCGGACCCCCGAAGCCATAGGGCCGAAGCAGTCGTCGGACCCCCGAAGCCATAGGGCCGAAGCAGTCGTCCGACCCCCGAAGCCATAGGGCCGAAGCAGTCGTCGGACCCCCGAAGCCATAGGGCCATAGCAGTCGTCGGACCCCCGAAGCCATAGGGCCATAGCAGTTGTCGGACCCCCGAAGCCATAGGGAAGGTACAGTACCTTCCCAACAAACAAAAGAATAACTTGTAAAACATGGCAGGCCCACTGGCCTCCGCTGAAAAGCTGTTTTGTTGAACTAGGCAGGAGACCAATCTGAGTGAATGCAAACCAGGAGTAAAGGAGAGCAATCTTAGTGAATGCAAACCAGGAGTAAAGGAGAACAATCTGAGTGAACACGAATCAGGATTTAAAAGGATTTTTTTTTTTTTTTGCCCCGTTGAGACTACTGAGTGTAGCAAGTAACAGGAGAATGCAGCTTTGAGTGGGAGCCGAATGTAACACATGGTGTAACAGCAGATGGGTGAATGTCGCTCAGGATGTGAGTAACAATGTATGAGCGCGGCTCTGAGTATGGCTAGAGCATGAAAAACATGGTATAAAGCAGACGTAAGAATGCAAACTGAACGTGAGCGGACTATTAACGTGATGCATCTGCAGACACATGAACACAGCTTTAGTAGTGAATTGAGTAGAGGACAGGATGTAAAAGTAGACATGCGGACGCAGCTTTGGATGTGAATGAATATTAACTCGAAGTGACAGCCGACATGGAAAGCAGCTCTGGCGAGTGGGGTATAAAACCTGTTGTAGCAGTAGAAGTGTTAACACAACTCTGGGTATAGGCAGAGCAAACAATTGGTATAACAGCAGCTCTGGTTGTGAATGGAACGTGACACATGCTGTGAAAATGACATGAATGCAGCTCTTGAAATGGGCCTGGAAAGAACCTGTAGTACCAATGGACGTGTGAACGCAGCTCTGGGTGTGAGTAGAGCAAACATGATATGCCAATAGACGTATGGACGCAGCTCTGGTCGTGAATTTGACTGCGTAAGTGTGAAGGCTCCTTTGTGAGTGAGCCGAGAACAACAAAAGGTATAACAGCAGCTCTAAATGTGAGTGGAGCATGAACATGATGTGACAGCGAACGTGAATGCACCTCTGAAAACAAGCCTCGTATGACCTGTTGTAACAGCAGACATGTGAACGCAGCTCTGACTGTGAGCAGAGCAAACATGGTATACTAGCCGACGCATAAACGCAGCTCTAACCACACACAACAACATGATGCAACAGCCAAGTGTGAACAGCCAACGGGTGAATGCAACTCGAATGTGATTGAAGTATGAAGCATGATGAAAATAGCAGACATGTGGACACAGCTCCAGTGAGCAGAGAGTAAAACATGTGTAAAGCAAAATGTAAAGGCCGTCTGGAACAAGCAGCGTGAAAGTGATGGACAATAAAAGACGTGCGGATACATCTGAGGGTGTGAGGCGTATAAAGCGAGGTGCAAGCAGGTATAAGACAGAAGTAGAGCCGAACGTGGAAATGCCGCTCAGAATAAGAGCAGAGCATAAAGTGCATCAGGGTTTTAGTACATAAAGCAGGGAAAATACATGAAGTCTAAAAATGGTGGTGGCTGGGAGAGGGGGAGTCACATGGCAAGGAACAGCTACAGCAATAGGTCAAACAACAGCTGAGTCTGATGTTCAATCTTGACGTCACATGCAGCCCGGGTGACTGTTCCCTAACTGCGTATAAGCTGAAGTAATTTTCCATGCGACAAACAAGCGACGTAAATTTGCAAGATATATTGGAACTAATTCTTATCAAACAAACGAGGTTGAAAAAGAAATAGAAATTTTTTAGCCCCAACAAAACAAACCTGAGGCAGAAGATTCTGAGGCGAAGCCTCCCGTTCGCTAGAAAAGTCGGGTTCCGACCGGCCAGGAGGGATGGCCACGGCCCAACTTACTTACGTATTACCCCGCGTGCATTGCTACGATAGCAGAGAGCGAAGAGAAAAAAAAAAAGACAAAACAAAACCTCTGTTCTGGCTCCATGCTGCAAAGAAAGAGATCCTGCCACCAGAGAAGCTAGTTCACTAATGACACCCAGCAGCACCTGTGCACCTGAAGAACACACGCCCAGGAGTGAGGCAGTGGCTTGTTTAGGAAGAGCCTCCGCCCCTCCCACAAATGCAGGCTGACTAGTCAGCCTTACTACTTGTGTCCACCCTGCATTCCAAGCAGTGGTAGCCATGCATGTAGTCTATAGGAACTAGAACTGGCATACTGTATGTGCACTCCTGCGGTCCTGGCCACTAGAGAGGTCAGCGACTTTTCCTATAGTGTGCAAGCACGACTACTGCTGCTAGATTGCACGGTGGCCGTAACCATGGATATGGCCAGTGTATAATGTGAGAGAAAAATTAATCAAGCCAGCAAAGGAGGCAATATGGACAATCACAATACTTTAGTAAGTGTCTTGTATTAACGTTAAAGCCTATAAAGGCTTATAAAGACCTCTATACATAGCCAAAACCAACATTACCCACGTGATGAAAGGAAATGCAATACCCAGTCATCACTAACAACTCTTATTATGTAGTCTGTAAAGACCTATTTACTTTTTTTTTTTTTTTTTTTGAACAATAGATTTTTATTGAATTTTTTAGACATATGGTAAATATATCAATTTCACAGAAACTTCACATAAAAGAAGTAAATTAACAATTACAAAACAATCGTGAACACAAAGCATTTGTAATGCATGACTGTACGATATTTTAAGGGTTGCATAGATATTTATGAGTAAACATATTTATGAGTATACATATTTATGAGTAAACATAAGCCGGGACGCTACAACGGGAGTCCTGAAGCCACATCTCCCATTTCCCATAAAACGAGGGTTTGGAATTATTAGAAGAGGCCCAAAGACCCTCAAAAAAACAATTAATGTCAAGGTCTCTACAGATCCTTTTGATATTGGGGACAGACTTATTCTTAAAAGACAAAGCAACTTTAGCGCGAACAACAATAATAATGTGCATTAGTACCGTCCTGAAGGTAGAAGGGTAATCCATAATACCTATAGATAAGAGGGCCAATTTAGGAGAGGGTAATATGGTAGCTGAGCAGAGAGATGACATCAAAGCAAAGGCCTTGAACCACAGATCGAGAACCGGAGGGCACTCCCACCACATGTGCAGAAAGGAGCCACTGGGATGTCCGCATCTCCAGCAACATGGGGATAGATCGGGGAATATTTTACTGAGGGAAAGTGGGGTAAAGTACCATCTATATAAAAATTTTCTGCCACTTTCCACATGACTAGCGCATTTAGAAAATTTTGGGGTAGTAGAATATGCCTCTTTCCATTCTGTATCGGAAATAGATATACCCAGATCACTGCTCCAAAGCTTTTTAGTTTGTGATAAGGGGTCATCCAAGGAATCTTTCAAGAGTTGGTACCCTTTAGTTATGCCCTTATTCGGACCCAACGGGTAGCAAACCCAGTCATAAATAGACAAATTGTTAGGAGTATAATCAAGAAAATTCAAGGAGTGAATCAGATGTCTAATTTGCAAAAATTTGAAAAACTCCTTATTAGAGATTCTAAAAGTATCATGAATATAAGAGAAGTTGACAAATTTGTCATTGTGCCATAGCTGGGAGAGAGACTGTAAGCCAGCCCC
The DNA here is from genome assembly GCA_033119425.1 of Bufotes viridis. Taxonomy (NCBI): domain Eukaryota; kingdom Metazoa; phylum Chordata; class Amphibia; order Anura; family Bufonidae; genus Bufotes; species Bufotes viridis. Next base: position 417,870,005 of record CM065592.1, on the reverse strand, counting down.
ATCCATGTTTGAATATTGAGACCGGGGATAGCCACTTCACAGACTTGAATAGAGGCATTTTTAATATTTGAGGGGAGCTTTTTGTCTTGTCTAGACAGGGAATACCAAACCCTATATGTAGCTTGCAAGGTTGCAGAGTTTGTAGAGGGTATAACACCAAAGGAAGCTATGGAAATTAAGACATTTTGGATGCTGGAAGGAAGTAACAAAGATAATTCCAAGGGAACCCATTTTTTGGATGAGTCACCTGACATTAAGTACCTGAGTTGGTCTAAAATTGATGCTCGGTAGTAGTGCCTCATGCACGGGACATTGAGACCGCCTGCAGCGGACGACATGTAAAGAATGTCTGCCTTTACCCTAGGTCTTTTATTCCTCCAAATGCATGAGTTAATAAGGGATTGTAGTCTCCCTAGGAAGTAAGAGGGGACCATTATAGGGACGTTACGGAAGACATATAATATTTTAGGCAAAATGACCATTTTAATTGCAGCAATTCTACCTAGCCATGAAAGCGTATCAAGCCGGAGGTTTTGTAGTGAATTTTTAATTTTGTCTAGAAGAGGGACATAATTAGCTCGAAAAGATCTTTAGAAGAAGAAGTTAATTGGATCCCTAGGTATGTTAAGGAATCAGGTGACCACGTAAAATTAAAGTTTCTGGAAATAGCGTTTTTGGTTTTAGGGGAAGTCCAATATTTAGCATTTGGGATTTAGTAGAGTTTACTTTGTAGTACGAGGCTTCACTAAATCTGGTAATGATTTCGTTTATTGCTGGGAGAGAGTCGATAGGGTTAGACGTGACGAGAAGAACGTCATAAGCAAAAAGCCCTATACGATGGTCTTGAGAACCAATTTTTAAGCCCTGGATCAATGAGGAGGACCTAATGTGCTCAGCAAAGGGTTCCATTACCAGAGCAAAAATAAGGGGGACATTGGGCAGCCCTGACGTGTACCATTGCTAATTGCAAATGGATTAGATATGAAGCTAGAGGAATACACTGACGCGCTCGGATTGGAGTATAATGCCATTGTAGCTGATAAATAAAAGCCTTCAAACCCAAATTTTTGCAAAGCCATATGTATAAATTGCCAGTGAACCCTATCGAACGCCTTCTCCGCATCAAGAGATAAAAGCAGAGAAGGCGTCCGAGAGGCCCGAGCCCAATCAATTAGACCCATGAATCTTCTAGTGCCATCCGAGGACTGGCGATTAGGGACAAATCCTATTTGATCATTAGCAATTAAATGGGGTAAAATGTCAGATAATCTGCCCGCTAGAATCTTTGCATAGATGTTCACGTCTGAATTAAGTAAAGATATAGGCCTAAAATTAGCTGGCGAGTCGGTCGGTTTACCTGGTTTAGGCAAGGTGATAATTAGTGTGTGCAACATGTCTTTGGGAATAGTCCCTTGGGTAGCAAAGATATTGAAAATCCTCACAAGGTAAGGGGAGAGAATAGGGGATAATAATCTGAAATATTCATTTGTGAGACCATCAGGGCCAGGGGATTTGTTAGGTTTGAGAGATCTTATGGCATCAAGCACCTCTTGCAGAGATATGTGCTTGTTGAGAACTTGTTTTTGCTCGGGGGATAGGGAAGGGAGAGAAATATCCTTCAAAAATTTCTCGACAGTGTCAGCGGATGGCTGAAAGGTGTCTAGAGAATTGTGTAGATTATAGAGATCTGAATAGTAATGGGCAGATTCCTCCGCAATGTCTTTAGGATTTATGATAGACCTATTTACATACCCCAAACTCACACTACATATACACACAATGGTATGAATACCCAACCTTTCTCTTTATCTTAAGATGGGGTCGCACATGCAAAGAGCACTCATTGCTTCTTAAACCAAAACCACGTTATATATGCCGGTTGCAGTGTACACAATTTCTATAGTCTCTTATGGGGCGAATATGAGAATATGTTAGGGTTGTCTTAGGCTTATCAGAGTATTTATAATAAAACCATATTTACCTGACACTCAAAAAATTTGCTCGCCAACACCAATCCGGGAAAAGAAGAGAAAATAATCAAACATTTTACCTAGTACAAATAATTAAGTATTTCCATATTTTACAAGAAAGGTCTGATCTAATAGAGGAAGATAAGAACTGAGAAATGCAGACATCCACGCATAACATGGAGAAATCACACCCGTCCTTAAAGTTTTGCACCTGCGTGTTCGCTTGGTGCAGGTGGAGTATAACACAGAAGTGCCCTGGCAGATGAATTCTATACAGCGCATGAGCTAAACATCGACCAGGGTACTTCTGTAGCTTCAGATGGTTTTATTGAGAGATATTTAGTAACAAATTCCCTTTAAAGGATTGTCCAACATCCTGTACACTCCTCAACATATAAACTGCAACACCAAGAAGGAAAAGGGGTGGAGTGATGGAAATCATAGGATCAACAGGCATGTTAATTATATGCAAATGATGAAAAAAAGGAAGCAAAATATTCAAAACATCTCAATTTATTCAGTATGAGTGCCATGTGCAGAAATACATGCACTTCCACGTCTTGGCATGATATCAATGAGGTGATTAATGGTTGTCTTAGGAATGTTCTGCCACACTAAATTCACTTGGGCACACAAATCATCAAGATCTGCTGTCAGCTTCCTTTGCAGCTGCAAACCAATGATGTCCCAGATGTGCTCAATGGAAGACAAGTCTGGAGACGCTTCAGTCTATGGTAGCACATTTAGGCCAGTTAAGCTACTCACAATAGCATGAGCAAAATTCATCCGGGCATTGTCCTGTTGAAAAATGGCTCCAGGGACACTTTTGAGAAATGGGTGTACCACTCGTTCCACAACCAAATCAATGTAACGCCGACCTGTTAGTGTACCTGAAATAAAGACTAGAGGGGTCCAGCTACCAGACATTATGCCACTCCACATCAGAATCCTGAGAGTTTACCCTCTCTAGGCCCTGAAGTGGTGCACCAATTAGCAAGCATTAAAGGGGTTGTCTCATCACAGACAAGTAGCATATCGCTAGGATATGCCCCCATTGTCTTTTAGGTGTGGGTCCCACCACTGGGACTAACATCTATACTGGGAACTTAGCCCCACAAGGTGGTGGCTGGAGGACTCCAGTCCGACAAACACCAAGAGCGCTCCCCACAGAAGTGAATGGGAGCGCACGACACATGACCGGCTTTCGCCACCTTTCACTTCTATGGGCCAGATGGAAATAGCTGAGCTATCTAGTTTGGCTATTTTTGGTGGGCCCATAGAAAATGAATGGAGGTTGGCTGTGCATGCGCAGTGTGCCCTCTAACACTTTCAGAGCTCCGTTCTCGATATAGGTGCAGCTCCCAGTGGTAAAACCTGCACCTATAAGACAATGGGGGTATATCCTAGCAATATGCCCCCATTGTCTGTGATGAGACAACCCCTTTAACCACCTCTACTTGTTAGCTAGCTGTTACACAGGAATCAGCTGTCTCTCTCTCTTTCTTTTACCAGCTACAGCGTCTTGCTGCAGTCTGCCTTGTTCTCTGCATACTTTGGCTCCCACTGACCATGATCTGCTATTCTTCCCTTCTATTTATGTACTAGCTGAGGATCCATCCCTGATTGGCTAGGCGGGGGCGGCGACAGAAGCAAACTGCCCAGGCTTCTCCCTCCCCGTTCACAGCCTGCAGCGTCGGAGAAGGAGCAGGAGCTCTGCACCCCAGCGCCCCAGCATCCCAGCACCCAGGCACCCCGGCAGCTCCCCAGCAGCACCAGTAAGCACTCTTCTTTTCTTTTTTTTTTTTCTTTGCACCTGGGTGTCTGGGGTCCACAGCACTCAGTTGTGCGACCCTAGACCCCCCAGGGGTGCAACAGCTTGCCCACCAATCCCCCTCACCCGCATTCCACCCCACCCCCATCCTACCCTTTTTTTGTGGGGGCAAGCTTTTTTTTTGGTGTGCGCTGACTGTGGTCAGCGCTCTTAGCGTTCGGCCACCGTTAGCGCATCACTCACCCCACCGCTGAGCGTTGTCATCAAGTTTTTTGTTTTTTTTTACACTTTTCCTCTTTTTTAGTTATTTATAATTTTTTTTTAGTCTAGGTATTTTAGTGCACGAACACCTGTCCCCACACACACGAACACTTCAATAAAGTTTATTTTACACGCATGCACACACACTCGCACAACACACACTCCCATGGCCCGCAGGATGTTCTCGGTGGAGGAGGCATATGCCCAGATGCTCTCCGACGACGAGAGCGCAAGTGAGGATGAGGATGACCCCACGTTCCTCCTGTCATCCGCATCCTTCTCATCATCATCTGATGATGATGAGCCCCCAAGGCGTCGGAGACGCCGCCAGGCGGAGCCAGAGAAACCCCATGCTAGGGACCCTGTGGCCAGTACTAGTAGGAGCAGCCCTGGGGGTCGTACTAGTTTTCCGGCCCACCAGCCAAGTGCACCTGAGCCCCCTACAGGTGAACGAGCCTGTGATTCCTGAATTTGTTGGCAATCCAGGAATCCAGATTCCCACAGTGGGATTTACTGAAATTGACTTTTTTAGTTTTTTTTTCAGTAACCCACTTGTGAATCGGTGGAGCAGACGAATCTGTACGCCCAGCAGTTCGTTGCTCAGCACCCAGGCTCTTTTTTGTCCAGGCCCTGTGGCTGGACCCCAGTCAGTGCAGCCGAGATGAGGACGTTTTGGGGCCTCGTGCTGCACCTGGGCCTGGTCAAAAAACCAAGTGTCAGGCATTACTGGAGTTGGGACATCCTCTACCAGACCCCACTTTACAGTACTGCCATGACACGTCCCAGATTTGAGGCCATCCGGAAATGCCTGCATTATGCAGATAATGCAGCATTTCCCCCCCGAGGTGATCCTGCCTATGACCGGCTGTATAAGATATGGCTGGTCATTGATCACTTTGGGGCCAAATTTGTGGAGGCCTATGTACCTGGAAGGGAGGTCAAGGTTGATGAGTCTCTCGTTGCTTTCAATGGGAGACTCATTTTCCGCCAGCACATTCCCTCTAAGCGTGCGAGGTATGGCGTGAAAATGTACAAAATTTGTGAGAGTACCTTAGGGTACACTTATAAATTTTGTGTGTACGAGGGACGAGATTCCCGTATTGAACCCCCAGAATGTCCCCCCACTCTGGGTGTTAGCGGGAAACTCGTGTGGGACCTTTTGCACCCACTACTGGATAAGGGTTACCACCTGTACGTGGATAACTTTTATACCAGTATTCCCTTGTTCCAGGCCCTCTCCGCCACATCCACGTTCGCTTGTGGGACCGTGCAGAGAAATCAACGTGGTCTCCCTGCCCACCCCCCACCCCCCCTAGATACCTATACCCAGGGGTCAGACACTTGCCCTTACCAGTGACAACCTGTTGCTGGTCAAATATAAGGACAAGAGGGATGTCCTTATGCTGACCACAATCCATGGTATCGGCGTCACCCCTGTTTCTGTGCGAGGTACCATGGCAACGGTCCTCAAGCCCGATTGTATCGTCTACTACAATCGGTATATGGGAGGAGTTGATCTATCTGATCAAGTCCTCAAACCATATAATGCCATGCGCAAAACCCGGGCATGGTACAAAAAAGTTGCGGTCTACTTGGTACAGGTTGCCTTGTACAACGCTTTTGTACTATGCCGATGCGCTGGCAGCACAGAGACTTTCCTCTAATTCTATGAGGCAGTCCTCAAGGCCCTGATCTTTTCTGACCGGTAAAGAGCAGGTCAGAGTACCTCGGGAATTGGAGGCGCCCGGGTCGTCCCTGGCCAACACTTTCCAGGTGTGGTCACCCATACTGGAAAGAAGGGACGATCCCAAAAAAAGTGCAGAGTGTGTCGCAAGAGGGGGATCCAGAAATACACCACCACTCAATGTGACACGTGCCCCGATCATCCGGACCTCTGCATTGACGGTTGCTTCAGGGAGTAACACACTTCCATGGAGTTCTAAATTATTATAATCCTAGACAATCCCTTAGAAAATACATAAAATTATGGCTCTCAGACTTTGGAGACACGGAAACAACTTTTTTTTTTTCAAAAAATGATTTTATTGTATTTAAGTTTTTAAAAAATGTTGTTTTAGTGTCTCCAAAGTCTGAAAGGCATACATATTGGGCATTGTCGCGTTCGTAATAACCTGATCTATAAAAATAAAATATTACCTAACCCCTCGGATAAAAGCCCTTTAAAAAAAAAAATTTTGAAATGAGTTAAAAAAAAAATTTTTTGTCACCTTAGATCCCAAAAATTGTAATAGCATGTCATAAAGAAATCAAATGCCCCCTAAAATAGTGCCAATCAAACCGCCATCTCATCCCGCAAAAAAAGGGCCCCTACAAAAAAAACAAAAAACAAACTATGGCTTCCAGAATGTGGAGGCACAGGACCTTTTTATTGTCAAAGTTGGTTTATGATGTCAAACTGAAACCAACATATTAATAAAAGTAGTCATATTAGGTAATGCCACGTCCGTAACAATGTGCTCTATAAAAATAACATTTGACCTAACCCCTCAGATAAACGCCGTAAATAAATAATAATAAAAAAGATGTAAAAAAAGCCATTTTTTGTCACCTTAGATCATAAAAAGTGTAATAGCGAGCAATCAAAAAGTCATATGCCCCCCAAAATAGTGTCAATAAAACCACCATCTCATCCCTCAAAAAATGAGCCCCTACATTAGACAGTCACCCAACAGAAAAAAAACTGTAGCTCCCAGGCTATGGAGATACTAAAATTATTTAATTTTTGTTCCTAAAAATGATAATATAGTGTAAAATCTTAACAAATTTTATAAAGTAGACATATTATGTATCGCCGCGTCCGTAACAATCTGCCCTATAAAAATAACATTTGACCCAACCCATCAGGTGAACAGCGTTAAAAAAAAATTTAAAACCGTGTAAAAAAAAAATTTTGGGCATAATTTCCATTTGAATCCATTTTTTCTGGTAGTAAAGCAAGGGTTAACAGCCAAACAAAACTAAACATTTATTGCCCTGATTCTGTAGTTTGCAGAAACACCCCATATGTGGTCGTAAATGGCTATATAGCCACACTGCAGGGGATAGAACGAAGGGAATACCATATGGTTTCTGGAAGGCAGATTTTGATGAACTGGTTTATTTACACCATGTCCCATTTGAAGCCCCCCTGATGTAGACTAGACTAGAAACTCCAAAAAAGTGACCCCATTTAAGAAACTACACCCCTCAAGGTATTCAAAAACTACTTTACAAACTTTGTTAACCTTTAAGGTGTTCCACAAAACTTAATGGCGAATGTAGAAACAATTTTAGAATTTAAATTTTTTGTTACCTTGCCTCAAAAATGTGTAATATAGAGCAACCAAAAATCATATTTACCCTAAAATAGTACCAAAAACACTACCACCTCATCCCGTAGTTTCCAAGATGGGGTCACTTTTATGGAGTTTCTGCTGTAGAGGTGCATCAGGGGGCTTGAAAGGGTACATGGTGTAAATAAACCAGTCCAGCAAAATCTGCCTTCCAAAACCCATATGGCGTTCCCTCCTTCTGCGCCCTGCCGTTTGGCCAAACAGTAGTTTAGGACCACATATGGGGTGTTTCTGCAAACCAGAGAATCAGGGCAACCCATATTGAGTTTTGTTTGGCAGTTAACCCTTGCTTTGTTCCAGAAAAAAATGGATTATAATGGAAGATTTTCAATAAAATCGAAATTCTAAAATTGTTTCTCCATCTGCCATTCACTCTTGTGGAACACCTAAAGGGTTAACAAGGTTTTTAAAATCAGTTTTGAATACCTTGAGGGGTGTAGTTTCTAGAATGGGGTCATTTTGGGTGGTTTCTATTACGTAAGCCTCACAAAGTGACTTCAGACGTGGACTGGTCCATAAAAAGTGGGAATTGGCAAATTTCTGAAAAATTTCCTTCTAAACTTTTAAGCTATGTAACATCCGCAAAAAATAGAATGGCATTCCCAAAATGCTCCAAACATGAAGTAGACATATGGGGTATGTAAAGTCATCACAATTTTTGGGGGTATTACTATGTATTATAGAAGTAGAGAAACTGAAACTTTGAAATATGCAAATTTTTTTAATTTTTGGTAAATTTGGTTTTTTTTATGCAAAAAAATTAACTTTTTTGAGCCCATTTTAGCAGTGTCATGAAGTACAATATGTGACGAAAAAGCAGTCTCAGAACGGCCTGTGTAAGTAAAAGCGTTTTAAAGTTATCACCACATAAATTGACACTGGTCAGATTTGCAAAAAATGGCCGAGTCCTTAAGGTGAAATAGGGCTGAGTCCTTAAGGGGTTAAAGAGAAATAAAGTAAAGAGTTGATGACTTTGCATACAGGAAATAGGGGCAAATTTCCATAAAGATCTTTACCCCGCTCCAGGACACTACACTGACTATAAACTAGCGGAGGACCTAAGTCCATCTCCTAGCCTCCTTCAAAGGCATAGTCCGAATTTTTTACCCTGACATCCATACAAAACTATGTAGATACAAAAAAAAAAAAAGATCAAAACATTACACAGTATCAGGTAACATTAAATCTCAATAAACAATTGTGCAAGTACCCCATTCTAGGACACTGCATCGGCACCAAGTTTGAGTGTGCGGTGAGCCAGATGAGGCACCAAATGGAACTGATCAAGTAGTATGTATTCAGAATAGGCCTGGATCCAGCCCACAAGGAGCATAGAAACATGAGTGCAAGCAAGTGACAAAAAACCTCTTTGTACAGAGAGGTCCAGACTGAGGTATCTACCGTGAGACTGGCAGGGACGGTTACAGACAATGAGGCAGATAAACAGGTACACTGCCGGATGCTGTGTTTAATTTATGATGAGGCACACACCTCACCATAAATTAGGCGCAGCATCCGGCAGTCAGTGCACCTAGATTTAATTTTTCTTTTATGCCAAAAAAAGGCATAAAAGATAATAACTGTAGCGTGGCTTTTTCAGGAAAGTGGCAAGGTCGGCAGTTCAGTTTGCGACTTTCTCATGCCAAAAAAGTGGCAAATTTAAATGATAAAATCTGGCCCATTGACATATAGATATGTGTATAAATTATGTTGGACATATGCTTATCAATGCTTGAGTGTCATTATCGGAAGAAGTCAATTATCCGGAGAGGGTCAGTGAGTCTGGTAGAGACTTTAAACTTTGGGAGCCATAGTGGATGTAGTACAGTTTGAGGTACTGTCAGCCCATAGAGACAGGTAGAGAGAGTAAGATATCAGTGGATAGTTGGAGATTGGTTGTCCTGGGGCAAATTGACTATACATATACAAGTCCAGAAGGGCTTGTAAACTGGTGTGAATAGATGGCTGCAGCTAAGGGGACGTGTCCATGCTGTCTCTATCACGACCCAGAAGGCAGTTTAAGGATGGAACTGAGCATGTGAAGCCATCTCAGTGAGCCGGACAAAGAAATAAGAAAAAGAACAAACAGCAGGTGGCACTATACAGATACGTTTTATTGAATAACTCACTGACTATGCTAATTTTTTAATTACATGCAATTACAAAAGAATGCAAATCCAGGTGCTGGTTTGAAAACTGTAGAATATTTTTCGTGGGACAGCCCCATAGTACGGCGCTGTAGGACGTGACTTGCCGACCAGCGCTGTACTTTTACGGCCCGCTGATCAGGCGGGTGCAGAAGCTGCGACCATCTGATCAGCTGCAGGGGACTGGCTGTTCCCGTTAGCCGGACCCCTGCTTTATGCACCGGCATCCGCAAATACACAGTTGCCGGCGCATTAACTCTTCCACTGCCGTTGTCAGGGATCCGGCCGGGTGCGGCGTGCCCATCTGGTCCCCGCGCTGTAGTGACGGGGACATGATGGCAGGGAAGGCAGCCTGATGCCTTCCTTAGGCATCGTGGCTGTCTTCCGGGAGAGCATTAGATTGGGTAATACACTTACAGCCAATGCATTACAATACAAAAGTTGAAGTCCCGTGGGACAAAAAATAAAGTGAAAAAAAGGAAAAAAAAAAAAGGTTTCCAAAAAAAATTACGTTTCAAGTAAAAAAAATAAATAAATCACTAAATAAAGTTACATTTTTTTTTAAAAATAGGGAAAAAATAAAAGTAGAGATATTAAGTATCACTGCGTCCGTATAGACAGTCTCTATAAAAATGTCACATGACTTAACCCTTCAGGTAAACACCGTCAAAAAAATAAAATAAAATCTGTGTTTTTTTGTCACCTTACATCACTAAAAGTGCAACACCAAGCGATCAAACAGGCGTATGCCCCCCAAAATAGTACCAATCTAACCGTCACCTCACCCCGCAAAAAAAACTGTGGCTCTCAGACTATGGAGACACTAAAACATGATTTTTTTTTTTTTTAAATGCTTTTATTGTGTTAAATGTAAAATAAAATGTAAAAAGTAGACATATTCAGTATCTCCGCATCCGTAACAACCTGCTCTATAAACATACCACATGACCTAAACCCTCAGGTGAACACCGTAAAAAAATAAAATAAAAACTGTGCTAAAAAAACATTTTTCGTCACCCTACATCACTAAAAGTGCAACACTAAGCGATCAAAAAGATGTATGCCCCCCAAAATAGTACCAATCTAACCATCACCTCATCCCACAAAAAATGAGCCCCTACCTAAGACAATCGCCCAAAAAATAGAAAAACTATGGCTCTCAGAATATGGAGACACTAAAACATGATTTTTTTGTTTAAAAAATGCTGTTATTGTGTAAAACTTAAATAAATAAAAAAGTACACATATTAGGTATCGCTGCATCCATAAGAACCTGTTGTATAAAAATATCCCATGACCTAACCCCTCAGATGAACATCGTAAAAAATAAAAAGTGTGTCAAAAAAGCAATTTTTTTGTCACCTTACATCACAAAAAGTGTAATGCCAAGCAATCAAAAGTCAAATGCACCCTAAAATAGTACTAATCAAACCGTCTGTAAACTATAGAATCAGGGCAATAAATATTGAGTTTTGTTTGGCTGTTAACCCTTGCTTTGTTACTGGAATTTTTTTTATTAAAATGGAAAGTCTGACAAAAGTGAAATTCTGAAATGTCATCTACATTTTGCTTTAATTCTTGTGGGACACCTAAAGGGTTAGCAAAGCTTGTAAAATCAGTTTTGAATACATTGAGGGGTGTAGTTTCTAAAATGGGGTCATTTTTGGGTGGTTTCTATTATGTAAGCCTCACAAAGTGACTTTAGACCTGAACTGGTCCTTTAAAAAGTGGGTTTTGGAAATTTTCTGAAAAATTTCAAGATTTGCTTTTAAACTTCAAAGCCTTCTAACGTCCCCCCCCCCCCAAAAAAAAAATGTACAGAAAATCTCTCAACTGTTCTGGATACGGTAGGACAGTCCTGTCCCGCGGTCCTGGAATGGCTACATCCTCAGGATGAATAGACAGTTGAAGGCAATAATGAAGCAGGGAGCTGTCATTGGGGGGACAGGGCTAGATGAGTACAATGGGGTCATAGGTATTGTATGGGGGCACTATGGGGGTCTTGATAGAATGACTACTGTATGACTACTGTATGGAGGGACTATGATGGCATGACTGCTGGGGCAGGGGCACTATGGGAGAATAAAAATTGTGTAGGGGGCACTATGGGGGAATAACTACTGTATAGGGTCATAAATACTGTTTGGGGCACTATGGGGGCATAAATACTGTGTGGGGACACTATGGGGGTATAAATACTGTGTAGGGACCACTATGGGGGTATAAATACTGTTAGGGGCACTATGGGGGTGTAAATACTATGTGATAATATTGTATAGGGGCGCTATGGGGTATAAATACTGCATAATAGACACTATGGGGGTATAAATACTGTGTGGGGGCACTGTGGGGGTATAAATACTGTGTGGGGGCACTATGGGGGTTGCTCCTTTGGAACATGAAAGGTGGAATCTGATTGGTTGCCATGAGCAACTTAGCCAGTTCTACTTTACACCAGTGTAATAAATCTCCCCCATGTACCAAGTTTTGATGAGATCCTTCAAGGCACATAGGAGCCTATAAGGAACAAAATTACAAACTTTATATATATATATATATATATATATATATATATATATATAGATAGATAGATATCATAGTTATATACTGTAGATATAAGGATGAATTAAGGTTTTTACCAGCAGTTGATCGGCTATATTTTCCATTAATAACACAGGGCATCTATACTTCATTTTCATTTCTCCAATGTATATAAAATACAATAAAAAACTTTTCAACTAGTCTTCATTTAAACCATTTGTGTATAAAGCTCCTATGCAGATCTATGTGTTTCCATGTTAACAGACAACAAATTAAGCTGTGCCTACGGTTTGATCCTGCAGTCATGGGTCATGGAGCCTACTGGAGGCAATTATTTTTACCTATATAAGGCTAGTTTCACATCTCTGGCATCAATTCTGGCAGGCTTTTCTGGCAGAGAACAGCCTGCCAAATTCTTCAGAGGGAGGATGCCTGCTGACTCCATTAACTATAATGGGGTCTGGCGGAGATCCTGCCACAATCTGGCAAACATGCAAAGAATTGGCCGGAGAGAAAATGCTGCACTCTGCCAGAACTGACTGCCGAGTCATAATGCCAGAGATGTGAAACTAGCCTAAAACTTGTGCACATACACTTCTGTTAGACCTCGAGTATATTGGGGGGCACCTCTGGTACTGTAGCGTGCCAGTCTGACCTTGGTAGTATTAGACATTAACTGTATGATACCTGATCATGGTATGGTGGTATTATTCAAAACTACCAAGTGGGTCCGGCATCGGTTTAAAATCCAAATGTTTCTTTATTGAATACTCACAGCAATACAAACACATGGGGACACAGAACATTGGTAAAATTTTGACGCGTTTCGGACAAGCTACATGTCCTTAGTCATAACAGGATGACTAAGGACATGTAGCTTGTCCGAAATGCATCAACGTTGTGCCAGGGTGCTGTCTCCCCATATGTGTGTATAGTTGTGAGTAGTCAATAAAGATACACTTGGATTTTAAACCGGGGCCGGATCCACATCTTGGTAGTTTCAGCGATCGGGAATCAGACAAGATCCATGCACGATAGCCTTCCTGGGAAGCAGATGAGCTGGAGCTTTTTGCCACATTATTCAAAAGCATCTGGTGGTAATACTTGGTTATGGTCTTTGTTTAGTAGGATTATTTGGGCATTACATTCTGTCTGTCTCTATACATCTATGAACCATAACAATAAAACCACCTGCCTAATATTGTGTAGGCCCCCTTGTGCCACTAAATCAGTTCGTACCCATCAAAGCATGGATTCAAAAAGACTGCTGAGGATGTCTCTGGTATCTGACAACGAGATGTTAGCATTTGGTCCTTTAAGTCCTGTAAATTGTGTGGTGCAGTCTCCATGGATCAGAATTGTTTGAGATTTGGAGAATTTGGAGTCCAAGTCAATATTTTGAACAATTATTTTCATGTTACCCAAACTATTCCTTGAACATTTTTTGTAGTATGGTTGGAGTATTATGCTGCATAAAGATGTCACTGGATTAGAGATTACTACTGACATGAGGAAGACTCAATCTGTACAATGTTTAGGTGGGTGGTACATATCACATCCAAATGAATGGCAGAACCCAAGGTTTCCCAGGAGACCATTTCACAGAACATCACACTGCCTCCACCAGAATGCATTCTTCCAATAGTTCATTCTGGTATCAACTCTTCAACAGGTAAGTGACACACTGTTCTTCAGTAGTTTGTTATTTAATCGGACTAGACAGGCTAGCCTTTGCTACCCGCATGTATCAGTGAGCCTTGGGGCTCATGTACCTGTTACCAGTTCACTGATAGTCCTTCCATGGACCTTCTTTTGGAAGGTACTAAAAACACCTCACAAGACCTGCCATTCCAGAGATGATTTGACCCAGTTCTCTAACCATCACAAGTTGGTCCATGTTAGTGATGAGAAAATCAATTCTTTAGAATTGAAATTAGACCAGAATTTTTGAAAAAAAATTGGTATTCATTAGAGATTTGAGTCGGGAGAATTTTTTTGAGTGAGAGACCGATAAGGAGAGAGAGATTTTCCAGGCATTTAAAGCACTTTGATTCGGGTAAAATTGATTCATACCCGAATTGAATTTCTTGGTCGATTTGGGCGAATCAAACCTGAAACTAATTTTAAGAAATTCTTTTATTTCTAGCCCAGTTCAAGGTTCCTCAGATCTTTACACTTGGCCATTTTCCTTACATCCAACACATCAACGTCTAGAACTAAGTTATAAAAAAAAAAGATAAATGTGCCCCTCACTGGAGTCCTTTCTATGGTGAAATAGTTAATGTAATTTTAACATCCTCCAGAGTTCATTAGCTTTAAGAATGCTGTGACCGCACAACAACCTCATACATTTTTCTCAACTCATCTCTCAAGATAAACATTGGGATTTTGAAAACTAAAATTGAATGAGCACTCTACAAGAGAAAACAATAAAGCGCAGCGCTTCTTTGCTAATCATGTTTGGTCCTACATATGTTCAGCTTTGTTAACCTGATATTGAATGGAATGTATGGCAAGTCACTCAGGTTCCTTAAGAAGCAAAGATGTTCTCGGGTTCATACACTGAATGCTTGGCTGCTCCTTAAACTTCCATTTCCTGTTCTTTCCATTTCTTTGGGAAACAAAAGTCCCTTCTCTCCCTCTCTGTTCTGTGATGTGGAAAAGCTAAGTAACCATTCTCTTTAATTACAAAGAACAAAAGTATTGTTCCTAGTTTATTACTAATGACTAAACACATTAGAGGGATCTTGGCTACTAAGCAATGCTACTGTTTTTCCCATGTATTAGGTTACATGTGAAGGGATCAGAGATCTTTGCCAGCTTTCAGGTGCGTGATCCTGATAATGAGAGCACACAAGTCAGTTAATCTTCATCTTTCAAACATTGTCGATAAAACGACTGTAATATACAGATGATGAAGCTGTGTAGCTGCAAGGTATTGCTCTGAGGTTAGCGAATCCCAAGGAGAAGGTCCATAATTTCTTCTCTTTCTTTTTTTAACTATGTTTCATGATCAAAAGTGCCATGAACATTACATTTTTGTTAAAGGATCCCTTAAGATCTTCCATCAGTTGCTTCTAAGCCTGCATGTTTGTTTAATGTGGAGAATGGAATAGGGTTCTGACAGATCTTTCTGAAATTCAACATGTCTAATTTCTTTTTATCTGGATGGCAAAGTTGGGAGACCACCATACACATCACCTGAAATCAGCAGGTCCGGGCAAATTTTATCTTTTGTATATCCTAGTTTAAAGGCGTTATCCCATGATTAATGTAAATCTGCTGGCTACTCTACCACATATCTACAGTGGGATCACCAAAATGTATTTGTATGAAACATGCATGATTTCTACTCCTTGCATCCTAGAACCTACATCATTATAAGCAGGTAGGACACAACCAGTGTTGGACTGGGGTTCCTTGGGACCACCAGAGGAATTTTTTCTTGGGGCCCAAGTTATACATCATCTATAAAGTCTAATAAGTTCTGAATCAAAGAAATAGACTCTAGTGACGAGTGATTGGCTCCATAGTCGGCTCCAAATGATTTTCTTCTCCTGGACATTTGGGGCCGACTATGGTATCAGAGGTTAGGATCCTCTGGGACTCTGGTGGGACAGCTTAACCCAACCAATTACAAAATTTTTTGTTAATTTATAAATTGATACTTCTTCGCTATTTCTGGTTGTAGGATTAACCAAGAGGGGCCACTCACATTTTGCTTTGGTGTTTAGAGAGCACTAGGACCCATTTTTATTAGGACGGTCTATAGATTGCCAGGAAGAGGACCATCACCAATGAATTAACTAGTTTCCAGCTTGGAGAAATATTACTTATTTATTTATTTATTTATTTTATTTTTGTTAATATTTTTTTCACTTATTCCCAAACTCTTATAAAACCATATATGGTAGTACTGTACAGTCAGTGCCAGGAACGGTACATCATATAGATTTACATTGATATAACTTGTCTATATAACTTCTAATCTGTCAAAATGCTCTTTCCCAGCGATTAAATGATTCATTGTTTTGCAAAGGATAAAGCTGGTTTTTGTCATTTTCTTGCTAATATGCGATAAAGTCAAAGGCATGTTAAGTACATTTAACTGGACAAAGTGACAGCAATGAAGTAGTCTGAAATCTGTTCCCCTCCCATGAGGCTGAACTGATTATGTTAGTAACCATATAAATGAATGCTTACCTGGGGGGGGGGGGGGGGGTTGACTAAACAACGAGAGAAAAAACACACAACAGATGAATTGTAACTTTAAATACCATAATTTTTCCTTATATTAATTGCTGGAAATTATTTTTACCCCTAAAGGGGTTCTCCAGCAATAGCGATTTTTTTTGCAAGTCCCATAGGGAACTTAAACATGAAATCATCACATTGCTTCTCTCATAGACTCCAATGCATTAACATTGGAGTCCATGAGAATTTCACTGTGTTCCTATGGAGCCCTGCACCAGGCAGGGTCTCCATGGGATCATATCTGAGGCAGCCTTGGATCATTCAGGATAGACTGAAGCTGCTGCACACACTATCTGGATCCACCAATCCCCACTGAGGAGAGGCGTTTCACGCCCGGGGGTGCACACTCCCAGATGTTTTAGTTCCCAGGTGCTGTAGTCACACTTGACCAAAGCACCTGTGGAGTTAAATGTCTGCAATCGACGTTATCACCGATCGCAGACATTAGCCAAGGGTGCCTTCTTTAGACTTGCCCAGTGTCGTACATGTATGGCATTTCTCATGGCCCGATGAAAAATGAGTGGAGGATGAGCCACAGTTATGCAATCTTTTGTCCTCCATTCATGTTTCTTAATGTCGGTAGCACGTCCCCTGTTTGCACAGGGCAATGTGCTGCTTATAAGCTACCATTTTAGGTGCCACAAGATCCAATAACGTGATCGGTGGCTCTTTGACGTGGACCAGTTTTCAGGAAAGAACATTTGTAGGAACGTTTGTCCTGGATAATTGGACAGCTCCTTGGACAGTGGAAAAAAGGCCCTAAATGTCAATCTCACATCTTCTGCATTGAGGTTGGACAACCAGAATCATCTCCTCTGAAGGGTCCATTGAACCCAAATCCAGTATTAGTATAGAGGGAGACGGGATGGACACCAGAACGCCAGCAGTGGTGTTTTCTCCCGGTAACGTGCTGTAGAGATGTGAACTGTAGGAATGAGTTAATGATTGTTCATGGCAGGACGCTCACCGCACTGTAAACGCGTCTATATTGTTTTCCTATGGAAATGTTGTACTCGTTTTAATTATAACACTTCCTTTTTAAACTATTTTTCATGGGATTTTTTTTCTTTCAAAGGAAATTAAAAAGTAAATGTGCAGCACCTTCCCTGAAAGTCAGTGACCTGTGCAGTGAAAACACTATCTGCTTGTATGAGGGACATAGATGTGAATGCAGGGAGCTCATGTGTCATGAGAACGGTTTCCATCTGGTAATATTATATACTAGACAGATAAAAACCTGTTAAATATGTCATTTACCACTGATCTCTCTGCATGCTAATAATCGTCATCATCATCTTCATCACTAATATCATCACTATTTTCCCTGAGTGTGCAGAGACAAAAAATCTTTAGCTTTTGGTTGGATATTTGACATTCTGTTTTACCTACCCTCCCATGACCCTTAGATTCTGTTCACACTTGATGGATCTCAGTGCAGATTTCACACTGAACTCCTGGTCAAATCTGATGGCAATCCACATCCCATGCAAGTGAATGGGGTTTCTGTAGCCCTATTCACGTGGAAAATTTCCACAAGGAATGGTGTGGGTGAGGCTGGAAATAAAATCTGCGCCAGAAGTAAGCAACATGCTACTTATTTCAGGTGGAAACCACATGAACGACAATCGAACTAAACCTTATGGGGTTCTGCTGCATACACATTAGTCCATCCACAGCAGAAATCTGAGGACCTTGGAT
This sequence comes from Bufotes viridis, assembly GCA_033119425.1. Classification (NCBI taxonomy): domain Eukaryota; kingdom Metazoa; phylum Chordata; class Amphibia; order Anura; family Bufonidae; genus Bufotes; species Bufotes viridis. The sequence continues at coordinate 417,852,010 of CM065592.1, read as the reverse complement.
TTATGCCACGGAATATACATCAAGTCATGTGAACGAAGCCTTAAAGGGTTTTCTGGTTTGCATCTACATCCTTTAAAAAAAATTATTTATGAAGGTAGCTGTAATTTTTTCATGTAAATAATTTTATCCTTTTTGCTCCTATCTTCCGTTCTGAGCTGTGGTCACATGACCATGTCCATGCAGCTCTTTCTTTTGCCCTGTGATGTTATGTCCATGAGTGGGGCAATGATGAGATGATAGGAGATGAGAAGGGGAGATGATAGGATAGGAGAACTATAAACTAGCTGGGTGTTGTTAGGAGTGATATTGGAGCTGTGGCAGAGAAAAGAGAAGAGCATAATTGGTTTGGTTGGATACAGGAACAGGAAGTGCTACATAAAAGATGGGAACAAACCAGAGGGATTGATTTACATGATGAACACAGGTCAAGAGAGTCCAAACTGGAAAACAATCATGGGAAATATATACATGAGGTAAGCAATTACAGGAGCATATCTGTTAAAAACCATAGTAATCCTGGAAAACCCCTTTGCTGTAAGAGCAGTGAGACTATAAAACTCTCTGCCTGAGGAGGTGGTGATGGTGAGTTCACTAAAATAGTCCAAGAGGGGACTGGATGTATTTTTGGAGTGTAATAATATTACAGGTTATAGGTACTAGAGAGGGATCGTTGATCTAAGGAGTTATCCTGATTGCCTGATTGGAGTCGAGAAATATTTTTTTCCTCTAAAATGAGGAAAATTGGATTCTACCTCATGGGTTTTTTGCCGTCCTCTGGACCAACTATGCAGGATAACAGGGTGAACTAGATGGACGTACAGCATGTCCATTTTCAGCCTTACAAACTATGTTACTATGTTATAAAGTGCTATAAATGCTATATTGGTATGGCAGATGATTAGAATATGTGATTATATTAGGATCGGGGGAGAGTGAACCTTTGGAAACCAGCAGTGTGGCCTCAACCAATCAATATCCCCATAGGAAACATCGGCTCGAACAGTGGACAGTAGAAAGATTGGAAACAGGTGATTTGGAGTGATGAGACAAAAGTCAATAGACTGGGCTCAGGATTGATGCAAATGGGTCTGCAAGAAACAAGGAAAAAGGGGGCTAACAGATTGAGAAATCGAAGGAACTGTCAAGTTCGGGTTGAGGAAACCTGATGATATGGTGTTTTTTCACAGCAAAAGACATTGGCTACTTGACTAGAGATGAGCGAACACCTGGATGTTCGGGTTCGACGAGTTCGGCCGAACTTTCGAAAAATGTTCGGGTTCGTGATCCGAACTCGACCCGAACTTCATCCCGCACCCGAACCCCATAGAAGTCAATGGGGACCCGAACTTTTGGGCACTAAAAAGGCTGTAAAACACACCCGGAAAGGGCTAGAGGGCTGCAAAAGGCAGCAAAATGTAGTTAAATCCCCTGCAAACAAATGTAGATAGGGAAATGATGAGTTAACATAAAATAAATAAAAATTAAACAATATTAATTGGAGTGAGGTCCCATAGCACAGAATCAGGCTTCAAGTCACCCACCAATGGAGAAGGTCACTTACTATTATTTTGACCACAGCACCCAGACAAAGGAGAGAGGTCCCACAGCAGAGAACCAGGCATCATATCACCCACCACAGGAGTAGGCCACCATTTAGTTACTTTGACCCCTACACCCAGACGGAGGAGAGAGGTTACACAGCAGAGAATCAGGCATTTAGATCACCCACCACAGGAGTAGGCCACCATTGAATCAGACCCCGGCAACCATGTCAGATGGCACAAGCATAAGCTTTATATCAATCAGCACAGGAGAAGGCGACTTTGACAGACTTTGACCCCTACACCCGGACGGAGGAGAGAGGTTTCAAAGCAGAGAATCAGGCATTTAGATCACCCACCACAGGAGTAGGCCCCAATTTAATGGGACCCCGGCAACCATGTCAGATGGCACAACCATCAGCTTCATATCAATCAGCACAGGAGAAGGCGACTTTGAAAGACTTTGACCCCTACACCCAGACGGAGGAGAGAGGTTTCACAGCAGAGAATCAGGCATTTAGATCACCCACCACAGGAGTAGGCCCCCATTGAATCAGACCCTGGCAACTATGTCAGATGGCACAACCATCAGCTTTATATCAATCAGCACAGGAGAAGGCGACTTTGAAAGACTTTGACCCCTACACCCAGATGGAGGAGAGAGGTTTCACAGCAGAGAATCAGGCATCATATCAACCACCACAGGAGAAGCCACCATTTAGTTACTTTGACCCCTGCACCCAGGAAGAGGAGAGAGGCACCACAGCACATATTCTGGCATCATACTAACCACCACAGGAGAAGCCACCATTGAGTTACTTTGACCCCTGCACCCAGGAAGAGGAGAGAGGCCCCACAGCACATATTCTGGCATCATATCAGCCACCACAGGAGAAGCCACCATTGAGTTACTTTGACCCCTGCACCCAGGAAGAGGAGAGAGGCACCACAGCACATATTCTGGCATCATATCAGCCACCACAGGAGAAGCCACCATTGAGTTACTTTGACCCCTGCACCCAGGAAGAGGAGAGAGGCCCCACAGCACATATTCTGGCATCATACTAACCACCACAGGAGAAGCCACCATTGAGTTACTTTGACCCTGCACCCAGGAAGAGGAGAGAGGCCCCACAGCACATATTCTGGCATCATACTAACCACCACAGGAGAAGCCACCATTGAGTTACTTTGACCCCTGCACCCAGGAAGAGGAGAGAGGCCCCACAGCACATATTCTGGCATCATATCAGCCACCACAGGAGAAGCCACCATTGAGTTACTTTGACCCCCGCACCCAGGAAGAGGAGAGAGGCACCACAGCACATATTCTGGCATCATATCAGCCACCACAGGAGAAGCCACCATTGAGTTACTTTGACCCCGCACTCCAGGAAGAGGAGAGAGGCACCACAGCACATATTCTGGCATCATATCAGCCACCACAGGAGAAGCCACCATTGAGTTACTTTGACCCCTGCACCCAGGAAGAGGAGAGAGGCCCCACAGCACATATTCTGGCATCATATCAGCCACCACAGGAGAAGCCACCATTGAGTTACTTTGACCCCTTCACCCAAACAGAGGAGAGAGGTTCCACATCAGAGAATCAGGCATCATATCAACCACCACAGGAGTAGGCCCCAATTTAATGGGACCCCGCAACCATGTCAGATGGCACAACCATCAGCTTTATATCAATCAGCACAGGAGAAGGCGACTTTGAAAGACTTTGACCCCTACACCCAGATGGAGGAGAGAGGTTTCACAGCAGAGAATCAGGCATCATATCAACCACCACAGGAGAAGCCACCATTTAGTTACTTTGACCCCTGTACCCAGGAAGAGGAGAGAGGCACCACAGCACATATTCTGGCATCATATCAGCCACCACAGGAGAAGCCACCATTGAGTTACTTTGACCCCTGCACCCAGGAAGAGGAGAGAGGCCCCACAGCACATATTCTGGCATCATACTAACCACCACAGGAGAAGCCACCATTGAGTTACTTTGACCCCTGCACCCAGGAAGAGGAGAGAGGCCCCACAGCACATATTCTGGCATCATATCAGCCACCACAGGAGAAGCCACCATTGAGTTACTTTGACCCCTGCACCCAGGAAGAGGAGAGAGGCCCCACAGCACATATTCTGGCATCATATCAGCCACCACAGGAGAAGCCACCATTGAGTTACTTTGACCCCTGCACCCAGGAAGAGGAGAGAGGCCCCACAGCACATATTCTGGCATCATATCAGCCACCACAGGAGAAGCCACCATTGAGTTACTTTGACCCCGCACCCAGGAAGAGGAGAGAGGCCCCACAGCACATATTCTGGCATCATATCAGCCACCACAGGAGAAGCCACCATTGAGTTACTTTGACCCCTGCACCCAGGAAGAGGAGAGAGGCCCCACAGCACATATTCTGGCATCATACTAACCACCACAGGAGAAGCCACCATTGAGTTACTTTGACCCCTGCACCCAGGAAGAGGAGAGAGGCCCCACAGCACATATTCTGGCATCATATCAGCCACCACAGGAGAAGCCACCATTGAGTTACTTTGACCCCTGCACCCAGGAAGAGGAGAGAGGCCCCACAGCACATATTCTGGCATCATATCAGCCACCACAGGAGAAGCCACCAATTGAGTTACTTTGACCCCTTCACCCAAACAGAGGAGAGAGGTTCCACATCAGAGAATCAGGCATCATATCAACCAACTACAGGAGTAGGCCCCAATTTAATGGGACCCCGGCAACCATGTCAGATGGCACAACCATCAGCTTCATATCAATCAGCACAGGAGAAGGCGACTTTGAAAGACTTTGACCCCTACACCCAGACGGAGGAGAGAGGTTTCACAGCAGAGAATCAGGCATTTAGATCACCCACCACAGGAGTAGGCCCCCATTGAATCAGACCCTGGCAACCATGTCAGATGGCACAACCATCAGCTTTATATCAATCAGCACAGGAGAAGGCGACTTTGAAAGACTTTGACCCCTACACCCAGATGGAGGAGAGAGGTTTCACAGCAGAGAATCAGGCATCATATCAACCACCACAGGAGAAGCCACCATTTAGTTACTTTGACCCTGCACCCAGGAAGAGGAGAGAGGCACCACAGCACATATTCTGGCATCATATCAGCCACCACAGGAGAAGCCACCATTGAGTTACTTTGACCCCCGCACCCAGGAAGAGGAGAGAGGCACCACAGCACATATTCTGGCATCATATCAGCCACCACAGGAGAAGCCACCATTGAGTTACTTTGACCCCTGCACCCAGGAAGAGGAGAGAGGCCCCACAGCACATATTCTGGCATCATACTCAGCCACCACAGAAGAATCCACCATTGAGTTACTTTGACCCCTGCACCCAGGAAGAGGAGAGAGGCCCCACAGCACATATTCTGGCATCATATCAGCCACCACAGGAGAAGCCACCATTGAGTTACTTTGACCCCTGCACCCAGGAAGAGGAGAGAGGCCCCACAGCACATATTCTGGCATCATATCAGCCACCACAGGAGAAGCCACCATTGAGTTACTTTGACCCCTGCACCCAGGAAGAGTAGAGAGGCCCCACAGCACATATTCTGGCATCATATCAGCCACCACAGGAGAAGCCACCATTGAGTTACTTTGACCCTTCACCCAAACAGAGGAGAGAGGTTCCACATCAGAGAATCAGGCATCATATCAACCACCACAGGAGTAGGCCCCAATTTAATGGGACCCCGGCAACCATGTCAGATGGCACAACCATCAGCTTCATATCAATCAGCACAGGAGAAGGCGACTTTGAAAGACTTTGACCCCTACACCCAGACGGAGGAGAGAGGTTTCACAGCAGAGAATCAGGCATTTAGATCACCCACCACAGGAGTAGGCCCCCATTGAATCAGACCCTGGCAACCATGTCAGATGGCACAACCATCAGCTTTATATCAATCAGCACAGGAGAAGGCGACTTTGAAAGACTTTGACCCCTACACCCAGATGGAGGAGAGAGGTTTCACAGCAGAGAATCAGGCATCATATCAACCACCACAGGAGAAGCCACCATTTAGTTACTTTGACCCCTGCACCCAGGAAGAGGAGAGAGGCACCACAGCACATATTCTGGCATCATATCAGCCACCACAGGAGAAGCCACCATTGAGTTACTTTGACCCCTGCACCCAGGAAGAGGAGAGAGGCCCCACAGCACATATTCTGGCATCATACTAACCACCACAGGAGAAGCCACCATTGAGTTACTTTGACCCCTGCACCCAGGAAGAGGAGAGAGGCCCCACAGCACATATTCTGGCATCATATCAGCCACCACAGGAGAAGCCACCATTGAGTTACTTTGACCCCTGCACTCCAGGAAGAGGAGAGAGGCACCACAGCACATATTCTGGCATCATATCAGCCACCACAGGAGAAGCCACCATTGAGTTACTTTGACCCCTGCACCCAGAACAGAGGAGAGAGGTTCCACATCAGCAGAATCAGGCATCATATCAACCACCACAGGAGAAGCCACACATTGAGTTTACTTTGACCCCTGCACCCAGGAAGAGGAGAGAGGCCCCACAGCACATATTCTGGCATCATATCACACACCACAGGAGAAGGCCTCTTTCAGTGATTTAGGCCTTTGGACCCAGACAGAGGAGAGAGGTCAGAGATTAGCTTCATATCCCCCAGCACAGCAGAAGACCGCTTTATTTGACTTAGGCCTCAGCACCCAGACAGAAGACAGAGGTAGCATGGCAGAGGTTATGGCTTCATGTCACCCGTTAGTTTAACCGGCCACTTTCATCTGGTTAGGCCCCGCGCCCAGACAGAGAAGAGTTTCATTCAACTGTGGGTTTCATAAAATTTGTATCAAATAAAGAAGTGGCCCGTAGCACAACAAGACATGTTTTAGGCAGTTAATAAGGACTACTCTGCACAAGGGAGGGACAGGTCCTGTGGGATCCATGCCTGGTTCATCTTTATGAAGGTCAGCTTGTCCACGTTGGCTGTGGACAGGCGGCTGCGCTTGTCAGTACGACGCCCCTGCCGTGCTGAATACGCTGCTCAGATAAAACGCTGGCCGCCGGGCAGGAAAGCACCTCCAAGGCATAACATGCTAACTCTGGCCACGTGGACAATTTCGAAACCCAGTAGTTGAATGGGGCCGAACCATCCGTCAGGATGTGGAGGGGTGTGCAGACATACTGTTCAACCATGTTAGTGAAATGCTGCCTCCTGCTAACACGCCCGTATCAGGTGTCGGTGCAGATAGCTGTGGCGTGAGACAAAACTTTTCCACATTTCTGCCATGCTAACCCTGCCCTCAGATGAGCTGGCCGTGACACAGCTGCGTTGGCGACCTCTTGCCACTCCTCTGCCTTCACCTTCCACCTGTTCCCCTGTGACATGTGGGAATGCTCTCAAGAGCGCTCTATCAGCGCAGCGCTTGTACTCGCAAGATCTTACGGTCGCGCTCCAGTTCAGGAATTAAAGTGGGCACATTGTCTTTATACCGGGATCCAGCAGGGTGGCCACCCAGTAGTCTGCACACGTTAAAACGTGGGCAACTCTGCTGTCGCTGGCAGGCATTGGAGCATATATTCGCTCATGTGGGCCAGGCTACCCATGGGTAAGGACAAGCTGTCCTCTGTGGGAGGCGATCGTCATCGCCCACCGTATCCCCCAGCCACGCACCAGTGATGGGCCTGGGCTGCCACCCCGCTGTGAACTTGCGTCATCCTCGTCCCCTCCACCTCCTCCTCCTCATCCTCCTCGTCCTCCAGTACAGTGCCTTGGCTGGCGACTTGTGAACCTGTCCTCTGCTGCTTAAACAAACCTCCCTCTGAGCCAATTCGAACAGACTGGCCCGAAAGTGTTAGAAACGAGCCCTCATCCTCCTCCTCCTCCTCCTCCACCTGGGCCACCTCCTCTAACATCATTGCCCTAAGTGTTTTCTCAAGGAGACATAGAAGTGGTATTGTAACGCTGATAACAGTGTCATCGCCACTGGCCATGTTGGTGGAGTACTCGAAACAGCGCAGCAGGGCACACAGGTCTCGCATGGAGGCCCAATCATTGGTGGTGAAGTGGTGCTGTTCGGCAGTACGACTGACGCGAGCGTGCTGCAGCTGAAACTCCACTATGGCCTGCTGCTGCTCGCACAGTCTCTCCAGCATGTGCAAGGTGGAGTTCCACCGGGTGGGCACGCCGCATATGAGGCGGTGAGCGGGAAGGCCGGAGTTCCGCTGTAGCGCAGACAGGCGAGCAGCGGCAGGATGTGAACGGGCGGAAGCGCGCACAGACGGCCCGCACTTTATGCAGCAGCTCTGACATGTTGGGGTAGTGGTGAATGAACCTCTGCACCACCAAGTTCAGCACATGCGCCAGGCAAGGGATGTGCGCCAAACCGGCTAGTCCCAGAGCTGCCACGAGATTTCGCCCATTATCGCATACCACCAGGCCTGGCTTGAGGCCCACCGGCAGAAACCACTCGCCGGTCTGTTGTTCAATACCCCGCCACAACTCCTTTGCGCTGTGGGGCCTGTCCCCAAACATATGAGTTTCAGAATGGCCTGCTGACGCTTACCCCGGGCTGTGCTGAAGTTGGTGGTGAAGGTGTGTGGCTGACCGGATGAGCTGGTGGAAGCAGTGGAGGAGGAAGCCGAGTAGGAGGAGGAGGCTACAGGAGGCAGAGAATGATGCCCTGCGATCCTAGGGGGCGGAAGGACGTGCGCCAAGGAACTGTCCGCCGGGGCCCAGCCGCCACTACATTCATCCAGTGTGCAGTTAGTGAGATATAGCGTCCCTGGCCGTGCTTACTGGTCCACGTATCTGTGGTTAGGTGGACCTTGCCACAAATGGCGCTGCGCAGTGCACACTTGATTTTATCGGACACTTGCATGTGCAGGGAAGGCACGGCTGTCTTGGAGAAGTAGTGGCGGCTGGGAACCACATACTGCGCGGACAGCCATGGCCATCAGCTGTTTGAAGCTGTCTGTGTCCACCAGCCTGAATGACAGCATTTCAAAGGCCAGCAGTTTAGAAATGCTGGCGTTCAGGCCAAGGGCTCGAGGGTGACTCGGGGGAATTTGCGCTCCTCTCTAAGGTTTGAGATATTGAGAGCTGAACGCTGCTGTGTGATATAGTGGAGACGCTAGTTGACGGTGGCGGTGGTGGTGGTGTCGGTGGCACATCCTCTGTTTGCTGCTCGGCAGGTGGCAACATTCCTCTCGAGGCGGAAGCCGAGGCAGCAGCGGTAGAGGGAGCAGGGGAGCCTCAGCGAGTGCCTGGTTTTTAAGGTGTACCCCACTGCAGTTCATGCTTTGCATGTAGATGCCTGGTCATGCAGGTTGTGCTGAGGTTCAGAACGTTAATGCCTCGCCTCAGGCTCTGATGGCAGAGCGTGCAAGTCACTCGGGTCTTGTCGGTAGGACATTGTTTAAAGAAGTGCCATGCCAGGGAACTCTTTGAAGCTGCCTTTGTGGGGCTGGGTCCCTGTTGGCGATGTCCAGTAGCAGGCGAACTCTGGGGCGGCGGCTCGTCTGCTTTGGCCCCCTGCTCCCTCTTTGGCTTCGCTGTTGTCTCGGTCTCACCACTACCTCTTCCTCTGAACTGTGAAAGTCATCGCCACGACCTTCAGTCCATGTGGGGTCTAAGACCTCATCGTCCTCTGCATCGTCTTCCACCCAGTCTCCCTCCCTGACCTCCTCCTGTTCAGTCTGCACACTGCAAAAGACGCGGCAGTGGGCACCTGTGTTTCGTCATCATCAGAGAGTCGGTGACTCTGCTGTGGTGGTATTCCCATGTCCTCTTCATCTGGAGACATAAGTGGTTGTGCGTCAGTGCATGGTATGTCTTCCTCCACTGGGGAAGGGCTAGGTGGACGCCCTGGGAAACCCTGGAAGCAGAGTCTTCAAACAGAAGAAGAGACTGCTGCATAACTTGTGGCTCAGACCGTTTCCCTGATATGCTTGGGGGTGATGTGACAGACTGATGGGCTTGGTTTTCAGGTGCCACCTGTGCGCTTCCGCAGAAGACTGGGTGGAAGACCATGTGGTGAACGTGCTGGAAGCACTGTCGGCCACCCAATCGATTAATGCCTGTACCTGCTCAGGCCTTACCATCCTAAGAGCGGCATTGGGCCCCACGAGATATTGCGGTACATTCTGCCGGCTAGTTGAGGGAGTTCGCTCCCTACTGTGTGCGCCTGGGTCCGAACGGCCACGCCCTCTACCAGCAACAGAGGCTCCACGGACACCACCACGACCGCGCCCTCGTCCCTTAATAGTATTTTTCTTCATTGTTGCGATTCAACTCGCACCACAATGAAATATATTATTTTTTATAAGCAAAATCCCCTCACTGGAATACTTTCAGTCTTTTGACTGTATGGATTACAGATGGAATGACTGTTATATGTGAGTACCGCTTTCTTTGACAGATTCTAGTATGGGTACATATATGTTTTCCCAACCCCAGCACATTAGTTTGCTAATTCCAGATGTATGAAACGCAGGCCTAACTGTATCTAGTATATTGAACGCCAGATAAACTAACTTGGCCTTTTTAAATAAAAAATTCCTCACTGGAATACTTTCAGTCTTTTGACTGTATGGATTACAGATGGAATGACTGTTATATGTGAGTACCGCTTTTTGACAGATTCTAGTATGGGTACATATATGTTTTCCCAACCCCAGCACATTAGTTTGCTAATTCCAGATGTATGAAACGCAGGCCTAACTGTATCTAGTATATTGAACGCCAGATAAACTAACTTGGCCTTTTTTAAATAAAAAAATTCCTCACTGGAATACTTTCAGTCTTTTGACTGTATGGATTACAGATGGAATGACTGTTATATGTGAGTACCGCTTTCTTTGACAGATTCTAGTATGGGTACATATATGTTTTCCCAACCCCAGCACATTAGTTTGCTAATTCCAGATGTATGAAACGCAGGCCTAACTGTATCTAGTATATTGAACGCCAGATAAACTAACTTGGCCTTTTTAAATAAAAAAATTCCCTCACTGGAATACTTTCAGTCTTTTGACTGTATGGATTACAGATGGAATGACTGTTATATGTGAGTACCGCTTTCTTTGACAGATTCTAGTATGGGTACATATATGTTTTCCCAACCCCAGCACATTAGTTTGCTAATTCCAGATGTATGAAACGCAGGCCTAACTGTATCTAGTATATTGAACGCCAGATAAACTAACTTGGCCTTTTTAAATAAAAAAATTCCCTCACTGGAATACTTTCAGTCTTTTGACTGTATGGATTACAGATGGAATGACTGTTATATGTGAGTACCGCTTTCTTGACAGATTCTAGTATGGGTACATATATGTTTTCCCAACCCCAGCACATTAGTTTGCTAATTCCAGATGTATGAAACGCAGGCCTAACTGTATCTAGTATATTGAACGCCAGATAAACTAATCTTGGCCTTTTTTAAATAAAAAATTCCCTCACTGGAATACTTTCAGTCTTTTGACTGTATGGATTACAGATGGAATGACTGTTATATGTGAGTACCGCTTTCTTTGACAGATTCTAGTATGGGTACATATATGTTTTCCCAACCCCAGCACATTAGTTTGCTAATTCCAGATGTATGAAACGCAGGCCTAACTGTATCTAGTATATTGAACGCCAGATAAACTAACTTGGCCTTTTTAAATAAAAAAATTCCCTCACTGGAATACTTTCAGTCTTTTGACTGTATGGATTACAGATGGAATGACTGTTATATGTGAGTACCGCTTTCTTTGACAGATTCTAGTATGGGTACATATATGTTTTCCCAACCCCAGCACATTAGTTTGCTAATTCCAGATGTATGAAACGCAGGCCTAACTGTATCTAGTATATTGAACGCCAGATAAACTAACTTGGCCTTTTTAAATAAAAAAATTCCCTCACTGGAATACTTTCAGTCTTTTGACTGTATGGATTACAGATGGAATGACTGTTATATGTGAGTACCGCTTTCTTTGACAGATTCTAGTATGGGTACATATATGTTTTCCCAACCCCAGCACATTAGTTTGCTAATTCCAGATGTATGAAACGCAGGCCTAACTGTATCTAGTATATTGAACGCCAGATAAACTAACTTGGCCTTTTTTAAATAAAAAATTCCCTCACTGGAATACTTTCAGTCTTTTGACTGTATGGATTACAGATGGAATGACTGTTATATGTGAGTACCGCTTTCTTTGACAGATTCTAGTATGGGTACATATATGTTTTCCCAACCCCAGCACATTAGTTTGCTAATTCCAGATGTATGAAACGCAGGCCTAACTGTATCTAGTATATTGAACGCCAGATAAACTAACTTGGCCTTTTTAAATAAAAAAATTCCCTCACTGGAATACTTTCAGTCTTTTGACTGTATGGATTACAGATGGAATGACTGTTATATGTGAGTACCGCTTTCTTTGACAGATTCTAGTATGGGTACATATATGTTTTCCCAACCCCAGCACATTAGTTTGCTAATTCCAGATGTATGAAACGCAGGCCTAACTGTATCTAGTATATTGAACGCCAGATAAACTAACTTGGCCTTTTTAAATAAAAAAATTCCCTCACTGGAATACTTTATGGCTTTTCACTGTATGGATTACAGGTGGACTGGTATTAGTAGGGGTGACACAAGCACACCCAAGTCCCTGATGTAGGATTTCTATGGCACAGACCACTATTACAAGTGATTAATGGACGTTGGGAGAGATTGTGCTGCAGCACTAGTCCCAAGATGGCCGCCGCCTATCAGCCCAGTAACATGTGCCACAAAAATGGTCTGCACAACCTTTAAAAAAATAGCCTTGGACTGTGCTGCTAAATCGCTATTGGTCTGAATCCCAGGTGTAGATGTCTGACTTGTTTGGAGCTTTGGAATGCACACTGTGGCAGCTTCTGCTGCAGCACTACAAGTCGCAAAATGGCGGCCGGCGGTCAGCCCAGGTACATGTGGATGGAAAAATCACTCTGGCCACTCTAAAAATAGCCAATCCCTATCAAAAAAGCAGCTCAGCTGCAGTTGTTCAGATGAATCACAGGTGGAGGAGAGAAATTTGCTTCCAGTTATTCAATTATCCCTGCCTATTCTCGCCCTAGCATCAGCTGCGTCTATCCCTGTTCTATTCACATCGGGAGTGAGCACGTCCCGACGTGCGCACAAGCTTATAAAGAGGCTGAGTCACATGCTGCACTTGGCCAATCACAGCCTTGCCAATAGTAGGCATGGCTGCGATGGCATCTTAGGGCAAGTAGTATGATGCATGTTGATTGGCTGCTTTGCAGCCTTTCAAAATGCGCCAAAATACATGCCGAACGACGAACCCGAACCCGAACTTTTACGAAAAAGTCCGGGTTCGGGTCCGTGTCACGAACACCCCAAAATTCGGTACGGACCCGAACTATGCTCGAACTGTTCGCTCAACACTATACTTGACCAATTGGCTACTTGACCAGGATCGATGGAGATATCGATGCTGAGCCATATGTGAGTATTCTACAAGACAAGTTACTTCATACGCTAGAGTACTATGGGTATGAAAAGGACAACATAGTGTTCCAGCAGGACAACGACCCAAAGAATACATCGAGATTGGCAAAGAAATGGTTTGAAGACAATGAAGTACAGGTGCTGAATTAGCCCCCAGAGTCCCCAGACCTCAATCCAATCGAACACTTGTGAGTAGAGTTGAAGAAAAGGCTGTATTAATACCCAAGTGAGTCAATCAGTATGGATCAAGATTGGGAACGTGTAGAAGAAACCTGGGAACAGATTTCGGTTGAGACATGCTTAAATCTGATTGAGAGCATGACAAGAAGGATTCAGGCAGTGTTGAAAGCGAAAGGTGGATTTACAAAATACTTAATAAATAATAAAAATTACAATTTAGAATTTTAGGAGCAAAACAGTAACAATGCAGTTACATGACAAGAATCTGCAAAACTACTTTGCTAAAAAGTTGAAAGTCCAATTTATGTATGAAGATATCCAAGATGATTGTCTATAAAATGATAGTAGTCTCACACTTGAATCTGTAGTTGATGCTGAGATTTGGAGCCCGAAAGTCAAAAGTTCAAAACATTGTTACCCTTTTGCTCATCAGCGTACAATCCCAATCTGACATCAGAAATGGAGAAATGTAACCGGACACCAGACGAGAAAATTGACGAGACAGCCATCTAATGCCTAGTGAGTATCACAATTGGGTCCTATTATAATTCATGGGACCTGTGCCACATGAACGGGTTGGACTTTTGCCTTGGGAAACAACTTGCGAATGTTCAGTTGAATATCTCCATTCCTGATATGAGACTGGGAGAGTGAAGATGCTTGGACCACCCAAATCAAGTGTATCATGGCCAGTGTGGTAAGAATGGGGCCCATGAATATCAACACCCAGAGGGCCAGATCACTCTGTCCTCTCCCTGTCTCTTGTGTCACATTCAAATAGGGATGCTTACATCTCAGTATATGTACTTTTTGACAGGCAATATTTCAGGACAGGCAGTCTTGATTCCAGACACGCCTTATACAGAATAAACATAAAATACAGCTATTAATCTATAGCTGAATTCCACTGATGACATCAGATTACCACTTTTGCCATCAACGAGCTATCAAATGAGACACTGTGACATGAAAAGTAGCTCGAGGTTTTACCAGCTGCCACTGTAAAATGGATGAAGATTGTATGAGAGCACATGTTGCAGAGACAGATAAAATCATCTTCTCAAAACCATCTGAACATGTCTGAGATGTTAATCTGGGATGAAAGTAGGAAACACTAGGTGGATATAGGATGACTATGGAGTGTTTTGATTTCGATCATATTTCCTATACGATGTCAGTAAGCTATGTGATTCATCGAGCCTTGGAGTATAGTGACATAAGGTAATGGCAAGGAAATAATAATGTAGAAAAAAAAAATCATAAAATCTTCTTCATAATGGTCATGTACGTACTAATGGATGGTTTCTACGAGCTGTCTTTTTCTTCTTACTTCTTGTTAACTTCAGTGGTTTTCTCTTCTTCATCCTAGCTTCCTCTATCGGGACTACTTTTCATCAACACTAATAAATGTTCCTCTTTTTTTCTTTGTCTTTCTCATCCTTGTTGCCTTCCTTCCAACCATTCACACAGCAGTCTTATCATGACTGGTATTTCTTGCTTCACCTCGTCTTGAAGCCTGGGTTCTTCTTTATCCAATGGTCTAGATCTTCTCTGTGCATCCATGTTGGCTGGCATTAGATGATAAAAATACAAAATGTGAAACCAAAACATTCCTATAAATTCCTCAAGGAGTAGAGATAGAAAGTCAATGAATAGTCAAAATTAAATTCTATATCTTCATTGATAAGAATGGACTTCAGGCAATAGACAAAGAGCTAGATGAGTGAATTTCCCAAAATTTATTTCAGGTCATATTCAGTTAAAGGGCATCTGTCAGCAGATTTATACCTATGAAACTAGTAGAACTTTTGCATGTGCACTTGGCAACTGAAGGCATCTGTGTTGTTACTCCTAGAGGCTCCACTTTCTGTGCAACAGCCACACCCTCTGCACTTTGATTAACAGGACCAGTTGTGATGTTTACACATCCTGGTCCTGTCAATCAAAGTACAGAGGGCACAGCAGTTGCAGAAAGAGCAGAGCCTCTAGGTGAAACAGCAACACCCCCGTTGTTCCTAGAGGCTGGTCGCCAGTTGCCTGCTGTTTTAAACAGCAGACATCCAGGGATAATATGTGCGATTGGCGAAAATACCAGTTGCAGACATTTACCACCTTAGATGCCATAGTCAAATGTGACCATGGCACCTGAGAAGTCAAAAACTTGGGAGCATGCGCTCCCAGGGCTGGAAAATCTCCCCCTAGTTGCAATCGGGGGATTAATGATCCAAGGTGGCTGCAGCTATGGAGATCCTGCCTGTGGGATGACCTGAGGATAGATGATCAGTTTATGATCTGTCATGGTCCAACACCCAGCACCTCCACTGATCAACTGTTCCTGCAGCCTCAGGCCCGGAATAACACACAGTTCAAAGCAGTGGCGTACATAGAGAAGTAGGGGCCTCATAAAAAGGAAAAAACCAGGTCCCCTACACAGGACAGAAGGGTTTCCTTCTAAACTCCTTTCAATGATCCTTGGGCCATTTTTCCCACTGCCTTATTTGCTAAAAGTTCTTTTGGAGGGTAGAGTCCTGACCAAGTTATCACCCCCAGTAGAAGAGGGGATGATCCCAACTGGGCCCCCTCTTGCCCTGGGCCCCATAGCAGTCTTATGGTCTGCTGCTATGGTAGTTACGCCCCTGGTTCAAAGTCAGAAACTACTGCAGCTCACCTCCCATTGAAGTGAATAGGAGCTTAGCGGCAGTAATATGGTACAACAACTGCACTTTAAGAAAGAAGCAAGGCAGCTCTCACCAGCTGTAGAACACCCTCTGTGCACGGATGCCGCACCTGGATGCGGAAGTATGCAATCAGAAGAAAGAAAAATCCAGCTCAGCTCGGGTGACTCGTATTTATAGACTTTATTCCAGCGGTAAAAACTTCATACAAAATGCGAAAAACTGTTACGCGTTTCAGACCTCCATAATATCTGGGTCCTTCTTCATGACAAACACACAAAGTATGATGGAAGCTGCCCCTGATATACACCCTCCAGAATCAGGCAGACAAGCAACACCTGAATAGAGGAGGTGTCAGAGGGAGGTTCCACACAAACCTCACAAAACACTACATAAACAAGCAAAATAGAATAAAAAGATCCTAATATAAAAAGATAAACAATATGCTGATGTATTGAAAAACAGACATAGTACAATCAGTACTGTAAAATCAGATCATGTCGCTTGTTGAGACCCTCTGGTTGCCGGGATCCCAATTGAAAGATCCAAAAGGCCTCTCTGTTAAGAAGTTTTCTTCTATGGTCTCCACCTCTAGGGGTAGAGAGACCCTTTCAATACCCTGTACCTTTAATCCAGAGATATCACCCGCATGAACAACCGCAAAGTGCAAACTTGCAGCAGAAATATTGCGGTTCTCATGGTGTGGTATATCAGATATATGCTTGCGTATCCTGTTTTTCAGGGGATTAGTAGTACAACCCACATATTGCAAAGAACATACGTCACAAGTAATAAGATATACGACGTGTTTAGTGTTGCAGTTGATATACGATCGTATGTCATATTGTTTGCGATATGCAGTCGATCTGAATATTTTATCTGTAACCATGTGTTTGCAACAAATACATTTTCTGTGGCCACACCTATGGCTGCCTTTATAATGTAGCCATGTAGGTATTGTAGTGTTTTTTTCACAGAAAAAGCTGGGGCTAACCAAATTGCTGAGGGTGGGGGCTCTTTTGGCAACACATTTGACACCATTGGAGACAATATCAGACCATTGTCCATCAATATTAAGAATGTGAAAATATTTCTTTATTATTTTACAAATCGCAGGGAACTCCTTGCTATATTGTGTGACAAAATATGTGGACTTTTTTCAGTAGACTTTTTTCAGACACAGAGACATCTGATTTACACTGAAGATCAGGAAAAACCAGAGTATGTCTATCTATGTCAGAAACTGCTCTCTTTGCCCGGTCTATATCATGTTGAGAATACGCCCTACGCAAAAGTCTGTTTTTTACATTAAACGCTTCTTTCTCATAGATGTCATCATCAGAACAGTTGCGACGGGCACGAATCAATTCACCTTTAGGGATGTTTCTGATGATGTGTGGTGGATGACATGAACGGGCAAATAGAGTAGTATTCCCCGCCAATTCCTTGCGATAGGTAGATGTAATAACCCTCCGAGTGTGGACATTCCCCCTCAGACACAGGTCCAAAAATGAATCTCAGCACAGTCATACTGAAAAACAAACTGTATGGAAGAAACACAAGAATTGAAATAAGTGATCAACTCCGGTATGGACGCCATATCACCAGACCACACCATCAGTGTATCATCGATATAACGTCCATACCAGAGTAGACGATCCAAAAAAGGAGAGGTGTCGATGAGGAGAAAACAACCCTCCCACCATGCCATGAAAATATTAGCAATGGAGGGGAGAATTTAGCCCCATCGACACCCCAGATACCTGCAGAAAAAAGTACCATCAAACAAAAATAATTGTGTCTGAGGAGAAAGTCCACCACCAGCGTAATATACTCTATAAGTTCCAAGGTATAATCACTATAGTGGTTCAAAAACCAATTGAGAGATACAAGGGCCAGTTCGTGTGGGATGCTGGTATAGAGAGAAGTAATATCTGCAGAAATCCACACCAAATTCTTATCCCATTCAAAATCTGTGAAAACTTGTAACACAGACCGAGAGTCTTTGATAAAACCCGGAATGAGGGGTATTAGAGGCTGGAGGAGGGAATCCACCCACTCACAGAAACGCTCACAATAGGAGCCAATTCCAGCCACAATAGGTCTGAGTGGGGAGGGAATGTATCTTTGTGGACCTTCGGAAGTGCATGGAATATGGGGGATACCGGATGTTCCACAAAGATATAATCCCTCTCTTTAATGCTGAGACAGCCAGTGGATACTCCCAGATGAAGGATACTATCCATTTTTGTTTGAAAAACTCGTAGGGGGTCACTGGATAAACGAGTGTAGATTTTAGTGTCTTGTAACATATTCATGATTAAATGTTTATACAATCCCGTATCCATTATAACCACTGCCCCACCTTTATCAGCCTCCTTAATTATGATGTCCTTCCTATCCCCTAATTCTTGAAGAGCCCGTTTTTCAACTGCCGTTAAATTAGAATGAGTTCCAGATTTGGTTGCATCATGTAAAAATCAGAGATCCCTTTCCACCAATTCCTGATACTTGTCTAATGCCACAGAACGAGACTGAATAGGATAAAAATCCCTATTGGACGTTCTGAAATATTTAGAGGAATTGGTGTGACCAGGGGTAATACCTGCAGTAGTCTGGAGAATGCTGGAATGGACCATATCCACAAAGGTCATAGAAAGTGTATGGCCTTCGTGGAACGGTGCACCAGTATCATCAGATACAAAAACATTATTAACAGTATTGACAGATACAATAGGAGATGACACATGCATAGATCCCTCACATATAGGCATTCCTGCTGGAGGAGTGTCAGTCTGATCAAAACTGTTTATAAGAGGTGGATCCTGAAAGTGTTTTTTTAAAGTAAGATTGCGGGCAAATTTGTTAACGTCCAAAATGGTACGATACAAGTCGAAATGGTGAGTGGGCGAGAATGTTAGGCCTTTAGTCAAGACCCCAATCTGATCCAAGGAAACAATGGACGCTGACAAGTTCAAAACTTGAATGTCCGCAATTATCTCTTTTGTCGGGAAGGATACCGGCGATTTTTTCCGGTGCCGCTTACCTGCCCTTCGTTTTTTGATGATTGCCTCTTGTGCGGAGCAACATACTGTGGCGGATGGCCCACATTTGTTTCAGTGGTATCAACAGTGGAGTTAGAGGCTTCCGGTGAGGATTCCATGGAGTCCCGTTCGGTCGAACTGAAGGACACCTTAGCATGTCTGTTTCTGGAGCGAGATCTCCGTAGAATGGAACGAGGGGTGTTGCCTCGAGACTCCGCCCACGTGTATACTGAATTTGAGTATACTGTGTTTGAGGGGGAATGTCCACACTCGGAGGGTTATTACATCTACCTATCGCAAGGAATTGGCGGGGAATACTACTCTATTTGCCTGTTCATGTCATCCACCACACATTATCAGAAACATCCCTAAAGGTGAATTGATTCGTGCCCGTCGCAACTGTTCTGATGATGACATCTATGAGAAAGAAGCGTTTAATGTAAAAAACAGACTTTTGCGTAGGGCGTATTCTCAACATGATATAGACCGGGCAAAGAGAGCAGTTTCTGACATAGATAGACATACTCTGGTTTTTCCTGATCTTCAGTGTAAATCAGATGTCTCTGTGTCTGAAAAAAAGTCTACTGAAAAAAAGTCCACATATTTTGTCACACAATATAGCAAGGAGTTCCCTGCGATTTGTAAAATAATAAAGAAATATTTTCACATTCTTAATATTGATGGACAATGGTCTGATATTGTCTCCAATGGTGTCAAATGTGTTGCCAAAAGAGCCCCCACCCTCAGCAATTTGGTTAGCCCCAGCTTTTTCTGTGAAAAACACTACAATACCTACATGGCTACATTATAAAGGCAGCCATAGGTGTGGCCACAGAAAATGTATTTGTTGCAAACACATGGTTACAGATAAAATATTCAGATCGACTGCATATCGCAAACAATATGACATACGATCGTATATCAACTGCAACACTAAACACGTCGTATATCTTATTACTTGTGACGTATGTTCTTTGCAATATGTGGGTTGTACTACTAATCCCCTGAAAAACAGGATACGCAAGCATATATCTGATATACCACACCATGAGAACCGCAATATTTCTGCTGCAAGTTTGCACTTTGCGGTTGTTCATGCGGGTGATATCTCTGGATTAAAGGTACAGGGTATTGAAAGGGTCTCTCTGCCCCTAGAGGTGGAGACCATAGAAGAAAACTTCTTAACAGAGAGGCCTTTTGGATCTTTCAATTGGGATCCCGGCAACCAGAGGGTCTCAACAAGCGACATGATCTGATTTTACAGTACTGATTGTACTATGTCTGTTTTTCAATACATCAGCATATTGTTTATCTTTTTATATTAGGATCTTTTTTATTCTATTTTGCTTGTTTATGTAGTGTTTTGTGAGGTTTGTGTGGAACCTCCCTCTGACACCTCCTCTATTCAGGTGTTGCTTGTCTGCCTGATTCTGGAGGGTGTATATCAGGGGCAGCTTCCATCATACTTTGTGTGTTTGTCATGAAGAAGGACCCAGATATTATGGAGGTCTGAAACGCGTAACAGTTTTTCGCATTTTGTATGAAGTTTTTACCGCTGGAATAAAGTCTATGAATACGAGTCACCCGAGCTGAGCTGGATTTTTCTTTCTTCTGATAACAACTGCACTTTGAACGGAGATGTTTTCTAACTTTATTTCTTTAAGTGCTAGTTCCAGTGCCAAAGGCTGCAAGAAACAGTGTGAGTTCAGGGTGTCAGACTACAACCAATTAGATATTGATGATATTAGACACTGCAAAAAAAGGGTTAAAAGGGTTCCCTGTAGCACTTCCTTAAGGGCTGGTGCGCTTCACTTCCTGTGATATATGGTTTTAGCACATGGGACCTTGCTGACCAATCCTAGTCCTCCTGCACCTACATAAGTGGTTGAGCGCCCTTCCCAGGTGCCTGAGTGTCAAAGCTCCTTGTCTCCTGCAAAGGTTGCTGCTGTTTGTGCTTGTGTTCCTGTATACCTGACCCATGCTTGTGTTTCTGGACTCCGCTACTGGTACTTGCACTGGTACCCCTTTGTCCGCCTGGACCAGCTGCCTCATGTGCCAATCCTCCTCAAGAGGTAGCGACCTGGTATTCCCCTCAGGAAAGTCACTATCAGGGATACAGTAAAGAACCAGGGGTTCACTTAGATAACACCCATAGAGCAGGTTGGTCTCTTGGCACAGTGGGTTCACACCAGCTGGTTTGTGACAGTACGCTCAGGCCATGGACTCTGCTGGTCACCTCAAGCCTGATGTACAGGAATTGTTACATGGGATGAGATATGAGAACAATGTCACCGCTCGCCTGGATGCCATCTGCCCTCCAGTTACTGCAGGGTTGCCAGTTGCTGCTACCCCTACAGTTCCCATTCCTGTGAGTCCATATTTGAGTGCCCCTGGCATGCAAATGCCATCACGCTATAGTGGGGACCCTAAAATCTGTCATGGTTTCTTGAACCAGTACTTGATCCACTTTGAGTTGCATGGACAGAGATTTCTAACTGAGAGGTCCAAGGTCGCCTTCATTATGTCCATGCTGTCTAATGAGACCCTTGGTTGGGCAAATCCTATTTGGGAACATGGAGGTCCAGATGCCACTAACCTGAAGTCTTTCCTGGCTACCATCCGGTTGGTCTTTGAAGAGTCTGGCCGCATGTCCTCCGCTGCTTCAGCCCTGCTGCATCTAAGTCAGGGTTCCCTGTCTGTGGGTCACTCCTCCATCCAGTTTCATATCCTGGCTGCAGAACTTGCATGGAACAATGAGGATCAACTGGCGGTGTTCTAGGAGGGTCTTTCTGACCGCATTAAGAATGAATTAGCTGGTTGCGACCATCCGTCCACTCTCAATGACCTGATCACCATGGCCACAAGAATGAATATGCTATTCAGGGAACTTCGCACACACCAGAAGACCACCTCACCTGGCTCCATCCTTCCACAGGTCGGTCCTTCCTCTACTGTCCACCCCATCTCAAGAGCCCATGCAAGTAGAGCACCTCTGATTGCCTGACCTGGGACATCTACGCCACAAAGCAGAGAACCTGTGTCTGTATTGTGGAGGCAGGGCCCAGTTCGTGCATAATTGTTCACAGAAGCTGGAAAACACCAATGTCTAGAATCAGTTGGAGAGTTGATCTTAGGCAAGGAGAAGTCCTCTCCATAACTTTCAGTTCCAGTGACTCTCTCTCACGAGGTATTTACCCTGTCTGTATCTGCATCCTTGGACTCTGGGTCAGCTGGTAACTTCATTCAGCAGGCTCTGGTCCATCAGTACAGGCTCCCTACCATCCATCTAGAAAGGCCTCTGTCAGTGGCTTCTGTAAATGGGCTGCCACTTCCTGAACCTGTGCTCTTCCTGTCACTCTGCCCCTTAAGTCACAAATAGGGGTTTTGTATTCAGAAATTATCTCCTTCTATGTGTTGCCAGCTTCCATGAATCCTGTTATCCTTGGTCTTCTCTGGCTTCAACAGCACACTCTAGTCCTGGACTGGCACTCTGGTTAGATCCTACATTGGGGATCCTCCTTTTGGTCCACCTGCTTATCGGAAGTCCGACTTGCTTCCTTGCCTTCAGTACCTGAAGACCTGCCTAGGCTTTTTTTTGTGGATGTCTTCAGCAAGAAAGAGGCCGAGACTCTGCATCCTCACCATTCTTATGATTGTCCGATTGACCTCCTGTCTGGTGTCACTCTTCTTCGTGGTCAAGTCTACCCACTCTTGTTCCCCGAGACCCAAGCAATGTCTGACTACATGAAGGAGAAGGAGTTCTTCTTTGTACGGAAAAAATATGTATCCTTATGGCCATGTATAAACTATCGAGGTCTCAATAAAGTCATGGTCAAGAATTGTTACCATATACCACTAATCTCTAAACTCTTTGACAGGATCCAGGGAGCTAATGTCTTCACAAAATAACTTGTCATGCCTTTTGGTCTGTGCAATGCTCCTGCAGTATTACAGGAGTTTGTAAATTGCATCTTCCAGGACCTGCTCTATGTCTGCATGATAGTGTACCTGGACGATATACCGATCTATTCTCCATATTTGACCTCTCACTGAAAGCATGTGCGATTGGTCTCACAGCATTTAAGGGGGAACCGTTTATATGCCAAGGTAGAAAAATGCATCTTTGAGAAACCTTCTCTACCATTCCTTGGCTACATCATCTCTGATACTGGTTTGCAGATGGATACAGAGAAGCTAAATGCAGTGTTGAACTG
The DNA here is from genome assembly GCA_033119425.1 of Bufotes viridis. Lineage (NCBI taxonomy): Eukaryota > Metazoa > Chordata > Amphibia > Anura > Bufonidae > Bufotes > Bufotes viridis. Next base: position 417,828,810 of record CM065592.1, on the reverse strand, counting down.
GCTCCATCTTCAGGGTCTTTGTGCTATACAGTGGTTTCTGGGGTTTTCTAATTTATATCGCCAGTTAATTCCAAAATTTTCATCCCTCACATCCCCAATCTCTGCTCTTACCAAAAAATGGATGAACACCGAAGCCTGGACTACCGAGGCCGAAGCTGCCTTCATCCAATTATAAAAATCCTTTGCGTCTACTACTATTCTTCACCACCCTAATTTATCCAAACAGTTCTTCATGGAGGTTGATGTTTCCTCCATAGGAGCTGGTGCAGTCTTGATACAGAAAAATTCCAAAGGCAAGATGCTCTCCTGCAGGTTTTTCTCCAATCTTTTCTCCCCTGCTGAGAAGAACTACTGTATTGGAGACAGAGAATTTTTGGCCATTAAACTGGCCCTGAAATAGCGGCGTTATTTGTTGGAAGATATCGAACATCCAGTGGTCATCTTCACCAGCCACTAGAAACTTACATATCTTCAAACAGCACAGCATCTAAATTCTCGCCAAACCAGATGAACACTCTTCTTTTCTCATTTTAATTTTGAGCCACACTTCTGTCCGACATGCCTTGATGCTTGTACAAGAGTCAGCTAGAGAAATGTGATGTAAGGAGAATTCCTTTAAAGAGACACCTTGGTCTATTAATTGCCTTTGCAGCCAAATTTGTGGCCAAAATTAAAACGGACCCCCTTCCCATGCCAAATTTTTGGCCTAACCCCTTCCCTCCAGACAGAGGTGTAACTTGACCAGCATGCACTTTCTATAATACTGGTGTCTACTTATTGAGGCACAAGAGTCTTTGGTCCCCCTCAGGGGCTACCTTTTCACCCCCCTATAGATACGCCCCTGTTGCACTGACATCCACAGTTGCACCAAGGGACCTTGCACCTCACGGCAACCCTCAACACAAAGGGTACCTGAACTGACACCAGGCAAAAGAACCCCAAAACCGGAGAGTGCCCCAAGAAGAAGAACAGGCATGCTCTTCTCTGCACAACCCAGGGGAGCAACACAGGGAATACAGTCTACAACCACCATTCTTGCTGCTATTACCCCTCTTCGCTGCAATAGTACTTTATGTTCCAAATGTCTTCAAAGTAATGTCAGAATGTCAGCTACATTTGAGAACCAGAACACTAAAATGCTTTGAATTTGCATATAAATGATTTAACTTTTGACCTTAAATGCTAAAAAAAAGTAATCTCCCGTAAAGTCATGTTACTATAGCGTTACTATAAACAGCTGTATCCTACAGGGATCAAGTAATACCAAACACGCAGCACTTTGATCACATAGTTACATGAAAGGGCCAAAAAATTCTGAATATGACTAGGCTGGGGCTGTACAATGGCTTCAAATACAGCTTGCTGCACTAGGTCATATCACCGCCGCGTGACAGAGGCTCCTTAAATGTCTATAACCGTGCCAATAAGTGCACAGCAATTGCATTTAACGTCATCTTTTGCATTTTTACTTATATTAAAATATTATTCAAAAAGATAAGTGAGCATAAAAAGGTTCTGTGTATCAGTGTAGCAAGGTAAGAGCTTTATGGCAGCTGCAATCAATGGGAATCAATTGCCAGTGAAATGTTATATAATTACAATCTCCAGTAAGTGATGGTGTACAGTCTCCACCCAGGGCTTGACAGTGGTGCTACATACCAAGCCTTTCCTGGGTGTATAATGTTACTACCCCTGTCCTGATTGTGTTCCAATCTACACAGCAAAGCTAAAAAAAATAAAAACTGCTGCAAAAATGGAGAAAGTTTCAGCCTATTGTGTGTGCTCCAGTGGCTAGGGTAAAAACTGGAATATAGCTAGTTAAAAAGGGTGCTTCAAAATATCCATTAAAGTAATTTTCCATTAATACAGTCTAGCATAAGTGTGTGTATCTAATACATGATACCTGTTCAGAAGGAGAGCACAAAGTGATAGTTACTGTAGATAGATAGACAGACAGATAGATAGATAGATAGATAGATAGATAGATAGATAGATAGATAGATAGATAGATATAGTAAAATAGATATGAGATACAGTAGGTAGATATAAGATAGATAGATAGATAGATGATTAATATCAAATAGATAGATATTAAATAGCTACGAGATAGATAGATAGATAGATAGATAGATAGATAATATCAAATAGATAGATATTAAAAAGCTATGAGATAGATAGATAGATAGATAGATAGATATTAGATGGATAGATAGATAGATAGATAGATAGATATTAAATAAATAGATAGATATTACATAGATAGTGTAGATATGAGCTAGGTAGATATTAGAGAGATAGATCTCGTCTAAATGGTTTAAGTAAAGGGGTTTTCTGGGATTTTGATATTGGTGACCTATCCTCATGGGTTTGAAGAACCCGCAGTGCTTCGGTGAACGCTGCAGCTTCTTCCTAGGCCAGTGACATTACGTTCATCAGTCATGTGGCCTAGGTGCAGCTCAGTACCATTCATGTGAATAGGCTCAGGCCGCAATACCAAGCACAGCCACTATAAAATGTACGGCGCTGTGCTTGGTACGCTGTGAAAAGGGCGCAGGTTTCACTGGAGCACCACAGCCTTTTCGAACAGCTGATTGGTGGGGGTGCAGGCTGTTGGACACCTACTATTCAGATATTGAGGATAGGCCATCTATATCAAAATCCTGGAAAACTCTTTAATCCAATCTGCATCTAACCTAGATGACTACCGTCAGTGGAAAATTGCCATTGACTTGTATTTGTCCTGTAACCCATAGTATTTCCCCAAACAACATGATTATATCACTGCATTATTCATGGAAAAAAATGCTAAAAATAAGTAAATTTCTTTTAAGACACCATTCGGCATTGTTTTGATATATTGTAATTAAAAACACCCTTTCCTTTGCAGACGGCGAAGTCTATTTGGACGTAGTTTTTCTGTGATTTGTACATATGGAGAGCAGCTTTCCATGAACAGTATCAGGTATTAATCTGTAGAACTAAGCACCTCTGAGAAGTGACCGGGTGACTGTCATGTTCAGAGCAGGATCCCACCTGCGATCAAGTATTTCATCTTACATTCTAGGACGGCGTCAGGTGTAGCTAGAATGGATGGGGTTTCATGTAAAAACAGATCACGTGTCTGTAGAGATGAAGCTAATCTAAAAAGCCCCAGTTATCCCATTCTACACCATTTCCTACCCAAAGGGCTGCAGAAAGAGAGGAAGAGGTATGAGATATTGTTTGTAATAGGTGGTCGTTGTTGGTGACAAAACAGAGAGGTCTACAAGGTTAGAATGTCTTGTAGGGCTAGCTCAGCTGAATGCAAATGAGAGGTTAAGTGCACCGAGGGCGGACCCAAGCCACTCTGTGCCCCCTTGCTCCTCTTGCTTTCTCCATCAGCCTCTTCTTCTTTTTGATTGGCAGGATCAGACGAGATAACGGGAGGAACCTTGCCCAGCCAATCAGGAAGGAAAAGGGGTTGCTGTCAAATGAACAAGGTTGCACTGTGTGGCTTGGACCCGCCCTCAGTGCCCTTAAATGCTCCTTTGTTTATGGTTTAAAACTACAGAATGAAACAACAAATCACTAAGTGAAAGGTATCATTACATTCAGCTGAGCTAGACCTACAAGGCATTATGTCCAATTTCCTGGTGACAGATTCTCTTTAAATCATCTGATTGCCGTGGATCTGACCTCAAAATCCCTGGTGATCGGTTTTTGCTAGCGATACATTTTTGCTGCAGTGGCCACTACGGGAATAATGCAGTATTACATGCGATTCTGGCGGCTTCGCCGAATTTCACGAAGAAATTTGCTTTGTGGCGGATGACTTTGTCACAAAGTGCATTTCTTTGTAAGTAACGGGTGCAATGACGAGGAACAGCAATTGCGCCACTCCCATCATTGAACCCCTCTGATGCCACGTTCATCTCTGACCTTGGCATCTGAGTTTAAAAATAAGGGCTTTCAATGGTTAATCAGTTAAAACAATTAAAAAATAAAACTCATCATATTCATTTCAGCACAAAGAGGCCACCTCGGCCATCTTAAAATGTCACTGCGGACGAGATTTTGCGCAGGATCTTCAATCAAGATGGCCGCGGCAGTCTCTTCATGCTCAAATAGATAAGGTGAGTATTTTTAGCTCCATTTCAGTTAAAATTGATGAGGAGGAAATGTTTTGATCCATCCTTTGTCCCATTATATAGAGTCATTATAATGATTGCAGTCAGATGCGGGACTCGAATTTCTGCTGATTTCCTATAGAGACACCGTAAAGAGCAGAACTTCATAAAGTGTTATTATCGGTTTGTTTGGACTAAAATGTCTGCGACGCAAGCAGTTCTGAGTTCATGTCAACAAGCTGTTGTGCAAATGCAAGTACGATGACCTGTTACTTTTCTTCCAGATTGCAGGGATTGAATGTGACTTTGAAGATGACTTGATGACAGTCTTGGAGCAGTTCTGAGAAGAACAGCAACATTCCCACCAGAGATGTCTTGTGGTGCACCTAATTCTCCATGGTATGCATGTTTCTCAACACCTGCCGTTGCTTTTGCGTGTATTGCTGTCCTTTTGGATTATATTAACTCTTCATTTTGAATAAACAAGGAAAGCTCTTAAAGTGGTTGTCCCTTCTCACACTTTGGTGGCATACCATTAGGATATACCATCAATGTCAGATTAGTTCAGGTCCTACCTCTGGGACCCGCACCTATCTCTAAAACAGGCCCCCTAAAGTTAAGGAGAACACACCTTGCACATTCTACGTGCTCTCCATTCAAGCAGAAAAGAGCCAAGCGAGGACACAAGTGCGGCCACCTCGCTATTCACCTCTATGGGAGTTCCAGAAATAGCCGAGCCGGTGTTCGGCTATTTTCGAAACACCCATAGAAATAAACGGAGGGTGGAGCGTACAAAGCCCTTCAGGAAGTCAAACCTCGCTCCCTTTGAGGGCCCAGTTCTAGATATAGGCGTGGGTCCCAGAGGTGGGCTCCGCAACTATCTGACATTGGTGGCATATCCTGGAGATGTGCTACTAATGTGTGAGATGGGCCAACCCTTTTAATGTGAATCTCTACCTTTGAACATCATTTTGTTTTGTTCTGAATTTAAATAGACTCAAAACTCTGTGCTGATAATTTTCTTAATATACTGTATCTTAATAGTGGTCAGAGCTTAGTTTTTTTCTGATGTTGAGGCAATAAAATCTCCTGCATAGACATAAATGTAAAGCATAATGTTGTGGCCGCCTGCAGTCACCACTAGAGGGAGCTTAGGAGCTCACTGCTGCACACTGAACTCAGTACTATAATACTACAGCATGCAGTAAGATCCTAAGCTCCCTCTAGTGGTGGCTGTAGGCAGCCTGAATTTTATTAAAGGGAATGTGTCATCAAAAAATTACCTATTGCTTAAATCATGTTTTTATGTTAGACATATTTTTAAATAAATTTTGGTGGTTATTTTAATTTTGCATGTTAATATCTTCTGCAGTTTTTGCACTGGCCATTAACCCCTTCCCGACATACGACGTAATATTACATCATGGCGGCAAATGTGACTTGCCGCATTTTGACGTACTATTGCGTCATGATGATTGGGAAAGAAACAAAGTGGTGCGCGCCGGATCGCTGTAGAGGCCTGGCAGTCCCTGATAGCTGGGCCCCTGCTGTATCCGCAACGCAACGGCAACACTGTAAAAGCCGATGCCAGCGAATTAACCTCTTCTATGCCACAGTCAGCTCTGAAAGCTGCATAGAAGGTGCATGTGGCGGGTTAGGGAGCCCATCGGGTGACAAGGCAGCCTGATGCCATGCACAGGCTGCACAATGCCTTGAACGGCATTGGGACCTGCTTTCTAGTGCTCTAGCTCTCAAAATATGGAGACATTAAAACATATTTTTTTTGTTTCAAATATACTATTATTGTGTTAAAGTGAAATAAATAAAAAAAGTATACATATTAGGTACGCCACTTCCGTAACAACTAGTTTTATAAAAATATCACATGACATAACCCCTCAGCTGAACACCGTAAAAAAAAAAATAATAAAGACCAAGCGATCAAAAAGGCATATGCCCCCCAAAATAGTATCAATCAAACCATCACCTCTTCCTGCAAATAAAGAAGAATAAAAAAGCTATGGCTCTGAGACTATTGAGACACTAAAACATTTTTTTTGTTTAAAAAATGCTATTATTGTGTAAAACTTAAATAAAAAAATAAAAATTCTACATATTAGGTATTTCCACGTCTATAACGATCTGCTATATAAAAATTTCAGATGCCCTAACCCCTCAGGTGAATGCTGTAAAAATAAATAAATAAAAACTGTACCAAAACAACCAATTTTTTGGTCACCTTGCCCCATAAAGTGTAATAATGAATGATCAAAAAATAATTTGTAACCAAAAATGGTACCAATAAAAATGTCAACTCTTCCAGCAAAAAAGAGCCCCTGCACGTCTGCAGAAAAAATAAAATAAGGCGTTCAGAAAATGGAGACACAAAATGGAGACATTTTATCCAAAAATGCTTTATTATGTAAAACTGAAACAAACAAACAAAGAAAGTAGACATTTTTGATATCAATGTGTCCGTAACAACCTGCTCTATAAAAATATCACATGATCTACCCCTATATCAGTTTACAACCACATTTGATGTGTTTCTGTAACCCGCAGAACCAGGATAATAAATATTGAGTTCTGTTTGGTTGTTAACCCTCGATGTGTTAAAGAAAAAAATGGATTAAAATGGAAAATCTGCCAAAAAAGTGAAATTTAGAAACACCTAAAGGGTTAACAAAGTTTGTAAAATCAGTTTTGAATAACTTGAGTGCTGTGGTTTCTACAATGGGGTCATTTATGGGTTTTTGTTTCGCTATGTAAGCCCCACAAAGTGACTTCAGACCTGTACTGGTCCTTAAAAAGTTGGTTTTGGAATTTTTCTTAAAAATTTTAAGAATTGCTTCTAAAATTCAAAGCCTTCTAACGTCTTTAAAAAAAATGACATTTACAAAATGATGCCAACATAAAGTAGACATATGGGGAATAATAAGTAATTGATATTTTATGAGGTATCACTTTCTGTTTTAAAAACAGAGAAATTGAAATTTTTAAAATTGCGAATTTTTCAAAATGTTTGGTAAATTTGGGATTTTTTCATAAATAAAGGTGAAATATATTGACTCAAATTTATGACTATCATGAAGTACAATGTATCACAAGAAAACAATCTCAGAATGGCTTGATTAAATAAAAGTGTTCCATAGCTATTAACACATAAAGTGACACGTGTCAGATTTGCAAACAAATGGCCTGGGCAGAAGGTCAAAAACTGGCTCGGGGTAGAAGCCTGTATTAGATGATCGCTAATTAGCTTGTCCATTGGACAATCCAAATCCTTGGACTTCTTTAAAAATTATTGTTTGTGGCAGATGGTGTCTAATCACGATCTGCTGTCAACAAACAATGATTCAGTATAAGGAGAGCGAGGGCATAACGATCACTCCTCCCTATACAGAGGGATACTAGCGAGCAGGCAATTGCCGGGAAGGGAAGATTTCTTCCCGACAATCTCCGGCATAATCAGGCTTTCTTATGCAGCCTTAAGCCTAATAATAGGTGCCACTTGTTGGTCTGTACAGATCACTTTACTGCAGTTATCTGCTTATCTGTCATTCTAATGCTGCCTGTAATGATATCACCCTTGTGTATAGATAAGACAGGATCCACCATTCACAACAGGTGATTGTTAAAGCTTTTTTATTATTTCCCTGAACAATAACCTCTGCACAGGTCACAAAGCATGCCTAGAAAAACTCTCCCATAGAAGTCAATGAGGTCTCCTCATGACCATTGTGTCTATGGACCATGGGGCTGCTGTAAAGCAATTCTTTAAATGCTTTACAAATGTTGTTAACAACAGCTCAGACAAGATGGCCGCCCCCATAATCATGTTTAGAAAATAGAATAAATAAATCTGCAATCAGAAAATAAAAACAGATGAAAAAATAGTGAAATGTGTAACGATCTTGTTTTAACTGGCAGAAAAAAAATCAGTGATGCATTCCCTTTAACTTCATGTCTATATAGTGTACCTGAAACTCTGTATCAGAAAAACTAAAATATGACCACTATCAAGACATATTAAAAAATAAATCAGCACAAAATGTTAGACCTAATAATGACATGGTGTTAAAAGGCGGACATTCGCTTTAAAGAGGTGTTAGAAAAGTGCCTAGAGTCTCCTTTGTATTTTCAGAGTGCAGACCTTTTAGCTGCTAGGGGGGCAGGGGGAGTCCCGATGGACCACTTGTTCTATACTGTACATGAAAACAGTGCATTTCCATGCAACCCCCACTTGGGGGAGCTCAGTGCAAAGAGATTTTTACAGCTTCCATTGCAGTCAGTAGTAACTGAATAAATTCCTATGCACTGAGCTCCCCCTAGTGGTGGCAGACACTGAATGAAGGGAAACACAGACATAGAGCTGTATGGATAGATGTATCATCTATGTATGTATGTATGTATGTATGCCAGTTGTGAGTAAATGCATTGCAAAGTATTGTGTTCTGAAAAAGCCTGATTAGACAAAATGCATTTCATTCTGATTTTTTTTTATATACAAGTAGATAGATATGGCAAAGATCATGGAAAGGAGGGCAACCAAACAGCACCATGTTCTTGGTGGAGAACCTGTCTCTAGGACCAGCACCGATCATGCAGGCACGCACACTGCCGCTCCATTCACTTCTATGGGACTGCTGAGATAGCATAGAGATGAAGGGAGCAGCATTGCACATGCCTGACCTGCTGCTCCATTCAATTTGGGGGGCCCTTTGGAGTATGGAGCCATTGGTCTCATGATCGGTGGAAGGACCCCCACCGAACTAATAGTTATCCCTCATCCTGTGGACTTGTACCCCTACAAGGTTGTGGTGGTGTTAACCATCCTCAGACGTGGGCTACAATTTAATCTTTGCTGTGGAGATCCATGAGCTTTATGGACTCCCCTGGCAAGGGATGATTGGAAGGTTACAGCCATGATTAGAGTTCCTAAATTGTATTGCTGCTACATACAATAATAGTTATAATAATGCCAAAATTAGATACATATAGAAAACAATCTATGTAGTAATTACGAGCTTAGAATGAATCATCTTTGTGGGAGAACACAGAAGAACGTACATCTGGACTGACTGCAATCTTCTTACAGTCAGCCGTATCCTCACCTGAACTAGAGCAGTCTGTAGCCTGTCCAGGACACCCCATATCTGCTAGATATGAGTAATTGTACAAGGGGAAAGATTTAATTGGAAGGAAACCTAATACGACCACTGTGCTCTTGTGATGAAGCCCCTGGACTCCACATACTGAAGTAACACTGAAGTCATTTGTCAATGAACATTTATGTAATTCAGCTATTCTGTGAGACCAGGTTCAGGCTTGGTTCAATTAAACAATAATGGCTACTAGTGCTAGTTACTATTATTTACAGAGAGCACCTCAAAAGTTAAAATTCAATAATCTATCTATCTATCTATCTCATATCAATCTATCTATCTATCTATCTATCTATCTATCTATCTCATATCTATCTTTCTATCTACCTTATATCTATCCATCTAGGTAGTAAAGGTTAAAAGGGGGACTTCGGCACAGCTCAACCTCCAGACTAGGGTGGTGTAGGAACTTTAATACTTTATTGGTACAAGAGTTACACGTTTCGGGCCATATTGGTTGAGGGATAATCTAAACCAGACAACCCTCTAGTTCAACCTGTGTGGGATCCAGCAGCATCTATGTTTTATATTGGTAATCGACTTTACAAATGCAATTTTTTTTCTCACTAACCTCTTGCAGCTCTCTGTCAGTTGTATCGGATTCATTGGTAAACCTCCTTCACCCACATATGTCACCTAGAGTACCACCCATACCTGCCTAACTGTAGTGAGAAAAACTGGATTGCTATACCCCTACTATGCTTTACTTAGTTGGGAAACCTGGTGCCCCTATACCTTCATGCTCCCATGTGGTGTGGTGAATTCTACTTCTCTACCAACATGGTGTCTGCGACTGAACCACCTCCTTGGTGCTGTGTTCCTTGAGGAATTTCCCAGGTATCATCATTGTATGTCACTATTGCTCCCCTTATGATATTAGCACAAAAATATAAAACTCTGGCAGGTTTGTAGAGAAAGAGACATTTTTGTATAATAAGATATATTACAAAATTTCTTATATTTGCTTGTATTTATGCAAAATACGTTAAAAGTACACAGTCTGTTGAAGTCCTCAGGTTGTGCTGTTCTGTTAGATTATTTATTTAAAGCTAACCTGTGGAAGGTGGACAGGCAAAAACAAAAAAAAAGACTGAAGTGGTAGCTGCAATTAACTATTTCTTTACTGTAGAGTATACAGCAAACAAAGTATAACCGTGCAACAGGATAAGCAACACTCCCAAATCAGGATTCAAGAGTCCCTGTGCCCTTGCAACTCCAGAGAGTACAGCAACAATCTATTGAACAGTTCATCAGTTTAACCTGGGGTTCAAACCATTGGATGTAGTAGGAGTCTCTGTACTTCCTTAGATATCAGTTATTCTCATGGGTTTCTCCTTCTCTTGGGTTTGTTCGCTGCATTATGTATGCTTTCCCCTGGCTGACCATCTCTTTCACTATAATAGAGCTTCTGTGACACTTGCCTACATGCACAGCACCTCTTGCGGCAAGCTGACTCCCTGTTTGCAAAGCAGTTCTTGTAGCCGGCTGTCTCTCTCGCAGAGGATGGATTTCTGCTCCACACACCACACACACACAAGTGACCTCAGGAACTAATATACACATAGTGCCTGAACAGGATTAGCTCTCTAGTGTCTTTGAGGACCTGTACAGCCTAGTCATGTGACCACAGGTCCTTCAACAGCTTCTACTTACATACATCTTTCTGTAGCTAACACCTGGATGGAAAGTATCTGGCATTTCACCAAAGTTTCTGATCACGCAGATGAAGTTTCTGATCTTATGACAAGGAGTTATCTTTTGTATCTGTTCCTGATAATGATCACTGCTCAGGACATGAATGCACAGCCATTTTGTTACCATACTACTACCTGTTTGTAGACTCCTAAAGATCTCTAGATAAGCATGGCCAAAATGCTTTCAAACTAGAATTGTCAGGTGTGACAACCGATATAGGAATCAATTGGAATTATTTGGAGTATCAATAGGAATCAATAGGAATTATTTGGAGTCGGGAAGGAATTTTTTTTTCTTCCCCTTAAGTGAGGAAAATTGGCTTCTGCCTCACAGGGGTTTTTTGCCTTCCTCTGGATCAACTTGTAGGAAACAGGCCGAACTGGATGGACAAATGTCTTTTTTCGGTCTTATATACTATGTTACTATGTTATGTAATTCTCATTTTCTTCAAAATCACCAAAATGCACAAATCCCTTCAAAACATCAAAGCAAAGGAAAAGTATGGTGAGTGCTATCATGACCGATTTCAGTCAATTCCCAGAGAAAATTTGAGAAACGCACCATTGTGAAGATACTCAGATTTTCCTTTGCATTCGTTTTTAGAAATGCCCTCCTGTGCCCAGACTTACATTGAAATACACAAAGCAATGGCTATTGTCTTGCAGCCAGATATATGTTGCTAATGATTCAGAAATTTAGTCATGCATTTTCAAGAATATATTTAACAATATTGTTAACCAGATAGTTACCGATATATCTTGTAAGTGCCTATACACCAAGAGAATGCCTGTTTGGTGCTGATATTATTCAACAGAGATATGGGATAGGCCAGTGGTGGCGAACCTATGGCACGGGTGCCAGAGTTGGCACTCAGAGCCCTCTCTGTGGGCACCCGCACCCTGGAAAAAGTCTACGGTGTACCAATATGTCATAGTTTTCCTGCCATTCATCAGCTCAAGCACACAATGAACAGCACAGGCAGCGCAATGAATATACTGGACTGTAGTATTCATGGTAAATTGCCGTGTTGGCACTTTGCGATAAATAAGTTGTTTTTGGGTTGCAGTTTGGGCACTCGGTCTGTAAAAGGCTCGCCATCTTGGGATAGGCAGAATAGGTAGTTGACTAGGGTGTGTTATGGAAGGGGGCTCAATGTACAAAGTTTAAAACAATGCTTTGATTTGAAATTTCCTTAGGGTAGGCCATGAATATATAATGGTTGGAGGTCTGATCCCTGAGATCATCACTGAAACATAATAAGCGGTACAGGCTAGAGCTCTGTCACTCTTAATGACAGGACTTTAAGACAAACTTAGTCGTTCACACGTCAGTGAATTATGTTCTTTTACTGTCCATGGTCGCCACTGACAGCTCACGTACCCACTGACTTTGAGGCCTGGACTACGCTGCAACTTTTTGTATTGAGACTGATTGATTTTACCTATTGAAATACAGCTGCAGTCCACAAGATTGCATTTAACTGAATACATTAATTTGGAATGCAGCTGCTGCAGAATCAATTAGTCTCACTACAAAACGTCGCAGTGTAGCCCAGGCCTCATGTGTGTATACCCACAACAGTGGTTTTCCATAGATCATGGGTCCGTGTTCACACCATGAAAGAATGCACTATTACGGATCCCTCATTCACATTATAGTCTACAGGTTTGTGAAAACCATGGACACAATACGGATGCCATCCATGTTTGGTCTGTGGTTTTCAGGGACCATTGGTAGGAGATGCTCTGGAAACTGATTTTCAGCTTAATAGTGTCAGTAGAATATGGATGTCACATGGAGGGCAAAAAAAACGGACACATGGACCAAACACGGATCCTTCACGACATCTTCACGGATGACCAACCGATCATCTAGTCAGGGATGTCATCACAGACATAGGTGTGTGAAAAAGGCCTTACTCACTTTGGTCATGCAACACTCAAGGTCCCAAAGTCACATTGTAATCGTGAATGTAATCACGCTACTAAATGCAAAGTGATGTGACTGACACAGTTGTGAAAGTAGTCCTAGCCTAATTTACGTGTCAGCTAGCTGCATTAAAGAGTCAAGGAAGTAGTTTTTTATTTCATTTACATTTTTCTTAATAAACAATGGTGGGCTTCATCGAATCGAGTTTTGGATAATAGATCCGAAGTGAATTCATTCTAACACTTGGTTTTAATGCTGTACGGAGACCTGCCTCTGTACAGAATTAAAATGTGTGGTATTTGCGGAGGTAAAAGTCGTTTCAGTCAAAGTTGCTTGAGACTTCAGGGAATGAATTCGGTATTCATTTTTACATCTTTAAAAACATTTAAAATTAGCAATCCGAAGTCAGGTTTGGTACCGGCTGGAACCTCGGTAACAAACCCAACTTCGTATAGCTATTTTAAATGTTTTTAAAGATGCAAAAATGAATACCGAATTCATTCCCCGAAGTCTAGAGCGACTTCGGCTGTAATGAATTTTGCCTCCACAAAGACAATACATTTTAATGCTTAACCGGGACAGTAATAAAATCGAAGTGCTTAACTGAATCGAATTCGGATCTATGATCCGAAGGTCAATTCGCTCAACGCAAAACAATGGCACACAAATAGAAAAAAAGGGTTAATTTTTTATTTCCACCTTTTTATGTGAAAGACAAAAAATTCTATTTTCTGTAATACTCTACTTAAAAAAAAAAAAACACATCAAAACAAAGGGCTTTTTTATTAGCAATTTTATAAATATTGAGGTTATCTGCCGTTGCTGATTTATTTGAAATACGATTTTCAATCAGAAAAAGCTTAGACGCTAAGCCAGAAGTATGTGGAACCATGTGCGCTATCACAGTCAGACATTGTGACCCTTATCTCCATCGATCTATACAAAACACAGGCCGGGGACTGCAACTGAGTTCATTAAAAAGTTATTTAATAAAGAATTTGAAACTATTTACAGAAGTAATGTTCCAAATCTGTGAATCTATGAATTGTTGGGTTCACACAAGTTCCTGCACATTAAAGCCGTCATAATACAGCTCCAAACCGTAGTGGAATATAAGAACCAGATGATTGAAGACTATATTTTTCTAAATTGAAGCAGTAGCTTAAAGTTTCCCCTGATCTCATGGGAAGAGTTTGTGTCTTGTGGGATGTGCAAGATACAAGAGAAATTCCACAAGCTCCTGGAAAATGGCTTGGAAGATTCTGTTATCCGCCTACATCGAAACCGCCTGTATGACATTTGAGATATTGCCGATAATTACGTTTTGGAATCAAAAGGAAATTTTTTGGTCGTTCCAAACACTTGGTTTACTTAATATGATAATTGCAGAGACTTGATTTATACGCAGTCATTGGTTTGTTTCCTATCAAGATATATCGTATTTCTTTCTCTGAAGTTGTCTATAACCGTGAACATATTGTCGTAGCTACAGCAGCCGCTGGTGAGAAGACAAATAGGGGTAATGTGAAGTCAAAATATATTATTCTAACGTTCGGTGCCATAATAGAAAGGGATGTCCACATCTTGTTTTTGTTTTATGGCAAGCGTATATCTTTGAATCCAATAAAAAAAGTATTGAAACGTATTGCTCGATGTAACCATGGGCTATAATTCGGAGAACGTAGTTCACAAGTGCCTTTTTTGTCCCTGTTTACATTTCTATAGATTTTCTTTTGAAAGACAGAATAGTGTAGCATACCACACGATTCTATCCTGTAAAAAAGAGTATAGAAACATATACTTTCTTCTTACTTTGTAGTCACAGAGGCAGCTGGAAATGTAAGACATTTCCATCCAATTAATTTTTTAAGTTTAGTACCTGAAGAAGTTCTGAACAACTTTGAAGTTGCATAAGTTTCTAAAAAATGGACACCAAAGTGTATAAACATACATTTAAAGGATTGGAACAAAGCAAAATCATGTGAACAGCTGCTAACGTGCAATGAACATAAAAATTAAAATGTGATTTTAAAAAGATGTTTCTAAATAAACAATAGAAAAAAAAAGTAACTATACATATGGAAATATGTAATATAATAAGATATAATAATATACAGTCTATGTGTAGAGAAATCATGCCATTCACTGGTACATTAAACTTGCGGCCTTTATTTACTCCATAGCAGGTAGGTAAAGATACACGTCTGGCGGCCACTGGCTGTTTCGCATACGCAGATGCTTTTACAGGGCTTTTCTAAAGTGGTTATGCAGCAAGCCCCGAGGAGGCGGTGGAAATGATGGGTGGGTATTGGTCCTGTTGAAGTTTTGTGTCACGGTGTACTCCCTCTGGCTGTTGCTCCCTGTGGTTTGATGTAGTGAAAATGTAGTATTGAAGAATGAGGCCAGAATTAAACATATAAAAGTCTTTTTTACCAAGTGGAATGTAGGACTTCAAATACATTCAATACCAACATAATTTGAAAGTAACCTTCTCTGGCACCAGTATATTATGGAAGCCATTTAGATGGCTACAATTTAGCATTTAGGTGGTACTGGCCTAGTAATGTTCTGGGTGATGGGTGTCTTAGCCGTAGTCCCTCATCTCACAGCAGTGTCTTCAAATGCTGGATTTAGCTGTTCACTCTGTTGTATCTCTTCTAAAGGATTCTCTTGAGGCTTAGGATAAGGTCGATTTCTCTAGAGAATCTGTAGCAAAAGCAGGAGCCCAGATGTGTGCTTTCTCTCCAGTCTGTAGCTACACATAAGCTCCCCCCACTGGCCAGAATCAGGACCAGCTCTCTCCTATCAAGGGGGAAGGAACAGGGTGGTTAGTCTTGTTCCTGTATAGCAATAACAGATGACAAGACAGGTGCACTCTGCAGTCTTACTAAGCCCTCAAACTGCTGTTAAAATTGATAGATTAGTCAACATGTCCTGCTATGGAGGACATGTCTAAGCCCGAGCACCACGCCAAGGTTTCTCAAGTAGCTCGGGACCTTAACACTCACCTACCTGTGCTGTATGGGCAATACCAGGGGCCAGTGGGCAAAATTACAGGAAAGTATAGGCCGACTCACAGCAGACTCCCCAGTTACCTCCAGCATGTGACCATGCCTGCAATGGGAGAAGGGAGAAGGCTGTGAGCCCCACCCAAGACTGGCTGATATGGCCCAGGCCTCACAGGTGCACCTAAATGTAGCCTGTGGATGGAAAACAGAATACATTTACATAGGAGTTTATACACCTCCAGACAACTCAATATACAAAACAACTGAAAGGTGGCATGAAGCAGGATGTGCTCAACCCAAAAGTGCAGTTGTGCATATATATACAGCGGAGCAGATCCTGCACTTGTGACCCGTTGCTAATGGCAAAAATGCATACGGTGGAGGATGCCCGCAGCGGACCACAAGTACCACAATAGACATCCTACACAAGATGGCAATTGTGTGGATGTGATAAATAATATAAAAATATAGCAATAACAAATGACAAGACAGGTGCATTCTGTGGTCTTACTAAGCCCTCAAACTGATGTTAAAATTGAGAGATTAGTCAACATGCCCTGCTGTGGAGGACATGTCTAAGCCATTGCATGCATGGTTACATGCTGGAGGTAACTGAGGAGTTTGCTGTGAGTCGGCCTAAGCTTGGCTTAGCTCTCATATGTTTTAAGTCCTGTTCCCCTGTTCCCACAGTATCAGCAGCATAGCCAGTTCCCAAGCTGACCATTAGTGTTGAGCGAAGTGGGCTTCGGATCCAAGATCCAAAATCGCTTTGTTCAAAACTTAGTTTGAATGCTGTATGGAGACCCATAATTGTATTATTGCAGTATTACTTTTGCTTTAAAGGGGTTGTCTGAGTTATATAAGTTTATGCCCATGTGCCTTATACCTATCTAATAATACTTTTGTAATTTACATTTTTCTTGTATAAAACCAGGATCCTGCAGGGCTAATGCGTGTCACGTAACCCGTGACATCATCCACCTGGCTTCCTGTGCTGACGTTTCGCGTACAGGCTTATCCCTGCCTTAGGGAGTGGCCCGGCTCTGTACACGAAATGCCTGGGTGACCGCCCCCCTCTCCCCCTGTATCTGGCTACCGGCCGGCTCCTGTGAAGGATCACGCATGTGTGATCCTTACCATTGCCGGCAGCCCTTTGAAAACACCAGAGCCCTGCCCCACTGGCGATCAGAACCCAAAGCCAACTCCCCCCAGACAACCACATACAAGTAAAGCCTTGCCCAGGATTAAAGCTATATATAGCTGACATATATATATATATAGATTTGTATATAGAGATATGCTGCTCTATATCTCTATATTCATATACAGATGAAACTCAAAAAAATTAGAATATCGTGCAAAGTTCATTTATTTCAGTAATGCAACTTCAAAAGGTGAAACTAATTTATGAGATAGGAATATGCAAAATAAATGTGGAGCCCCAGTTATGGGTCTACAACACAATGAAAGCCAGATATCCCTCAAAGGAAGGAAAACCAAGCAAAGGGGTGTCTCCATTACAGAGATCACCAAATCCACCATATTAAGTGGCCCCTATGTCAAGATCCCGCTTTTTTACAAGCTTTAAGGATGTGACAGGGAAAACCTAAGCTGGGTATCCATCCACAGACAGCTGTTTCGGGATGTTGCCCCCTCATCAGTGTGGAGTAGGATTCTGGCTAACCGGGAGCAATGCCTCGGAGACTACTCAAACACAACAATAGCTGATCTCAGGGAGACCAGCTACAAAAAACACCGCAGAGCCTCACTTAAGAGTCTCAACACAGCAATCCGAAGTGCAAAGTTCCCTGGGAAACAGGAATATGCAAAATAAATGTGGAGCCCCAGTTATGGGTCTACAACACAATGAAAGCCAGATATCCCTCAAAGGAAGGAAAACCAAGCAAAGGGGTGTCTCCATTATAGAGATCCCAAAGCCGCCCGGCAGCTAGGTAACTCTACCTTCTGTCCTTCTAATGTAGTGGGAGCTGTCCCTGGGGGGATGGGGCTGTCACAAGGGGATATAAGTAGAGGATTGGGGCACCTGTTATGTAGCTTGGCTGGTTGGATGTCTGGGCTGGGGGTCACTGGTGCTTCTCCACTCACGGCCTGGGGTGTTGGATCTGGGGGAGTGGGGGTGCCTGGGGGTGCTGGGGGGTCGGTGGATGCAGCGTTGGGGGGCCCGCAGGTTGGGGACAATAGCGGCAGCAGCGGGATGACAGGTTCACAGGTGGCACCTCAGAGGGCGGTTGCTGGTACAGGAACGGCGGCTGGGGGTGGCG
This sequence comes from Bufotes viridis, assembly GCA_033119425.1. Classification (NCBI taxonomy): domain Eukaryota; kingdom Metazoa; phylum Chordata; class Amphibia; order Anura; family Bufonidae; genus Bufotes; species Bufotes viridis. The sequence goes on along the minus strand of CM065592.1, from coordinate 417,810,625 downwards.
GGGTGCTTGGGGGGTCTGAACCGGTGGTGGGTGCACAAGTAGGCACGGGGGTGACGTCTGCAACGGGAGTGTCGGTGCAGACGCAGGCGGGTGGTGAGGATGATAGGGTCAAGTTTACGTTTGTTTTGAGGGGCCCCTTGGAGCGCATTTAAAACAGGACGTGCAGGATCGCATCTGGAAGGGTGAATATGTGGAAATTTTTTCCCTGCTTCCCCTTGAGAGGTTCAATTTAGAGAGGGCAAAGAAGGATGACGGGAAAAAAGAGGAGGATGAAAAGCGGAGGTATCGCTTAATACCGCGCACTTTTTCCAACTGGCTTCAAGCCTTCGCGATATTAGCCAGTGTCATTGGGGAAAAGAAGCCGGAATGCTGCTCAGGTTTATTCTGTTACATGGATACAATTGGTGAGGCCTACCGTGTGTACGGGGGCACGGGCTGGCTCCGCTATGACGAGCAATTTCGGCAGCGAATGGCGGTGCGTAGTAATATCCGTTGGGACCATAAGGACATTGGCTTATGGATGCGGGTAATGGCGCCAGTTAGGACGGGGCAGCCCTTTCGGGGGGAGGCGGCTGGTCCTGGCCAGTCAACATTTGCCACTGCGTCCGCAAAAGGATTGTGTTTCCTGTTTAACGAAGGAAACTGTAAATTCGGAGCAAAATGTCGTTTTAAACATGAATGCTCGTCATGCGGGGGAAACCATGGTCTCAACCGGTGTTTTAGGGCCGCCAGACAAAAGGGGGGAGACACGGGTGGAAAAGGGTCGGACACCAGTGCTGGTGGAAAGGATGGCACCTTTTCTAAATAGATACCCCAATAAAAGGGTTGCGGAATTTTTGAGGAGGGGATTTTCTGAAGGTTTCTATATCCCTTCCGTGCTGCTGCCTGGAGTTTTAGTTAAGAAGAATTTACGTTCAGCCTTGGAGCACCCTGAGGTAGTTTCGCGGAAGTTGGCGAGGGAAGTGGCCCTGGGCCCATGGACGGCCCATTTGTGGAGCCGCCTTTGCTGGGTTTGAGGATATCACCGCTAGGTCTAGTTCCCAAAAAGGAGCCGAATTCTTTCCGGCTCATCCATCACCTTTCGTACCCGAAAGGGGCGTCGGTCAATGATGGTATCGATCCGGACTTGTGTTCGGTGGTGTACACATCGTTCGACGCGGCTGTAGCTTGGGTCCAGCGTTTGGGGAGGGGGGCCTTGTTAGCCAAAACAGACATTGAGGCGGCGTTTCGGCTCTTGCCGGTCCATATAGATAGCCTGCATTTGCTAGGGTGTTTCTGGGAGGGGGGTTACTTCGTGGACAGGTGTTTGCCGATGGGCTGCTCCGTGTCCTGTGCATACTTCGAGGCATTTAGCTCCTTTCTGGAATGGGTGGTGATGGACGTTTCTGGTTGTTCCTCCATTATCCACTACCTCGATTACTTTTTATGTCTGGGTCCGGCTGGTTCAAGGGTTTGCGCATTATTGTTGAACACGTTAAAGTCAGTTTTTCACTCTTTTGGGGTACCGTTGGCAGAGGACAAAACAGTGGGCCCGACAACGGAATTGAGTTTTCTTGGGATTGTACTGGACACTGAGCGGTTGGAGTGTCGCCTGCCAGAAGACAAGTTGGTGGATTTGAAGTCGGCAGTGGACAGGGCCCTAACGGCAAAGAAGATTAGGTTAAAAGATTTGCAGTCATTGTTGGGAAAGCTCAATTTCGCCTGTTGTATCATGCCCATGGGGAGAATTTTTTGTCGACGCTTGGCGGGGGCTACGGCGGGGGTGACGGCCCCGCATCATTTTATTCGGCTGCAAAAGGAGTTAAAAAGGGATTTGGCAGTCTGGGCGGAGTTTTTGGATCAGTACAATGGGAGATCGTTGATGTTGACGGAGGTGGGAGACACTTTCGATTTTGAACTTTTTTCGGACGCGGCCGGTGGATCTGGTTTTGGGGTTTACTGTCATGGGCGATGGTGTGCAGGGGGGTGGCCGGCTTCCTGGGCGGAGCGGGGTTGGACGCGGAATTTAGTTCTTTTGGAGTTATTTCCCATTGTGCTGGCTCTAATCCTGTGGGGCGACCTTTTCAGGGACAAGAAGCTACGTTTCCATTGCGATAATTTGGGAGTCGTGGAAATCATAAATAGCCTAACGGCATCTTCCCCGCCTGTTATCCGTTTGTTGCAGCATTTTGTATTGTGTTGTTTAAAGCTGAATGTCTGGATTGTGGCGGAACATTTGCCGGGGGTTACTAACTGTATTGCGGATGCCCTTTCTCGTTCGCAGTGGGAGCGGTTCCGTCAGCTGGCGCCGGAAGCGGAGCACAGGGGTTGGGACTGTCCGGAGTCCATGTGGGAGCTGTTGGAGGAACCGTAGGTCGGTTGCTGCAGGAGTCCTTGAGTGCCGGTACTTGGGTGGCATACGGTACGGCATGGCGGGAGTGGCAGCAATGGTGTGAGGACCTAGGGGTCCCAGCGAACGAGGATGAGGTCCCGTTACTACTCTTCTTAGGGCATGTAAAGGAATCTGGGTGGTCTGTCTCGCGGGTTAACAAGTGGATTGCTGGGGTGGCATTCGGTTTTAAATTGAGACAATGGCCTGATTTTACCAAAGCATTCTTGGTTAGGCAGGTGCTCAGGGGGTGGCGGCGAGGGTATAGGTCGCATGACCTGGCGCCGCCCAGTTTCCTTCCAGCTCTTGTTGCAGTTAGGTAGCCAGTTGGAAATTGTCTGTCACACTGTTTGGGAGGTTAGGTTGTTTCGGGCAGCGTTTTCATTAGCCTTTTTTGGGGCCTTTAGGTTGGGAGAATTGGTTTGCAATAGTGTCAGGACGGTGGGAGGGGGTTTATTGTGGGATGATGTGACGTTATATCCAGATAGGTCAGTCATTAGGATTCGGAGGTCTAAGACAGACAGGGAGGGGAGAGGGTGCTATGTGCGGCTTTTTGGCATACCAAATTGCCAGATGTGCCCTGTTTTGTGCCTGCGGACATATGGTGAATGGGTGAGGGATAAGAGCGGCCCGCTATTGGCACATGAGGATGGAACTTATTTATCCCGGTATCAATTTGTGGCGGTTTTTAAGCGTTGCATACTCAGGCTGGGTATGGCAGCTGACACGTTCACGGGCCACTCATTCCGGATTGGGCGGCAACTGAGGCCACGCGGGCGGGCCTGAGTGACGAGGTCATCAAGCGCATAGGCCGATGGGAATCGGTTCGTTTTCGTTCTTATGTACGGGTGGGCCTCAATTAGTGTTCCTGATATTCATGTATTCTTGTTGTTTTGTTTTGTCTTCTCAGGCGGCAGTCCGGCTTTGGTTTGGCTGCTAGGCCATTCCTTCGTTTTTTGGGGTGCGCTGAGGGCAGATGTGCGCCCTGATGGTCGGCAGTTGGGCTTTCACAGGGAGGTGGCGGAGGTTCGGTGGATCGGGGTAAGAGGCATGATGTGGGGAGGGGTGCTGAGGGAGGTCAACAGGTATGTCCGATTGACCCGTCCTCCGGATGTGTTGGTCCTGCATGCCGGCGGCAATGATCTGGGTGTTAGGCCGGTTCGCGAGTTAATTCGCGACATCAAATTTGATTTTCTACGCCTCTGGTCTTTATTTCCGGGCACTGTTACGGTCTGGTCAGACATAGTTCCCTGGAAAGTGTGGCGGGGGGCACGGTCCATGGACAGGGTCAATAAAGCACGGATTAAAGTTAACCGGATGGTGGGGAAATTTATGGCTCGCAATGGAGTGGTCGCAGTGCGACATTTGGAATTGGAAAAAGGGGTCGGGGCCTTTTGGAGGGCCGATGGAGTGCATTTGAACGCCATTGGCATTGACCTGTGGTCGTTGGGTTTGCAGGAGGGAGTGGAGCGAGGCCTAGGTTTGTGGAGGGACGCTCAAGCCTGAGGGGGGTCAGGTTGCGCGTCAGTGGCGGGAGGGAGGTCCTCGAAGTTGGTGCCACAGATGCTTCTGGAGGATGGGAGGGCCTCAGGGTGGGGGCTGGACTCCCAGGTGTGGTATAGTTGGAGGTTGGACAAGGCGTCCGTCAGTGGTCTCGGAGCTGGTGTTCACGGCTGGAGGCAGGACGTATGGGACCGTTGCTAAGGAAGGAGGTTTTTACAAAAGTTGTGGCTTCGAGGACCTCCCACCGTTGTGGGGTACTTGGTACTGTGTTGGTGAATAGTGTAATATTATAGATATGTAAGTTACGGTTATGCTTACTATACGTTTATGTTTAATTAATAAAACGGCTGCTGTGGCCATTATATCCGATCTTGGTCTCTGTGTCATTATTGGAAGGGGTCAAAAAAGAGTGTGGGGAATCAGTTGTGGTATTTCCCGGGTTAGTTAGACAATAACCTGGTCAAGGGAGGCTGTACTGGGGGGGGGGGGAACCCACCCCCCTTTAAGGGAGGCCGACATGACGGGGTTTTGGCTACAGCAAGGGAAGCTAGACTGGTGGGGGTTAAGTAAAGGTCAGGGTTGGATAGTGTGAGGAAGGGGGGAGGAGTTGGGGAGGCGGAAAGAGGTTATATAAGGTGGGGTCAGCGGGGCCATCTTAGTTGGTGTGAGCCAAAGAGAACTCCCGCCCACCCGCCCTGGTGGCTGTGTGGATATAAAAAAAAAAACTATTAAAATAAAAACCAAAATGACACAAAACGAATATATATAGATATTGTTGGTTTTGCCCTTTTCTACTTACCTTTTGAGCATAGAAAAGGGGGGCTGAGGGGTTGGGTCATTATTGTCGCGGCAGTCGGGGGCGGGAGGGAGGTCCTCGAAGTTGGTGCCACGGATGCTTCTGGAGGATGGGAGGGCCTCAGGGTGGGGGGCGGGGCTGGACTCCCAGGTGTGGTATAGTTGGAGGTTGGACAAGGCGTCCGTCAGTGGTCTCGGAGCTGGTGTTCACGGCTGGAGGCAGGACGTATGGGACCGTTGCTAAGGAAGGAGGTTTTTACAAAAGTTGTGGCTTCGAGGACCTCCCACCGTTGTGGGGTACTTGGTACTGTGTTGGTGAATAGTGTAATATTATAGATATGTAAGATACGGTTATGCTTACTATACGTTTATGTTTAATTAATAAAACGGCTGCTGTGGCCATTATATCCGATCTCGGTCTCCGTGTCATTATTGGAAGGGGTCAAAAAAGAGTGTGGGGAATCGTTTGTGGTATTTCCTGGGTTAGTTAGACAATAACCTGGTCATGTGTAACCTCATCTTTCACCACAAGTAATACAACTCTATTGCTGGGCTGCCATGGGGTGGCTGTGATGTGGTGGTCACAACCTCGGCCACCAGCCACAACCAATTTTGAAGATAATACCTTTGCTAATCAGCAAATTTGTGTGGCAATTGGTAACCACGTGTCGGTGGGGTAGCAGCCACTGCATCGCAGTCACCCTGTGGAAATCCAGCCTATCTATGAATGCAGCAATCTTTAGCTAGACTAACTATCTAGGCGAGGTGTACACTGGGGGGTTTCACATGCAGCCAAAGCACTGGCCACGAGCCACAGTTAATGGCAGCATGATTTTGAAGGTAAGAACTCAGTTTTCAAAAAAAAAAAAAAATATATATATGGCTTGACAAAGACCGCATTGTGCGGTTGAAACGTTGCCGTCACTGGGTTAATAAACTCTACACGGATTTCTGAAAGGAGTGCTGCCGTCCCTTTTTTTTTTTTGAATATATATATATATATATATATATATATATAATATATATATTCAGCTCACCATTAGTAGATCCATTACCACCATCCTATAATCCACTGTGCTCGGAAAAATGCCATTTTGGCTATAGAAGATCTTGCAGGGAAAAATAGAATTTCAAGCAAGAACCAGTGCACTTTGGTTCCAAACATGTAAGCAGTTTTTTACTTTTATTTAGGAATGTGTCTTTTGAATGTAATGATAATAAAATTGTGATATTTAATATTTTTCCACATGATTTCGGGAACTGCTATTTTTCCCTGCAAGACTTTAGCTTTACCAACCAAATTGTGTGGGGTTTCGGCCGCATGTGGCAGCCTGCCCGTGTGTACCCGGCGGTAATGCATTAAATACAAACTTTAAATTGACACTTAAGTATCTATCTTCTCCTCTTTCCAGGCATGAAACAAAAGAGCATGTTATTTTCAGGAGAAAACAGAAAAGCAAATTAACTTTAACAGGAGCAATGTATTTTGGGCCGCAGGTTTCAGCAGCTGAACACTGTTTATTTCATTAGAGACAATACAATGGTAGCTCCACAGCTGCAGGATACAAAGGAAAAGTCATGTCTCAAGTCATCTTCATTAATCAATTTACTTTTCCGGCTGAAGAAATGTGTATTGGCAAGCATTAAGAAATTTTCCCCAAAGTGTTAGTAAAACAGAACTCACACCTCTATCTGTAAGAAAGTATGTGTTATTTTTTTTAACAATATCGAATGTGAGAGAATAGCTTGTTTCTTCATAGATGAATGTTCTTGTTGAACTTCTACTGAGTTTTAAAACTTGAGATGTGGAAGACAACAATATGCCTAAATAATAACCCATCAACGCTACAAATATATTTGCATTCAATCAGTTGATGTTGCTATACTGCTCATGGTTGATGCAGTTGCACCAAGGCCCAGGGCTGGCATATAGGGAGGGCACAATGGGCGACTGTTCCAGTGCCTTCACCACCTTACATAACTAACAGGTCCTAACTACCCAAGCTCCCCAGACTGGCATTTATCAATCTGCAGTATCCACCTATCTCTTACATATCTATCTATATGACTATTTAAGTAGGCAAATAAGGCCTACAGACTTATGAAGACCCATGAAACCCTCATTCATGAAACTGAGGATCCTTTTATGGCTGTTTGAAGACTGTATCTAGCCAAAAAGAGGTGGAGAGGCATGCGTGTGGTTCTTACTTCCCTATAAGACAGTCACTGTCTGGCTATCTTTATAACTCACATAGGTTTCAGTGGTTCCAGCACGAGTGGCCTTATTTCCTGTATGTGGCTATTCTAATGGTCAGGTTGGATCTGGATTTCAGAGTTGGGATAGGAGCCTCCTGTAACCTTATTCCAGCCATATCCCAGCTCTAGTGCCAGAAAGGTCCAAAAACTCTTCTGCCGAGTACGAAGATAGTAGAACTATAAACTGACAATACAGGGCTCAAATAAGGTTGTTGAAGACTCCTGGGCAAAACAATGGTGGTGGACCCTCCCCAGTATGATAGAATACATGTGCTGATGTCAACAGATCAAAAATGAAAATCTAATAACCCATGTATGCGTTGGGGGGACCAAGGATTAGCATGTAGGATTTTAACAGGAAATAAGCAATATTCTAGCTGCTGCACTTAGCACTATCTTTCCATTACAATACAATGGACCACTGGATTTTTTCAGTTAAATATGTAGGTATCTGAGTTATTTACAAGTAGAACAGAGCCCCAACAATTAATAATAAAAGTTGCGTGTTTCTGGGAGTGTCTAGAAAAAGTTGGAGAGAGCTTGGTGTTGCAGGCCCCCTGGGGCATATGCAGGGCCGGCGCGTCCTATACGCGGAATAGGCAGCCGCGTAGAGCGCCCCCTGGGAAGGGGCGCTGCTAGGAGCGCCGGCCCCGCCTCATGCTGCAGCCGCCCGAGCGCTCTGAATTGAGCCTCAGGCGGCTGCAGCACTGCCCGGGCTGGTGCGTCCATGAGGGCGCACCGCCCGGGCGCAGCATGAAGAGAGGAGCTGGCAGGAGGGAAGCGCTCAGCGCTCCCTCCTGTCACTCCATTGTAGCGTGGCTGAGCTCTTTAAGGTCCGCGGGTACAGGAGCATCTGTCTCCTGTAGCCGGCCGGACTGACATGAAGTGCGCACACAGTGTGCACTTCATGTCAGTCCCCTCGGGTACAGGAAACGAAAGCTCCTGTACCCGTGGAGCATAAAGAGCTCGGCCACGCTACACCAGAGGTGGGGGTGGTGGGAGAAAGAGAATGACAAGGGGAGGGGGGAGAATGACAAGGAGAGGGGGGAGAATAAAAAGAGGGGAAAGAGAATGACAAGGGTAGGGGGGGAGAGAGAATGACAAGGGGAGAAAGAGAATGACAAGAGGGAGAAAGGGAATGACAAGGGGGGGGGGGAGTGTGAAGAATGACAAGGGGGGGGTGAAGAATGACAAGAGGGGGGAGAGAATGACAAGGGGGGGGGGAGAGAGAACTGGCATTAGTTAAAGGGGTTCTGCAGTTTGTTACAACTGATGATCTATCCTCTGGATAGATCATCAGCATCTGATCGGCCGGGGTCTGACACCCGGGACCCCCGCCGATCAGCTGTTTGAGAAGGCAGCGGCGCTGCAGGTGCGGCCTTCTCTCTGTTTACCGCAGGCGCAGTGACGTCACGACTAGTATCACTGGTCTTGGCGGGGTTAAGCTCTGTTCACTTGAATGAAGCTTAGCCCCGCCCAGGCCAGTGATACTAATCGTGACGTCACTGTGAGAAGGCTGAGGCGCTACTGCCAGCGCAGCTGTCTTCTCAAACAGCTGATTGGCGGGGGTCCCGGGTGTCGGACCCCTGCGATCAGTTTAAATAAACTGCAGAACCCCTGTAATATGGCAGATCATATGGGTGGGGCATTGTGATGTCACATGGGGGGGGGGGGCAAACTTTTCTTTTGCCTAGGGCGGCAAAAATCCTTGCACCGGCCCTGGGCATATGCTACCTATAATCAGCACCTCAACAGTATAAAAATATAAAAATGTATAAAAGTATAAAAATGTAGGTGCGTCATTTTCTGGATATATGATTGACTGTAATGTTCTAAATCTCCAGGTAATGCCAAGCAAAGTCAACAGGAGGCAACATTTTCCTTTTCAAAGGAAGGAAAATGCCAGTTAGGGAGACAGCTTTTCATTAAGAATCAACATTTTTTCATTTAAATAGTTCCTTCAAGTATTTTAGTCTTCAAAAGAATGTATGTTGTATTTTATCACTTTCCTGGGCTGACTTATTGGAGAGACACTAGTAGGGTCATTTGTGGTAGCCACAATGGAATGGAGTGTAGTGGTAAAAAAAAAAGGTAACAAACTATTACAATCTCCAGAAAGTGATGAAGTATAGCCCCTCTGTCAAAGACCAAATGAGGTCATGGAGCTGTCCCCATGTCACCTTAATTGTGTGTAGATTACATACTGTTACAACCTGAATGATCTAGGCCTCCAGCAGTAGAATAGAGCTGTTGTAAGCTTATCCAGCCTGATGATAATAATGAGATGACTCTGCACATATCGTTCCAGTCTATACAGCAAAGGTGAGAAGTAAGCTGAAATACTGTCATCCTATTGTGACTGCTTTAGTATAACAACTGGAATATTTAAAAGATAATTTTACATAACAAACCCACAACATGCATTGCTGATGTGACTTGACCACCAACAATCAGAAGTATGAGCTGAGGGCAGCAGCTGGAATATTACAAGAACATTTGTTCTGTGTCATAGTTTATTTAGGAAGCACGATTTGGCCTTTATACATTTTATTCATTCAGAAATAGTCCTGAGGGTTTCATGATCTTACAACATTCATTATATTAACATATGTTTTATTTCCTACTTACTGAGGTCACATCTCCACCCATGTTCGCTAGTGGATAGGACCAGCGGATGATCTGTAAGGTCTCTATGGCTGCTTAATCAGTTTGCTGGTGGCTAGCAGAACGACTTTATACTCGGCCGTCTTCTGGGAGAGCCACTTATTCTTAACATCTAAAAGTAGTCAAGTAAATGAGACATTGCTTTGGTTACTGAGCATGGGAGCATGACTAGAGATAACAGGAACATTTTGAAGTGCTGCATTACATCCCATCCCCCACGCTTGCTGTATAGAAAATTCACTTTTTCTGTAATTTTATCATCGGTGCAAGGCCTCTTGCACACGACCGTATGGCTTTTTCAGTGTTTTGCAGTCCGTTTTAAACGGATCCGTTTTTTTGTTTCAGTAGTGTTTCCGTTCGGTTTTGCCGTTCGGTTTTTCCATTTGCGATCCTTTTTCTGCGGATCGCAAACGGAAACAGAAGCATACAACAATGTTTAAACAGTAAGTACATTAAAAAATTGGGCTGGGCATAAAATTTTCAATAGATGGTCCCACAAAAACAGAATGGATACGGAACCATTGACTTGAATGGTGCCACGGAACGTGATTTGCGGGCAATAGAACAAAACGGAAATATGGAAACATAATGCATAAGGTGTACCTTGCGTTGTTTTTGCAGACCCATTGAAGTGAATGGTTCCGCATACGGACTGCAAACAGAATCCGCAAAAATGGAACGAAAACGTTTGTGTGCAAGAGGCCCAAAGCTCACTGGTCTTGGAGATTGCTGAACGGAATGGGAGCGACTACATGTGCATTTTTGATGAGCTTGTTTGCAAACCCTGATCTGCAATTAGGCTATGCTCACACATGGTGTGAATGTTTGCCACCACGGATTTGCATACAGAAAATCCACAGCAAGCTACAGTACAAAAAACTGAGAAAAAAATAAATAAACCCACAGTGTACATTGGCCTGCAGTGCAGATTTTAAATCTGTAGTACCGTATTTTGATTTATGGTGCAGATTTCCACCCTAAATTTCAATTTGCAGTGCATCAAGATAAATCCAATACAAAGCCACAGCACAAATCACAAAAAAATCCACAGCAGAATCATGGTAAAATTAGCAGCAGAAATTCACCCTGAGCAGTCGTGCGGCACTTGCGAGGCGGCCGTGTCAGCTCTAATTAAAGGGACCTGTCATCAGCTTTATGCTGCCCATACTAAAGGCAGAATAAAGTAGAGACAAGTGAGTTGATTTCAGCGGTCTGTCATTTATAAGTAAGTGGTTGCCGAGAACCAAAATCACAATCCTTGCAGACTGGGCCTGGAAAAGAGTCCCGACCACCTGAGAAGAGTCATGGTTATTCATAAATTCCTACTCTCCTGCCCACCTGCTGATGACTGACAGGCTTCTCCCTAGTTTTCTCCCTTTCTCTCTAGGAGAGAACTGCCAATCATCAGCAGATGGGTGGGAAAGCAGGAGATTAGGAATAACCAGGACTCTTCTCAGGTAGATTTGACTCTTTTCAAGGCCTGGGCTGCAATGATTATGATGCTGGTTCTCGGCAACCACTTACTTTTAGCTCATGAGTGATACACCGCTGAGATCAGCATTTCTGTCACTATTTTATGCTGCCCTCAGTGAGATCAGCATAAGGTTGATGACAGGTTCCCTTTAAACTAATGAAGACTGCATTGTTCAGGGGGTCTGTATTGTTAATGGCAGCTTCAATACTGCGCTACCACTGGACGGAGCAGTCTTCATTAGTTCACTCAGAATCAGCTGAGGCCCATACGGCCACACGGTACTGGAACGCAGCGTGGCCACTTTGCAAGCACGATGCAACAGCGCTTTGTGGTCATATTCTAAGGGTATGTCCACCCGTGGTAGATACGCAGGAGATGTGCCGTCAAGGATAATCATGCAGCAAATCTGCAGTGTTTTACAGTACCAGCAAAGAAGATGAGATTTTAAGAAATCTCTTCAACATGCTGCATAAAGAATCTGCAGTGTAAAAAATCCACAGTGTAAGTTGATCCCTAGCGTACATCTGCATGGGAAGTAAAATACGGCAGATCCATGGAAAACCAGCACTCAAATCCACACCACAGGGCAGTTTATGCTGCAGGTTTGTTCAAGTATTCACTCGAATGGGACTGAGCTGTACCTAGGCCACGTGACTGATGAAAATGACGTCGCTGGTCAATGGCTTTAAACTGGTCGTCGGCGTAGGTGCTCAGTGTCGCACCCCTGCCAATCTGATACTGCTGACCTATCCTCAGTACTCTTAAATCGCGAATATTCTAATCGCTAATTTTTATCGCGAATATCGGCACTTCGAGAATTCACGAAGATCTAGAATATAGTGCTATATCTTCTTAATCGTGAATATTCTAGTTTTATTTTTTCCATTAGTACCCTCACTGCTTCTTGCTCGTGGGCCAAGGATAAGGCTGCAATATCTTTGACTGAGCTTAGCAACATCCCTAGCAACCAATAGGAAAGTTGCCTACCCCTTACTATATAGGAAACTCCCCATCAGCCATTTTCTGCAGTTTTTTGCAGTTCTGAGCTAGAGAGCAGTGTCATTGCTGTGCTCTGTGCTTTGCTGAGTCATCGGGATCCTTATTCAATTACATTAGATAGTTATCTCATATATATAATACAGATAGTTAGTCAGAGATAGTCAGTGTAGGTTAGATAGTGATATAGTGTAGCGGATAGGTTCCAGTGCAGGGTGTTAGGTAGTGTGATAAGAATTACTGTGCTGTGATAGGTATTAGTGTCTACCAGTTGAAAAATATAGCAAAAATGAGCCACGCCTGTATGCAATACGTGCATATTACATTGCCGATTTTCGCAATCAAGAAAATAATGACTGGAGATCATGAATTCTAGAATTTGCTAATTTATGGCGAATATTAGGCCAAAAATTTGCTAAATATCACGAAAACGAATATTGCCTATGCTGCTCAGTCATCACTAATCCTCAGGATATCTGAATCTCAGAGAAACCCTTTGAGTGCTTGAAAACTCTTTTGATAAGATCTTGGCCTTGTTGCAAAATCTGAAACAGAGCCTGCCAGCTACGTTTCCCATTTATGCTGGCGTTGTCTTCTGTGACATGCTACCTTCACAGACGGATTGTGAATGACATGTCATTCAGAGAGTGGCTGTCTGAAATCTCTGATGTATTGTCAACTTTAGCTCAGCTGTGAACCTAAACCATCCAAGTACCTACTGCTCAGACTTCCTCAACCAATGACCCACAAGTTACATGTGGCTGACAGGCCCCCTGCATATTGTTCTCAGGCTGGTGGTGGTAACTCTTAATACTATTTTACCTAGTGGCATCAGGAATTTCATAGTAGTACTTGAACTTGATAATATGGGGGATATTTATCAAACTGGTGTATAGTAGAACTGGCTTAGTTGCCCATAGCAACCAATCAGATTCCACTTTCCGAAGGCGCGGTCAAAAATAAAAGGTGGAATCTGATTGGTTGCTATGGGCAACTTGGCCAGTTCTACTTTACACCAGTTTGATAAATCTACCCCTATAGTCATTTCTTGCACGCCTTTCCGCTCCATGATGTAATAGAGCATCATTGTAATTGTTTTCTTCCCAAGGACTGTCCTACTATACTATAAAGGAGCTGTGACTTCAACTTCAGCAGTGGGGCTGCCAACTGTTACTAACAGCAGTCATCCTGCTGTAACTGCCAGGACTGGCGATAATTCCAGTCCAAGCCATTTAACCTATTAAGTCAAGTGACCGTGGCATCAGGGGCATAGCTATAGGGGTCGTAATGGCAACCGGGCCTCTAAACCAGGGGAGCCCACAGGTCTGCCGCACTGCCAATGATATATCGCCATTCTCAGGCGATACAGTTAGATGCTGCAGTGGGGCACGGCAGCAATGTCTCTCTGCCCTGCCGTTACCTCTCATGGGCTTTAGGCCGGGCAGAGTACAGCTCAGGAAACAGGCCAGAAGAGGCCTGCACCGTATCGCTGACAGCAGCATGGAGGTAAGTATCTGAGTTTATTGTTTTTTATTTAGCACCATGCTGTTGGGCCACCATTGGAGGGAAAGGTGCACTATGGTGGCATCTACTGGGAGGACTAAATAGGGGCATTTTGTACTGGCAGACATTTAGGGGCATGTTCTTGCACTTTCACACATTATAGGGGTACTTTTGGGACATTGGCTCTACTGGGGGCACTAAGAGGGGGATTTTGTGTACCGGAACACAGAAGTGGGCAATTTTTGCACTGGCACGCATTATAAGGGGGTATTTTTTTGCACTGGTGCACATTGTAAGGGGGTGTTTTTTGTACTAGTTCAGCTAGCTCCCATGAGAGCCGGTGAATAGGGTTGTAATGTCACAGTGTCCTACCTCAGGCCGTCGCTCCCTGGGGTCTGTTGCAGTGAAAGTTATAGCACTGAACAAAGAGGCCAAAGTTGAATGAAACAAAGTCCTTTTTACTAAGTGCAACATAGATCTTGAAATACATACAGTAGCAGCAGGTTTTAGTGCAATTCTTCTCTGGCACCAGCAAAGATATTGAGGCAGGTTGGTTGGTGGCATTTCAATCCTTAAAGAGAACCTGTCACCAGGAAATTCACTGATAAAGCAGGCATGCTGCCTTCTAGGGCTCACTCTGCTGAATATAATGATACCTTTCACTTGGTGATCTGTTGCTTTATTGTGGAGAAAAAGTACTTTTAATCCATATGCTAATGAGCTGATTGGAGTCCAGCAGCTGATATGAGTCCAGCGTTTTCTATTCAGAGCTGTAGCCCCTCCCCTATTCACGCTCTTCAGCTGTAAAGGGGCGTGGTTTATTTATTTATTTATTGGTCTATAGAAGTGAATAGGGGAGGGGCTACAGCTCTGAATAGGAAAAACACGCTGGACTCGTATCAACTGCTGGACTCAATCAGCTCATTAGCATATGGATTAAAAGTACTTTTTTTCCACAATAAAGCAACAGATCACCAAGTGAAAGGTATCATTATATTCAGCAGAGTGAGCCCTACAAGGCAGTGTGCCTGGTTTATCAGTGAATTTCCTGGTGACAGGTTCTCTTTAAGTGATGCTGGCCTAGTGGTTGTCTGGTGATGGGTGGCTCAACTGTATTCCCTCTCTTCACAGCAGTGTCTGTAGAAGCTGAACATAGCTGTCTTTTATCCTCTCAAGACTTTACTTGAGAACAAATTTGGAATAGTTATGTGTGGAGAAATCTGTACTAGGAGTAGGAGCACTGCAGTCTATGTCGGCTCCACACTGTAGCTATACAGGAAGCAGGACCAGCCCACTCCTACCAAGAGAGGAGAAACAGGGTGGTTGGCACAGGATGCCAAATCTTCCTTGCTGGGAGTGATAGCCAGGAAACAAACTGTGAAATACAATGTATAACAATAAACAAAGTACCCCCAAATCTGGGGCACTACAATGGCCCACATTATAAGGAGGTATTTTTTTGATTGGCACACATTTTAAGGGATTTTTTTGTACTCACGCACATTTTAGGAATAGTTATTACTACTGGGGGACATGATTACTAGTATGGGCACAATGGGGGCATTATAACTAATGAGGGCACGGCAGTGGCGTAGCGTGGCAGGGGGCGTTGCCCCGGTCGCAAAATTTTTAAGGGGGCGGCGGCCCCCCACAGGTAGGTGAGCACTTCCATTGTCGAAGCACTCATCTACATAGTCATCTGTATCGGTAACGGTAAGTATAAGTGCTTATTTTTTTATATGGTAAAATTCTTGTTACTGGCACATGATTGGGGGCACTTGTTACTAGCTCATGATTGGGGGGCACTTCTTACTGGCACATGATTGGGGGGCATCTATGGGGGCACTTTTTAATGGCACAATGTTGGGGCACATCTTACTGGCACATTATTGGGGGGCACTTATTACTGGCACATTATCGGGGGCACTTTTTACTGGCACATTATTGGGTGGCACTATGGGGGCATCTATGAGGCACTTCTTACTGGCACATAATTGGGGGCACTATGGGGGCATTTACTGAGGCCACAAAAAAGGGGTATTTTATGTGGGGGCACTATGAGGGAAGGGGGAGAGAAACACTATGGGGGCTTCTACTGAGGCCACAAAGAAGGAGTATTTTATATGGGGGGCTCTGTATAGGGGAATTTTATACTGGGACACATTATGGTGGGTACTACAGGGAAGGGGGAGTACTATGGGGTCATCTATGGGGGCACTAAGAAGGGTTATTTTATGGGGGACACTGAGAACATCTACTGGGGCACTATATATAGGGCATTTTATACTGGTACATTATGGGGGGCATTAGGAGGAAGGGGGGAGAGGAGCACTATGGGGGCATTTATTGGGGGCACTATATAGGGGTATTTTATACTGGCACATCATGGGGGCACTATGGAAACATTAGCTCAACTGGGGGCATTAAAGAGGGTATTTTTTGCACTGGCACACATTATAAGGGGGCATTTTTTGTAAATTATAAGGAGAATTATTACTACTGGGGGGCATTATGGTGGGCTTTATTACTAGTGGGGGTCTATGGGGAACATGATTACTAGTATGGGCATTATGAGAGCATTATTACTTCTGGGGCACAGTGGGGACATGTTGGGGGCACTGTAGGAGCACTATTATTATTACCATGTGTGCTCTAGCAGAGAATAATAACTATTGGTGGAACTTTTGGGAGCACTATTACTGTGGGGGCACCTTGGTACAGTATCAGCTTACCACGATCATTCTCAGGGGACATTATGTTTACACTATTAGTGTCAGGGGCACTATTTGCTGGGTGCAGTTATTTTAGGGCACTGTGTGCCAATAATTATTGAAGGGCACTATCTGCATGGTACTAGTATTATCAGGGGGTTTATCTGTTTCTGAAGTATAATATTGGGGAGCACGGCAGGCAGAGTATTGGAGATGGAGATTGGCCAGAAGATGGGAGAATGATGGAAAAGTAGTAAACTAAGATTTTTTTTGTCAAACTGCAGAGACGAGAAATGGCTGAAAAATGGTGGTCTGGTCTAAAGGTCTGAAAGGAGAAGATGAGGAAAGAGAACATCTCCATCAATGGAGACGTCACTGGATGTAAGAGGTATGGGGCGCTGTATTACCCTGTATGTTCTGTAATGATGGAAGGGTGGATATAGAATTAGGCCTACCCTGCTGCATCTTGGCCCCAGACTTCAGATCACACTGTGGTGTTCTGAATTCTGGGGGCTCACACCCATCTACTACATCATCTGTGTCATCAGTTATCATTGTGTTATCTGTGGTGTTACGTATGACTGCAAGTGATATCTACTACATTATCTGTAAAAAGGGGCATGGCCACAGGTTGGGGGGGGCAATACTTGGCTTGTCCCGGGTGCTGGAAACCCATGCTATGCCACTAGGGCACTGTTAACACTAAGGGCACTCTGGCAGGTAATTATTTCTATCGGTTGGACTTCGGAGAGTACTTTTACTGTGGGGTAATCCTGGCACAGTATTAGCTTAGCACAATTATGTTTTGGGGAAATTATGTTTCCAACACTATTAGTGTCAGCACCCACTATTAGTGGGCACAGTTATTTTTAGGGCAATGTTGCCAAAAATTATCGAAGGGGATACTAAGTAAGAAGCTAAGATGTTTGTTTGTCAAACTTTACAGAGACAAGAGATAGCTGAAAGAAAGCATCATGGAGGTCTGGTCTAAAAGGAGAAGATGAGGAAAGAGAATGTTTACATCAGAGGAGACATCACTGGATGTAAAAGGTGTATGGCGCTGTATTACCCTGTATGCTTTGTAGCGCTTTATGTAATGTTTTCAAAGTATGCCCCAACATGCTGGAGAGAAGGGGTTAGCTTGAGAATTTGGCATTGGTGGTGACATTTCAATTTTTGTTCAAAAAAGGCAGAAAAAAGGCTAAGTGCACCCTTGCCCCTTGGCACAAAGCACTGAGGGAGGGGGGCACAAGCAGCACTCTTGCACCAGGGCCCACCATGAGCCTTTAGCTATGCCCCTGCATGGCATCTAAGGAGATTAACATAGAACAGGAGCTCCTTCTTTCTATCATCCCATTAGCACTACTGAGGCATGTTTACGAGGTGCCAATGGGTTGCGATGGCAGCTGGAGGTCCAACAAAAGGCCCTGCATGTACTGTATACTGTGAACAGCTACTCTTGTCTGTAGCAGACAAGAATAGACATTTTTAACAGAGGGTGAGATGTGCAGAATGCTAAAATGCGCAATTCACATGGCCAGTATCTGTGCTTTGTGGATCCGTGACTTGCAGACTGCAAAATGGATATGAACGTGTGTGTGGGGCCTCACACTGCTATGTCGTACATCAATTGAGACCACAGCATCATATGCGGCTTTCTACCTTAGAGCTGCACTCTGGGTGCCAGAACAGCTTCCCCATGCTGAGATCGGGAAAGCTGTTCCTTGGTAGTAATAGGTTGGAGCCTGCTGATGGTAACCAGGCTTATCAGAGATATATTCCAAAGTAGGCCTGAAGGAGGCAGCACTGCATTAGAATATACTGAATTTCCTATTCACTAATGTTTAAGGGCTCTTTCACACTTTCGTTTTATCTTTCCGTCCTAGAGTTCCGTCCTCGGGGCTCTAGGATGGAAAGATACTAATCAGGATTTATCCTAATGCATTCTGAATAGAAAGAAATCCGTTCAGGATGCATCAGGATGTCTTCCGTTCAGTATGTGAACGTTTTTTGGACGTTGACAAAACCGTAGCATGCTGCGGACTTGTCTCCATCCAAAATTCCGGAAGACATGCCGTAACGCCGGATCCGGAATTAATGCCCATTGAAGTGCATTAATCCAGATCCGGCATTAAGCTAAACGTCGTTTCGGCGCATCGCCGGACCCGACGTTTAGCTTTTGTGAATGGTTACCGGCTGCTAAAGTCCCGGCTGCCATGGTAAAGTGTAGTGGGGAGGCAGGTGAGAAGCATATTTACCTTCCGTGCGGCTCCCGAGTCCCGGGGCGCTCCATAATAAGGAAAGAACGCCCCATGAGCATGGATCACATGATCGCATGGATCACGTGATCCATGCGCGTGAGGCGCTCTGACGTCATTGTGGAGCGCCCCGGGAGACGCACGGACTGTAAGTATCTGCTCCCCTGGCTCCCCACTACTTACTATGGCAACCAGGACTTTAGTAGCGTTGTGGCTGCCATAGTAACACTGAAAGCATTTTGAAGACTGATCAGTCTTCAAATGCTTTCAGTTGTCTTGCGCTGTGACGGATCCGGCTAAAAAAAATAAAAAAATAAAATAAAGAAAGAACAAAAAGTTTTTAAAAATATAAACTAAATTTAAAAATCTCAAAAATCATACCCATAACTAAAATAAAAATAAACAATAAAAAATAAACATCATAGTAATTGTTGTATCTGAAAATGCCCAAACTGTTAAAATATAAACTTTTTTATAACTTACAGTGAACGGATTTGCGAATTTTTCGGTGCTTTACCTCCCCAAAAAAATGTAATAAAAAGTGATCAAAAAGTTACACACTGCAAAATGGTATAAATACAAACTATAGATCATTGCTCAAAAAATAAGCCACCACATAGTTCTGTAGACATAACTATAAAAAAAAGTTATGGGGGTCAGAATATGGTGATGAAGAGTAACAAAATAATTTTTTCCAAAGTTTTTTTTTTTCAGTATTAAAACACAAGAAAAACTTTAAAAATATGGTATAGTTGTAATTGTACTGACTCGGAGAACGAAGGTAACAGGTCAGTTTTACCGCATATGAAACACCATAAAAACAAAACCCATAAAACTGTGGCGGAATTGCATTTTTTTCTAATTCCACCCCATTTGGCATTTTTTCCTAGCTTCCCTCTACATCATATATGTAATGATAAATAGTGACATTAGAAAGTACAACTTGTCCCACAAAAAAACAAGTCCTCATATTACTATGTACGGCTGTAACTATTTGGCATGGCCCAAAGAAAAATCCCTGTCTGAAAGATTTCATATATAAAAGTTTCCCAGAAAGGAAGAAAGTAAAATAAAGTGAAGCAGTCAAAAAGTTCAGAAGAAGTGCAGTTCCCACTCAAGATTGGCCAAGGTTGACCTCTTAACCCTCAAGCATTTACTCTGTCTGCTGTCATTTTGGTTGGTATGCCTCTGGGCTCAGTTAAATCTAACATTTCTTTCCCTTGTGCTTCCAATAGCTTTCCATTAGTTAATTTCTATCATTATTTACTATTATTTTTTCACAGTAGCCTACTTTCATGCATTTTTTAACCTCATCTGAGTGTGCCTACATATTTTTAACATATTATTTTTTAATTTAGAATGTGTTTGGAATAGAATAGTTTTTCCCTCTTTGTGTGTCTACCTACTTTCATTTCTGATCATTTACTAGACCAGGATTGCACAATTTTTTTGGTCCACATTATTAGATTGTAGGGTAGCAAAAAAAAACAAACCTTAAAGGGGTGTCTCATCTGAGACATATCAACAGTATATGCTATAAATATCTGATTTGTGGTTTTCCACTCGTAAGACTCCTAGTTTTCAGGAAAATGGTGTTTGCCCCAAATGGACAAATATTTAATTTCATATTCTCTCATATGATCCTATGAGTGCGGGACAATAGCTCCGCGAACGGACCGACGTGCACAGCATCATTGTAATCTATGATGCCATGCGCTCCCGTGCGCACAATCAATGCCACTCCGGGACATACTGTATGGCCCGCTCACGGTCCGTATGTCTCTCAAATGATTCAAAACTGAATTTAGAAACGTTGTTGACACTTTAGGCGTTCCACAGGAATTAAAAGAAAATGGAGGTGAAATTCCCATTTGAATCCATTTGTAATCCATAACACCACAAGGGTTAATAGCAAAAAAAGCCACAATGTTAATTACTCTGATTTAGCAGTTTACAGAAACACCCTACATGGTCGCAAACTGCCGCATAACAACACCCCAGGGCTCAGTAATGGAAGAGATATGATTTTAGGAGGGCATGTTTTGCAGAAGCTATCTCGCATTTGCAGAGACCGTAAGGTACCTCTACAATGAAAACTCTTGAATGTGCCATTGCATATGGCTGGTAAACATTCTGTTGCACCTGGAAGCCGGTGTCACATGGTCTGTTGTAGGTGTAGCTTGCGGCCTCATTTTTTCCCCATTGCATTGTTGGTCCTGCAATGCAGGTGAGTGGGAGGGGGCTGTAGGCTGCTTAATACCTCTTCAGACCTTGTTCACACACCATAGGTAGTCTAGTGGTAGGACCCCATGTCATGCTGAGATACCGTGAAGTGGTGCTTGAAGGGGCTCCGATATGTTCCTGATTGGAAATATTGGCGAATCTCTCAGCTTTTAACATCCGAGTGAGGGATTAGCCAGTGTTGTCAGTTGCTTATCCATGTGGTGCATCTTTTTTCTGTGAGTTATGTGTTTATATATTTTCATCCGCACATGTTTTATTTTGTGTAGGATGTTTGTGTGGTGCATGTGGTTCGTGCCGGCATCCTCCATTGTATGCAATTTTTGCTGGGGATAGCCGTTCGCTGCGAACCACATGCGGAGGAACTGCCCCCCCAGTTAGAAACACGCCACAGTGTTTGGGGTTTGGAGCAGTCCCACCCATTTAGGCCACGTTTATTTCTGTGATTCTTACCTCTACAATGAAAACTCCCAATAAGTGACCCCAAAGAATCTTTTAAGGGGTGTAGTCAGCACTTTGACCCAACAGGCTCTGAAAATGAAACATTTTTACTAAAGAATGTCACTTTAGGCCCCAAATTTTTATTTTCAAAAGGGACAGCAGAAGAAAATCAACCCATAATATGTTACCCATTTTCTTCTGAATACAGCAGCACTCCATATGTGCTCATAAACTGCTGTATGGGCACTCTACATGGCTCAGAAAGAGAAGGAGATCCAGATGGATTTTGGAGGTCAGATTTCATAGAAATGGTTTTCAGGTGCCACTTCGTATTTGAAGAAACTCTGGGGTACTCCTACAAGGACATCTCTCTTGCCCTTGTGCTTAACCAGAAACATGTTCTCAGTGCAGGGAGCCCTGCTGCCCGAGCAGGGACTTGGGAAGGCCTCTATGATTTTTGCAAGCTAAAGTACCTCTGGAACGTAGGGATGGAAACAGAGTAACGCTGGTGTATTAGTTATCCACATAGAGGTGTTAACCCCGATCCAGCAGGGGGCGCTCTAAGTCCAACACTATTTTTCCATTAGTGGCTTGGTCAGGGAAGCATTCTTTTGGTTTAATCCAGGTGTCTTTCCGCTCATAAACCAGGAATCTGTGGGTATACCCAGAGCTACTCTCACAGAGCTTGTACACTTTGATGCCATGCCTTATCCTCTTGCTGGGAAGGTATTGGCATCATTTTACCCTCCCTTTAAAATGTATAAGGGACTTGTCTATGTAGATGTTTTGTTCGGGAGTGTACACCTCAGCAAACTTGGTGTTAATGTGATTGACCACTGACCTAATTTTAAATAATTGGCCAAATCTCAGGTCATTCTGGGACTGGCATTGTGCATTACCATTATAATGTAAAAATTTATGAATTGCTTCAAATTGTATCTTGGTCATGGACATACAGTAAATTGGCAGTGGTAATGAACCTATGGCACGGGTGCCAGAAGCGGCACTCAGAGCCCTCTCAGTGGGTACCTACACCCTCGAAAAAGTCAATGGTGTACCAATATGCCTTAGACTTTTCCTGCCATTCATCAGTGCAGGGAGCACTATGAACAGCACAGGCAGCGCACTGAATGCAGGCAGGCTATTATAGCTAAATGATAAACTCAGTTTTGGCTCCTGTGCTGTCTTCACTGGACTTCCAATCTCCGTCTGTCAACTTCCTGCATGGACAGGGTCATGTGCATGGCTGCAACCAGTGATTGGCCTCAGCAGCACGTGACTCTGCAGTGACGAAGTCCATCCTGAAGTGTACAGACCAATGAAGACTGCCAGGGAGCCGGAACCGACCAGGTGAGTATGGATTTTTCGACATGTCCCAGTGTCTACAAATTAAATTAAAGACCCCAAAAAAACTGGACAACCTCTTTAAGGTAACACTACAAATATTACTTTTTTTAATCCAAATTCCAAAAAGTACAACTAGAATGCTCTCATAAATATCTAATGGCATTTTTTTGGGCTTTTTTGCTCATAAAACCCAGAATCTAATCCCGGGCTGGGAAAGTCAAGAAAATGAAAGAGTTTCTTAGATCTAGAAACTTCAAAAACATAAAAAAAGGGATGGGTAATGTTTGTAAATGGAAAAGTTTGCACGTGGGAATATTATAGTGCATGGCACAATGCTGGAAGGCAATGAAGGATTAAAATATCATCTTGACATTAGCATAAAATACATTGGTTAAAAAAAACATCTAGCAACAAGTAACCAAAGTAAATATTCTCCACCATTGTGTGTAATCTTCCTGGGTGTTAAGCTATCACAAGCTGAACATTGCAATGGTAGGAGGTCTTCTCTTGTATGCCTGGGTAAACACAGTGCTTGAATCTGCAAACATGCACACATAAAGCTTTCATGAGTTTTTTCTAGAATGATGCGACCAGATGGAAAACAAAAACATTGCAATGGAATCTATACAAAGTGCAAGAGAGGCAGGGTTAGGGCCCAACTTCATGGCCCTATACTCAGGGCAATGATAGGGAAGAAACCATTGATTCCAGTTCACAGCCAGCTTGTTAGCTGCATTACATGCAGCAATCATTCCCTCTGTAGGGGGTTAAATGATCACTACTACGATCATTTATTTCCGTAGAGACTCATTTTTTGTTGGCAGCACATCCATGTTTAAACTGGGCGATGTGCTGCCTAGAAACAATGATTTTAGGTAAAAGATTTGATCACTTGACGAATAAGCATTTGCTTTTTTGTTAGGTGATCGATGGCACGTTTACCTGGATAGAGCAGTTATTGGGAAGGAACTTCTGTACAGACATTTTGTACTTATAATTGTCCCAATCCTTGGAATCTACATGAAGTGCAAGAGAGGCAGGGTTAGGGCCCATTTACATGGCCTGTTACTCAGGGCACTGATTGGGAACAAACCATTTATTACCGATCACAGCCATCTCATCATCTACATTACATACAGAGATCATCCCCTCTGTATGGGTATGAATGATTGCTACTACGATCATTCATCCAGCCTGAAATTAAATATAACCCTTAAAAAACTATACTTTATTAATATATCCATTAAAAGAAAATCCCTCAATATATACTTCATTGACAGTTACCAATATCGTGCTGATATATACATGATAACAAGGAGAAAACGATGACAGGGGGAGAGGGTTAGGGACAACTCGCCCTAAGACTCCCCTATTCTATGCCTCAGCCCAGGGACGACCCCTGATGGTGGGAACTCCCTGTCCTCGTGCCTAGGCTAGTTCGCTCTGCAATGCTCTAACTGGGTCCTACAGAGAATAAACAGTCCCCTCTGTTTTCCTTTCTCCGTCTCCGTTACTAGACATAAATCTAGAATCAATAAATGAAAAATCACCCACAATACATGGGTCAGAAACACAAAGGTGGATACAAATACCACAAAATTAGTTTCTGGAAATACCCGACAAGTTTCCCCCATTAATGGGTTCATCAGGGGGTCCGTAACAAGGGTGCTAAAATTAAGCTGATATAGTCAGATGTTAACCGGATATAAGTGCAGGGGCAAAAACAGCTTGACATATAGACGTATCTGGTAGAGACGTATTCTAGGGTAATGCCGTTCTTATCACTTATACAGAGGAAGGCCACCCTTGTTCATCCCTGGAATCCAGATCAAAGTAGGCAGCGGGCACCTAAAAGCATAAATAATAAAATGGTACCTCAAGCCAACAATAGTCCCAGCTAAAAGCTCAAAACATAAAGCAGATGAGTAACACTTACATCGATATGCCAAATATTGGCAGTGAGATCAATGTCGACGCCAACAGCAAAGAGGAGACACAGATGAGTCTCATGTCAATGATATTGCCCACAGCTGAAAAAACATATAGAATATTCAGAGCCTGAATGAAAAAAGCAGGAGGACTAAAGTCCTCAATAACTAACATAAGCTGCCGCTGAGTGCCAAAAGGATCCATCAGTGGATGTGCCTCTCCTGGATAATGCCCCACTACGGCTGTCAGCACAAGTGCTTATATTAGGCCACTAATCAAAGAAGTGCGCCAGTACCCGCCGTGTCTGGTCACCTGATGCGTTCCACAGGTCAGTTCCTGTTCGCGGAATGCAGCCGCAGTTAAGGAAATAAGCTACACATAAAGGAAGGATGAGTAGATAGAAAAGAGAAGGGAGTGGGAACCCACCGATATGTTGCGCTCAAATAAGACCTACTCCACTTCCGGCGTATGGAACGCACGCGCCGGAAGTGGGAGTGACAGAGTGTAAGTTGCATAACCGGTGAGACGCCAATGCGTGTCATAAACTCAGAAGCCAGAGGCAAGATAGCCGAAGGGGGGGGGGGGATTAACTCTATCCAAATGGTGATCAAAGGGCAGATGACACCAAAGCGGCTACCCTATAGGGGGAAAAATCATTCCTAAACTAGAACAATAATGAACATAAGCCTCTCATAAAAACACTAGGTGTACAAAATTTAACCTGGCGCAAAATAAAAATTGATAATTCATGACTAAGGCCCAAAACAGCCCTAATCAAGGATAACCACCAATGGGGCCAACCAAATTAAGGGGCCTTGTGTAAGAGAGAGGGATGATATTGCCTTTAATGTAAAGACATACATACAATTAAGATGCTTCTCACTTTAATGGCCGGATTAAATGGTGCATGGTTTACCCAGAGGTGCCAGAACTTAAAGAACAGGCAATCACCAGAACTCAAAGTATGACGCCTGACGAGAAAACGAATTAGAGAAAACAACTGAAGGTCAGTCTTTCATTGATACCGTGAGGGGACTGGGAGTGGAATTGGTATATCCATTCACATTCTTTCTGAAGGATTTTCCTATTTCAGTCCCCCACAAAAAAGCCTCCACAAAAAAGAGGTTGGAGCAATTCCTCAGTACCTGGAGATATGGGCCCCTAGGTATATCCCTCTTGAGTGCCACGGGATAATGACTTTCCCAGTGTAAAAGCGAATTGGTGGTAGTCGCTTTTCTATAGATACTGGTCACTTGTCTGTCTGCCTGTTTAACCACCCTTACATCCAGGAATGTGATTGTCTCCTCATGTATCTCATGAGTAAACCTTAGACCAAGCTCTTTGTTGTTTAGATCCTTGATCAGATTGACAAATTCACCTGACCCGCACTTCCAAACCAGAAATATGTCATCTATATAGCGCATCCAGAATGATATCTGTTGAACTCCACCACATCTGTTGATTAGGGAATACAAAAAATGTCTTCACACCAACCCAGGAGGAGATTGGCATAGGTGGAAGAACAGTGGCTCTACATAACCGTCCCCCTGAGCTGGTGGTAGAAACGCGCATTGAATGAGAAGAAGTTATTTATGGGTAAGCATGAATTTAAGTAGGTCAAGGACAAAGTTGTTTTGTGTCCTACAATGAATACCTCTTGTTTTTAGATAGTGTGCTACCACCTTCAGCCCTATTTGATGTGGGATAGAGCTATATAAAGACTTCACATCTATGCTGGCCAAAATGCAGTTAGGGTCAATGTTGATGGACTCGATCTTATTGAGAAAGTCCATAGTGTCCCTGGTATATGCTGGCAGGGACACTACGAACTGCCTAAATATCCGATCAAGATATACACCACAGTTATGTGTCAGAGATCCCAAGCCGGAGACAATCAGGTGACCCTTAAAGGGAGTGGTACCCTTATGGACCTTTGGTAGCCCGTAAAAGGTTGCTACACAAGGACTAGAGGAGGGGAGAAAGAAGTTATACTCAACTTGACTAATTACTTTGCTCTTAAGAACAACATCAAGAATCCCCTTCAGATCATTTAGAAAGGCATCCGTGGGGTTTGATGGTAATACCCTATAGCGTTCCTTGTCCTTGAGCAGGTCCATACACATCTTTTGATACTGAGTATGACCAAGGAACACAAGGTTGCCCCCTTTATCCGAAGGTTTGATGATGATGGAATCGTCTCTCTCATGCGCCCGTAATGGCTCCATCTCCATTATAGACAGATTGTAAGTAATGGGGTACACCTTCCCCAGTTATTCAAGGTCTGAGGTCACCAACTGAAGAAAGATGTCCACATATTCATAGTCAAAGGGAGGTGGCATTTTTATGCTTCTAGGCTTTAAATCTGTGAAAGGGCCCTGACCCAGATCACGTGCACTCTCTTCTCCTAAATCAGTCAAAACCTGTAAATCCACAAAATCACTCTCAGTCAACCCCAGTCTTTCACAGGTTTGTCTATTAGTGAGTCTAAAAAATGTATGCCACTTAAGTTTCCTTCTGAACAGATGTAAATCTTTAATCCATGTAAATGGACTAAAATTGGTAGTGGGTACAAATGAAAACTACGATCATTCATCCCCATACAGATTCATTCTTTATTGGCAGCACATTTATGTTTACACAGGTGCTGCCTAGAAACAATGATTTTAGGTGAAAGGTTTGATCACCCGACAAACAAGCATTTGCTTTTTCTTTAGTTGACGATGGCATATTTACCTGGATGGAGCTATTATTGGGAAAGAACATTCGAATAGACATCTGGCCCTGATGCTTTGCGGAATTTCACAAAAATTTTTGCGACAAATTACTTCGCCATGAAGCAAATTTCTTTGTAAGTAGTGGGTTCAATGACAAGGAGCGACGATTGTGTTGCCCCCCATTATTGTACCCCTCAGTACAGCATCTCACAGCAATAATACTGTGTAAAAATAATAAAACAAATCATACTTACCTCTTCCGTTTGATCGTGAAGAGCCGGCTGCCACCATCTTGATTAAAGTTATTGCGCAACCCATGATGTCATCACGTTGGCCAGGTGGTCACATCATACGTCACCGCACAGGATTTTATGCCAGATCTTCAATCAAAATTGCGGCGGACAGCTCTTTGTTCTCAAACGGAGGAGGTAAGTATGATTTTTTTTATTTTTTACCGCCATTCAGGGAAAATTGATTTTCTACCATGAAGCACGAGGAAATTCAGCTTTGTGACGAATCGAATTTTCCCTAAAATTCAGATCGAAGTCCACTTCATGGACTTCGATTTGCTCAACACTACTGATAATTGTCCCAATCTTTGGAATCTAGATGAAGTGCAAAAGAGGCAGGGTTAGGGCCCATTTACAGTATATGGTCTGTTACTCAGGGCAATGATGGGGAACATACCGTTTATTCTTGATGATGCATGTCCTGCACTCCATTCATCTGTCTGGAACTGACAGAGATATCTGAGTATAAATGCTTGGCTACCTCTGACAGTTATCATAGAGCTGTGATAGAGCCCCATTCTAAGTTCCAGTGATTTAACCCCAACTCCCCAACTAGACACCTATATAGAGAATATTTGCTTCATGGGACAAACTCTTTAAGTCCTGAACAAGTCCTGTAATTAGTTGACTATGTACATTAATTAGTAGCATTTTTCATGTAACATAATCGGAGAACCACCAAATTAAACCAATAATCATATACCAAAGAATCCTGGCAATAAAACCCTGCCAGTATAAGTTATTCAATATCTTTGGGTTTGATTCCAGGGTCTAGACTGTTTGCAAGATGGATTTTAGCCTGCACACCACAGCAATAATGTCCATCCACATATATAATGGAGTAGTTGAAAGATACATTTTCCCTGTAATGATACTACGGAGAATTTAAAGGCAAGTGTTGAAGTCTTGAAAGAAAATGGATATAGATACAGTAGATAAAACGGTCTCGGTGATCACCGGTTCCTCATCTGGATCACAGACTTGGCAATGCGCACGTAACAAATAGGTCTTGTGTGCTGTGTGAAGACATTAGGATCAAGCTTACAGCGCTGACACAGAGCAGGCCACAGATCATAGCATGATTGGTAAAGATGCATTCTCTAATCTCCATAATCAATCCAAGCAATAATTACCTCCAATAACCCCTGAATCTTCTGTCCACATTCATTACAATGACAGAGGCCAGATAGGAAAGCTATTCATAATTCTCTATTTATGGGACTGGCAGCCATTGAGGGGCTTGTGACTTGGTAAGAACATCCCGAAGTAAACGGAAAGTTCAAGGAGATCATCTTAAAAGCTTGAATCCGAAATTTGCTTGACCATTAGCCAAATATTTTAGTAAGTATTTAAAGGGGGTTATCTGGTTTGTGTTGGGTTCACATGGTGAACTTGGCTGCAGTACATGCAGCAGCCATGTAGCCCTGCATCATTGCAACATGAAAGGGAATGGGGTTGCATGGAGACTAGTCAGCTGCTTCCACTACGATTCAAACCTGCTGTTCAGGATGATTTGTGGGTTGTAACCTACAGCGGTTGTCCAGGAATTTAATATTAAAGGGGTTGTCTCATCTCAGACAATGGGGGCATATCACCACTGAGACCCGCACCTATATAGAGAACGGAGCTGCAAAAGTGGTGGAGGGTGCACTGCGCATGTGCAGCCTCCCTCCATTCATTTTCTATTGGGCTGCCAAAAATAGCCTAGCCCTGGCTCGGCTATTTCCGTCAGATCAATTGAAGTGAATAGGAGAGGAGGCTGGTCATGCGCTGTGCACTCCCATTCACTTCTATGGGGAGAGCGCTTGGTGGTGGCTGGACCAGAGACCTCCAGCAACCACCTTGCTGGGTTCTGTTCCCTATATAGGTGCAGGTCCCAACAAAAAAAAAAAAAAAGGGAAAAGCTCATGGTCATGTTTTTTTATAGTTAATTTTTTTTTATAGTTTACATAGAAAAAATGGTAACTGAAATCCACCACTGCTCCTAGCTGTCGTAGAGTTCTGGTTCATGGATTGCCCAAGATATGCCACAATTATTAAAGGGGTGTCCAGGATTTTTAAAATGTATGGCCAATACTCAGGATAGGTCATCAATATCAGATCGGCGGGGGTCCGACACCTGTCACCCCCGCTGATCAGCTGTATGAGGAGACAGCGCGCAGCGCACACGTGCCGACTCCCTTCTCTCTTCCTGCTCACCACTCTGTCTATGGCAAAGCAGCAGTGAACAGGAAGACAGAAGGGATACGGCACGTGTACACTGTGCACACCGACTCCTCATACAGCTGATTGTGGGGAAGCCTGGTGTCGGACCCTGCCGATCTAATATTGATGGCCTATCCTCTTAGAGCTGTGGGCCAACGTAACTCAGATTACTACCTTAGGATACGGATAATACTTGTATTAATAATTTCCCTGCTATGACTGTGTAACAAGAAGGAGAGGAAGCAATCAGTGCGAGACTCCATAGTACCAGAGTTAGTATTTATCTTTGTGGAGAGCGCCTAGAAGGTGTATGGAGCCCTATAGACCATGCAATGCATTTCTGGACAAAAAAGGTATGGAAATCAGTTCTCTTTCCAAAAAGAAAATAACACTAAGCTTCTGGTACCTCCAGTTGGAAGTTAACTACTCTATAAATGAATGTCCGACCTTTTAAACACACCTTGAGACATAACTTAAAGAGGACCGTACACTGGTGCACAGTTTATTAGGTAAAGCTATGTACATGGAGAGCGACACCCAGGGATGTTCCTGCACTTACTTGTATCCCTGAGTGCCGCTCCGTTCGTCCTCTGTAGCCCCCGGTATCGGCGCTCCTGCTTCTCCAATTTTGCCTGGGGCGGAGACATCTTCTTCTGCCCTGGGCGTCTCCTTCTCCCAGGGCTGAAGCGCTGGCCAATCGCAGCGCTCAGCTCATATCCTGAAAATCCTGGGAGAAGGAGACGCCCAGGGCAGAAGAAGATGTCTCCGCCCCAGGCAAAATTGGAGAAGCAGGAGCGCCGGTAACGGGTGCTACAGAGGACAAACGGAGCAGCACCCAGGGATACAAGTAAGTGCAGGGACATCCCTGGGTGCCGCTCTCCATGTACATAGCTTTACCTAATAAACTGTGGACCAGTGAAAGGTCCTCTTTACGACTTTAACTTTAGCCCAGCCAGTACTTCATCAGCAGAGAGCTGTTCTGGGGTGCCTGTCTCTCAGTGCAGACCAGAGAGAACTGGCTTAACTGGCTGAGCAGTCACAGAGTCTGCATAAATGGTAGGTATGAAACTAGAATGAGATGATGATTATAGTGTTTTCTTTCATTTGGCTTTACAGCAAATCCTTAATTAGTGTGAAATTTTAGTGAATCACAATACTTTAGTAATAGAGAGTAGAGATTAGCAAATTTCTTAAAATTTGATTTAGGTGTAATTCGTCCGAATCTGCCATGTGATTCAATTTATATCCAAATCGATTCTACCCAAATTGAATGTACAATACTTAGATTGCCTGGTGAAGTCTCTATCTTTTCCTCTTACTCTTTCCCACTCTCTCTTTCCCCCCCTCAATTTCTTCCTCTCTGTCCCTCTCTCTTCTCCTCTGCCAACATTCTCCAGAATTGAATCACCTAAAATTCAGATTCTATAGAATCCGAATGTTTCTAAAAACTTGGGTCGTATTTTGATCCCATAGAATTGATTTGCTCATCTCTAATAGAGAGATAAGGTAATCAATCAGTAATTAGATGGTGCCACGGTGTGTTCTCAAAGCTATGGGGTACTTGAGATCATTTTATTAGTGACTTGACTTCTCAACACTGAGAAACACTGATTTAGAGATGATTTAGTGCAGTCTTCTTTCAGTGATTTTTTTGTAATATTATTCTTCCTGGTTTCTCCACCCTATATGTAGGTTCAATAGGTAGATGAAAAATTGATACATTTCTATTTCCGAGTATAAGCTCTATAGGATATGTCAACAGTCTAGTTAATTATTGTTTCCAAAAGTAACATGCAACTGAGCAGCTTTACACTTCTATTGACCTTAGCCAAGCCACTCTGCTCTGTTTAGTTTTTACGGTCACTTGTATATTCTGAACATTGAGGGTTTTAGTCAAAGATCAAATGTCAAAGCAGCTTGGAAGAGGGGAAAAAGTCATTGCTGCAAAAATGTAAGCATAGGCCGCTTAAATTGGATTTCCCATTTGCAACCACTGAAACACAAGTTTATCCTAGTCTCTCAGCTACCACGGAAAGCTTTGATTCATGAAGCAAATATGTGACTCCCGAGGGAGCCGTCAGTACATTGCCAAAACCTTTATCTTGTTTAGGGAAGAATCATGGCTTCAATATATCTTTGTTTGGCTATTAATCTTATCTCTTTGCAAACACTGACGCCGGGACAACACTTCAGATAGGTCTCGAGCCCATGTATTGTCAAAGCTAGGCCTTTCTTCACCATATGACTGATGGACATGACATTACTAGAAAAAGACGGGACCTCCTTAAACAGCTGATGGAGAATGATGGAAATCAGACGCCACTGATCAGATGTTGATGACCTAGCCTGAGCACAGGTCACTCATAAATATTGAATTTACAGAAATTACAGCATAATTATAGGAGGTGCATAGGTGGTATTTGCAGGGGGCCCCAAAATATCCTTCTCCTTAAAAATACGATACATTATGTGTGGTGTGTGGGGCCCAGGAGCTTTAAATAACCCCTGTGGGGTCAAACATTTAGACGATGATTGCATCATACAATTGAGACACATATGTTTAACCCATAATTATTTCTCTTCTCTAGGTCAAAAGAAGAGTTATCGGTGTTATATCCTGATACATTTACCTGGTCAACATAACATTGTTTTAGGATTTAATGGCGATTTCCCAGTGTCATCAGTAAGATAAGTATCCCTCTTTGTATGAAAATGAGTGCTACTAATTTAGGTTTCCTAATGATGTTGTGTAAATACAATAGGTTTGCAAATAGCAGCATTAATGGCAGCAGGGGGTGTTTGCCCTCATTTACATATGAATGACGGTGATCATAGACACACAGATGATTCCTTCACCAAAGTTACTGATAATCTTATGGCAGCCATTCACAATAGATAGCTAGTTATCAATTAATTGATCATCTAGTCATCAGTCAGGACCTGCAAACTGAGCTTAGCATTCATTAGGTAGCATTTAAAGGGTCACTGAGTTTTCAGGAAACTTTCGAAATGTCATAGAGACACACCAAAGGTTTTGACCAGTGAGGTTTCCGAGCTCTGAGACTGCCACTGATCACTAGAACGAGGACAGAGAAGCACTCGCATGTCACAATTTCCCTCCTCGCAGGAGAGGAAGAGAGCTGTAAAAAGTCTATAGACCTGTCTCACTTTTATCTCTGGCAGCCAGGAGATAGTGTACTATGTGAGAACTTGTGTGTCCTCGTTGTAGAGGTTGGTGGAGGTTTCAGATATGTGACCCCCACAGATTAAAACATGTGATATGTTATAATGACATATATAAGTTTTCTGAAAACTTTAAGAAATTCAAGGTGCCCATACACCTACAACAGCTATCTCCCCCTATTCACAAATACACGCTTGGCTGAGAGTGTATGTGTCTACAATGGCAAAAGTGGACAACTCTGCTGCCAGATAACTCTTTTGGCAGCTTATCTAACGGGAGAACTAAAGAATTAGATGTTGAAACTCAATCTGTCGTATCCTTTTCACCTAGACATCATCAGTTTGGGGAGAGTCGGGAGCTTCCAATACACATTAGGCTACTTTCACATCATTGTTTTTGCAGGATCCGGCACCATAGGCTTTCATTGTGTTTCATGCCGAATCCGTCTTGATCAGTATCCCATGGGGCACAGAAAAACACCGATTGCAGCGTTTGTGTGTGTGGCATGAGAACACAATGAAATGGAAAGGAATGCATTCTGGTGCACTCAGTTCCATTCAGTATTCATTGTCAATGGGGACCAAACGCTGATAGGAAAGTATCCTTAGATTGTGGACCAACAGTTGTGTGTTGAGGATGGAGTCCTTTAGGCTGGCCATACACATTAGATAGCTGTTTGTCTGACAACTATTCCTCCTCAACCCCCTTACACATGCAGGCTGAGCTTAGCCTAAATAGCAAGAGAGGTGTAAGTCAATGTCAGACATCTCTTTTGACTCCTATAAGGATAGGAGATGTTATATTCCAATGACCCAATCCTTCTCTCCTCTCAGATTTGACATAGGTTGAAAGTAAGGAGGCCCCCGAACATTATATTGTTGGTCAGTCCCCCCAAAATTGATGGGTTTGGACCAAATGAATCTACTGTGTATAGCCAACTCCATAGTTTTGGTTTAGAAAAAAAAGAGGAATTCTGAGCTAGGAATATCCTTGTCTTTTAGCTAGCCTATTATTTTAGTAAGCATTGCATAATTCTTTATTTCTCCTATAGTGGCACTGCAGGTAAATCGAACACCTGAGGTCATGTCTTTCTTCAGTTCCAACCTATGATCAGCTTATTGTTGTGGTCCTTCTAACATTAATTTTTCTAGGGGATTCTAAAAAAGTTTAAAGATTGACATCCACTTTTGAATGGGACATCACTACATCCCCCTTTTCTCTTGACAACTACAATAACGTCCATTAATTGGTGTGACGGGGGAGGGGGGAGCAACAATTGAGCACAAAAGAAAATTGTTCCACAAAAAAATAATAAAAGAAACCTTGATGCATGGTTGAATCCAAAATACGAAATTATTTTGCAATATATTACTGTATACTGTATGTATATATATGACAGTTCACCTTAGGAATGCCCATCTCAAAATCAATGGTGACTGTACCACTCTATGACCCGGCATGGTATGTCCACTCCTGACTTTTCATGAATTTCTTAGACGAAAAGAAGTGTTCTGAAAAAATTCTGTAATTTGTTCTATATAATGAGCATTTCCTTGCCTTGGAAAATGAAATGGAACCCAAATAAGAGTAACAAGATATTAACAGAACATTGAAAATTCAGACATCTGGAACAGCAAATAATGTTCACACACTGGATCATTTTCTCGAAAGACTAGGAGACCTCCTGCAGATTGAATGATAATCAGGAACAGACCTACAATACGAAGTAATTAAAAACAGTCATCGGATCTTGAGGATCAAGGTGCTTGAAGATCAAAGTATCTAGATACAGATTGTCAAGAAAGTGTCTTTCCCAGAAAAGACAATGTAAGAAAGCTAGTCAACAGTGAATGTGATTTTTGGACCCAGAAAAGAGGACTTTTATAATATTTTGAACCTTTTTTTTAACTTTTTAATGTTTTATTGCAGATTAAATCACATTAGAATTCATTAATTTCTCTTGCTACGTGCATTTTGAGGCATTTCCTGTTTGTCAAGATCCAGAAGTAAAAGGCAACACGGACCTGTGCATGGTAGGAATGGAAGTAGTAGAGGATAGGAGGAAGTGGCTATTGTTTCTTTTATGTGTTTTAAGCTACTTTGGCCCCACTGCCTCCAATTTTTGTTAATCTGGAAAACCCATTTAAAAGGGTATCCCCCATCTGGGATAATAGGAACCTGCTCCTATATCAAGAACGGGCCTCACTGTGAGCAGAGAGCCATGTGCTCAGCTATTTTCCTAAGTCCCATAGTTAGGATTCCCACCTTTCGCAACAAAAATATCAAGTTAAGCCACACCCCAAAGGGGTGTGGTTATGGGAGCATGGCTTAACAGTGGGTGTTTAGTCACTATGTCATAATGTGGCTCCCATTAACAATGCCCCCATTAGTGTCTCCTAGAATTGAAAATGCCCCCCATTAGTGCCCCCAGTAATAGTAGTGCTTTCATTAATGTCCTCAAAATGAATAATGCCCCATTAGAGCCCCTCAGTAATATTAATGCCTCCATAAGTGACCCTCAGTAATAATAATGTCCCAATTAGTGCCCCCAGAATTAATATTGCCCACATTAGTGCCCCCAGTAATAGTAATGCCGCCATTAGTGCCCCCCACAATTAATAATGCTCCCAGTAGCGCCCCTCAGAATTAACAGTGCCCCCAAAATTAATATTGCCCCCATTAGTGCCCCTCAGTAATATTAATGCCTCCATTAGTGTCCCCCAGAATTAATAATGCCCCCATTAGTACCCCTCAGTAATATCAATGCCCCAATTAGCACCCCCCAGAATTAATAGAGTCCCCATTAGTGCCCCCAGTAATAGTAATGCCCCAATTAATGCCTCCCAGAATTAATAATGCCCCCATTAGGGCTCCCCAGAATTAACAGTGCCCGCATTAGAGCAACACAGTAATAACAATGCCCTATTAGAGCCCCCCAGCAATATTAATGTCCCCAGTAGTGACTCCCAGTAATAGTAATGCCCCCAAGGCCCCAATAGTGCCCCCCAATATTAATAATCGATATGCCATAAATGTTCCAGGTAAGGATACTCATTTAAGGAAGCACCACCTACCCCAAACTCAATGCTTCTCGATTCCTACAGAAAATGTAAATTTTAATAGGATGTGTAGGTGTAAGAAACCTTATTCACATGATTTGGGACCCCAATCGTGAGAGATGACTCATTAGAAAAAAAGTTGCAAAACTGTTCAATCTAAACTACAAATGAAGAAAACCTCTTACTCATAAACATCTATAACGATCATGGATTTCTGTGGAGAGGTGATCACACACCATGCATGGTCATGAGGTTAGTTGCATTGGTAAGGGTCCTTAATTTCAAGAATGGTCTATGGTCTTGTGTGGACAGGAGGTGTAAATATTTTAAGAGCTGTAGCCTAGAGCTTGCCCATACCTTGGTATCCAGGGGGTCAACTCCAAGGGGGGAAGTTAAACAAGAAATAGTCTTTCTTTTGCGGGATGCCTCAGTGTGAAGCCTTTCTCATTAGCATTTATAATGAAATGAGGCATCTAATTTCTTCTCCCAGCATGAGAACACAGGGAGACACACACAAGACTTTACTAAGAAACCTCCAGCTTGACATTCCACAAAGCTTAATCCCAAACCACCCACAGGTAAGATTGTAATGTAAAGTACCTGTGTCAATTCAAGTGTTCCTTTCCCTTCTATTCTTTAAATACAGTGTCCTTGAGCTATTATCTGATAAGATCTTCCATAGGAGAAACCTGAATGGAGAGGCTTAAGCTGTGTTTGCTTTGTGTTGAAGTTAATAATCCTCCACTAATGATTTCTGAAATGAATTTGCGAGAATGTAAATAGCATTTGGATGGATATAAACACAAGCTGATATTACACTATGCAAATCCTTAAATTACGACTCTGGGTAATGAAAAATAGAACAGTTCATAATTATGCAGGAGGCAATGTGAGGAGCTCTCCTGGAGTTAATATGTACTTTACTGCTGAATTCTTTATCGCCAAAAATATTCTTGGGGTAAAAGGTAACAAAAAAAATCTGAGAGGCCTGCGACCCACACCTCCAATTTTCCCATACTGTGATGGTGGGCACTGTAGATAGATATTACAGTAGTGTAATAGATCTGCAATACATTGTCTGTATAACGGTGAACATTGTTTCTGCACTTATCTGCTGAGTGCTACGGTTAGGTTTGTTTGGGGGCAGAGTTAACTGGCTATGAAAAGTATGTAGTATTCTAAAAGGCGCCCATGCTCATTAGTGTATTGTCAGCCAAACCTGTCGAGAACAGTTCTAATGTGGTTCTAATGTGCATGGGGAGCTCTTGGCTGTTCTTGAACATAGGATCAAATAGAAATAGGGGAGCAGCATCCACCGGATCACTGGGTCTTCCCGGAATGCAACAGCCCGCTGAGAGTCCTCGATCCTCAGAGACTCTTAAAGTTGCAGTGCAATAAACGATGGCTCAGGCAGCATGGCCAGGTAAATCCCTTTATTGGGAATTGCTCACATACAAAAACATGTCCACAGCAAACGGTACGTTTCGGCTTATCAACGCCTTTATCAAGCAACCAAGCTTGATAAAGGCTTTGATAAGCCGAAACGTAGCATTGGCTGTGGACACATTTTTGTATGTGAGCAATTCCCAATAAAAGGATTTACCTGGACATGCTGCCTGAACCATCATTTATTGCACTTGAACATATGATGCCAGGGAGAAAAAGATTGGGTGATCTGATTTTTTTCACCAGAACCTTTTGTTCTCGAAGGAGACAAGTCACCACCAGATGTGTCTCCTCTCTCCCCATTGTCAATACATACACGTGAGCATTTATGTGTATGGGGAATTCGGGAGAGACATTTGTCAGCCGAAAGATGGTTCAGCCAGCAGCTATTGAATGCTTAGACTACCTGCACATGTTGCAGATTACGCATGGTTTTTCCACGTGGATTCTCATGAGAAAAACCAGAGCATATTACAATACCAGCAAGGTGTATGGGATTAGACAAAACTCATGTACACTTTGCTTTTTTCTTCCATGCAGAAACAGACCTGCCATGTTGATTTTAAAATCCTCGGTATGTAAATTCTTTGTATAAATTCGCAGCAAAACACACAAACAACACATGTGGTTTTTGGTGCAAAATAGCACAGAAATCTGTCCAGATTTTTTGTTTGTAAACCCCCACCTGTGTGCAGGTACCCTATTGGGCAACTTTATAGAGATCTTAAATTATTCTTAATAAAAATCATTTAATAAAAAAAACAACCCGTTGCTCGAATTTACTAATGTGATATGGCTAGACTTTTCTTTGTAAAATGTGCCAGAATTTGGCAAATTTCGGGCTCATAATGTCTCATCAGGTTTCTGACCTATATATCCATAATTAAGCCAAACAAAATAATGGACTTTACTGCAATTGGCAAGGACATGGTGTAAGAGAATAGTAGTTGGCTTAACTTAAAGTGGCGTGGTTTTCAATGCAATAATATGTGCCAAAATTTTCCCAAACTTTTGGCACAAAGTAAGCCACCCAATAGGTGATATGAAGTTCGACAAAAGTATCTAGCCATGCACCAAATCTATCATCCAGTCTGAGCCACTGTGATAAATTTGGTGCCTCTTTAGACTGCCCCTCCAAGCTTACACTGTCTACATTTTTGACAAGATTAGCAAATCTCCCCAATAGTCTGATTGCCCAGTGTTTCTCTGGTGTCTGTATTCAGCTCATGTTGATTGGTGCCCTCAAATGTCTTGACTCATGATGCACATACATGATTTAACACTTCCTTTATTTGATTCAATTTGCATTATGGAGACTCTATACTGATCTTAGATGTCTCAAATTTATGTTGTATATCCACTTTAGACAAACTGAACTGAAAAGTTGTTGTTTCCCCTGAAATATGCAGCATTTCTGTGAACTTTTCCTGCTCCTTTTTATTGTCTATCTAAGGTCTAATGTTGCAGAGCTTAAAACTAGCACAATAAGACACTGCTATCTGTTCTCATACAGGGCTTATTGATGTCTTCTCTACCATCTCTAAGGCAATGGAGAAGACACAGTTGGAAACCCTAGGACCCAACAATAGTCAAAGTTAAAAGGACTATTGTGCTTTATATTCAAAATGAGGGCGATCAGAAGCTAGTGGACACATCTAGCACAAGGAAGATTCAGCCACCCTTCCAGCTATAAGTGATATCAAACTAGAAAACTCCTATGGAGAGAACTATCACTGTTCTCATAAGATGGCCATACACAATAGATCAATGTTGAGTGAACCAACCAATGTCAGATTATCTAATGTGAATGGAGGGCTTTAAGGCTCCCAAATAAGCCTTGAACATTTTGGATTTCAACATGCTTGACAGAGATGTTCGAATTGATTAACATTCGATTTGAGTTTGATTCAGCTAAATAGATTCAATTCGTATCCATATTGATTCTACCTGAATCGAAAGTCCTCTCATTGGCCTGATAACTTGTATATGACACCGTGAGGTCTCCTAAGACTCATTTTTTCTCTCTCTTGTCACTCACTATTTTTCTCTTGCTCTCTCCTCTTCAAAATTCTCCTGAATCGTACCACCGAAAATTCAGGTTCTGAGGAGACTCAAGTTTAGACAAAATTGGATCTCATTTCATACATTAAGAATTAATTTGCTCATCTCTAATGCCTGATGCGTTACTCAAGCAGAGATGGCACGTTTACAGTAAAATCTGAAGGAAAAGCTGTTGCCTGCATGGGTTTTGGGCTGACAGTTATCATAAGCGAATGGGCCCTCTTGTTGGTATGAGTCTACTGGAGATAAACATCACCTAAAAGATTCATCAGCACAGAATTCAGTTCAAATACATTCTATTAGTACATGACGGACCCATAGCTCAATAGAAATGTTGTCTGCCTCCTAGCACCACTGCAAGGGTGTGCAGGTCTTCAAATTCTAGTACATGTATGACCCCATTTCATCCCAAAACCTGCTAGTAGAACGTTTTTTTTTTTTTTTTTTTACGAGAGTGCTGGTAGACAATTTAGTAAGTTTTAACATTCCAAATACATGTATTTATGTGATACACAAATCATATTTTTTGAGGATTTCAGAAATAGCTTGTCTGTCCTCATTTCCTACTGTCTCCTATGCTGATGAGACAGACGCTTGTTTATATGAGGGGATAAAACATTGGCAAACAATAATTTTCTTGTAAACATAAAAGAGTCAATAAACGACAAACGTATGAATTTTCACTGATTGCCCAATCGCCGCACAGGATGTCACTGGAAAATGATAGGGCACATTTGTCTGATGAAACAATAAATAATCACGCCACGTAATTTGAAGGAAATTTGAAGGGATCCTCCACCAATAGAAAAAGATGGCTGCTTTCTTTCAAAAACAACAGGTCATATATGCTATTACAGCTTAGTCCTATTCACTTCAATGGAGCTCAGCTTAAATATCTGACACAACTTATGGGCAAGTGTGGGTCTCTTTCTGGACAAAGGCAGCCATGTTTTACAAATCCTAGACAACCCATTTAATGACAGGTAGCTCTGGGACCAGGTACCAGGTACCCTACTTCATGAAATGGATTTAATCTGTTTACAAAGAAATGTATATCGACTAAAGCTGGCCATACACATTCAATAACTATTGGACAAACTAGCTATCCCTATATTATAAGCAACGAAGGTAAATAAAAGAAGTGGCGGCACTCACCCAAGTCCGGTGAAAGGAAAGGAATACCTTTATTAGAGGAACAACAAAATCAGTGCATGGAACTGCGCTGTGGGTGCGAGAGGGGGAGAGGAACAACCTCCCGTCGTGCAGTGGCTGTGACGGCCGTTTCGCGCGGCTTGCGCTTCTTCTGACCGCGAGGGAACTAGCTATCCCTCCCGCCTCCATACCGTTACCCCCCCCCCCAATACAAATCCACTTTTAGTTAGGCACATGTGTATTTAATAGTGAAAGAGGAAAAAGCTACCACCAAACACTTTAGGAGGTGGCCTATACCAGGGAGAACAAAAGGATTGGGCTAAAATACCCACAGATGATGTTGGGGGAGAGTCAGGAGCACATCATACACATTAGACTGTTGGTTGGGTTTGGCCAACAATACACCAATCGGTATGAAAGCCTTATAGAGAATGTTTTTTTTCTGCCAGTTAAAACCAGATATAGTGACACATATATTTTTTTTACTCTGTTTTTATTTGATGATTGCAAATTTTTTAAATTCTAATTCCTGAACATGATTATGGGAACGGCCTTCTTGCCTAAGCTGTTGTCAAAAGCCTATAAAGATATGATTTAGAGAAGCCACCATGGGCCAAAGACACAATATTGAAGAGGCGACCTCATTTACTATGGGGGAGTGTTCTAGGCATGCCCTGTGACTTGTACATAGGTCAGAAGGGAGCACATATGTGATATCACCGATCGTCAATGGTGGATACTGATTTATCTATATGTAGATGATATCTGTTGTTGTAATCCTGTCTGTAATCATAAGAAGATGACTGCAGTAAAAGGATTTGTACCGCCCAAGAAGTGGTGCCTGTTATAAGGTTTAATGGTCAGTGCAAATACTACAGGATTTTATTTTTAATATACATTTTGTCATTGAAAATAAAAATTACATCAAAAATTATTTTAAAATATATTTAACACAAAAACGTGATTTGAAAAATAGATCATTTTCTGATGATACATTCCTTTTAAGGATCCTTGTACATCAGTGGTAACCAATGCATGTTACTCTAGCTGTTGGGAAACTACAACGCCCAACATCTCCTACCAACCTACAGCCTGGGGCATAAAATAGTACTGAATACATGAAATAGTTTCCCGCTTAGGACAGGGCAGTGTATTCATGCTTCTTTGTGTCCTCTTCATCAGAAGGAATCTTGCTGATTTTTACACCTAGTTACCAATCCCCTCATTTGTTTTACTCCACATTTTACAGCTGGAGAGTAAATAATAGCTATTCATTAAGCCTGCCCAGTCATAAAGCAATATTCATTTAAGGCCCTAAACCAAACGTGCACTTGTTTATCTCAGCGCTGCAAAAACAGCCATTGTATAAGGATGACGACTATAACTGTAATATAACAATAATGATAACAAACCAGATAATTGCAACACAGCATTCTGAGATCATGCACACAGTGGGATTACAGCTCTGCTTTGGAGGGAGCAGGACTAGAACTGTCATGGCTTCTAATGATTTTTTTTTCTGTTATGTTCTGTCGATTCTTCCCAATTTTAATTCATATTGAATTCCACAAAAGATCCTAAATTTGATGAATGCAAACCTTTTGTGATTTGTTACACACACACTGCTCAACCTGGAGGCGCCCTTATTACAGATCAGAAGACAGAGAAGATTTCTGCCACCAAAAAGTGATAATTTTTGGACACATTTCTGTTTTTCATAAAATAAAACAAAAAACCTGCAGTGTGTTATTAAACAGGCTGTTTGTTCCCATGGCTTCCACGTATTTACACATAGCTATATATGTCACTGTCACTTTGACATTACTAATGCTGTCTTGGGGTTAAAGAGCTTGAAAGGGGTTGGATAAAGTCCTAGAAGACCTCAGAGTGTCATACACAACTTTTCAGGGCAATGGCGGCACTTTTGTTGTTTCGATTGGAATCTGACAGCTGATTCGAGAACCAAATTTTGGAAAATGTGCTCATCTCTAGAGGCATGGATATTGTTGTCATGTTGTCTATATAGTAATTCTCTCTCTTAGAACCATAGTGTTGTTTATGCCCGTTGAATGAATACGGTCTTTCATTGCCTACCATTGAGATGACATATCGGGAAAATTCTGAAAGGGGAGACTTACAGCAGATTGTCTTGCACACCTTGCAAAATTTTTGGCTACATAATCCTCCTTCTTATATAGAACGTGTCCTCCTATATGACCTACAGTAAGAGTTCCTTTTTTTCTGGGAATCTCTGAAATTGGTAAGTATGATATGTTTAGGTATAGCCACGTAATAATGGTCTATGGTTTATTCCTTTCACTGATAAAAATCCGAAGAACAGCTCTGGAGCACAAACCTCTGCTTCCAAGGGAACTCTGGAACAGACTAAGACTAAAGGAACAATCATGAGGTTTTATTATTTAGATGAAATATATCTTAAATCCATTAATATTGATTAGTGACCACAGTGGTTGCCTATGAATAGCTTTCAGGAAAGTTTACAAAAATTTGATATTTAGCTGTTTCGCTGAATTTCACAAAGAAATTCGCTTCATGATGAATTACTTCGTCATAAGGCACATTTCTTTGTAAGTAGCGGATAACTCTGATGCCGCACCCCAGGGTTTGAACGAGATTTCAAGCGGGATCTTCAATCAACATGGCTGTGGCAGCCTCTTGCGGCTAATCGAATTTTCCCTGAAATTCGGATGGAAGTCCACTTCGGATACTTCGATTCCCTCATCCCTAACTATGAAGACCACAGTTTGATGTATTGGTTTCTCTCAGAGAAAGTTATCTTAATGCCAAGATTTTACGGCCACTTGCATGTGGCAAACTGTTGATCAGATGCCTTACAAAACACTCCTGCAGCAAACCATGGCTGGAGTTTCTCTTAATCTTACATTTTTTATCCTAAGGCCTAAGATCTCTGTCTACGGAGACTGCACGGCAGAGATGATATTGCGCCCATGGCCTCTGTGTTCTGCCATACATGATCAGCCAGGTGATGCGTGTTACGGAGCAAGTGCCCCCTCGCAATACTTTTAAGGAAGAATTCGTCCATACATTGGAAATGTGACTCTTTATTTACCTCCGTGGGTGTCCATAATACACAGGGCTGTAATAAGGCCTTAAGGATG
This sequence comes from Bufotes viridis, assembly GCA_033119425.1. Taxonomy (NCBI): domain Eukaryota; kingdom Metazoa; phylum Chordata; class Amphibia; order Anura; family Bufonidae; genus Bufotes; species Bufotes viridis. The sequence continues at coordinate 417,766,888 of CM065592.1, read as the reverse complement.
GTGTGAGCACCAGTAGTGATTTGGCCCTCATTCTATGTGACTGCAGATATAGTGTTTACAAGACATAACGTGTAATTATCATGTTATGTGTATTGCACCAGCCTCAACGCTACCTCTGTATGTGCGTTCTCTAATTGTGTAATGTATCCTGACCTCCGCCATTTCATCTGCTGACTGCCTTTTGATAGTCCTCATTTGCTTAAACTAGCACCAGGAAGGCATTAACTAATGAATAATCGCAGTGTATGGGAGTGCGGGAGGGCCTGGTGAGCGCATTGTGTGGGGAAGCAGCAGCATTGCTTGCAGTGTCTTCCACGTATGTGTATTGAATGAGGGGCGCAGCGGTGGACACTGCCACCTTCTTTTCAGCCCAGTGAACTTTCAGCTTGGAATTCCCTTCTAACTTTTTATGACTCTCTGGTGTTGATGCTCTTTTCTTTGTGAACTCTCCGCCGCCATTGTATTTCTTAATTAGTTGCTAACAGCAGTATAATAGGGCCTTGATGGATAACTATGTCATTAGCACTCACCCCTGCCATTCGCTGTCTCCAGCGGGGCAAGGGTTACCCCATGTAGAGTCCATGATTTGTAGATTTAGTCTAAAGAGGACAGCTTTATCCTTCAACCTCCATTATCCCGGCTAAATGCCCAACAACTATTCTTTCTGTCGCCGAAATGAACCTGGGATAATGCAACAAATTCATTAACCCCTCAGATGCCAGAGAATGTGCCATAAATTGCTGGCCATAGACATAGCTGGCTATTTTGCAAAGATTGCTAATGATTAGAGATGAGTGAATTGCTCAGATATCAATTTGGGTTCAATTCTGCCCAATCGGTTGACCACCTGGATCATATGACACTTGGTGGATGACACTTTGATGTCTCTTAGGACTCGTATATTTTCTCTCTTGCCTCTCATTGTTTAAAAAATGCGTAAAGGGGTTTTTCCATATCAGACAATAGAGGTATATTGCTAGGATATGCCATCATTGTCTGATAGGTGCGGGTTCCACCTGTTGGAACCGCAACTACACCGAGAACAGAGCCCTGAAAGTGGTGGAAGACGCCCTGCGCATTCGCAGCCGCCCTCTATTCATTTCTATGGAGCCACCGAAAATAGCCAAGCGCTTGCTCGGCTATTTCCGAAGGCCCAATAGAAATGAATGGGAGCGGTGGCCGCACGCGATGCTGTGTGCTCACGTTCACTACTATGAGGAGAGCGCTCGGTGGAGGCCGGACCTGGAGAAACCTGTGGTCCTCCAGCCACCACCTTCTCTGCTCCGTTCTTGGTGTAGGTGTGGGTCCCAGAGGTGGGACCCGCACCTATCAGACAATGGAGGCATTTCCTAGAGATAAGCCCTCACTGTCTCAGATGGGAATACCTCATTCAATTTTTTCCCTTCACTCTCTTTCTTTCTGTTCCCCCTCCCTTTCAAAATTTACCCGAATCAAATCACCAAAAATTCTGATTCTGACCCACCTCACATTTTTACAATTTTCAGCTTGAATCCAATTTGATTTGCTCATCACTCCTAATATTGTAATGATTGTAATCGCTATGTTATGGGTAACTGATTGCATGCAATAAATTCATTAAATTCTGAGGAAAATTTATAGAAAAATGTATCCTCTAGTTCCCAGGAATAAAAAATGAATTCAATTGCAGATTGTTTAAAAAAAAAATAAAATCAGGGCTTCTTTAGGGGCTCCGTTCTCGGTGTAGGTGCGGTTCCCACAGGTGGAACCCACACCCCAGACAATGGGGGCATATCCTAGCAATATACCCCCATTGTCTGACATGGGAAAACCCCTTTTCGCATTTTTTTAAACAATTAAATTCTCAGGAAAATTTGTAGGAAAATGTATCCTAGATCCCAGGAATAAAAAATAAATTCAATTGCAGATTGTTTCGTTTTTTTTTTAATCAGGTCTGTAAGGGCTTATTCACATGGCTGTATTAATAAAGATTTAAATGGGGGCTACACTGTACTTACACGGGACATGTTATATCAAACATTGGGATCCATAGGAAATGATCGGTATTGCATTGTTATCAATTATACGCTTTGTTCACTGGTTTCCTTGATAAATCTAGCAAGTCGGGTCCTGACTTCATTACCACCAGTAAAGCCCTCAGCTTTCCCACATTCCTAATAGGTAAATCTGCCTAACATGCAATTATGGTATAATATCCTTCATGTTGTTGTATAACCTTTAAAAGGGTGGTCCAGCGGCATTACATTTTTTAGATATGGCTCACAGTGGGTTAAAAATAAAAAAGAAGCCATATTGACCCAGGCCAATCTTCCACCATTCCTGTTTTTACAGTGTTCTGGTCTAAAACTCCTGGCCAATCGCTGGCCGAAACGGTGACCCTCCTCTGCCAGCGACTGGCTGATCCGGCCTTTCCTGGAAAGGGCAGGGGGAAACGGAGCGGTGTTGAAATAGTAGTAGTGGTGAAGAATCGGTAAGGTCCTGTCCAGCTTCTTTTCATATTTTTAACACCCCTGGGAGCCATATATAAAAATGATAAAAGTATATAAAGGGACAAACTCTTTGAGATTTATCAGTCTGAAATTTAGGAAAGCTGAGAAACGGCCATTGTGAACATGACACAACTTTTATGGATTCAGATACAGCTAAGAACCAACTGAACAGAATCGGCTCTGCTGTGTTACGTTTCATGCTGTAGCGCAAGGATCCCTATACCTATGCAGTACTACAATGCCACCACGATTTTTCTTGCATCCGCTAAAACATGGACGATCTACTACGTCTATACAATGATGCAAGAACTGGTGTCCTGTAATAGTGTGCAAAGCCGTTCCTTCTCAGCAGACTTTAGTGCAGCACTTCCTACACTCTGAACCCACTGCGGCTCTCACCCGGCAACTTCATCATCTTTTCTTGAAGAAATCTAAACATTTAAATGAATTGTCCATTTAATGCCATCAGATAATCATCACCTCCGGGAGGTCAGATAGTCCTGTCCAAACACACATCACTGCCGGAGGTGTTTATACAAGAGCTGGACAAATACAAAGCTCCGAGCTTCATTATTCACATGAACTGGATTTATTTACTTCTGTGAGGCCTCTAAACACGATCGCCATTGTTTATTTGTGGAATGCTTCATTTTAGGCCACCCCTCTCTGTGTATTTCTGGATATTTGTAGCAAGTTGTTGTCTGGTTTATTGCAAATAAAGTTGATTGAAATTGGTTCCTTGTTAAGCCACCAATAAGAGCTCAGCTCTCACTTTGTGAACTACAAGGTAAAAATGGAACATGGATTCTGATAGGTTCCTGTCATCAACCAAGTTAGGTTACTATTTCTTTTAAAGGGGTTGTCTACTTGTCTGGTTTCAGGAGGAAAACGGACAACTCTTGGGATCCGCGAGCAGTAAATAACTGCTAAGTATTTATTATTTAGGTATTTATTTTTTAGGTTAGTCCAACTACAGCTTCCATTTTTGCCAGAAGTTTAAATTTTGCTGGGGCAATACAGCAAAAAAGGCCACTGAACAGGCAGGCCTCTCACCCAAGCCCCGATCCAAGTGGGCTTTGGGTGGGCATCTCAATGCGTTTTGGAGGCATTCCCGGCATAATGAAAAACAACCCTTGTTGCTCATAGCAACCAATCACGACACAGCTTTCTCATCTAGTATTGCTGATATATATCAGACATCATATTGTACATGAAAACCTCTTTCTAACAAAACTAGAACCAGTCCTGTACTAAACATGGATCCAGAGATTTCCCCGCAATCATTGCTCCAATTGCTCTGCAATTTTTTTTTAGGGGGCGTGTCCTGTAGCTGTCACAGTTTTTCTAACAGTATATACAGCTTGTGGAACTGAGCATGTGCGTCCACCACTGCATTGTGGACAGAGAGATGAGGAAAAGATCAAACAGGAGGTGGCGCTATACTGATATATTTAATTGAATAACTCAGTTGCTCTACTAATTTTTTAATTATATGCAATTACAAAAATATTCAGATCAAGGTGCTGGTTTGGAAATTGGAGAATATTTTTTGTGAGATAACCCCTTTAATAATGCAACAAATCTCCTCTGTAGCGTGTGGAGAGCACCATAGTCTCCTATCATGTATATTCTGCGTTATTTATTCTGTTTATTTTTTATAAGCATGATATTATATTAAAGAGAGTAAGGCTTCTTTCAAGCTTCCATCATTGATTTTATTTGTTCTGCTCTGTTGTAGGAAGAAAACAACACAAACAACGGAAGTGCCAGATTCAAACAGAACCAAGCAGATCCCCTTAACTATAATAGGGTGCAATTGGTTTCTATACTGGAATCTGCTTTTTTTAAGCAGAGAAATGACCAGAGAGAAAAAGTCCTGCATGCAGGTGTGAAGCCATTAACAGATAGCCAAACCAATCACTCTATCTATCTATCTATCTATCTATCTATCTATCTATCTATCTATCTCTATATATCTAATATATATGCATATCTGTTTAATTATCTATCTATCTATCTATCTATCTATCTATCTATCTATCTATTTCTATATATCTAATATATATGCATATCTTTTTAATTATCTATCTATCTATCTATCTATCTATCTATCTATCTATCTATCTACTACTATATCTATCTATCTATCTATCTATCTATCTATCTCTATATATCTAATATATATGCATATCTGTTTAATTATCTATCTAGCTATCTATTTATCTATCTATCTATCTATTACTATCTATCTATCTATCTATCTATCTATCTATCTATCTATCTATCTATTTCTATCTAATATCTATGCATTTAATCTACCTATCTAATTGTCTATCTATCTAATTATCTATCTATCTATCTATCTATCTATCTATCATCTATCTATCTATCTATCTATCTATCTATCTATCTATCTATCTATATCATACCATATCACATCTATCTACTCATACCTATCTCATTATTAAATGCTGCTCCAGCACTTCTACACTGTAGCAAGTCCATGTAATTTTACTAGACTGGAAGCATTTGATCCCTTTTGACCAACATTTCATTGCTCTCACATGGGGTAGCCGGGGAGGTATCCCAATCATATTTTCCATGAAATACCTGCTTCTACTAGTAAATCGTGTATAATACTTTCCAGCCTGACCTCTAATTATGACCTCTAGTTCAGGAATAGTAGTGTACTCTTATTATGACTGGTTGCACTTTCAGCTTTTATATAGTTTTGTACTGACACCTCCATCATGACGTGTTTTTTCTGTATGGCATCACTGGCTTGTTAGGCATCATCAAACATCAGACTACCCTCAACAAGGGCAGAGAAAATAGATTACTACATAACTGGCTATATCTCCAGTTCATGCAGGAGCCCAGCAAAGCTTTTACAATCCTTAGGACACTATAACATCTGATTCATTGGTTGATTCAAATTTTTCCTAGAGGAGTCACAACTATACATTTTAATTCAATTTTTACAAAAAAAATAAAATAATAATATATATATATCATTTTTTTTTTCTTCCATGAAGGTTTTTGTTTACATTTTTGCTTTGCGTTGGCTTGTGTGATGAGTGGGTAAATCCAGGAGTAAAGGGGTTAACTCTTCCCTATGTTTCCCATTGACTTTGTTTCCCTGTGGTGAGTAAAATAACATACAACTGCTGTGCACTGGAGAGGGAGGTGAGGGATAGCCAGGTAATATGATCCTTTCCAGGGTAATATAGTGGTGGAATCAGTCTACAGAGAGAGGTGCAGTAGTAATCAAGGCGCTGGGACACCTTGCTTGTTGTCCATGTGTGCACCACAGAGATTGCCTGCATAAAATCCTGCCTGCTTTACTAGGAGTTAAACTGCTGGGGGCACCCGATGATCTATAATGCAGGTCTCTATGTTGCAGGCTGTGGTCTCTCTGCCTATGAAAAAAAAATATATCAAGCAGTAGCCTAATCTCAGCTCATCCTTAAGTTTGGAGACAAGGAAAAATGCAATGAGCCACATGTCCTGATGCAAATGTAGAACCCTTGTACAGTCCAGGGGAAGGGGAAGTGTTTTATCCCTCTGTGAATGACTGATGCTGTCACTCAGCAAGAGGCTGGCCTTAAGAGATTCGTCTGAAAACACGCCTTCCCCCTCATTCCTTCTCTGACAGTCCTGCAGTGAACATCCATTCTGTGTAGGATAAGGAGCTGCAGAGAGAAGTCAAGGCACCAGCTTACAAGAACAGGAATAGAAAGCTAGGAACTAGGAAGGAAGAAAATAAAGTTTAATCATTGGGATCTTTTAGGCGTCCACCTTCTATGAGTGAAGATGTCCAAGGGTGCAAGGATTTAGGAACACAATGTGAAGGAAGACTTCTTCAGCTCCCATCCTTCAGAAGTGCTGAAAGCTGGAGACCCAGACACAACCTGAGAATGAGACGAAGGAAAATTGTAGTTGCAGGCGGCTTCTGCCTATCCTTCTTCCTTGGCACTTTGTTGAATTTACTATGTGTCCCCGGCTTTGACCATAATCATCACTTACAGGATAGAGGGACTCCTGTACCTTTGGGACAATCTTGGCAAGACAATGAGATATCTATGGACCTACTGAAGCAACTCCAAGACAGGTACCAGGAGGTGATCCGTTATAGAGAACACCAGGTTCCGGTGTCGGCTACAGAAAGGCTTTTGAGACCCTTAGAGAGGAGACTCATGGACCTGGCCCAAAAATCCTCTTCTGAACACAACCAGAAATTGGAAAGCCCAAAGAGATCCAGTTCTGATCAGGACATTTTATCTCAGTCACATCCTAGTTCAAAAATAGATCTGTCCCTACAGCCACCTTTGTTGGGTTGCCAGGACATTAGTAAGGGAAACAACGTACGGTATCTGGGCTCCGGCTACACGAAAGCTGTTTATAAATTGGTGTTGAATGACACGGTGTCGGTAGCACTGAAATCTGTCGATTTTGGGGGACACGACATACAAAATTGCCTTAAACGTTATAGAACTTTGGAAGATTGCTATCGGTTGGCATCCTTCAAGATTGTCAAAGAAATGATCTTGCTGCAAAGACTTCAGCATCCAAACATCCTCCAGGTAAGGCTAAGCACCAACATGTGGTAAGCATCCAAAACTGTGTTTGTGTTTTAACCAATGACTTCAAAACTGTGATATTATTGAATATCTAGAAATGGTTGCTTTATGTATTTCCATACGATATAGCTCAACGTTTCATTTTAATTAAGGCAAGAATCTTAGAAATGTAGGTAAAAATTTAAAAAAAGAAACTCCGAAAACAAACAAAATGTTTGAAAGACATTTCCATTGGAAATTGGCCAGTGGTCCTTCAAAAGTTTTTTATGTGGTAAGATGCTCTGCCTTCTGTTAAGTCCTCCTGGCAATTCCAGACAGCCTTGTTTGCAAGCAGACTTAATTTTTCTTCCATAATCATTCACGGGACTCCAGAGATTTTTCTCTCCACTATGATACAAATCATTCTACATTTTTAGTTATGTATTTGGATTGCACATTCCAGATGCGCTCTCTGTATGCCTTGGATATGAAACACATTCTCTCTGTTGACTTATGTTTTCTGGAGACAAGCTTCAGAGATGCATACTGATGCAAATATTAGGCACCACAGTATAGATGCCCCCTTTGGGATGCATGCTTTTTCAGCCAAACATCCAAAAAGAATTGCCCCCCCCCCCCATGTAAAATTTATTAAAATTATTATACTGGCCATCCAACATAGGACCATTACTCATATGTTGTGATATCATCATGGTCCATTGTGTCAAATGTGCATCCGACACATTCAGCCTACTACTTCTGTACAGAAAAATGTACAAGGTCACTGGGCCTCTAGGTGAAACTGTTGGACTATCGTTGCGTGCAACCAGGGTCATAGGGCATATTAATACTATAATGTAACATATTAGTAGCACATGGCCTAGGTTTTTTATGGTTGCAAACTTCCTCTAGGAAAATCCAAGTGTTTTAAAGGGCTACATCTCCCCCCTCGAGAACTCAAAACAAGAAGCCAGCCCTGGAGGTTTATTATATGCAGTGAGAAGTTTGAGCTTCAGCTCATTTACTAAGAGCAGGAAAAGAGTAAATCAAGCCCAGTCTTTCAAGAGAGAAAACAAGGCTATCTGTGTGCCTGAACAACACGGATCCGGTGTAGAATCTTTAGCACCATTGATAATTATAAAAATATTGTGCGGAACACTTTCCCCCGGCGAGGAACAAGTGCCGCATTGTTGATTCAAGCTTGGAGAAAAGGCTCCGACAATGTTCTAATCAGATCTGATTCTCTTCTGTGACCACCTTACCTTACCTACACTTCAGATTTTCTCATAGATCCTCCATGTTTTGGAGATAGTTAGGACAGATGTTGTAATTTATCTGCTCTGCTCTTGACATACTTGTTCATATTCTTACATGTGCATGGCAGATCCTAAGACATCACTTTTCAGCCCTAGACAATGACTGTGCCTTAGGCTAGGTTTACATACTGTATATGTACGTACATTTTTGTGCGCTTTGTGCACTGGCCATAGCCTGAGATATTGCCGGACAGATAAACGTTGCATGCTATATTTATATGTCTGGCAAAGGGATAGATCCAGTATTGCAGCTGATGCACCAGATGACAGGAACGATCCCATAGAAAATCATGGCATCAGTTCTAGTATCAGTTTCCCGACAGCATTTCTAGACAGCCATAGATGATAAGGTTTTTGGCTCGGCCTTCTGGTAAATTTATCATACTTGTACCTGCTCACATACGTTTAGGGTGGCATTGTGAGATTACCAAATCCTACAATACAGTTGATACAACCAACCATTGCTTTGGATGGACCCTGATTGGCCTAGTCCGGTACTCTGTCATGATTGCCTGAAAGTGAAAATCATATTGCACCCTTATGCGACTTTATCACATTTCATTAGGCTTTTAAATCCCATGATGCACTTCCCTATGGCCATTCTTTATACTATATTCTAGGTAACCTCTATATACTCCGTAACCATTCAAATAATGCTTCAATGAATGAATCTAATTCCTGAAATGGTTCCAATCACAAATACTGAGGTGTGTAAATGGTGATAGGATTGGAGCGTCCTCTAACAAATTGGTCCAATCCTAGATAATTATCTTCCTGTATAGGGGCAGTTTAGACAGTTGTCCTGATAATAAATTGGTCTGAAAAGGGAGACAAAACCCAGCCATGGTCACATTGTGATGGGGATCATATAGGGATAGGATTATAATTTACATAGTCTGTGGGCAGTCTGATTATGTAGCACTATAGTAGGAACTGATTGATTTGTGGTATATTGTGATATATTGGGAATAATATGGGATCCACTGAGTTCATGGTGTAAATAAAGTATAATGGTTATATTGGTTATATTGTTAGATGATACTATACTATACTATAGTGATGATACTATAGTAGATGTACATATGTACTGGGGTGATCCCATCATAGCTGTAGATAAACTGTGTATAATCTGGTTCTAGTGTGGCGATACTATAGCAGATGTATATAAGATATGTATTTGTGTAGGGGCGATACTATACTATACATAATGTGGCGATACTATAGTAGATGTATATAAACTATGTACATGTATTGTGGCGATACTATACTATACCTATTGTGGCGATACGATAGCAGATGTATATAAACTATGTATATATATTATGGCGATACTATTCTACACCTATTGTGGCGATACTATAGCAGATGTATATAAACTATGTACATGTATTGTGGCGATACTATACTATACTATACCTATTGTGGCGATACGATAGCAGATGTATATAAACTATGTACATGTATTGTGGCGATACTATACTATACCTATTGTGGCGATACGATAGCAGATGTATATAAACTATGTACATGTATTGTGGCGATACTATACTATACCTATTGTGGCGATACGATAGCAGATGTATATAAACTATGTACATGTATTGTGGCGATACTATACTATACCTATTGTATGATACGATAGCAGATGTATATAAACTATGTACATGTATTGTAGCTGATACTATGCTATACCTATTGTAGCATACGATAGCAGATGTATATAAACTATGTACATGTATTGTGGTGATACTATGCTATACCTATTGTAGCGATACGATAGCAGATGTATATAAACTATGTACATGTATTGTGGCAACATTATAGCAGATGTATATAAACTATGTACATGTATTGTGGCGATACTATGCTATACCTATTGTGGCGATACGATAGCAGATGTATATAAACTATGTACATGTATTGTGGTGATACTATGCTATACCTATTGTGGCGATACGATAGCAGATGTATATAAACTATGTACATGTATTGTGGCAACATTATAGCAGATGTATATAAACTATGTACATGTATTGTGGCGATACTATACTATACCTATTGTGGCGATACGATAGCAGATGTATATAAACTATGTACATGTATTGTGGCGATACTATACTATACCTATTGTGGCGATACGATAGCAGATGTATATAAACTATGTACATGTATTGTGGCGATACTATACTATACCTATTGTGGCGATACGATAGCAGATGTATATAAACTATGTACATGTATTGTGGCGATACTATGCTATACCTATTGTGGCGATACGATAGCAGATGTATATAAACTATGTACATGTATTGTGGTGATACTATGCTATACCTATTGTGGCGATACGATAGCAGATGTATATAAACTATGTACATGTATTGTGGCAACATTATAGCAGATGTATATAAACTATGTATATGTATTGTGGCGATACTACAGTAGCCGTGTACAACTGTGCAAATACTTTACGCGTATAATCTGGTTGTCCTGTAAGTATATTTGGTCTCCTTGGTGGTTTATCCATGGATAATCTTTGATGATGATTTTGTCTCTGTAACTACTGTAAATTGATAGAATAAAAGTCCGATATCGTACCGTGGGCTGACAATCTAAAGAGACTTCACTGTATAGTGGTGTCTGATTAGTAGTTCAGGTATAACAGTGGAGCCCCCATTATCTCTGAGCACTCCCCTTGTATCACGATGATACTGTTGTCCAGATAATCTCCATGGTTTCATTGTATCGCTCGGATTATCTGCACATAGCGAGCTTTTCTTAATTTAGCATTAACCACAACAAACGTAATTCAGTTGTCACAGAGGAGATCAGAGGCATTGCTGACCTTCTGGAGATCAAAGCCTTGACATGTGATCCTTTATATGATTTTAATATCCATTCATTACGTTAACAGCGTTTGACCCGCTACAGGCTGTCTACACGTATACTAAGTGTACCGATCATTACTGCAGGTTTACTGACAATAAATGACATTTACATAAATCACATGCACTTCAGACATCTGTATGGGCTTATCTGAGAAGTTCAGGTGTCTTTTAATAAAATAAAAATAAAATAAAAAATTCCCCTAGGCTTCAGTCTTAGAATTAGAGATGTAGCAGAACCAATTTGTGTCGAAGGTGCGTTTGTCATTTGACCCAATTCATTGCAATTTATTGTTGCTTGTTGTTCTACCTAGGACTACACATAAGCCTGCGTATTATCGTAACTCTGCTGTAATGTTTAACTTATGTGTTACAGTATTTTACCTGTACTAAGGGTTCTGGAGAAAAAGCAGTTCTTCAAGGGCTCATTCAGATGCAGAACAGACAGCAACTGGACTGAATACTGACCCATTATGGTTAAAACACAGGCATCAGGTTCTGCACAGACCTTGAAAGACTAGTGAAAATCACGGCATGCACCATTTGGGTATGTCCAGACAGAGGATTTTGTCCGCTGCAAAATCCGCCGCATATCTCACAGCAGAAACTGATGCGCTGCAGTTTCTTTCGTGGGTTTTTATGTGGATCCTCTTTAGGTTTAGTTCCATCGAATGGAGTTAAACAGCGAGCAGGCTCCTGATGCGCTTTGCGAACGTTCCACAAAGTAACTGCGCCAAGAATGGACCTGTACAGTATACTGCACTGCAAACATCCTCGGCCGCGTGAACGTCGCCGTGGCCTCCGATTTAAAACAATGGGATGTGGTTTCAGCGCAGGTTTGTCGGTTTTCGGCACAGAATCCATGCTGAAACCCGCGCCCAAAATCCTCCACCTTAAAACACCTTTTAAGTCCAACTTTCCCACAAGACTCAGACAGTCTAAGGGTCCAGTCACACGTCTGTGAATGTGTCCACACCCGATTCTCTATGGGGCAGCAATGGATGCGGACAGCACACAGTGTGCTGTCCGCATCCGCATTTCCGGAGCGTGTCCCCGATCTTCCGGTCCGCGGCTCCCGAAAAAATAGAACATGTCCTATTCTTGTCCGCAATTGCGGCCAAGAATAGGCAGTTCTATGGGGGTGCCGACCTGGTGTATTGCGGATCCACAATTTGCGGATTCACAATACACTACGGACGTGTGAATGAACCCTAATGCAGGAATGCCCAAACTGCAGCCCTCCAGCTGTTGCAAAACTACAACTCCCAGCATGCCTGGACACCCTACAGCTATCGTTCTACAGCAGGGCATGGTGGGAGTTGTAGTTTTACAACAGCTGGAGAGACGCAGGTTGAGCATCCCTGGTCTGATGAATAGGTACGCTAGAAAAATGGGCCGCACTTGAATGCCCTGTATTCTGCTGATACCCCTGATGATGGTTGGGAATGTGCCAGAGTGCCAGGAGGGGTTGAGAAATTATTCTGCCTTGGCCGGGGTATTTCGATATAGGGATAATCTGTCGGTGAAGGACCTCTAGTGGCAGGGAATGTAATTGCCCTTCTCTATAAAAATCCCCCTGCTTGTAAAGTTCACAAATCCACTAAAAAATGTATCCTGCATTGTGTCGATTTAATCTGCGCAATATCTGATACTTGTGCTACAAGTGAAATGATTGTGTCAAGGTGATCCGATCTCCGCTCCCACCCTGATAATAGAAGCAGATTGCAATGATTTCGAAATCTTGACGCTTTCCATACAGCCAGACAAGGAATAACATTATAACAGAGCTTATTACTACCATCTAGGATCATCTAGCAGGCTTGTTAATATGTCATTGTTGAGAGGCACCAACACACTAACACAAAACAGACAGATATACACACACTGGGCTTTCATGATAGCCATCTCCAAGCCTGCCCAGAAAACCATGACTTAGCAGAAGCAATGCATTTCATCTCCTCCCGAGCAGCAGCCTCGCTCCCAGCCAATGGAAGAAGGAGAGGTTCATTAGAAACAGATTATGGTTCACAGGACTCAGTACACAGCAATTATGTCATAAATTAGCAGTCACAAATCACCGCTTGTCTCCATGTGCAAGTGACGGTAGCTGTGGCTTCAACAGACAACAGTCAGGGAAAAAGTTAGCAAACACAGAGATTAAAAATATCATGTTGTAACTCTGTGCTTTTATCACATCGATTTTCTCAGAAATCAGGGAGACTAAACTTAAAAATGTTCCTCTCTATAGCGTATACATGGATTGAGGCCTGTCGCATTTTTTAGATGCCCTGTGTCTTACTATGATAAGAAATTTTATTACATTTTAGATTTATTATTATAAATAATGAATATTTTTTATACAATTTTATTGTTTTATTAATTGGAAATGTTATAATTTTATGGCTTTTAGCAGGTCCACTTTTGCAACCAAGAATTAAGAAAAAAGTATTTTTCAGAACATTACAGTTATATTTTCCCCTATGATACGGGTATTTAAAAAAGCTAACAACTCAGTACAGTCAAATGTCACATACCTGATATCTACATGTGTCCTCAATAACTCCAGAAGGATGCACAATCTCACCATGATGTCGCCATTTTTCTTATACTCAAAGGGAACGGGCACAGGTGGCATTTTTATTTGGAAATATTTTTATGTCACAAAAATATCAGACAAAAAAAAGTAAACATACTCAAATCATAGAATTTACAATGTGAGCTTATGTTATTTTATTTGTTCCCTATGTTTTCCCTAATAAAATGTGCATAAAAAGCTAAAGCCCCAATGATAAAAATATAATAGTAGTAATATATGTTGCATCTGTGACATTATTTAGTACTAAAAGATCAAATCAACATGTTTCATTTCCTGTAATCTGAACAGAAGTGCCCATGTATTACTATTTGCAACTTTTTCTCCTTCATCAGTCTACTCTTTTTTCTTTTTTTTTGCATTTTTTATCTTTTTATACATAGATTGATACAATACAGCCATAAATGAGTGATTCATTAAAATTTGATTTGGGTTTGATTCGGCTGAATCAGTCTACTGATTTGATTAATCTCCGAATGAATTCTACCTGAATCAAAAGTGCGCCACATGGACTGAAAACTGGTGTATGAAACTCTGTGGGCTTCTAGGAGTCATATTTTTTCTCTTGTTTCTTAATTTAACATTTTTTTTAAAATTTTCTCTCTATCTTTCTTTTTCTTTCCCCAAAACTCGCCTGAATCAAATCACCCAAAATTCGGTTTGGAATCCACCTTACAAAATTCGGGTTTCAATCCATCTAATTTGCAATCAACTCACTGAACTCCAAATTTGGTTTATCAGTCCCCGTGTTTTTTTTTAATACTGTCCAATAAGTCTAATTAATTCATACACAACTTTTTGCTTTACATTTACTGATTCGAGCATAGCTCCTCTCCTGGCTTTTTAATGATGTCTTAGTTGTTGAGCTACGAGAACTTGAAGCTAAGAATTATACAAGATTTACATATAGTACATTTGTAGATCCCAGTATTTATTGCAAGATGGTTTTCTTTCACTGGGCCAAAAAGTGTTAACGTGTCCATTTTCCAGAGGAAATAGAGCTAAAATCTGGACTGAACCCTAAAAGGTTCAAGTCATCATATTCAAAAAATTGAAAAGATTTTTTGTACTAGATATCCCTTATTTTCAATGTCTACAAGATTGTCAAGATAGGGCAGAATTTTTAGAAAGTGTAAGGGACTTATCGCCAGCCTTTGACTTTTTTTTCGCAAACACAGCACCTTCTGTACCTCTTTCTGTCACAATAAGATGGATTAGACGGTATTATCATGTAATCGGCACCATTCTACACTGTAAAATGAGTAAGGGAAACAATGGATTTCACAGAGGTGATGAGACATCTACATAACCTCTGTATCCTTGGACGTGAAAGAGAAGTTTTTGAAAAAAAAAGTGGAATTATCTGCTGGAATTCTGAATACAGCCCATTTTATTAGGTTCTTCACCCATCTTAGATACATCTTCTTGGCCTTACTTAAATTCCTTTCTAAAAAAGAAAAAAAGCTATTGTGATGGGCAGGTGCACTCCTATTAAGATGGAAATGTATTTGGTTGAGAGGCTTGTTCATTAAAGTAGATTTAATAATGAGAGGGCATTTGGGAAAGAGGGGGATTTGGGTCACTGATTTATTTTAACACAAGACTTAGCAGCACACTAATTGCCTCCCAGTTGCTATGTATCAAATACTCTTGATGGCTGCCTGTCAGGAAGAACTTTTGTTTCCCAACTTGAAAGTTAAACGGTCATTTTCATTCTCATGTTTCGGGTGAAAAAAACCAAAAACCTTTGTCCTTTCTCATCATTGATGACCTACACCATGTAGCTGTTTCATTCAATTTACTGAGACAAGCCCTCACCATTTCTTAATTAATTTTATTAATGAGAAAAAATTGAGACACCTATTTGGTATGTATATGGTCAAAAGTATAATAAGAAAATAATGATAGGAAAAAACTGATTTAGAAACAATTTCCAAAAGAGACTTTTCTTGTAGAATGATTTTCAGATTTTATTGTAATCTACAGGCCAAGCACTTAAAAAAATACATAGCGAACAGGCCCCCAATCACAGAGAGATTGTCCTCAACCAGTTCTCTTAAATTATGTTGACATTGTTCATTTAAATTGAACTTCCTACTTATAATCATTTATAATTAGATGATAAATGTTCAAACAAAAATAAATGACTGATTATTAAATAGGTAATAATACAAATATATATAAATTGTTGGATGATGTCTTTATGATATTGGATCCTTCTGGTCTTTGGATACCCAATATTGTCTCAAATTCTCCACTAATATTCTAATCTAGCCATGGATGATCCTCTGGCTGCTTCCATTTCTTCTTTTTTCTTTCATTTTACTTTCTTGGGTCTTTATTGTGTAAAAATGAAAGGGAATGTGTCACCCAAATTTTTTTCTGCCAGTCCAGACCAGATAATGGCTAGGTCTACACGACGACATGTGTTGCGCGACAATAAGTCGCGCGACAAATAGGGCACAGCTACACTCCAACATTTGTCGTGCAACATTTTGTCGCATTAATGTCGCACAACAATTTTTATAATAGTAGTTTATGGTGTTGCATTGCAACATGCGACATGCTGCGACTGCGACGCGACAGACGCTGAAAAATCCATTTCGAATATGGAAAAGTATAAAAGAAAAGTATAAAATATAAATACATTTTATCCATAAATGAGTAATATGATAAAAATTTCAGATTTGTAATTTGTTTAAAACTTTTATCTATGTTTGTGTTTAATAAGCTTTCTTTTAAGGCCCAGTCATGTGACAGAGCAACTTTATTGGCTACAGGCTAACGCATAGCACATATCTCTAATTTATGAGGGTAATTGTACTGCCTGTATTAGTTAAAGTACTCGGCATTGTAAATCTGCTCTCCATTCATGGGTCTGTGAGAGAATCCTATTAAACACTTCCATGGGTTTGCAATAAATAACTGTACAAACTAAGGGGAAAAAAAATAACCTTAGCAATGAATTTCAACCCAGCCCGCTAAAGTTAGATCATTTAAACAGTAGCAATCAATATGTGAGGCAGACATAGAGTTTTTTCTGAAAGAAAATGAGGCAGTTAATATAGCACCCATATGATAATACTTATGACTAGGTTTTCCATTCATAAACCACTATGCATAGTAATGGTTGCTTCAAATATTACAATTGCTGAATATTAAATTATTAAAGAAAGTTAAAAGACTTGCTGGAAAACAAACAATGCCTTTAAAAAGTTTAAATAAGTAAAATTCAACCTAGTGATCCCTTTCCGCTCCTGTCCCACTGCTTACCGAGTCTGCTGGTCTGTACTCCCTGGTCATGGAAATGTGATCACTCAGCCATTCACCCATGAAACAGAATACAACTCCCTTACTTTTTGAAGCCATTCTGCTGCCCTTTTTAAAAAAATGAATGATATTTACAGAATTTCCCTTAGTTTCAGTGGGATTGATCAGAAACTAGTGCAGGCTGAGGTAAAGCAGTTTCAAATATATCTCTTGGTTATTCTTTATATCCATCAACATGATATTGGCTGTTGTTTTATGACGGTCTATAGTCAGCGATGAGCATTCAGACCATGGACTCTTACTCAGGGCTGGGAAGAGGAATAGGTTGAGTATGTAGCCATTGGAGGTGATGAGAACCCATAGGAACTGAAACACCCTGTTTACATAGGTGGTCAAGAATTCAGACCAGACCACAGTCTGAGCAGTCAGACCATAGACTCTTACTGCGAAGAGGAATAGGTTGTGTATGTAGCCATTGGAGGTGACAAGAACTCGAAGCAACCAACACACCCTATTTACTTCAGAGGACTTTCAGCAGTCGGGCAACCGATTCATTGATGACGTTATATGTTTTGACGGTATAGAGTTGGAAGGAACAGATTATACATAAAAATGCAAGAGATTGGTGGTTCAGATGAGCACAGGGGAAAAATTGTTGTCCATTAGCTAGTTATTGTGCTGAATTTCAGGGAATATACAGTATGGCGGCACAAAGGGTAATACTAATCCACATGCACTGTAAGGGTCAATTCTGCAGGCTCCACATATATGACTACACTAATGACTTCTGAAATCCTTCTTGAACATTTATTGTGGCAAATTGTCTATTGTCTACAGAAGGGCATACCATCCTCCCAATTATTGGTGTTTAAGAATTGTAATTTTTAAAATGAATTTAAATGGATTTAATAAAAAACTTTATAGACAACCAATCACTATGAAAATGTAGTTTAATCCTCAGGCAGCATGTTATCAAGCAGGAGGAGCTAAGCAGATTGATATATAGTTGTGTGGATAAAGATTAAGTATAACTTGTAAATTGTTAATTAAAAGAGAGAGAAAAAAAATAATAAAAAACAAAGAAAAAAATAAGAGACTAGAGGAAAAAAGTATAGCCCTAGGAAACCTTAGAGTGTAATACACATATTTCAGACCAATGATTTGGGTAGAATCGATTGACATCCAAATCAAATCGGTCAATTGACTCAGCTAAACTGAACCCAAATCAAACTTTGAGCAATTTGTTCATCTCTAATTATGTTTTACTGAATCTTTTCTTAAAAAAATATATACCAATCTGCTCAGCTCCTTCTGCTCTAAAACCTGCTGCCTAAAGAGTGCACTGCATTCTTATGACGACAGGTTCCCTTAAATTCACCAATTTTTTTCAATAATAAACTGCTATATATCTGCTATAATAGTATTCCTTTCAAAATGTAATAAATCCCCCTTTCATTAATTTAAGTAGGACATCATGGAAATGTTAAATATGAAGTATGAAAATGGCGGTTTTATAAAGGGAATTTTGCCAGTCGCCATGTTCTCTAGGTGTCCTGGATATAGACAGACATCTGTCTAGTCACTTTATAAATACTGCTCCCCCCCATTACTGAATACAAACGCCCTCTTTGTGAAGTAATTGACATCTTTCATTTGGGCGCTACAGCTTTACGGGAAGGTCGACGCTTCCATCCATGGAGATTTCATCACCTTTTAATATACCTCCTGATTCTCCTGCTCATAACATTGCCGAAGTCGTATGGCTGCAGTTTATATGTCCGGCTGGAGCCATCAGGGAGTAATGGATGATAATATTCCCACTAATTAATATTTCACTTTTGTAAATATAAAAACACTGTATAATAAAAAGTTAAATGAAGTTATGTGTCAAAAATATGGCATTTGAAATATGTCCTGTACTTATTATTGCATGTCTGTAAAGAATAAATCAAGGCAACTGGACTTGCTGTAGATTTCTTGAAAACGTTTCACTCGTTCTTCCAACGAGCTTTCTCAATTCTAATACCATGGATACCATGACCTAGATAAACGAGAACCTTCACAGACTTATTATTGCATGTTCCCCCTTTCACCTAAATACCAACTGCTCAAAGAGATCTCTTATTTTCCTAAGCCAGGGAGCATGGCGACACTATTGTAATACCGAGACTGGGATATTTTGCTCATCAAGGCGTTGTTTCATGGAGACATACCCTGTCCATATATCCTATTAGGGTATAGGGACATCATAATGGGTGTTCCCTGCTCAGAACCTCCCCTTTATGAGCCAGAACTGAAAACACCACTGTACTAATGGCTCTCGCTCTGGTGGACTACAGCGTCCGTGTATTAAATGGCTTGCCACCCAACTGAATGGAAACTGTAGGAGAAATGGCTGGTTCTCCTCCGCATAACCCATAAGAATTTTTATGGGTCAGAAAAAAACATGAATATCTTTAAAACATCTTAGATGTTAACTAATTGGTGTTCTCCAATCCAATCATCTTTCTTACACCATATGATAGTAACAATAGTATATTGAACATCAGCGTTAACCCAGTAGTAAGGAACCTCTGACCATTAGTCCCCTGGTGGTCCATATTATTCTCAGGCTACCTCTGATCTGACCTTTATGCCCTTGTACACTATTTCATCAACCTATTCTAGAACTTATGACTGAGGCACACATGCGATAAAGGTATCAGACAGGCTATTTTGGCAGAGCATAGGGCCATGCACCACCAGACCCCATTGATTATAATGAGATCCATCGGGCTTCTGGCATGTGGGCTGGGTTTTGGTCCAATAAAACCACTGGATCCCATTATAATCAATAGGATCCTGCTTTGGACGCAGAGGTATCTAGCTAGGTCAGACACGGGGAACTCCAGCAGGCTGTTTCTCTGCCAGAACAGCCTGCCAGGTGTGAAACCAGTCTGGCAACACATATTTTGGACATTATAGTTTCCATAGGGGTTTGCCATCCAGTTTTAGTGGTAGTAAAAATCCCCTTTGCCTAACTATAAAAAGCTACCTAATCTCATCTCTTTCTTGCTAGTTAGATTTGCCCCCCAGGACTCTAGGCAATATGGGCACTTACCACTATGGATGTGGTTATGGTAGCCATATTAGTTTTGTCAGCCAGTATTCCTCGAAACAGCTATAACTTTAATTGGCTAAATACGTTAGAAATTTGACGATATTTGGGCAGTTCAACTGAGTACTGCTGCTACGGGTAACAATGGATCAATCATTAGGGTTGATTGCGAATATCCTAATTGCAAGTTTTTATCGCGAATATCGGCACTTCGAGAATATAGTGCGATATATTCGTAATCGCGAATATTCTAGATTTTTTTTTTCCATCAGTAACCTCCCTTTTTGCTGGTGGGCCAATAAAAAGGCTGCAATGTCTTTGTCTGAGCTTAGCAACATCCCTAGAAACCAATAGGAAAGTTGCCTACCCTTACTATATAAGAACCTTACCAGCAGCCATTTTCTGCTGTTTTTGCAGTTGTGAGAGAGTGAGCAGTGTCATTGCTGTGCTCTGTGCTCAGTCATATTACTGAGTCAATTACATTAGATAGTTAGTTAGTTAGCTCATATATATAATGCAGTAGGTTAGTGGGAGATAGCCAGTGTAGGTTATATCCTGATATAGTGTAGCTGATAGGTTCCAGTGCAGGGTGTTAGGTAGTGTGATAGAAATTACTGTGTTGTGCATTCAGGAAACTTCTAGCAGCTTGAAAAATGTAGCAAAAGTGAGCCACGCCTGTATTGCATGCGCAATACGCGCATATTATGTTGCTGATTCTCGCAATCAAGAAAATAATGACAAGGTCGCGAGTTCTAGAATTTCGCGAATTTGTCGCAAATATTAGGCCAAAAATTAGCGTAATATCGCGAAAACTAATATTGCCCATGCTGCTCCTCACTATCAATCATGGCAGACCCTATGTTTCTCCAAGAGAGTAAGCTGCATCTTTGCTCATAGACATGTATGCTTGGCTTATCCGAGGGTGAGTGTTCTGCTCTTTGGTCAAAAAGTGTCTCATTTCTTTGGCTGTTATTACACGCCCAATCCTTTATTCTTCTCTTCACCAGAGATGTACAGCCAGTATAGATTAGTACATTTCTTAAAACGTGACTCAGGACGGATTTGGTTGAGTTGGCTGGCCGATTTGGGTCCAAAAAATTCAACATGAATTGAAAATGCTTTGATTGTCGGGAAAGCTCTCTCATCAATTTAAGCAAAATTCGGGTTAGAAGTAGAATGTTTTGAAAAATTTGTGTCAAGTTCTACCAAACTCTAGAATTGATTCACTTATCTATAATGTCCCACTTAGAAAGCCACAAAATACACCTAAAACACGATAACAGAAGGCACCTTGATACTTATTGGTACTTTTTTAAGGAGAAATTGCTCTGTTTATATGGAAGCCTGTCACACAGGTTTGGATATTTTGCAGGTGAACGCTCCCTCCTTTCCTCTAGTTACCTTGCTGTGTTTCCCGCACCTCGTCTTTGACCTGCATACATGTAGAAAGCATTAGAAGCTGCTTGTAAAGTGCATGTTTGTGTTTTGCAGTAATTGTCCATCAAATGTTATGACATGCTCATAAAAGTGAACGTTCCCACATCCAGATCTGCAGTGATTTTGTTAGGGAAACAATCCTTCATCCGTTACATATTAGGCCTAGGTCTGCCGGTTTTGGAATACAGTTTGCTTTGCTATAAAGAGGTTAAGGATGAAGTAATGTTATAGCCTGAGCGCGTCTAATATGATTAGTTACTTATTTACTGTAATCATATTTGGCATTTTCTTCTTCTGAGGGCTGCTAATTCCATAATTTCAGCCCTTAAAGGGATATCGCTTTATCCTTCCTTTAGATCGTGTAATGACGAATAACACTGATATATAATTTAGATTTACTCATGCTATACAGGTGCCGGAAGGTCTGAATATAGAATACAGATACAATGACGTAATACAGTACTTGAATTATCCGCAAGTTGTTAGCCTAGTCAGTGGTTTCTAAGCTGTTTGTGGGTAAGCAATGTAATGGCCGGTATGTCCTCCATGACAACTACTGCAAAGGTTGTCACCCAGGTTTCCTAGACTCCTGTATAGCAGTTTTGCTTAACCCCTTCAAGCCCGATGATGTACATGTACGTCATCAGGCAGAGTCTTTAAAGATGGTGCCCGCTCCTCAGCGCTGCTGGCGCCATAGCCGCAGGTGGCCGTCTGCTTCTTATAGCAGACACCCGCGGATCATGTCCGCAACCGGCAGTAATGCCGATCGCAGACATTTAACCCCTCAGATGCTGTGGTCAATCCTGACCATCTAAACACGTGAAACACCAGAAGCGCGCGCTTCCAGTGATGCTACGGTGATGCCCTGTGTGACAATCGGAGGAGCCAGAGCGTTTGTGAACCAGCCCCTGTCTTTGTGAATGACAGGAGGCTGCTGCATAGTATTTCCTATGGAGCCCTTGCCTGTAATAGGGCTCTATAGGAAAGTAGTAAAATCATCATAGATTCCAATCCAATTGCATCATTGCCTGTTAGTTCCCTATGTAAAAAAAAAAAAGTTTTTAAAAATAAAAAAAATTAAAAACATAGAAATTCTAATCATTTGGGATCATTTCCCAAAATAAAAATAAAAGAACTAAAAAAATCAACATCATGGGTGTCACGATGTGCAAAAACACCCATAGTATAAAAAGATAAAAATATATTCCCCATATGGCAAACAGCAAAATGAAAAAAAGCATCCAAATGGCCGATTCACCATTTTTGGTTGCTTCATTTTCTACAAAAATTTTAATAAAAAGTGATCAAAAAGTCATGCACACCCCAGAATGGGGTAAATCTCTCCACAAAAATGATCCCCCATACAGCTCCGTACACATAATTACAAAAAAGTTATAGGGGTCAAAATATGGCGACCAAAAAATAAAACAGATTTTTTCCCACTTTTTAATTTTTTATCAAAACGCAAGAAAAATTATACATATAAGGTATCGCCGGATTCTTACTGACCTGTAGAATAAAAGTAACTGGTCAGTTTTATCGCACATCGAATGTCATAAATAAAATACAAAACGTAAAACTGTGGTGGAATTGCTTTTTTTTTTTGCAATTTCACCCCATTAAGAATTTTTTTTCCTGCTTCCCACTACATCATATGCAATATTAAATGGTGGCGTTGGAAATTACAACTTGTCCCGCAGAAATCAAGCCCTCATACGGCTATATGAACAGACAAATACAAACGTTATGGCTCTGGGAAGGCAGGGAGCGGTAAACGAAAAAGCAAAAAACCCAAAAAACCTCTGGGCCTGAAAGGGTTAATATATTAAGTTAATTATTTTTGTAATGCTCCAATTAGGGGAAGACTGACCATTGGGTATTAGGACAGTCCTATCAAACTTTCATGGTCTCAAATGTAGATCTATTTTCATATTCTATTGAATTGTCTATCATTTCCCTTCTGAAACCTTGCCTCCCCTACCAACCATAAAATAGTTTAACCATTATTTCTCCAGTCATTTGATATAATTTTTGGGCTGTGGCCAGAATGACCTAGGACAATGATGGCTAACTTCCGGCACTCTAGCTATGGTGAAACTATGACTCCCAGCATGCTCCATTCATTTTTGTGGAGTTCTTAGAAAAGCAACTGTGCATCTTGGGAGTTGTAGTTTTACCACAATTGGTGTGCCGGAGGTTAGCGATCACAGCCCTATGAGTTCTCATTAAAATGCAGTCAAAAAAATGCTCCTTTAAATGATTTTGATCAAATCAATTCTACAGTAGCTGTTAAAAGGACTATGATATTAATGTCCACAGTCCTAGTTAACTCTCAGCCCTCCCAAGGACCAATATACCCAGTTTGAAGCTGGCTATCCTCTCATTATGCTGACAACAATTTCCCACCTTGGTTTGCATGCTTGGTTCAGTTGTGTTCTCGGTGGGTAAACCGTTGCCAGGCCAGATATCTCTGACACTGTCTACCTAGCCTTAGAACAAAATAATTAGACATGCTGTAAACCAACAGCCAGATCCAACTTCCCCCAACATCTGCTGTCAGGGAAAGTTGGGTTAACCCCATACACAGTAGGTCAGGTATTTAAGGCCAGATAGGCGTGTGTACACTGATAGCATTCGTGCAAGCATGCAACTTTTTCTGTCCGGTGCATTTTGGCATCCGACATGATAACTGATGTCCCGGATGAATGTGCACATTCCCATAAAAAACTCTGGCATCAGTTCTGGCTCATTTCCCTTCCTGGGTTTTCTGCTTCAGGAACTGAGCCAGAGAGCCGGATATATGTGTAGGGGGCCTTAGACGGTCAACCTGTCCTTCTGAAATTGGTGGCCAACATTCATCTATTATGTATGGGCAACTTTACTTTTACTTTATCTCAGTTTATCATTCTGTTGAATATAATTTGTTGTTCACTGTTGTCAACCATTTCCTGTAGTTACTTCAGTAGGATTACTTACAGGAAGTCCAGATAAATCCCAGCTCCTACCTCCAATATCTCCAGTTCTTAAAACCAACAAAAACATTTACAGATGTGTGTGGCTGATATTATTTCATATACCTTTCACTGTTAAAGCTTTAGGACTTTTGGTCCTCAAATGCCCCCCTACGATGTGAAGCTAGAATAGAATTTATAGCCCTAAGTGAGTAAAATACGACGGACAGGCTCTCCTCCTGAGTAAGCATTACACAAAACGTGCGTTGAGGGGGCTCGCCATCTTCACTCACCATAAGGTATGTAGTTACATGTAGCAATACTATTCATTCTTGCACAGATCTCTTTATGTATTTCAGTCAGTCATTGTGGTAGTCACATTTAGGGGGCCTTTGTTTACACTGCCTAAGAGTTATAATATTAGGGCTTTCCCTCCTAGTAGTTCTGTTTAGATACTGCCATATTTTAGGTCTTAGGGATAAGGTGCAATATTGGTATATCTGTATTTTTTTGTTTGTTGAGTAAAATTGACTGTTAAAGATGGTGCTGTATGTTTAATTCGGTTACTATAATTATAATATGTAATTTTTTAGATTATGATAATACATGTTGATGTTTTTTAAAGAAAATAGAGCTGTTCTCAGTCTTTTTGTTGGTTTAGTATGCAAGTTTTTGTTATTTACTGCTGTACATTACGAACATTTTGGACAGAGTAGAAGTACATCTGGAGACCTTGTATAAAGTTGCAAAGAAGAAAGTTCTCATATGTTCAGGAGGTCAAGGAGACACCTTGTCAAGTGGAGGGCTTCTAAAAATAAATAAAAACACGGGCTGCTTCTCATGGCATTTACAAGAAGCTGGCATTGATGGGGGCTCTGGCAATTGGCAGCTCAAGGAAATACTTGGAACCAGGAGTGAGGCATTAGATGTCAAAGCCTGTACAGTGTGAGAGAGTGGTGTCTGCGATTACAGATAATACACGACAGATACACATGTCAAGGAAGGAAAAGTCTAGGCTATCGAGTTAAGAGCCCAGAAGGAGGATGTGAGAAGCCAGGGATATACAGGGCTTGTACACAAGGACGGAACCAGCTGGGAGCAGAGTAGAACATTTCTGAGATAACAGAAAATGGACACCGAGATAAGCTGATATCACTGCTTAATGTCGCTTCTCCAACAAAATAAGGACACAAGGATGAAAGAGTAAACTTTTTGGAGGACCTTGTGTGTCAACAAGGATGTAGAGGGAATCTTTTATCAAACCTTCATGGTCTAAAATGTGGATCTATTTTCATGTTCTATTGAATTGTCTATCTTTTCCCTTCCGAAACTTTGCCTCGCCTACCAACCTTAAAATAGTTTAATTATTATCTCTCCAGTAATTTGATATAATTTTTTAATTTACTCCAGTGTTAACTTCCAAATAATTTGCTGTGATCAAAAGTAAGTCTTCAATATGCTTTTATGGGAGAATGCAAAGAAAAAAATATCTCCATATGAAATATCGTAGACATACCGAGGCGCAGTAGGGACCCACATACCTCTGCGGGTGCTGTATTACAGTTTTGTATGACTCTGGGTAATACGGTAACTTGCACGAGCGCTTGGCATGCATGTTGGCTCAGCAGAATTTTACAGAAGAGGAATATTGCCAGTAAAATCAGACTGATCTAGGTCATTTTTCCAAACAGTACAAACGACCTGGTAGTGGCTGATAGTGTTGAGCGCGAATATTCGAATGGCAAATTTTAATCGCGAATATCGCAATATTTTGAAGTGCTATATATTCATATTCGCGAATAGTGTTGATTGCGAATATTCTAATCGTGAATTTATCACAAATTTATCATGAATATCCGCACTTAGCAACATCCCTAGCAACCAATAGGAAAGTTGCCTACACCTTAGTGTTGATCACGTATGTATTACATTGCCAATTTTTGCAATCAAGTAAATAATGACTGGAGATCACGAATTCTCGAATTTGCGAATTTATGGCGAATTTTCGGCCACAAATTAGTAAATATCGCGAATTCAAATATTGCCTAGGCCGCTCATCACTATTGGCTGACAGATCCCCATATGTGTTGAATCATCTAAGGCACATAATGGTGTTTTGGACAGTGGATAGAAAGAAAGCAGTAAGCGCATGACCTAATGACTAAGCTAATTGCTGATTGGTTGCCCTAAGTAAGCATATCTTGCTGCTATTTGTGATTAATGGAATGTTCAAATTTTTAGACGCCAGTCTAAATAAGCCCCTGCGCTGGTGGTGGATCGCCAAAGTTATGTAGAGGCGCGGGAGTATCCACCGCCAATTCCAAATGTAAGACAGCTTCTTTGCTGCTTTAGATTTAGACCATTTTTTACGCCTAAACCAGGCGTAGAAAATGATGAATGAGACGGGCCTGCCAGACTGTCCCCTTCCTCCCCACGCAACGTCCCCATTTTTTAGACCTGACGTGAGCGCGGAAGAAGTCGCAGATTCTGCCGCAACATGGCATGCAACAGAATCCGTGCCAGATATACACCACAAAAATGCCGTATATCTGTTCATAAATGACCCCTAATGAGTTTACAAAAATTGTCCTTCCTAATATGTCCTTTTAAATTGCCTTTTATCTTTGATTTTGCTATCCTGATACCTCACTGCTCTCATTTATATCCCATGTCTTTCTGCTTCAGCTGGCAATTAGCTCCTGATAAATCCTGTAATGAAAGCAGCATGTAGTAGTCTGTGTCCTTATGCTTTCTTAAATTAGCCTTTTCATTACGATACTTGCAGCAGTTAAACATATGTTGGGCGCATGGCTGCAGAGATATGATTCTATATCCATACAGCGAATGAATGAAAAATGAATGTGTATAGAAAAACATCCCTGTGCTCACTGATGCATGAAATTGCCTTTTTATTAACTTATTTGCATAAACAGTGCGAAGTGAAAATTTGAGTTTTTTTAAATTCTCAGATGTATTTTAGTATTATTTATTTAGAGCAATAATAATAAAAATAATATTATTATTATTATTATTATTGTTGTTATTTTCCCCCATTTAGGTTTATATTGTGTTTGGGCAATGTTAGGAGTAATAATAATGACAATAATAACAATAATAATTTTATGAAATATTAATACAAAATTTTTATTTTATAATATTACTACTACTAATAATACCTTATTGTACAATAATAATAAGTATAGTAATAATAGTAATATTTTTATAAAATGATATTAATATTAATATTTTATTTTACATTTCTACTAATAATAATACTTTATTTACTTTTTATACTTTATTACAATAATAATTATAATTATAAGAAGAAGAAGTAGAAGAAGAATATTGCTAATTTAGTATTTACCATTTGGGTTTATGTTAGGGGCACTGTTAATAATAATAATAATAATAATAATAATAATACTTTAGAAAATGATAATATTAATTAATAATAATATATTAAGGATTCTTCTTCTCTGTATTATTATTAGTAGTATTATTTAGTAGTAGTGGTATTACGTTTCCTATATTACAGATATTTATTATTTGTAATCATATTTATGTCTGGACTGGACTTGAAGGCCTGTGCACAATTTGAATAGTAATTTTTTCTTGCAGATTTTCATAGCTCTATGCGCTTGTCCATGGTAGGCGGACAGTAAAGAATGCTGAGTGCACAATACTCTGTAAACAGTGAGGATATTCTGGCTAAATAAGGTTTCTTCTTGGATTTTTACCTAGCCACAAATCTAAACCTTTTACTGTTGCTGCTGCCTGATGCATTTTAGTGCGCGGTGCTAAGTGAGTGAGACAAAGTGAAGTAACAAATCCCTATGTAATGCAGCCTTAGTGGAATAAGGGATTTCGGAGTTTGCCTATACTTACAAACCGACGACAGCTGAATAATGCAGTCTATTTTGTGTTTTGTTCGAAAAACTTGTTGGCCCTTTGTGTGGAGTCTGACCTTTGCTTTTCTTTGTCATGTAAGGGCAGCTGTGTCATTTTAATTTGCGGTAATGTGGAATGCTGGATTGACATGAAATGGCTGGTTATGTCGGCGGGAAGACTTATGAGACATTCATTTGTTACCTAGGAAATCAATTCAGATAATTATATTAACTAAGTCCAGCCTTCGAAATAAAATGTTACTGTGCTGTGTCTAAAGTAGACAATTCAGGCCCAAGCAGACGCAAAAAGAAAAAATTGCAAAAATGTACCGGGCTCAGGCTGCATATTGACATTGGGCAGACAATTGTCTGTGTTTTTAGGCTCTTTTACTGTTTGTATTATATTAATGGCCTTCAGCTTATTATTACGTTTGAGTTATACAGCAGCAATGGACTCCAGAAGTAAGTGAAACCAGGCAGGAACAGTAAAGAATTGGAACCCTGGAGAGTTTAGAGACCTAACCAGGTAATAGATAATATATTGGACTAGGAGTTTTGCTAATCATTTTTGGTTGTGTCAGAGCTAGATTAAGTTTAACATAGGACAGTATGCAGCACACAGACCTTCACCTTTCTCGTAATAACTCACGGCTGTATAAATACTGTATTCTTCCTGGATTAAATTTAGCAAACCCTTCGAGAGGCCCCTTAGTTGGTGGAAATATAATCATTAAAAACCTGTTTTCATTTTGTGTGATCAGATTAAGGATACAATGTACAATATTTACAATAATATAACAATGTGTGAAATTTCTTATCTGATAAATAGCATAAAAAATGCTTATATATGTATAAAAGGAGTAACTGGTGAATTCAAATGTCAAAAGTCACAATTATCGATAAAGGAATTCCTCTAATTTGACCAAATTGGCTGGCTGATTTGATTTGGGTCTGAATTAATTTGACCAGAATCAAAGGTGCTTCAGTTGACTGGAAAACTCTCTCTCTTTCTCTCTCCTCTCTCTCTCTCTCTCTCTCGATTCTGATCACACAAAATTTGGTTTCATAGGAATCAAAACCTTTTGAAAAGTTCAGGTCAAATTTTAGAATTTTAGAGTCCATTCACTAATCTTGTAGCCATGGTGGGTTTTCTGAAATCCACTTTTAAGACAGGATAAACGCAGGGTTGTAAAAACTGTTGTATCATACACATTATATATATATGTGGCAAATAATGTTATGTGTATGGGGGCAACCAAACAGCCACCCATATGTCAACTGTTTGCCAATCCTTCACTTCCAGGGGAGATAAGCTACTGCCAGAGGTGGCTGGTAATGGAAACAGACATGAATATTTGGCTATGCCATTCACGGAGAGGTTGTAGGAGAGAACCAGTGACCCTACAAGTGTCTGACATTTGGACAAATATTTCCATTGGTCTGCTCCTTTATAGGAGCAGAACAATAAAGTTATCGGAAGCACTGATTCAGCTGCATGTCAGACACGAAAGCCACCCAATGGACTCCATTGACTACAAAGGGGACCGTCAGGTTTTTGTCATGGAGCCTAGCAGTCAAAATGGTGTGGCAAGAAATTTTTATGGAATATGAGATGGAGGCACTTGAATGAGCCTCTAACGCTGATGTGTTTGAAGCCTATGGGGATAATTTATCATTTATTTTTATTTTAGGTCTCCCTTATATTTATATGAATAGAAATGCCAACAGGCTACAATAATAACATGAGAGAAAAACAAGTGAAGTGCCATATGTTTATTGCAGCCGCCAGCTCTGTCCTTGTATATTATGTTATGGGTTGTTATTCTGTCCTTGTTGTTTGCACTCTGTATTTTTATGTTTCTGGTTAGTGTTTTATAGACAGCCGCTGTGATGATAAGTAGGGCTAATATATGTTCTTACACAATAGATTTCCTGTCTTGGGAATATCTGAAAGTATGTTGAACTTTCCTATCTTTTACCTCTTTGTTTTTTTCACATTCCCATTAGGTTCATAGCATGCTATATAGTTGTGCACCTGTCACCTAAATATTCTGGATGCAGCCATCTTTTGGCATGAGTAAATATAAATTTAATAGACCAAGCGATATATCTTCAAGGCGGTATTACTGAAGGCGGGGTAATTATAAAAGTATAATAAAAAAAAGTCTGACAATGTAAATACGTACTAAAACACCTTTGTCCCATATGGGTAGTTGTTGGCCTATTAAAACAGTGCTTAATGGAGTAGTTTACTAGCCACTAAGTGCTTTTTATTTACTTCTGGAAAAGTGTTACTTATGCAGTGAAATAACCCAAAGTATTCTTCACATAACAATTACATTTGCTTTACTTTAAAAGTGGTGCAACAGCATGACATTTCTACATGTATCGGGGTTATATATATCAACTATATTCTTCTACAGCTATGTTTTTTCTCTCAATTGTTATCCTGAATTTAAAAAATTGATATTTGCATAAAAGTTCAAATCGTGCTGTTATAGCGGACATATGCGTTAGATACATGTTGGGAGAACCTGCTAATTTTGGTGAAAGCAGCCAACAATCTAATGTGTATGGGGGCCTCCTGATTTTCTCCTGATGGCAGATGTTGGGGGACCCTGTTCAGGACCCTTTCTTCCTGTTCATGCTTGGCCAAGGTGAAAAGGACCGTGTATGGAAAGGTCGGAAGAGATAGCTGTAGGCCAAACGAATGTCTGACATTTATGTAATTGCATGTCCAGCCTTAAAATGGTTGATTTTGTTTAGAAAACCTAATTTCAAGTACCCATTTGGGGCATTTTAATAGAGGGTGTCCCTTAGTTTGAGACCTTCCTCAAGGAGCTGAAGTAGAGCATGTTAGAAACAGCTACTCTTTGGAGGATCAAACAGGTCCCACCATTATGGATTCTGGCTTTGCCACCCAGGACATAAGGGCCTGCTGTTTGTTTTCTCCTCCAAACGCTTTGCATAACCCTTGGGCCAACTTCTGACCACCTTATTTGCTTAATATGTTTCTGGAAAAAAGAGTCCTACACAAGTTCTTGTAAAGGACATAGGCCCAACGAGGGCAGGTCCTTCTCTATACTTGAGTCCCAAAGGAACAACATCGTATACCTGTATGGTATGTATGCTGTTGAAATTAGCCACTTTTATAGCTGCTGAGATACACTGTCCCCCCAGTTTATAAAAGGCCTAGCTTTCTAAACATATTATCTTTTACACATGCACCTAATAAACTAAACATAACCTGCTTCGAATTTTTAAATCATCTGGCCTATACTTTGTACTAGGTAAAAATAGCTTATAACATTGGAATATGTAATAATTGAACATTGAGTGGCTTTTTTTGGCATTTTAGTGTCAGGGTAGCAAAAGCTATTTCTGGGCATGCATCATGGTCTGCTATGGACATTGACTATAAGTGTATTCCTGATAGTTGATGAGACATGACCATGATGGGAATACCTGTGCAAAATGATGTCTTGTTGTGTTTAACTAATCCACAGTTATTACTATTCCTTCTCAAAATAACATCATTCTGCCTGTATTAGCCAAAGAGAAGAGGTTCTGCTCACTGTTCATCTGCTCTACAAACACTTCTCAACACTCAAAACAGATGTAGACAAAAAAGAAGAAGAAGAAAATTTGAGGTTTATAGAAATTCCTGGCAGTTGATCACTGGCGCAATTAATTTCAAATTACATGATAGTACCGTCACATTTAATTCAAAATCCGAGTCCGGGTTTTGCCAAAAAATTGTTTGTTTAATTATCTAATTAATGCTTATTTAAGAAACAAAGTGACATATTCCAAAATGTTTTACATTAAGGAGTGATGTTGTAATAGGCTTTTTTTTTTTTTGTTTTGTTGCATTTAATCTAGGAATGACAAGTGTGGCATTTTATAAAATTGAGGGTTCAGGCAGAATTTTTCCACAATTTCTTGGTAAGGCTACTTTCAAACTCGCGTTTTGTGCGGATCCGTCATAGACAGATTCTGTTCAGATAATACAACCATCTGCATCCATTCAGAACAGATCCATTTGTATTATCTTTAACATAGCCAAGACGAATCTTGAACACCATTGAAAGTCAATGGAGGACGGATAAGTTTTCTAGTGTGCCAGATTGTGTCAGTGAAAACGTTTGGCTCAGTTTCATCAGACGGACACCAAAACACTGTGTCCACCCCCAAAGCGGAATGGAGACAGAACTGATGCATTTTGAGCGGATCCTTTTCCATTCAGAATGCATTAGAATGCAAACTGATCCATTTTGAACGGATCTCACAAATGGAAAGCCAAAACGCGAGTGTGAAAGTAGACTAAATATGGATCACTAATCTTAGATCATGTGAGATGTTAGATCATTAATATATGTGGTCTGGAATGTATTCATTCACATCGGCACTTGGCCTGAGTGGGGCTCACAATCTCAACTAGCCATAGACCTATAATGCAAATAATTGCAAACTTATAAGTCGGTTAAAATGAGTGTTTATGACATCAGGAGATCAGAGAAAAGGTTTCACATGAGACATCAGTTGACAGGACTGAGAAATGATACTCTGCAAACAGACTGATTTTTACCCTTATATCTAAAAAATGCCCGAAGGTATCCATAGCCTTTAACACCAAGACATCATTAGTAATGTCAAAGTGACACTGACATATAGGTATGGGTAAATGGATGGTAACAGCCTCCTTAATAACATGCTGCACTGTCGGATATATTTTTAAGTCAACAAATAGTCGAAAGATTCTCTCTTTTAGGTGGCAAATGCTTTCTTTTCTGTTTTTGAATGGTGGTCTCCATTTTGAGAGATTCATGCACAGTGAATTCCAAAAGTTTCAGATTCACTGAAATCTGAATCTTTTGTAAAATTTGTTAATAATTTGATTCATGCTGAATCGATTCACTCATCTTTAATGGACAGGTTTGGCCAACCTAAGTGCAATGTGTTTTACTACCATAGAAGTTAATGAGTCTACACAGGGGGAAATTATTGTCACATGAACCCTCGATTAGGCGAGAGAGCTTAGAAGAGCTGAGTTGCTTTCTCACAGATGCCCTAGTAACAATGACTGATGATGAATAGTACCCTTCAAAGAGATTTTTAATTATTTCCACTGAAAATGTGTCTTAAGTAATCTGTTGGGTCTTCTTTTCTTTGGGTTTGTCCTGAGCAGATACCTGTATAGGATGAATCCTGTTGACCCCTGGCCAATTACTTTTGCCACATTTTGTGAGCTATACCATTCCAAAAACTAGAGATTTGAAGCCTGAAAAGTAATGTGGTCTAAAAGTTTTCTCTACTGTATATATTTGACAGGGGTACTTAGATGTTTCAGTACTGGATATCTGTCATCTAGATTGACCTCATCTGCCTGTATTCTGATTTTTCAGCTTTATGGATACTGTTATCAAGAGAACAATGACATATCTGATACTCTGACAACTATCATTGAACTGGGTTCTCCCCTAGAGATGATTCAGCTCTTACAGTCTTCTTGGGAGGACAGATTTCGAGTAAGTGAAGTGTTCACCTTGATTCACTATGGCTTTCTTTATGTATGATCGTGTGACTAAAATGATCATTTCATTGAATGTAAATTGAAGAAAAGACTATGATGGAACTATGAGGCACATGCATTCACATAGTGTATCCAACTACCGGGGTACCTCTTGATCAATCTACATGAGTTACAGCACTCCTACAGGTTAAATGGAGTATTACAGCTTGATTAAAAGAGATCTTCATGATATAACATGAAGGGACTGCAATTATCCATCCCACCAATCTGGCGCTAAACTTTAGCCTGAAAACAAAACAAAGTTTATTATGATAAAGATTATGAATATTGAACTTCCATGCTTTGTATGACTTCTTTTAAATAGATGCACTGGGGACAAATGTCTGACTTTAAGCTGGGTATAAGATGGGACTTTTTTTTTTTTTTTTAGAAGACATACTTGTAGCCCCTGGAAAAGCTCTAAGGCCTCATGCATATGACCATATTCGCACACATCCGATCCGATGTGCATATTGACTCATAAAGCAGGTCCTATCCTTGTCTATATTTGCAGATCCATCCTGCATCATCTGCAAAAATTACAGTACACAGAAAGCCATCTGTTTTTGGCCATTTTTTGTGAATCTGTTGCTAGATGCTTGGGGAATTTCCTGCACACCCGTGGGTGCTTATGGACTCAGAACAATTTGGTGACAGTTTCCTTCATTTCCCTTTTTTTTTTTACGGACCATAAAATATTGGAGGCCTACACAATACAGCCGTAAAATACGGACAAATGGAAATGATGTGGAACTAAATAGAATGCAATGTGATTGTGCATGAGCCCTTAGTGTTATCTGAGCCCCCACATTCCACATCATTGTTTTTGCTTATAATGTAGAACAAAAATAATAGAAAGAAGTCATTAATTAGGTTCTATTTTCCAACTTTTGTAAATATTTCAGATCTGCCTCAGCTTAGTACGGTTGTTGCATTACCTGGCCCACTCCCCTCTTGGCTCTGTTACTCTGTTGGATTTCCGCCCTCGTCAGTTTGTAATTGTTGATGGCGAATTGAAAGTGACCGACTTAGATGACGCAAGCATGGAGGAGACACCATGTGCAAGCAGTGAGGACTGTTTCATGGAATTCCCTGCAAGGAACTTTACACTTCAATGTTCTGTTGAAGGCAAATGTCAAAGCATGAATGAGAAGAGGAACCTCTATAACGCCTACAGGTACAAAATACTGACTTTTTTGTGAGATAGATTTGCCTTAAAGGGGTTTTTCCACCACTCAAAATAACAACAGTAATTCTAGCCTAAACCTATTCTATTGAACGTGATGATGATGAGCCAATCTTTCTATGAAATCAACTTACATTTTTGCATGTTACTTTTACCAATGTGAGCAGCCGAATTCCACATTGAGCTCCCGAATTATGGGTGGGCTGTGTCTGGTGCCTCTGTCCCACAATTTCCCTGGCTTTGCCCTTTGTGAGATGGCCTGACACTGGTTTGAATCATCACACCTACAGTTCCTTGCACTTCAGAGAGTGGTGTTTTTTATAGGTGTTTGTGCATGCACAGAGGCACCGATAAGCATAGTAGAGGATTACAAAAGATTACTGAGCATCTGCAACCACTAGGCTGAAAATTACCTGTATAAACTAAATTGATAACCAAAGGAGATACAGGGAATACCAGTGAGCGAAATACCTTGAATCCTGCAATGGCAAAAATTGAAAAGTATTGCAAACATGTTTATT
Source organism: Bufotes viridis (assembly GCA_033119425.1). Lineage (NCBI taxonomy): Eukaryota > Metazoa > Chordata > Amphibia > Anura > Bufonidae > Bufotes > Bufotes viridis. The sequence goes on along the minus strand of CM065592.1, from coordinate 417,731,128 downwards.
ATTGTATCCAGGATAAATTTAGCTGCATTTAGATTTATGGAAAACCCATTTAAGAAAAATTGGAAATCTGCATGTCATGATGTTTGCAATTACGGGAAGATTTTTTTTTCTTATAACAAAATTTCTCCTGTTGGAACCAATCACTTTAAAGTGATTTTATGGAGAGATTATTTTTTTAAATGGAAACTAATTAAAAAAAAAAACCCACAAAGAGTTAAAAATATATAAAAAACAAATAGCCACCTTCACCGATCCTGCTGTTATGGTCCCTGCTGTATACATTGCAAATGCCTGATCAGCCAATCACTGCCCGTAACGGTGATCCACCTCAGCTTTTGTAGCTCGAACCAGGCAGTCGAAAGCAGTGGGAATTGGACCAGTGTCAGAATGCCAGCAGTCTATGTAGCCCTTTAAAAAATATAAATATTTTTAGCAGGCTGCAGGGGAAAGCAGGGATGATATGAGTGGGGGTGGCAGTGATAGAGATGGTGGTGGTCCTTGCACTGGCGCTCCCTGGGCTATGCAGTAATGGGAAGGGCTCATTCTTTCATCCCTTTGTGGCAAACCATGGATTTGGGGTGCCTCCTGTCTGATGATGATTCAGGATGCCATTAATGTTGGTGTTATTATGGGGTACAATGCAGGAGCCAATTAAGTAGTGGTGCTATGCAGTTGTTGGTGCATGTAATGATGAGGCAAGTTCTAATAGTTAAAGAGTTCTTTACTGTCACATATGCTTCCAGTACAGTACTCACAGCCTTTGGCATATCTTACATAGTTTTGCAATTTCCACAGTTCTTTCAGTTGCTCAGGTTGCAAAGGTGGTAACCAGTTAGTATAAGAAGGTTGGACATAAAGATATAAACAGGAAGTTCGAATAGGACCCCTATAACAAGCCAACTCTAAACCAATACAAATACCTACAAAAAGACACTGGAGTCTAAATGGCTCAAATTTAAGAAATCTTTATTCCATAATTAAATATGACATGATCAACAGAGATAAAACCTACAGTAGAAAAAAGGTATGGTTCCCCTGAGGGATAGGATGGCCCTGCAATAGTATTATAATATATATATTGTGGCAAAGGGAATCCACAGTAAAAAGTTAACAGGTAGTTAATCCCATATATCATAAATAGATACTAGCTGCCTATAAAGTGCAAGTGCCGGGACATAATAACCAAACAAACATATAGTTCAAAAAGTGGGCTCCCACTCGAACAACACATTATAGTCAATCAATAACAAATATCATAGGCAAAGACCCTCTGGAGGAGTCTCGGCGATGCCTTCCTCTGTATTGTTCGGGTGGGAGCCCACTTTTTGAACCATATGTTTGTTTGGCTATTATGTCCCGGCACTTGCACTTTATAGGCCACTAGTATCTATTTATGATAGATGGGATTAACTTACAGTTAACTTTTTACTGTGGACTCCCATTGCCTCAATATATATAATACTATTGCAGGGCCATCCCATCCCTCAGGGAAACCGTACCTTTTTTCTACTGTAGTTTTTATCTCTGTTGAAGGTGGTAACCAGGCCTAGTTGGTTTCTCTCAGTCATCAATGATCTGTACTTAGTTCTCAAACTCTAGCATCCAGACATAGGGGTACAACTTCTCTTGCTGCTCTTTGTATTATCTCACTTTCCCTCACTTAAATTTTGTACTCACAATGTGACACTAAGAATTTCCAACTGTCGGGGTATTCCTTAGTAGATCCTCAGTCTACTAAAGTATGTCCAGGCTCTCAAGGCCTTACATCTCGACAAGTCTGCTGCGAAGTCCAAATGTTGCACACAACGTCCCTCCACAGTCTGTTTTGCACGCACCTCCTCTTAAAACTTCAATGCTCCACAATGTCAAACTTTTCCCCCTCAGAGGCTGGTAAAAGTCCTGTCTACCACACTGGCTGGTTCACTACCCAGAGCTGTTCTCTGCTGCTTCTGCTCACTTATCAGGCCTACTCTCTTGGAACAGCCCCACCTATGAACTGTTACTAAACGGCCTGTTATCCCGGTCTGCACCTTGTGGACAGAAAATGCATATAACACGCACAAGAACACATCTTTTTCCTTTAACCCTATAAGCAGTGGGACACTGCATATTTCTCTGGAAAACCCCTTTAATACCATGAACATAACAATTACTGTTATAGATAATTGTTATTTTTTATGATTAGCTAATGTAATGACGGATATTTTTGAAATGATATAATTTGCAAGTAAGACTTTGTTGGGTTAGTGTACGATCTTGGAATATTTTCTATGCAATCTAAATTTTTCTTCGGTCCTAATTTATATTCTAGATTTTGAGGACATTCAAAATCTGTTGTTGACCTTGCATAGTTTACCTCATGATTAATACACGACCCCATGAACTTTCCTCTTACTTGTCTTTTTAATCTGCTGTGTTTTCCCAATCCCCTTTGAACTAACAGAAGCCGGCCTTGTTGCTGCTAAATCAGTGTTCCTAAGACAGAGGGTTGTGGCAAGAATCCTCTTTCTTCCTTTCAACAGACAGTGAGCGTGTGCTGATTTATGACACTTTGCATTAGGACAAGGTTGATGATTTCAACAAGCTAAAAGGCCATGATGAAAATGAACTGCAGTAAATGGACTTCTTGTGGAAACTCTTTATTCATCGCCACCCAACCGCTAGTAAATAGATTATAAGGGTACTTGGCAAGTCATGGCATATCAAAACTTTGGCCCGACAGGGAAAATCAGACTGGAGGCAACAATAGGCTCAGTAGGAAGTTATTTTATTAAAAAAACTGTGCAAAAAGCTTCAGTAGCTCATACAGTAGAAACAAATTATACTAATTTTGCAAGAAACTCCTACAAAACTAGTGAAATAGTGGCCAGTGAGGGGCAGAATAACTGTATTGTGTTTGCAGCAGGGGGATCTTTGCAAATAATAAATAAATGCATGAAAAACAATTCCATAGTGCAGTGTTATTCCCAGAATTACTGTATTAATTGGCTACAAAGAGTTTCTCTGGTTTTGGAGGACCCATCATGTCTGTGTATTATATGATAGATAAAAGTGCAATACTTCACTTCCCCTGTGGAGGCACTGCAGATTAAATTAACACTTGTTATTGGGTTCTTGCATAGATTTCTGCTGATTACTGGGGGAGCCAGTGGGACACCCTGTGATCAGCTTATCAGAGGACCCTTCTAAAAATAAAAAAGGATTGTTTAACCCCTTTTAAATGTGAAACCTTTTTAAATTTTTTTAAAATTTGCCCATTTCTGTCTGTTCCATCCACCCATTTCTACTATATAAAGGCAAAGCTAAGCTGACTTTCTGTTTAGATCTAAAGGTTCTAGTGTCGTTACCCTAATGCCCCAAAAACTGAAATGACTAAAAATGGCTGAACAGAAGAAGGACTGTGGATTGTTGGTCATCAACAGCCCAAATCACTGTGGATTGTGGGTCGTCCAAGTGCTGGGATGCCATGTCACCTCTCTAAGTGGAGAGGTAGTGTGAATGTTGGTCTACTGCTTTATTCCTTTCTATGGGACTGACAGAGCACTGTCTACAACTAGATACAAGACTTCATTCTTGGGATAGTGGGAGGGACCAGCAGTTTGACCCCCGAAATCCGATATTTATTACCTATCCTTTGCATAGGTGATAAATATTTTCATGGGATAACCCTTTTAAAGACCTTGATGGAAGAGGGCATTTTATAAAGGCAGCTCTATATAAGGTCGATATATGCACACTTCTCTCTCCCTGTTCTAGGTATTGGGGGTCTCAACGCTCAGACCCCTACCGATCTGAACCTTTGAAGTTTTTAAAAAAGGTTATTGACCTTTAAAAATATATATATTTTTTATTTTCACATTTTAAGACCATTTATCATAGCTTATTGTAAATGTGCCAGGATAATGAGGAAAGTCCATTCACTCCTTACCTATCCAGCTAACCTTTATTTGCAAAAAACCCTCTCTAAATTTATATTAACCTTTTTTCCAGGAATTTCATGGTTTTTGGTCTCTTGTTCTTTGATTTATATATGTTTTACTTGTGTTTGTTATAATTTCCATATCCTTTTCCAAGTTTTCTGGTCCTCCCAGCTTCAGTTAGTCATGGAACATTCCCAAAAATGTAAGCGTCTTCTACTGGTGATACAAGTGCCATAAATTTTATCCAAGTACCAGACATCCTTACAAATAGCCACAATCCTCTAAGCTCCAGAGCAAGCTGCTGTGTTAATGGAGCCTTCACAGGTGATTACAAGGCAGCTTTGTGTCTAGCTGGCCTTGTTTTTACTATGGCAGACTGCTGGGTTACGGTCACTTATGGATTTTTTTTTGCCTATTATGATATATGACTACGTTTCCAATCCTGAAGAGTTTAGTCATTTACTGTTTGTTTGATTTTTGTTTGTTTGTATGTTTTAAATCTACATAAAATATTATTTCCATTCATTAATATGGATTTTTTTTTTTAAAGGTTTTTCTTCACTTACCTCCTTCCTCACAGTGCACCATCTTCCCTCAGGCCATTGCTGGATGTTATAGTGAATGCAACAGGTAGGTGCCAGATAAAGTGCTGCAAAATCTGTAATAGAACCCCACATACTAATTGCCATTTATAATAGTGAGGTCTTCTTATGTGGCAGAGTGGATTTTGGACCCTCTCAGACCTGGGTGCTAAGGCTACCACTGTACCTCTAGTGCTATACCCCTAAAAGATGAAACCATAGCTGCAGAAATATGAACTTACAACCTACCAGACCTTTGGATTGAAATATTCATGTTGGCTCAAGCTAACATTCGTCCCAGTCCGCTTTGGCCAAGTGTGTATGGTGGTTTCAATGGGGAAATTGGAGTAACGCTGTCAGACACCTCTGGTGGAGGTTTATCTTCCTTGAGAATAAAAGTATCAGCCATAGAAATTCAGCTGCCCGATCCTTCTTTCCTACCAACATCATCTGTCAGGGGAAAGTCGGCACAACTCTAAACATATAAAGATAGTTCTCCGGTCCTACCGAAGTCAGCAGGATTGGATGACTTTATTCTTACATGTATGGGTGCCTTACTAATGTAATGAGTTTTCAGGGCCACTGTTCCTTCTAAGCTGTGCATTCTGGAAAGGAGAGGGTTAGAACAACATACTAATGAGTATTAAAGACTCCAATTAAAGCTTTTCCTGCTGCAGAGTTTGACATTTTTATCTCTTTCAATTCTAAACACAGATTAGCGCTAACAGTGTCTGGGAATTAAGTATGATGGCCTATCTATCTGTCTGATCATGGGGGTTCTATGGTTCAGGCACCTGAGATCACATATTGCTTTTCTGTCTTACAGGGAACCTGACTCCACGATTCTGGACTATCTGCAGTAATATGTAAGTAGTACTGTAGTTAAGGAGTCCAGATAAATATATATGTTTATATATATATATATATATATATATATATATTCCGTATTATTCTACTGCCCCTATTCTCCTTCTATCAGCACTCAAGGCTGTGCTGAAATACACACCAGGACTGCTGTGCCAATATAATGGAGAGGACTCCTGTGTGCATGCACAGCAGTCCTGATAATATAGTTCAGTGGAGCTTTAAATGCTGACAGGCAGGGAACAGGGGGCAGTAGGAAAATAAATAAAAATTTGGACTCCTTATGTACAGTCTAACCCATGTATTACTACAGATAATAGTCTAAAATCGTGGTGACAGATCCCCTTAAAGGTATTTGTCCCTGGACCTGACAAACCCTGGAATCCTAACCTGTCGCCCACTCACCTGTCCACGGACCAACCATTGCTTGGTTCCCAGCATAAATCAATCCAATATGACCACTGAGACCTGGGATTGGCTGCAGTGGTAACGGTACAAAGCTGCTTCATGGTAGTGGGGTACCGGAAGTGGCCAGGAATGGAGCAGTGACAGGACCTTAGACAGGTGAGTGAGGTTTTTTATGTTACACTGCATAGTTTAGGACCTCAGGGGCTGTCAGCTCCGAGGACGGACAACCCTTTAAGGGGAATCTTTGAAGGGAATCTCACCTTATACCACAATATGGTGACTTCCTTCATTAATATGCAACAGTTGGAAGTGCAATTTCTCGGTCTCGCCTATGCCAATTTTGGCCATGTGTGCCCCAAAAACCTCTTCTTTCTTATTTTTTTTATATCTAGACACTCCCTAGCTAGTTATTATAGATTACTACTTAAAGTCCTACAGGAAAAGGAGGTTTATATGAATTAACTTTTCAATGTTATTTAGGAGAACTGCGCTGGGGAATCGATGAAACTGCTGCACAGTTTGAAAAGGTCCTTTACTTATACAAGAGCGGCTTATACCTGTCAAATGTTACACATGTACCTACAGCTGGTAAGTATTTACTCTAACTGATACTCATTTCATTGTCTGCTGAGTGATAGCTGTCATCACCGTGTAATTACGTCTGCCATAGCTAAAATAATACGAACATTCCATTGTACCGCGTTTAGATAGTAAATGTTGGTCCTGTCTATTAGGACTGCGCTGGAGGAATTCACATTTTATTAACTACAGGTTGTCACCATGAAAAATAAGAATTGTAAACAAAATGTAAAATATAGTTTCGTTCCATAATTAAAATAGAATAAATATTCAAAGGATAAATCCATAGGAATCTCAAATCTCATTGGTGATCCAAAAGTTTTCCAAAATTAGTTAAAGGGGTTAGTTCATCTCAGACATTGATGGCATAATAATAATAAATCTTTCTTTATACAGAGTCCACATATTCAGCAAAGCTTTATGAACAGAGGGATCATGTACAGAGTTATAAATGATGTAGCAAAAAACGAAAAAAAGTCCTGTCGATAGGACTACTTTTCTGTCATACAGAACAGAAAAAAGCTGAGCAGTATTTTTTGCACATAAAAATGTATTAGGATGGAGCAAAATGGAATTCCTCTTAAAGGCATCTGTTTTGCATTCCGTCCTAAACTTTCTTATAATGGAACACTATATCGGAATTAGGAACACTAATGCGAACCCACCCTAATTGTCGGCCACACCGAGTGTTTGTGCACCGCATCACAAACCAGAACCCCACGGAAGCACTACGGAGTGGATTTCTTTCCATGCCTCCCCACCTCAAAAAAATAGAACATGTTCTATTTTTTTGCAGCGCAGACTGATCGCGGACCAATTCAAGTTGAATGGGTCTGGATCCGTCTGCAGCAGCCAAACGGATGGTATCTGTGCATTGAGGATCACAAATTGTGGTCCCCAATGCACGGAACGGCTGGGCAAATGAGGCCTTAAGGACAGGCCCTCAGTATCAAAGTCCTGGAAACCCTCTTAAACATTCCCAGGATGATTTAATACTAGATTTCATTAATATCAGATTATTTTCTTGTCTGCTTGCCTGCACTAACTTGGAAGTATACTAGAGAAGAAGCTGTAACTGATTAATATGAAAAAAATTAAAGGCAATAGTTAATCCTAATTTCCATGGGACAGATGGTGGTAACAGAGTACAACACTCGTGTATCTCGGTCAATCATATAGATGGTGAAATGGTAGCATAGAAAAACCAGAAATACCTCTACATTCATGGTAGAAAATATGTAGGAGTATAGAGTCACACCTCCATAAGCATATCAAAAGCGCTCAGTGGACAGGGTAAATTTCTAAAACTTAACTTTTACTGCATTAATTAAAAATATTGTAAAGTAATGCAGTGAGTAAACAAAAATGAGACATAAATATGGTTAAAGACCATCAAGAAATAAAAAGTTACTGGTACCGTTACCTGAGAGCTGGAAAAGTGGAAATAAAGGGTAGATCTGACCACTTCTTAACGTATTGGTCTCAGGTGTGTGCCATATGTGTCCAATAAGTTGCAGATCAAACGGACACGAGTGACCGATGATCCGAGTGTCAGTGGCATTAAGCGATAATACTCCTGAATCGCCCTACAACAAGGGCCCTACCTGTGACAAGTTGAGGGGGCTATTCTTACGCTTGCTTACTGACAGGGAGCACCCGCATATGGAACCGTTCCCTGTTTGGGGTCTAAACTCTGCGCTCTCCCTCACTGGGTTGCCTACGCGCCACGTTTTGTCCCAGCACAGGGACTCATCAGGGGATGTTATAATGGTGAAGGACAGAGCTGTAAACATAAATAAACAGTCAAAAAAAAACATGGTCACTCAAACATGCAGTACATGGAACAACTCCAACTATGATATTTAAGTTATACCAAACACTCACTGTTTTAAAAGCAATGTCTTGATAGCGCAGAAATAAGGGGCACCAAAGGAGACAGTGGTCCGTGCCCAATGGGGGGGAAGTGTCCCGCACCCACTGTAATCTCACCGTCGATAGTAATGGGAGAGGCAGGATACTGCGCTCTCTCTCTATTTGAACTCCATGGCAGTACTGGCCTCATGTTTGCCCGTGATAGGGGGTCACGTGATAGGAAGAGGCTGCCGGGAATACAGTGAGACGCTGCGCCGGCGTCACTCGTATTCTAGCAACCTGGCGCGCCCGAACACAGGGTTCACCAACTGTCAACAGTGTAAGACAGTGGTAACATACAAATTAGCTAAAAATTAGCCAATCTATATATTTAAGAGGCCGGTCCTTAATATTGAATAGTAGATGTTGATACTTAAGGTCCACACATACTAATTATAAATGGAGGAATTGATACGTAAGGAATAGGAAGCAACAGAAATGGATAGCCTTCCTAATCTAAAAAATTAATACAAAGAAATTACAGAGGCAACTCTCAAAACAGAGGTAATCAGGGTTTTTTAGACCAGAATCTGTCGTACCCCCTCCGAAACCGCTCTCAACAACAACCCATAATAAATCCGGCCCAAAAATAGTCAATTTATCGTCGCGTCCCCTTACCAACTCTGAGATAAGTATACTGAATAAAGGGCTTTCGTTTGTCCTTACATCAAATTTTTTTTTTTAAGACAGTAGTAGACTTTAATCTATTCGCACGAAAACTTAGATGGTTCAAACATATCCGTAATACTGAAAAAAAACTGAGTTGGGAAATGGGGATTCCAATAGGGATGGTAAATGACGTCAAATTACTACAAAGCCTAGCTACCTCTCAGGAGCCATCTATAGGAGAGGGCCCATTTACCTCTCTCAAGAAAAAAGCACTAAAATACCTCCGGTAGGCGATACTAATTGTATTGACGTTTTCCTTAATTTAGTAACCACCGAATTGGAGACTGCACGCTTACATTTTGCTCCCCCTAATTGCTCAAAAGAGGAACTAGTCGCCTTAGAGACCTTAGCATGTGATAAACATATAACTATCAAGCCACCGGACAAAGGCGGGAATACTGTAGTTCTTGACTCTACCAGATATAAAGGCATCTGCGAGGCCCTTTTAGCCCCAAGAGATAGTTATGAGATATTGAAAGAAGATCCCACCCTTGGATATCAATGTGAATTGAAGACCCTCGTTGATTCAGCAAAACAAGCTAAATTGATTGACCAGGATGAATATAACTTCCTTTTTCCACAGCACCCACAAATAGGCACTTTTTACTGTCTCCCAAAAATACACAAAGGGTCTGACCCATTAAAGAGCTGCCCAATTGTTTCAGGAGTAGATAGTCTAATTTAAAATGTGGTTATCTATGTGGATAAGATCCTGTCACCATTTGTTTTATCCCTTCATATGTTAGGAATACGGGGGACCTTATAAAACATTTAGAAGGGATTTATTTAGAAGAAGTCTGTATATTGGAGAGCATTTATGTGAAAGCCTTGTATAACTCAATTCCACACGAGCTTGGTTTGCATGTGACTGAGCACTTTCTGTTTATACGGAGATGACAGTTTGCGGAGCATAACAAATTTGCTCTTCAGTTGTTGGAGTTCTCCCTAATAAGAAATTATTTCCCATTTAGCGGCAGATTCTACCACCAGCTCAGGGGCACTGCGATGGGGAGTCCCTGTGCCCCATTGTATGCAAACTTGTTCCTGGGCTAGTGGGAGAATACTGTTGTTTTTAGAAATGAAGCTAAAATGGAGGTGGAAAGAACCCAGATCTGGGCACGTTAGATTGATGACGTGTTCGTCATTTGGAGAGGCAGTTTGGAATCATTTACCACATGGGCAAACAGCCTTAATACCAATAGTAAAAAGTGATGATGTGATGCCCCGGAGCAACGAGTGACCATAGGAGGTGCTCACAGTAGAGTAGGCTCACCCTGTCTACTCAAAAGCATACAAGAATGAATGGATAGAACTGGGCACTCTCCGATACTGTAACCAACAACAATTTATTAATAAAAAACAATTAAAGATAGGCCTGATAATGAATAACTTAAAACCAGTGCACCGTACGTGGAGTCAATCCTGCTTATCCCGATGGAAAGATAACTAATAGAACTATTAAGATTATGTCAAACATGAAAACTGAAAAGCCCTGATATGCACCTACAAAATTGTGGAAAGAACGGAGCAATAAAGTACATCCAGTGCATATAATTTCTGTACAATCTTGATATAAAAATGTAGTGTATAATGTCTCTTTGACCAATAAATCGGTGAGTGAGCCTTCCTTTTATTAATAGTCGATTGACAAGCACCCTTGGTGAATAGATCAAATTCCAAAAAAGGAGCACTCCAGGCAACTAATGAGTTTTCATTTCTCCACTGCGTGTCTCGTAAACAGCGGCGTCCCACTGTAACTGAATCTCAGCGGCGTCCCGCTGAAGAACACTGCAGAAGAACACAGGAGAGCTGAGTGCCTCTCTTTAATGGGTATTAAACTCATCAAACCCACGGGTAGACGTGGGGATTGGGACAGGAGGATACTCCAATGTGAATCCAAGTGGATATTTGATCTAAAAATGGTATATCCAAATGGTCTAAATGAAAAACAGAACTTCAGTTGTTTCATATAATTCCATATCTGCTCAGAATATTACCAGTTTTTTGTATTACCTTTTCAGATTGGGAAGGCTATCCATTTCTGTCGCTTCCTATTCTTTACGTATCAATTCCTGCATTTATGATTAGTATGTGTGGACCGGCCTTTTAAATCTATATATTGGCTAATTTTTAGCTAATTTGCATGTTACCACTGTCTTACACTGTTGACAGTTGGTGAGAGCTGTGTCCGGGCGCTGCCAGGTTGCTAGGATATGAGCGACGCCGGCGCAGCGTCTCACTGTATCCCCGGCGGCCTCTTCCTATCACGTGACCCCTCTTTCCTACGGCAGTGGAGTGTGCACCTCACTGTGTGTTCCACATGCTTGTCACCACGCGCCGGCGGGAGGGCGGTTGGTGGGGACAATTCCCCCCACATTGGGCACGGACCACTGTCTCCTTTGGTGCCCCTTATTTCTGCGCTATCAAGACATTACTCTTAAAACAGTGAGTGTTTGGTATAACTTGAATATCGTAGTTGGAGTTGTTCCATGTACTGCATGTTTGAGTGACCATGTTTTTTTTTGACTGTTTATTTATGTTTACAGCTCTGTCCTTCAGCATTATAACGTCCCCGATGAGTCCCTGTGCTAGGGCAAAACAAGGCATGTAGGGAACCCAGTGAGGGGGAGCGCAGAGTTTAGACTCCAAACAGGGAAAGGTTCCATATGGGGTAGCCCCTATCAGGGTGGGTGCTCCGTGTCAGTAGGCAGGCGTAAGAATAGCCCCCTCACCTTGTCACAGGTAGGGCCCTAGATTTAGGGCAACTCAGGAGTATTATCGCTTACTGCCACTGACACTAGAAGCATCGGTCACTTGTGTCCGTTTGATCTGCAACTTATTAGACACATATGGCACACACCTGAGACCAATATGTTAAGAAGTGGTCAGATTTACCCTTTATTACAACTTTTCCAGCTCTCAGGTAACGCTGCCAGTAACTTTTTACTTCTTGATGGTCTTTGACTATATTTATGTCTCACGTTTTTGTTTACTCACTGCATTACTTTACAATATTTTAATTGATGTAGTAAAAGTTAAGTATTAGAAATTTACCCTGTGCACTGCGCTCTTTTGAAATGGTAGCATACATTTAAAGGTGATATATGTTGCTCAACCCCATGAACATGGCTCCACTTTGGAAATTCATGTCTTGTAAGTCACGCTGTTTTTGGGTGTAAAAAGTTATTTTCTTGACATGAGGAGTTTTTCTGGCATCAACAACAGAGAATAACGTATAAAGCATAGATATAGAGGGCACAGGCCATAGAGTCTGAGGGCCCTTGGCTTCATATGAGAAGGCCGTGGTACAGATTCTACTTTGGGGCCCAGCTACAATAAATGTAAACCAAGGAAATGAAACTGTTTGCAGTAAAGAGAACACATGCCTTTTAATGGCTGATTTATCCTCCCTCTAGCGTTTCAAATCCTTCATAAAAATGCCTGCTCTACCAAAGGAAGAGAGAAAAAAGGGCTAGCAGTATAACATATGGAGCGATTGCCCTTCACGCGTCACCCCACTGTTTTCCATAGGAAAAAAGCGATTTCTTTGAACAACACCAAGTGTGAAAAGTGATATTAACAATTACTCTGAAAATCCAGTGAAACAGCATGTGAAGCCCAGCGTTCACATAAAACAAGGTTTAACAAGGTGAACCCTGATCGGGTTACAAAAAAATGTAGGTCTTAAGCTTTAAAAATGTTTGAGTTGTAAAACATTTATAGTGCTTTAAATTCTAATGTACTCCGAGCGTTGTGCGAGCAGCAGCCGGACGCACTGTACTCAGCGCTTTATGAAGCTGCTCCACTGTGCAACCTCCAACCAAACTATCCGGGGAGAAATAGAGGCCTATGGTTACTTCTTTCTTTTGTTGTAAATACATTGAAATGCCAAGCACAATAGAAGGGGTTTTATAGCTTATGTTTTGGATTTTTTTTTTAAATTTTTAATCCACTGGCTAATTGGCATTTTATTTTACTTTACATTCAGGGGAGAGAGAAAAAATGACCATGAAAAAATGGACACACTAACCGTTTTTCATGGCCATTTTCTACTACTTATGCTTAGAGTTAATAATATCCGCCAGCAGTAATAATGTCCCCCAGAGTGGCCCCCAGCAGTAATAATGTTCCCCATAAAGGCCCCCAGCATTAATAATGTCCCCCATAGTGGTCCTCAGCATTAATAATGTCCCCCATAGTGGCCTCCATCAATAATAATGTCCCTTATAGTGGTCTCCTGCAGTAATAATGTCTTCCACAGTGCCCACCAGCAGTAATAATGTCCATCATAGTGTCCCCCCAAGAACTAGTGTCCCCTATAGTGGCCTCCAGCTGTAATAATGTCCTCCATAGTGGTCACCAGAAGCAATAATGTCCACGATAGTGGTTCCCAGTATCGATGAGCGAAGCGAGCTTCGGATGTTACAACTGAAGTCGCTTTGTTCATAACTTTGGATTAATATTGTATGGAGATCCGCGTCCTTACAGTATTAACCTCTTAAGGACACAGGACATACCCGTTCGTCCTGTATCCAGTCTTTCAAGATGGCACCCGCTCCTGCTTCATGCAGGAGCCTTAGCAGCGGGTGTCCGCATGGTTCTTGTAGCAGACACCCGTGGCCGCGACCAGTAACGATGCCGATCACGGACATTTAACCCCTCAGATGCCGTGGTCAATCGTGACCACGGCATCTGAGCTTGCAAAAACCAAAAGTTTTATTTTCGTTTGCGCTCCGGCTCCCCGTGTGGCGATCGGAGGAGCCGGAGGGCGCCTGTAGTAGCCTGGGTCTCTATGAATGAAACCCAGGCTGCTCTGTAGTATTTCCTATGGAGCCATAGCCTGTAATAGGCTCCATAGGAAATATGCAATTTTTTCATACATTCCAATGCTATTGCATTGGAATGTATGATAATCGCAATCAAATGATTGTAAGTTATAGTTCCCTATGGGAACTATATAAAAGTGTAAAAAAAAAAACATAAAAGTTCAAATCACTCCCCTTTTGCTAAAATAAAAATAAAAAGTCTAAAAAAAAAAAAAACACATCATGGGTGTCGCAATGTGCAAAAACGCCCATACTATAAAAATATAAAAAAAATATTCACCATACGTCAAACAGCAAAACGGAAAACAGCGTCCAAATGGCGGATTCGCCATTTTTGGTCGCTTCATTTTCCACAAAATATTACATAAAAGGTGATCAAAAGTCATACACACCCCAGAATGGTATCAATATAAAGATAAGATTATGACGCAAAAAATGAGCCCCCATACAGCTCTGTACATATAATTACAAAAAGTAAAACAGATTTTTTTCCCACTTTTGAATTTTTTTTTCACTATCAAAACGCAAGAAAACCTATACATATAGGGTATCGCCTGATTCGTACTGATCCTATAGAGTAAAAGTAACCGGTCAGTTTTATCGCACAGAACGTCGGAATTTAAAAACCCACAAAACTGTGGTGGAATTGCATTTTTTTTTTGCAATTTCACCCCATTTGGAATTTTTTTCCCGCTTCCCACTACATCATATGCAATATTAAATGGTGTCGTTGGAAACAACTTGTCCCACAAAAAAACAAGCCCTCATATGGCTATGTGAAAAATAAAAAATGGCTCTGGGAAGGCAGGGAGTGCAAAAGAAAACGCAAAAAAAAAAAACTCTGGTCCTTAAGTGGTTAAAATGTATGGGCTCCGATGAGCCGAAGTTTGAATAACTTCGGTAATTGATTGTTATATTGGATGATCATTTTTAAACTTGAAACCAAACTCGGCTTCGGTACCGATTGGCCCCCAGCAGTCCCCCATAGTGGCCTCTAGCACTAATAATATTACCCATAGTTGAGCCTAGCCTTAATAATGTTCCTCATAGTGACCCCCAGCAGTAATAATGTCCCATATGTAACCTTTACAGTTGGATGTAGGTTTACATGTGAAATCTTGATGATATATATCTCTGTAAAATCAAATCCCCATCAGTCAGATATTAATAACCTATCCTGGGTCATCAGTATAAAAGTCTTGGAAAACCCCTTTAGGTAAATAGGGCAGAGCAGTGAGCAGCAATACCAGAAACAGCCTGTGGACAACAGTGGCTCTGTCTCTGGGAAAAATATGCCATTTTATTCTAATGTCATGCAACCCTCCATGAAGACACTTGCAAATAACACTAGAGATAATTCTGAACTGTACATTATGAAATATGCCAGGGAGATAAACCTAATTTACTGACTTCCTTTCATAAACGATAGGAGATACGTAAATACAAGCTATGATAAGAGAAGTTCACGAACTCGTTCACACAGAGACAAGTTGAGGGTAGGCTTTTATTAAATGACACGTCATACAGCCTTGGAGGTCACTGACTTAGAAAAGAACGTTGGCCGTCTTCCAGTTGGTAGTAAAATCCAGTAAGGTTTGTAGGGGCTGAAATAACTGGTCATTAAGAGTGATTAAAATCAGATTGAAGTTAATTCCAGCTATTTAAAACATTGGAAATCTGGTCACAAGGCATTTTTGGTTGAGAGACAAATCCTCATTAGAGTAAATTCTATATTTAAACCAAAGAAAAGAAAAGGTTGAGTAAAGTACAGATCAGTGAGAGATGTTTCGAGAAGCACACAAAAAAGATTTAAAGGGCTAATGCACTCAATAAAATGGGTTTTCTAGTTTCAAGCAGGGATCGACCTGTAATAAAGAATAAATGATTACTTTCCTGACATATCCTGCACCTCTCTGATGTCATGTTGACAAGACACAACCTCTGCAACCAATCACTGGCCCCTGCGGTGCACTGAAGGGGACAGTGATTAGCTGCAGTGGTCACATGTTGTCGACGCAATGTCCCCGCTGCAGCCAGAAAAACAGGTAACAACATCTGTCAGGTAAGTAATCATGTATTCTTTACAAGTCAATCCCCTGACCCGGTTTTGTCTTGAAACCAGAAAACCCTGAAAAGTTGGCATATTTTGGTACTATTTGGTGCAAAATATGTCCTGAATTGGCTTTTAGCCATGCTCAACGGGAGGGATGGTGCCTAGTTGAAAAAGTGGGCTGATTAGCAAGAAAGGCCCATGAGCTAAACAGCTAATTGTTGTCTTAAACTTTGGGATAGGCTATCAATAGATAGGCCAGATCTATCAGACAACCTAAGTCGCTATGACAATTCTGTCTAGATGTCTTCCCTGTCTAACTCATAGTAATTCTGGACCAGTGTATGTAAAACAGGGCATGAAAAGTACATTCTAGAGATTGTGTTTTATTATTTATTTCTTAAAGGAGAAGACCACCATTTGGAAATAACTAGTATTCCAAAATATTATGGACCTTATATCCATCTACTATAGTATAATAGATAGATATAATTAAGAGTAACATTTTTAGGTCATATAAAGGCCAAACACCACTACACCCCACTTATTGGTGATGTAAATTTAGAACCATGAGGATTTTTTTTTTATTAGAGACATAATCATAGGCCTGCCAGCTGTATCTGTGGAGAAAGTAGTTCCTTCCGATCCTCCCTTTCTGTCGAATAAAATGTAATAGTCAGCAAGGAGCTTAGAAGAAGCTTTTTAACCATGGAAGGAAATTTCTTTCCCATCATTCCTGAGGTATGATGGGAAGGAAATTAGCATGAAACATATTAAGAAAAGCAAATTGTCATGTTTAAATCTCTTTCTCATTTGACTTTCTGCACCATTGATGTTAGTATAAACTGTTAATGGAGCCGCCCTTTAGGTGGTGTAGTCTTTCTCAGTAGTAACTTCTCTGTTGAGTTGTGTCTACAGCTCCTATGTAGGCCTTTGTATCTCCATGGTTATCCTGTTTAGTCAGAGAGCATGCCAAGAACAAACTCTCCCAAATAAGTCACTGAGGTCACCTGCTGTCCATTGTGTCTATGGCCCATGTGGCTGCTCTCTCTTGACATACTTTAGGCCTAGTAGCCAGTGTGAAAACTGTATGAAATTAGGATTTTTTAAAATATAGATAGGGGCATGGAATGCTTGAATAAAGTCACCAAAATTCTAAAACAATATGTTTGACATAAAAAAACTTGATTTAAACAATAAGTAATTTTCTGATGACACATTGCCTTAACATTTTTTTAATCAGGAGGATTACATACTAAGTTGTTCCATTTCTTTAGTCTGTATACATTAGAGCAATAACGAATATATGTTGCCATAACCTTTAAGTCTACCATGTTAATCTGAAATAAGAACTACTTAAGAATTCCATGATCCAAATCTTGGATCTTCTTCACGTTGTTTTCTTTGCCAGTCGAACGTTCACAGTTTGACGTTTGCCACCTTTAAATTTATGACTACATTTCTTGTATTAGGCAAGTATTTATTTGTTTTAAACATCATTAGTCTGGAAATTGACCAGAACTTTGACCTTTTGATGATGTGATTTACTGCCGGGAGACTTCAAATTCCATTGACTTCATTTAAATAAGCTTCCTTTCTAGGGAGACAAAGCCTTGATCATCAGTGGTAAGTGATCGGTTCAGAGCTTAGTTTACAAAGACAGTGAAGGTATTTTCCTAAGCTAAACCTTTTGTGCTTTGGGGAAAAAAACAAAACACTTTTGACAAAATTTTTACTAAAATTGAAATTCATGATTTTTAAAAAAAAATAGTTTCTGAAAAGAATGGTCAAACCCCTCGACTCATATTGGTCAAATAGAATGTGTTTCTTTCAGTTAGAATTTTTTCCAGTCCACATTGGGAATGTTTTTGAAAGGGCAAGATTTCATACACAACAGATGTATTAAACGGGTTGTCCAGCATAGGAGCCAACTTAAACATGAATATGAAATCTGTTGTGCTTGAAATCTGGCCCTGTCAAAAACATTCGCAATGTGGACTGAGAAAATTCTAACTGAAAGAACCACATTCTATCTGCCTAATATGAGTAACCTGTTCCCAAATGAAGAGAAAAAAATACCATCCCCTGTGTACATGTTGCCTAACCCAGACCAGCTTCCGTCTCATGGTTACCTCTGGACCAGAATTGGCTAGGTCCCATAACTACTGAAGCCAACCACTGGTTTCAGCAGACATGTATTTATTTGAATGGTACATCACTGCTAATGACATACCATTAAAGCACATGTGACTTCTGAGGCCACATCTGCTTGAATGGTGGCACTGTGGACAGGTGAGTATAGTTGGGGATGTTAAAAAAGTGTAAATATTATATTGAAGTCTTAATAGCTTTGGATGGTCATTTTGGAGGCTTGTGAAAGTTATCACTCCCCCTTATCCTATATGAAGGAGTAAATGGTGAAAGTGGAGATCCCAGATGAGTAGATGATTTGCCCAGGCAAATGCCAGTTGGAATTTAGTGCCTTACCAAATGACTGTGGGACTGACTTGAAAATGTGGTGTATTAAAGTGGACCATGGACAGTTATGGTGTATCTGTATGATAATGATAGTTGTGTTCCAATTAAGAGAATAGTGTTATTGCTGGTTTTGACCCCTGTTCAGTAAATCCAAGGTCGCTGGTATGAGAAATGGAAAGAGAAGAAGTAGGAGAAAGAAGGTTGATCATGTTAACGTTAATGGTATGAGAAATGGAAAGAGAAGAACTAGGAGAAAGAAGGTTGATCATGTTAACGAATCTCTTCACTACAGTCTATGGGAGTCATAGGAACAGAAAATCTATAACTCTCTATATTAAAGTGAATGGGGTGGAGCTGCAGTACCAGACACATCCATGAGTGGCACTGTCTCTTGTAGGAAGCAGATGTTTTTCCAATCTTCCTGGTGGTAGGGGAATGATTGCAACATGTCAGCCTTGATAGAGGTGTAAGAAATGGCGATTGGGTGTCGATTCAGCACTGCTGCCTCTGCAATGTTGGTTGTGTAACATTATATGGCTCTACAGCACTGCTCCTAAGCTTTGTGCTTTTCCAGTTTTGTCTACTAGCAGGACACATCTTCATTTAAATGGGTTGTCCGGGATTAGAATAAAGATTCTGATATCCTTTTCTAAAACAGTGCAACTCTCATGCTTGGGCTATATATGGTATTGCAATATTCAAGTGAATGTAACTGAGCTGCAATAACTGACACAACCAGTGAATAAGAGGGGCACTGTTTCTGGAAATACTTTTTTTTTCTAATCCCATGCCATCCTTTTAAGTGTGTAAAAATCCAATAACTATGTCCATCATCATAGCAAGCAAGCAAAAATCTTATAAAACGATTTAGCAATTTTTTGTTAACTACACTGTGTAAAGCAATAACATTTATTACTAATATAATTTAAAAATGTGAATAGAACAGCTAATATATACTGATATTTGTACAGACAATAGCACAAGTCAAGCTCGATTGAGAAGAAGCATACGCTACTAGGTCTAAATATACAAGACTTTTGTTTCCAATTAGCTTTCAATTGGCATCAAACAATTATACGGTATTTGAAAAGCCTTTAGGGCAAAATTAAAAGGTAAATATTGATCTAATCTACAACCATTTCCTAGCTGCAGTTCCACTTCCAGAATAAAAAAGAAGCAGAAACAGACATCTCAAAGATTCTCTATGGTAGGAGGAGGAAAAGAAGCAAAGTCCTAATTCAGAACCATTATTTTCTGTTATCCACCAAAATATCATAACTCCTGTCATTCTATTACTGTAATATGTTCAGGGAGAAGCAAACCATTTAATTTTTTAAGTGATCTGTAATATAAAAAATATATGGTAAATATTTTTATTATATATATATATATATATAATTATTATTTTTTTATATTATATTTTTACTATTATTTTGTATAAGCCTTCAGACCCTTTTACTTTTTTCACATTTTTCTTATGTTGCAGCCCTGTGCTAAAATTAAAAAAGTTTCCCCCCATCATTCAGCACTTAATACCCCATATTGATAAAATGAAAACAGAATGTTCAAAATCTTTGGCAGTTTATTGAAAAGGATAAACTAAAATTTTCACTCGGGACTTAGTTGAAGCCCCTTTGACGATGCTTCAAGGTTTGCACACTTGGATTTGGGGATTTTCTAGCATTCTTCTCTGCAGATCCTCTCAAGCTCTGTCAGTTTGGTTGGGAACCACTGACCGACAGCCATTTTCAGGTCTCTTTAGAAATGTTCGATTGGATTCAAGTTAGGGCTCTGGCTGGGCCACTGAAGGACATTCATAGAGTTGTACCTAAGCTGCTCTTGTGTTGTCTTGGCTGTGTGCTTAGGGTCATTATCTAGTTTGAAGATAAAACTTTGTCTCAGTCTGAAGTCCAGAGCACTCTGGATCAGGTTTTCATTAAGAATATCTCTGTGATTTTCTCCATTCAGTTTTCCTCAACCCACCGCTGAAAAACACCCCCACGGCATGATGCTGCCACTACCATGCTTCACTGTACGGATTGTATTAGGCAGGTGAAGAGCAATGCCTGGTTTCCTGCAGACATGACACTTAGAATGAAGACTAAAAAGTTCAATCTTGGTTTAATCAGAAAAGATAATCTTGTTTCTCACAGTCTCAGTGTCCTTTAGGTGCTTTTTTGAAAACTCCAGATGGGCTTTATTCAGGGGTGGACTGGGAACTTAAAGTGGTCCTGGAAAAAATACTAAAAGGGGCCCCATTTTGTAGTCATGTCCAAATTGATGGATGGCAGGGCCAGCAATACCACATTGTGGCACATTGCCACAATTGGCCACATTGGCCAATCTGCTCCTGGCTTTATTATGTGGTTTACTGAGGGGAGGGTTCTTTCTGACCACTCTGCCATAAAGCCCAGATTGGTGGAATGCTGCTGTGGTTCTCCCCTGATTACTTAGTTCAGTGGGGTGACCAGCTCTAGTAGGCCACTATGATCTTGTGAACTTTCAGTGCAGAAAAAATCTTGTGTGCCCTTTTCCAGATCTGTGCCTCCACACAATCCTATCTCAGAGCTCTAAAGGCAGCTATTTTCTTCTCATGGCTTGGTTTTGCTCTGATATGCATTGTCATCTGTGAGACTTTATATAGACAGGTGTGTGTATTTACAAATCATGTCCAATCATCTTAATTTACCACAGGTGGACTCTTATCAAGGTGTAGAGACATCTCAAAGATGATTAAGAGAAATGGGAGGCTCCCAGAGCTAAATTTAAAGTGTCATAACAAAGGGTCAGAATACTTATATACATGCAAAATTTTAATTTTTCATTTTAAATAAATTTTCAAAAATATCTAAAATTCTGTTTTCACATGATTTCATATGACAAATTTTCCAAAATTTGTGAAATTTTCCTGCCATAAATCTAGCAAAACCGAGGTGATAAATTCACCTTATGTCTCATTTTTGCCTCTCCCGGGTTAGCCAGGGGTACCGGGTAGATCTACTACTGCTATGGAGAGTTCAAAATACTATAGATGCCAAGGATCACACGGTTTAGCCGGGGGCTTCTACTGCTTCTACTGCTGTGCTCTTATGGCCCTCAGGACCACACTGATGAAAACTTTTGTTTAATAACAGTTACCATGGTATCATATGGATTCTAAATTTATTTGTACATTTTAATGGAGTCATGATTATTAGCATGTAAAAGTATTATGTAATATGGAACATTTTTGGGGTTGGAATAAAAAATTGCAGAGCAGCCATCATAGTGAACCCTTCTCCTAAAATAAATGCTTGCTCAGAATTCCAGTTTTGTTATGTGCATTAAATTATGGACCAAAATGCCCTGAAGACCTTTTAAAAAAAAAATTTTCCAGAAGTTTTTGGCTTCATTTTTTCTACTTATTATATGATGTAATAGTGATGGCAGCGGGAAGCAATCTAGCTGAGCACATAAGATTTAGCAACTTCTAGGGCAAATGCAACTGGCATCTGTTTACACTGACAAAAATGCACTTTCAAGTCTTTAAAATTACCAAAAATCCTTAAGGTATGTAAAAATTTAATACCATCTTAACATTTTCATATCTGCTGAGGAGTCTATTCATCGTATGGCTTGTACATGACATTAGCAAAAAATTTTCACGTTATCTGCACTCACCATGAAATTTCTGTAAACATGGTTGAGAAGAGAACCCCCTACGAGAGAGGCAAGGACCGTCTTACTGGAGTCGTTACTATGTCCTCATTAAAAATGGGGAGTCATATAGTGTAGTGGATTTAAATTTCGACCTTTACAAACATAAGCTTGGCATAACCCACTATTTACTTAGGCTTTGCACAACCCCTAGCTCTGTGGTTTACATGGCGCATGTTACATGCAACAGAAAAATATGAATCCTCTGAGTTATTACATCTAAATCGCATGATTATAAATGAGCTCAAGTTGTTATATTTAAAAGTGATTAATTCACTGATGGTTTCGGGAAATAAAGGAAGCTCAGTGATGGCCGGAGAACTTGAAGGAGCTGTGAACAGGGAACAAGAGGGTGGCTTTTACATCCATCTGAGACTGAACGGCAGCCAAGACCGGCTGGTAATATATTAGTCAGTAGAGAAAAGGAGGGTGAGGAAACTAAGTGACATATTCCATGTAGTCCATAATCTACTAATGAGAGTCTTAGGAAATTTCAGTTCATTAAGAGAGTCTATTGAACTTGTTTCTTCCTGACATCAAAAATGAAGACCGTGCTCTTCTGAAGTAAGGGGAAATCTCATGCAATGGAGAAGGTTTCATGTGGGGCGAGCTTAAGCCATTCATTTGGCTTTTATCAAGTGATAGAGGGCGCATATTTATCGACCAGTGGAAACAAACTGCAGCCTCATTTGCCTGTGCTTATCAGGCATTAAGATATCTAGAGCTAATGTCAGCGCTTTGACTAATTTGCAGCTTGTGTTAATTTATTATATATGTCTACAAAAATTTTTGACTCGGCTGCTAGGAAAGTTCTTGTCAGCAGCCAGCTTATACTACACTAACTAAAAAATATGTCCAGTAAAAGGAAAATCTTTACAACAGTGTCATTAAAGGGGAGGTATGGTTAAAAATTATTTTACATTTTTAAGTTTTTATGCTAGCAAGCAAGAGGAGGGGGCGGGACTTGCCCAAAACAATGGGGTGGCCCCTTGGAACTTGAACCAGCTCGTTTGTTTATTACTAAAAACACAGATATCTCTGCAACGGTTCTACCTATAGATATAACAAAGGTATCATTTTAATCAGAATGATCATCCTTACCAGGCAGCATGCCTGTTTTAATAGGGTTGATCATGCTGACAGATGCACTTTTAAGATGGGTGTGAAGCAGCTCTTTAGCTGGAGTGGAGACACAGGAAGGTGATCTCTGTGTGAGAGCTGAGTGGAGAAGTTTATGAAAAATGTTGCTGAAGTGTGGTTTTGGAAAGCTGTCAGAAAGGTACATTTAATTTATAGTAAGGGCTGAACATGATTTAATTTTGCTGCTGTTTTGTTTTATTTTTTAGCGTGCAACCTTTTCAATAAAACCTAACTACGTGTCAGCTTAGACATATCCTTCACTGTTGGACTGATTTTGATAAAACCAGACCTGTGTCCTTTGATCTCAGCAAAGGCAACCCCGAGCAAATCTTATACTGTTAATAGAGAAACACCAAATAAATCCCCGTTAAAAGTAAATCTGAAGCTTAGGCACCATACGTAGCAGGGCCTTTCGCTATTAAACTGTACATGTAAAAAATCATATGTGATAGTGACATATCAATGGTTTTGATGGGTGGAGATCTGAATACTGAGATGATCCCCAATGATAGTGGAGGAGATCTGAGAAGTTCTCACCAAGAGTGTTGTACCTCCTTGCTGCTGAAGACAGGTTCAATAAAAAGCATATGAAGCCACCAGATCCCCACCAATCAAAACCTTGATATGACATGTCAAATGACATATCAAATGTTTCTTAAAAGGATGAGCACAATAAAATAATCATAGGCACTACTACGTATAGTGGCTCCATATGGTACCATATTACGAAAGTATTCTCCCATTCTCCCCTAGAAGCAATATATCCAATCGAGCATGTGAAAAGCTGTATGTATCTTATGAAAATCAGAGATGTGCAGAAGTACAATGTGGTCATTTAGACTTCTTTGAAGGCTGCATTAAAGCTTCATACATACTTGGAGCCTGTACAAAGCCATGACAGCCATGTAGATGAGCTCTCATTATTGATATTTGGTAATCTACCAGCAGCTACCATATAATATCAACATATTAGAAATTATTGTAAATTTTTTATGATTTTCAATATAAAACATTCAGTAACCACAGCCCTTGTTTTGTGTCTTTCAGAATATAAGCAAGTGGAAGATGTTTCAATACTTGACGAAGACTACAGATGTTGGCCATCATACCATCATAATGGATGTCTCCTTTCTGTGTTCAATATAAATGAAGCCATAGAAGTTTGTGAAAGCCATTCACAATGCAAAGCTTTTATTTGGATGAATCAGACAACCTGGACTGGTAAGCATATATTTATGCATTGTAGGTCACCATAGTGACCTTTATAGATTCTGTTGGCTTGATTTTGTTTGGTTTTTCCATTCTGGTTTTTTCAAGAACCTCCATAGACAAAAGTGAATATGATGTAATCCAATTTTAGAATATTGTAGACACAAAATTGTTTGGAAATCAAAAACATTCAACATAAAAAGTGAACTAGCTGCATAAGAAAAGGTGAGAGTTCCCCTGTGTCACTGCAGAAGTCATAGAGTTGGATGCAGACTACGGAGTTGGTGCCCAGTTCAACAGTCATTAGATCAGACTGAAGTATCTTGGGAAGAAAAACATACAACACTTCCCTGAAAGATAGGTTGAGAATGTGAATGTGAAGAAGGATTGATTGTGTAATTGAAGCTAAGCAGAAAGCCAGCCGTTCTCAGCACCTAAGTACAAGAAAGTAATGAGAATGGAGGCTGGTCTCAAGAATGCCAATATTAAGTCACTATAGCAATCCTGAAATTACTTTGCAAATACAAGTTACTTGGAAGCTAAATGACAAAAAGAATCCCATACACTACATAAAGACAATATGGTGGGGCTAGTCATGGCTAAGTATGCTTAGCTTGGAAATGGGCCCAAAAGTTGATACAAAAATCCTGAGAATTTGGTACACCAAAACACATGCTATTTTCAAAACTTTTTTCATGCATTTTAGGCATAAAACTGAAAATACAAACAATGTCAGCTAGAAAAAGGCCACATTGACCTACACATTGTTATATTTTCTGCTCGGCTCCTTCTAAAATGGATTCATAAAGCTTTGAAATAAGTTTCCTTGAATTTCCCAGATTTCTCAAGTGGTTTATAGTGCCTGGAGAGCCAAGGGGATTATTAAAATGGTTATCTCAGTTTAGATACATTGCCACTCATGTCCATAGGCTGCATCTGGCATTACAGCACAGTCCTATTCACTTCATTTACCTCAAAGAAAATAATTGGCGCTTTAATAGCAACGGTCATTGGTCAGTTTCACATGAGTGTCTTCGGTTCAGAAAATATGGTCCGAACCATATTTCCCAGACCAACCTCCGCTCGGTTGACCCAAATTTATTACATTATAGTGAACTATGTTGCTATGAGTTCCAGCGTGACTGTGATTCTGGTGTACTGTACTCAAATGTTGCTGTTTGTGGAATATGGTTGACCCACGGTCAAGCTTGTACTCAGAGCACCATATACCCCTATGATGCAGTGATTTGCGGTCAGTCGAGATGCAGTCGGTCGGGGAAATGCGGCCATCACAGGTCATATACTGCCATGGCAAATTCACACGTGTTAGCTTAGTTGTACAAATTTCTGTGACTGCATCATTCATCTAAATGGGTTTTGCAGAAATTCCTGTTCTTCCCATCAAAAAACCCCATTCAGGAATTATTACGGCTGGTCAGATGACGCCCAAATCTCTTAGGCCCCTTACAGACAAGCGAGTATTCCGCGCGGTTGCAATGCGTAATACGAACGGATTGCGTCCGCACGGAATCCAGACCCATTCATTTCAATGGGGCTGTGTACATAAGCGATGTTTTTCACGCATCACTTTTGCATTGCGTGAAAATCGCAGCATGTTCTATATTCAGCGATTTTCATGCAACGCTGGCCCCATAGAAGTGAATGGGGCTGCGTGAAAATCACATTGCATCTGCAAGCAAGTGCGGATGCGATTTTTACGGATGGTTGCTAAGAGATGTTGTTTGTAAAGATTAAGTTTTTTATCATGCGCGTGCAAAACGCAATAAAAACTGAACAACTGAACGCGATCACAAACAAAACTGAATGGACTTGCTTGCAAAACTGCACAGTTTTCACTGAACATATCTGCAACGCATCCGGACCTAATCCGTTCCTGCAAGGGGCCTTAGTCATTTAGAACACTTCTTAAAACTTTAAGATGTTCTAGAAGATCTTGACATTGAAGGCTTATACTTATAATAGACCATTAATGTTTGATTGGTGGGTGTGTGAGCTCAGGACTTCCACTGAGTAGCTCAATTAAGGCCTGGTGATTTCTTCACTGTGGGGCTAAATTATAAATCACAACCAAACTAGATATTGGTTGCAGTCCCCTCTGACTAAAAGTATTTTACAACAATGTTGTATGGTTTTGTTGATTTTTTATTTCTTTTCTTTTTTTTTTTTTTTAGGGCGGCAACTTGTCTTCTTCAAAACAGGCTCAAAAAATGTTGTGCCTGATCAGAACAAAATAACCTACCTGAAAATGACTGTTTGACTGAAGTGATCCAATTAAGGTCATTTAGCATGGATTGAATTGGAGAAAAATGCACTATTATTCATTCTAATTTCTAGAGTGCTATTCAAATTTACCTGAATTTACCAGGGTGGATGTGCAATAATTCAGCATTTGTTTAAAATGTGATTTGAAAGACAAAACAATGTGACACACTGTTAGAAATAAAGATAATGAATATAGTGATTATCTTTAAACTGTATATAGTGCTATTTCTGCAGTGAAGAAGATTGGCATTTGGTGATATATGGATTGATACCAATGTCAGTAGGCTGCTGGCTTTACAATGGTGCACTGGCAATTTGTGCCTAGTGTGTAATATTTACTCTTTTTTTCTACAGGGATGAATAATTATTTGTTATGTTATACATGTGTGTTACTTTAATTGTAAATTATGAGATTTCAATGATAAAACATCTTAATTTAAGATGTTGAACCCTGAGGATTTTAGCAAAACAAAGCCATATGTCATATGTGTCAAGACTTCCAAAGAGGTATAAAACCATTATATGTGTCAAATGTTTTTGACCCATATAATGGTTTTATACAAAGCTCCTGTACAAAGTCCCAGTACTTGTTAAAGGGGTTGTCTCATCATGGACAATGAGGGCATATCGCTAGAATATGCCCCCATTGTCTTATAAGTGCGGGTCCCACCGCTGGGACCCTCACTTATGTCGAGAATAGAGCCCCGCAAGTGAAGGAAGGCACACTGCGCATGCGCAGCCACCCTCCATTCATCTTCTATGGGGCCGGCGAAAATAGCCAAGCACAAGCTTCTATGGGAATCCTTGCGATATGCCCCAATTGTCCATGATGAGACAACCCCTAGAACTACTGTGGAAGATGTATTGCAAGTACACCAGAATACTGAAGAATTCAAAGAGGTTAGGTACGAAATTCCCACCACACATCATCTTCTTTCTCAAGAATGTTAATGAAATATTTAACACCCAGCACATTCTGAACTATAAATTCAAAAGAGAGCATTTTCCCAAGGAAAATCGGTTGGTTCCATAGGTTCAGGCTTGTTAACAAGCTGTTGGTTATGCGGCTCCCTAAAACGGGTTTTTCTCTTTCTCTTTTGTTTCATTCTTTCCAATGTACAGTATGTCCATCCTTCTTCTTACTAATAACATTTACTTTCAAAAGAGTGGAGTTCAAAGCATCTTGTTCTATGTCATTAGACTCGGAGAATGGCGTACGATCAAGGACAAGGTTTTGGGATTTGACCCTAAATTAATGGTCCTCAAACATGTCCATGCTTATTGATGAATTTTAGTACATTTTGTTATATTTTGGAAACATTGATAAAAATCACCATAAACTTCCGAAAACATAGAAAATACAAATTTGTGCTTTTTTGTCTATAAAATGTTGTTCTTGTAATATTATCCTAACACTCCATCTCTCTCTTTCTCTAAGCCATATGATTTAGTCTTGTTTAACCGCTTACCGACCGCCTCACGCAGGATTGCGTCCTGCGGGCGGTCGGTCTGTTCCTCCTTGACGCGCCCGCGCGTCATCTCGCGAGAGGCGAGATTTCCTGTGAACGCGCGCGCGCACGTGCGCGCGTTCACAGGATCACGTCGGGGAGAAGGTAAGCTACAGCCTGCCAGCGCTGATCGTGCGCTGGCAGGCTGTAGAAGTTAAAAAAATGGCATATCAGACGCTGTTTTGTTAACAGCGTCTGATATGCTTGCTGATCGTTCCTTTGGTGGTCCCATTTGCTTGGGACCACCAAAGAAACTTTATAAGTGCACCAAAACACCACACAGACCCCCCACCCATCCACCCCACCCCCCACTGATTAACCCCTGATTAACCCCGATCACCCCATGTCACCCCCTGTCACCCCCTGACACTAATTACCCCACTGTAAGGTTCATTCAGACGTCCGTATGTGTTTTGCGGATCCATGGATCCACGGATCCGCAAAACACGGACACCAGCAATGTGCTTTCCGCATTTTGCGGATCCGCACATTGCCAGAACTATATAGAAAATGCCTTTTCTTGTCCGCAATTGCGGACAAGAATAGGACATGCTCTATCTTTTTGCGGAGCTGCGGCCGGATGCTTGGGGGCCGAAACCCGGAAGTTTGCGGCCGCAGCTCCGCAAATGCTGATGCGGCGGCGCATAGTGTGCTCTCCGCATCACCGCCAGCCCCATTCACACTGAATGGGTCCGCATCTATTCCGCAGAATTGCGGAATAGATGCGGACATTTTTGACGGACGTGTGAATGGGGCCTTACTACTTTTTTTTGCACATTTTTGGCAGAGATTTATTTATCCACATTGATCGATGTGAATGAGGAAATCTGTGCCGTTTTGTTTTTTTGCACATTTTTGGGCAGAGATTTTTTCATCCACATTGATTGATGCGAATGAAGAAATCTGTGCCGTTCATTTTTTTTTCTTTTCAGTGCAGAGGCTGAACGGGAAAAAAAATCTCATTACTCGTCTGCTCAATATAAGGAGAATCGCAGAAACTCCTAATGCTGGCCATACGTGTAATGATTGCGGAGACCCTCAAATGCCAGGGCAGTACAAACACCTCACATGTGACCCCATTTTAGAAAGAAGACACCCCAAGGTATTCCGTGAGGGGTATGGCGAGTTCATGCAAAATTTTATTTTTGTCACAAGTTAGTGAAATATGAGACTGTAAAAAAAAAAAAAAATCAATTTCCGCTAACTTGTGCCAAATTTTTTTTCTGTGAACTCGCCATGCCCCTCACGGATTACCTTGGGGTGTCTTCTTTCCACAATGGGGTCACATGTGGGGTATTTATACTGCCCTGGCATTTTAGGGGTCCTAAAGCATGAGAATCCAAATGCGTAAAAATGCCCTGTGAAATCCTAAAGGTACTCATTGGTTTTAGGGCCCCTTTGCGCATCTTGGCTGCAAAAGTGTCACACATGTGGTGTCGCCGTACTCAGGAGAAGTAGGGCAATGTGTTTTGGGGTGTATTTTTATATATACCCATGCTAGGTGTGAGAAATATCTCTGTAAACGACAACTTTTTACATTTTTTATTCAAAGTTGTCAGTTTACAGAGATATTTCTCACACAAAGTATGGGTATATGTAAAATACACCCCAAAACACATTGCCCTACTTCTCCTGAGTACGGCGATACCACATGTGTGCCACTTTTGCAGCCAAGATGCTAAGAGCCCTAAACCAATGAGTACTCTAGGAGGGCATTTTACGCATTTTCTTCTCACGCTTTAGGGCCCTAAATGCCAGGGCAGTATAATCCACATGTGACTCATTTGAAAGAAGACACCCCAAGGTATTCGCTGAGGGCATAGTGAGTCCATGAACAATTTAACTTTTGTCAAAAGTTAGCAGAAAGGTAGACTTTATGAGAAAAACAATAAAAAATCAATTTCCGCTAACTTGTGCCAAAAAAATCTTCTATGAACTCGCCATGCCCCTCACAGAATACCTTGGGGTGTCTTCTTTCCAAAATGGGGTCACATGTGGGGTATTTATACTGCCCTGGCATTTTAGGGGCCCTAAAGCGTGAGAAGAAAATGCGTAAAAATGCCCTCCTAAAAGGTACTCATTGGTTTTAGGGCCCCTTTGCGCATCTTGGCTGCAAAAAGTGGCACACATGTGGTATCGCCAGTACTCAGGAGAAGTAGGGCAATGTGTTTTGGGGTGTATTTTTGCATATACCCATACTTTGTGTGAGAAATATCTCTGTAAATTGACAACTTTGAATAAAAAATGTAAAAGTTGTCGTTTACAGCAATATTTCTCACACGCAGCATGGGTATATGTAAAAATACACCCCAAAACACATTGCCCTACTTCTCCTGAGTTCGGCGATACCACATGAGTGGCACTTTTTGCAGCCAAGGTGCACAAGGGGCCCTAAAACCAATGAGTACCTTTAGGATTTCACAGGCCATTTTTACGCATTTGGATTCTCACGCTTTAGGGGCCCCTAAAATGCCAGGGCAGTATAAATACCCACATGTGACCCCATTTTGGAAAGAAGACACCCCAAGGTATTCCGTGAGGAGCATGGCGAGTTCACAGAATTTTTATTTTTGGCACAAGTTAGCGGAAATTGATATATATATTTTTTTATTTTGTTTTTTACAAAGTCTCATATTCCACTAACTTGTGACAAAAATAAAATTTTACATGAACTCGCCATGCCCCTCACGGAATACCTTGGGGTGTCTTCTTTCCAAAATGGGGTCACATGTGGGGTATTTATACTGTCCTGGCATTTTAGGGGCCCCTAAAGCGTGAGAAGAAGTCTGGAATCCAAATGCGTAAAAATGCCCTGTGAAATCCTAAAGGTACTCATTGGTTTTAGGGCCCTTTGCGCACCCAGCCTGCAAAAAGTGTCACACATGTGGTATCCCCGTACTCAGGAGAAGTAGGGCAATGTGTTTGGGGTGTATTTTTATATATACCCATACTGTGTGTGAAAAATATCTCTGTAAACGACAACTTTTAAAAATTTTATACAAAGTTGTCAGTTTACAGAGATATTTCTCTCACCCAACATGGGTATATGTAAAATACACCCCAAAACACATTGCCCTACTTCTCCTGAGTACGGCGATACCACATAAGTGACACTTTTTGCAGCCTGAGTCGCAAAGGGACCCAAATTCCAACGAGTACCTTTAGGTTTTACATGGCGGCTCACAATTTAGCCCCGCCCAAAATGCCAGAACAGTACAAACACCCCACAAATGACCCCATTTTGGAAAGTAGACACCCCAAGGTATTCACTGAGGGCATAGTGAGTCCGTCTGAGATTTCTTTTTTTTGCCAGAAGTTAGCAGAAATTGAAACTTTTTTTTTTTCTCAGAAAGTGTCATTTTCCGCTAACTTGTGAAAAAAATGAAATGATACATGAACTCACCATGCCCCTCCGCGAATACTTTGGGGTGTCTTCTTTCTAAAATGGTGTGATTTGGGGGTATTTATACTATCCTGACATTCTAGCACCTGAAGAAACATGACAGGGGCTCAGAAAGTCAGAGCTGCTTCAAAATGCAGAAATTCACTTTTTTGCACCATAGTTTGTAAACGCTATAACTTTTACCCAAACCAATAAATATACACTTATTGGACTTTTTTTATCAAAGACATGTAGAACAATAAATTTAGAGAAAATTTATATAGAAATGTAGTTTTTTTGAAAAATTTTACAACAGAAAGTGAAAAATGTCATTTTTTGCAAAAATTTCGTTAAATTTGTATTAATGGCAAAAAAAGTAAAAATATCAGCAACAATGAAATACCACCAAATGAAAGCTCTATTAGTGAGAAGAAAAGGAGGTAAAATTCATTTGGGTGGTAAGTTGCATGACGGAGCAATAAACGGTGAAAGTAGTGTAGTGCGGAATTGTAAAAAGTGGCCTGGTCATTAAGGGTGTTTAAGCTAGGGGGGCTGAAGTGGTTAAGATAAATAGCTCACTAACAATACAAAATACTTCTACAGGGAACAATGTACAAAGTTTATGGATTTGTACAAAACAAATGCCAAAAAACTAAGCAAAAAGCGATGCCATTTTATACTAACCAAAGTAATTGCTAATCTTGTACCAAAAAACATACGCTGTATGCTTTTTCCAGTATGCAACCAAAAATGAAACATCTTCTCGTAAGTTGTAAGTTAAATGGTGTGTCTAATCTAGGCCACTCCTTCCTAGAATGAAACTTTCCTGGCGATCCACTAATTGCCATTGTTCTGGTGAAAGCCCCCAAGTGGTCAACTGATATAGCCAGGGGTGGCTTGAGGCAAGACTGCTAAAGGGGACCTGGGTTATTACATGGTGCTCAATTGATTGATAGTTTTGATGAGTATAAACAATTGAAGCAAATCAAATCAACTCAATTAGTTGAGTCTTCCATAGCAGAAGCTATGTCTCATGGAGATGGGCCCTGGGCCCAAATTATTACTTCAATATACAAAGAGGATTTAGAAACGGGTTGTAAAGATAGGGCAACCCCTTTAAGCCAAAACTAGAATGGAATAATTATGACCAAATTTAACAGTTACCTCACAAAAGTACCAAACAAAAAAGGAAAAGTCTTAGATTGGGTTAGGTTAAGACTTTTACCACAAATAGTATAGTAACAGTGTCTATGCAAATGGTCAAAATATTCGATATCCAAAATTTATGTATAATAATTTCTCGAAAAAAAAGATTCAGATAGATCAGTTTTATTGTTACAGATCCTAATCCAGTTTCTTTAGATGTAACTTGAGTCACAACAGTTGGTCAGTTTCTATATCCCCCATGTGAATGTCTCTGTATAAAATCTTATCTAGCTCCAAAAGAGATAGACCAATGTCTTCTAGGACAACCATGTATAATGATTGGCTAGATCTTCATCAAATCAAAGATATTGATCGTTTTAGAATGTTATAAGTGCTTAAAGAGGTTGTCTGGAACTTGATATCATTGACCTACCCATCTCCCAGCTTCCAAACTCATTGATCAGCTATTAGAAGAGGCTATAGCACTCATGCGAGCATTGTGGCCACTTCTTTATCAGGCACAGCGTTATACATTCTGTAGTGGTTGAACCATTCAGTACCATGAAAGTAATATGAATTTTCAGGTAAAAGCCAAAAAATGTTTCAGTTGCAAAAGTGGAAGACATCCAGCACTCAGTAATAAAATCCCAAAACTTTAAGACACATTAACATTTTTTTTAAATCCGAGTCACCAAAAATGTTTCACCTACTGCATGTTACTGAGACATTTGTGTAAGAATAGTAAATAGCTTCTTTCAATGCTACCTAATTTATACAAGCAATTTCTTGCCCACAATCAAATCTATTTATTAAATGGAAAAGCTTTACATTATTTGATTGAAAAAAAATTGCATTGTTGTATGATGATATTTTTGTTGTAATCGTCAACCTAAAGGATTTTATTTATAACAAATTTGGAGATTATGATTTTTTTTTACATCCTGTAGGCGTCATGGAGGCTACTGCATAATATCATTGCATGTAATCAGTGACTGAGTACACCCTGACATTGACAATAGGGATGATTAATAAAATCTTGTGCAAAAGAAAAGTGGTGTTTTCTTAGGTTTTTAGAAAAGTTTTAAACTGATAATGCCTAATGATGATCCCTTTTTCTAGTAAATTGAATCAAAATTTGTCAAATATATTTTATGTTATACAGCAGTAAAGAAATCTGATTTCGTTATTTGATGTTCCTTATGCTCATTGGTGCTGAAGGTTGTTATATTTAATAGGTACTTCTGGTATCTAATGTATTTGCTTTCAATGAAAGCTGCCACTGACATTTATTATGCTGTTTTATAATTTGTACAGACAGATTGTTTTTGTACTTCTGCTTTAGAAATGTTTATTTTTCTAAAAAAAATAAAGTTTTGTAAAATTACTATGTTGCCTCATAGCCTTTCTTTTATAGTTTTTTGCATATTTATCTTCTAAATTGTAATGTTTATAGTGATGAGCGAGCACCAAAGTGTTCGGGTGTTCTGGTACTCGGTCCGAACACATAGCGATATTCGTGCGCTCGGCCGAGCACCCGAGTATAATGGAAGTCAATGTGAGACAACCAGGCACCCCCTGTTCGGATGAGGGGAGGGTGCATGGTCTATTGGAAAAGGTCAGAAAGTGACAGAAACAACACTGAAATGGATCTGGAACAGCATGGGGACCATGTCTTGGTGCATCTTGGACTCCAATATCGCTTCTGGGAACCATATTGTCCCAGTTGTCCGCCACTTTTACATAGCAACAAAATCACACCCAAAATCCCGCCCCCTCAAAAAAAAAAGACTTTTTTAGAGATAAAATTGTTAGGAAACATTCTTTCCTGTATATTCAATTGTATATACAGTGCAAATGCTGGTAAAAATTACAAGAAAGAAGCACTCCGATACAGCCTATATAGCACAAGAAGGAGGGCCTCATTTACATGATGCTACAATTGTTCAGGTACACTGCTACGCTCATAAAGCCTATGCACTAAGTGAAAGGGCTGGCAAAAATTACAAGGAACCAGCACTCCAATACACCCTTTATTACACATAAATGAGGGCATCATACACACCCTTGAAAAATTATTATTTATAGCCTGCTGGTGACCCTCACAAACATTTGGAGCAAGGGCCTGCCGGTTACCCTTTAAAACATTATACTTGAGGGCCTGAAGGTAAGCAGACCCTATAAAAAAATTGTAATGAGGGCCTGAAGGTGAGAAAACCCCTTAAACATTGCAGTCATGGCCTACAGGTGAGCAGACTGTATAAAGCATTGGAGGTAAGGGTATGAAGGTGAGCGAACCCCATAAAACATTGCAGCAATGGCCTACAGGTGAGCAGACCATATAAAGCATTGAAGGTGAGGGACTGAAGGTAAGCGAACCCCATTAAACATTGCAGTGATGGTCTAAAGGTAAGCAGACCATATAAAACATTAGAGGTGAGGGCCTAAAGCCGAACGAACCCCATAAAACATTGCAGTGATGGCCTACAGGTGAGCAGACCGTATAAAACATTAGAGGTGAGGGCATGAAGCCAAGCAAACCCCATAAAACATTGCAGTGATGGCCTAAAGGTGAGCGGACCATATAAAACATTAGAGGTGAGGGCCTAAAGCCGAGCGAAGCCCATAAAACATTGCAGTAATGGCCTACAGGTGAGCAGACTGTATAAAACATTAGAGGTGAGGGCCTGAGGGTGAGCGAACCCCATAAAACATTGCAGTAATGGCCTGCAGTTGAGCAGACCGTATAAAGCGTTGAAGGTGAGGGACTGAAGGTTAGCGAATCCCATAAAACATTGCAGTGATGGCCGAAAGGTGAGCAGACCATATAAAACATTAGAGGCGAGGGCCTGAAGCCGAACGAACCCCATAAAACATTGCAGGCATGGCCTACAGGTGAGCAGACCATATAAAACATTAGAGGGGAGGGCCTGAAGGTAAGCGGCCCCATAACACATTGCAGTAATGGGCTACAGTTGAGCAGACCGTAGAAAGCATTGAAGGTGAGGGCCTCAAGCCGAGCGAACCCCATAAAACATTGCAGTGATGGCCTATAGGTGAGAAGACCGTATAAAACATTAGTGGT
Organism: Bufotes viridis; assembly: GCA_033119425.1. NCBI lineage: Eukaryota > Metazoa > Chordata > Amphibia > Anura > Bufonidae > Bufotes > Bufotes viridis. Next base: position 417,695,396 of record CM065592.1, on the reverse strand, counting down.
GAGGGCCTGCAGCCGAGCGAACCCCATAAAACATTGCAGTAATGGCTTACAGGTGAGCAGACCGTATAAAGCAATGGAGGTGATGGGCTGAAGGTGAGCGAACCCCATTAAACATTGCAGTGATGGCCTACATGTGAGCAGACCGTATAAAACATTAGAGGTGAGGGCCTGAAGCCGAGCGAGCCCCATAAAACATTGCAGTAATGGCCTACAGGTGAGCAGAGCGTATAAAGCTTTGGCGGTAAGGGCCTGAAGGTGAGCGAACCCCATAAAACATTGCAGCAATGGCCTACAGGTGAGCATACCGTATAAAGCATTGAAGGTGAGGGACTGAAGGTGAGCGAACCCCATTTAACATTGCAGGGATGGCCTACAGGTTAGCAGACCGTATAAAACATTAAAGGTGAGGGCCTGAAGGTGAGCGAACCCCATAAAACCTTGCAGTAATGGCCTACAGGTGAGCAGACCGTATAAAGCATTGAAGGTAAGGGCCTGAAGGTGAGCGAACCCCATAAAACATTGCAGCAATGGCCTACAGGTGAGCAGACTGTATAAAGCATTGAAGGTGAGGGAGTGAAGGTGAGGCAGTGAAGGTGAGTGAACCCTATTAAACATTGCAGTAATGGCCTACAGGTGAGCAGACCATATAAAGCATTAGAGGAAAGGGACTGAAGGTGAGCGAACCCCATTAAACATTGCAGTGATGGCCTAAAAGTGAGCAGACCATATAAAACATTAGAGGTGAGGGCCTGAAGCCGAGAAAACCTCATAAAACATGACAGTAATGGCCTACAGGTGAGCAGACCATATAAAGCATTGGAGTAAAGGGACTGAAGGTGAGCGAACCCCATTAAACATTGCAGTAATGGCCTACAGGTGAGCAGACCGTATAAAACATTAGAGGTGAGGGCCTGAAGCCGAGCGAACACCATAAAACATTGTAGTAATGGCGTACAGGTGAGCAGACCATATAAAGCATTGAAGGTGAGGGACTGAAGGTGAGCGAACCCCATTAAACATTGCAGTGATGGTCTAAAGGTGAGCAGACCATATAAAACATTAGAGGTGAGGGCCTGAAGACGAACGAACCCCATAAAACATTGCAGTGATGGCCTACAGGTGAGCAGACCATATAAAACATTAGAGGTGAGGTCCTGAAGCTTAGCGAACCCCATAAAACATTGCAGTAATGGCCTACAGGTGAGCAGACCGTATAAAGCATTGGAGGTAAGGGACTGAAGGTGAGCGAACCCCATTAAACATTGCAGTTATGGCCTACAGGTGAGCAGACTGTATAAAACAATAGATGTGAGGGCCTGAAGCCGAGCAAACCCCATAAAACATTGCAGTAATGTCCTACAGGTGAGCAGACCGTATAAAGCTTTGGAGGTAAGGGCCTGAAGGTGAGCGAACCCCATAAAACATTGCAGCAATGGCCTACAGGTGAGCAGACCGTATAAAGCATTGAAGGTGATGGACTGAAGGTAAGCTAACCCCATTAAACATTGCAATGATGGCCTAAATGTAAGTAGACCATATAAAACATTGAGGTGAGGGCCTGAGGCCGAGCAAACCCCATAAAACATTGCAGTGATGGCCTACAGGTGAGCAGACCGTAAAAAACATTAGAGGTGAGGGCTTGAAGCCGAGCGATCCCCATAAAACATTGCAGTGATGGCCTACAGGTGAGCAGACCGTATAAAACATTAGAGGTGAGGGCCTGAAGGTGAGCGAACCCCATAAAACATTGCGGTAATGGCCTACATGTAAGCAGACCGTATAAAACATTAGAGGTGAGGGCCTGAAGTTGAGCGAACCCCATGAAACATTGCAGCAATGGCCTATAGGTGAGCAGACCGTATAAAGCTTTGGAGGTAAGGGCCTGAAGTTGAGCGAACCCCATGAAACATTGCTGTGATGGCCTACAGATGAGCAGACCATATAAAGCATTGGAGGTGAGGGACTGAAGGTGAGCGAACCCCATTAAACATTGCAGTGATGGCCTACAGGTTAGCAGACCGTATAAAACATTAAAGGTGAGGGCCTGAAGGTGGGCGAACCCCATAAAACCTTGCAGTAATGGCCTACAGGTGAGCAGACCGTATAAAGCATTGAAGGTAAGGGCCTGAAGGTGAGCGAACCCCATAAAACATTGCAGCAATGGCCTACAGGTGAGCAGACTGTATAAAGCATTGAAAGTGAGGGAGTGAAGGTGAGCAAACCCCATTAAACATTGCAGTAATGGCCTACAGGTGAGCAGACCATATAAAGCATTAGAGGAAAGGGACTGAAGGTGAGCGAACCCCATTAAACATTGCAGTGATGGCCTAAAGGTGAGCAGACCATATAAAACATTAGAGGTGAGGGCCTGAAGCCGAGCAAACCACATAAAACATTGCAGTAATGTCCTACAGGTGAGCAGACCGTATAAAGCATTGGAGGTAAGGGACTGAAGGTGAGCGAACCCCATTAAACATTGCAGTTATGGCCTACAGGTGAGCAGACCATATAAAACAATAGAGGTGAGGGCCTGAAGCCGAGCAAACCCCATAAAACATTGCAGCAATGGCCTACAGGTGAGCAGACCGTATAAAGCATTGAAGGTGAGGGACTGAAGGTGAGCGAACCCTATTAAACATTGCAGTGATGGCCTAAAGGTGAGTAGACCATATAAAACATTGAGGCGAGGGCCTTAAGCCGAATTAACCCCATAAAACATTGCAGTGATAGCCTACAGGTGAGCAGACCGTAAAAAACATTAGAGATGAGGGTTTGAAGCCGAGCGAATGGTGGTGGGACCCGCAGACCCAGAGTGTGGATCCAGACGTTCGGCCCACTTATTAGAGTGCTTGGATGCCATGTGGCAGATCATGCTGGTGGTGGTGAGGTTGCTAGTGTTCTCACCCCAGCTCATTTTGGTACGGCACAGGTTGCAAATTACCACTCTTTTGTCTCCTGCGCTGTCCTCAAAAAAGCGCCATACTGCAGAACACCTACCGCTTGGCAAGGTAGATTTACGCATGGGGGTGCTGAGTATAACAGTTGCAGGCCTTTTTAGTGTGGGCCGACGTCTCCCTTTTGCAACCCCACTGCCTCTTCCAGACTGTTGCGCTGCTGTGGATCCCTCCCCCTCTGTACTGCTGTCCTCGCTCGGCTTTTCACCTTCCCATGTTGGGTCAGTGACCTCATTGTCCACCACCTCCTCTTCCACTTCCTCACTCTGCTCATCCTCCTGACTTGACCTAACCACCACGTCAGTGATTGGCAACTGTGTCTCATCCTCTTCCACCTTGTGAACGAATGATTGCCGTTCACCACCGTCATCTTCTTGAGACTGTGGAGGCTCAAGAGGTTCGAAATCAGGGCACAATATCTCAGGTACCTCTTCAAGCGTGCTTGGTGAGGGAGCCAAACCAAGTACTGGCGATGAAAAGGGGTCATGTGAATATCCGAGTGTGAGATCACTTGTTTGGCCAGACGCGACATGGTGGGAGGAAGGAGGATCAGAGTGAGGATTCGGTTGACCAGACTCTTGGCTACAGATACTGGACTTCGTGGAAGAGAGCGTGGTGCTTAACTGACTGGAAGCATTATCTTCTGCGATTCAACTGACTACCTGTTCGCACTGGTCTGACTTAGACAGTGTTGTCATGCGCTGCCCAGCTAAGTTGGACATGAAGCAGGGTAAGGTGGATTTTTTTTTTTTTTTTGTGCACTGGCAGCAGGCACAGTTTCATTGCGAAGTTTCATCTGCTTGCACGATCAGCATCACGCCCAGGGCCACGGCCTCTGCTTGCACCATCAACATTACGCCCACTTCCCCCTCCCTTTGTGCTCGGCTTCTTTATATTAATGGTTTTGTCTGTAGATGTGTCGCACATTGTTTTACTGGCCACTAAAGACACAGTTTTCTGATGCAGGACAGTACTGGATACAGAAAAATACAGATTTTCAGCACTGGACTAGGCCAGAGATAATGTAATTTTCACAATACATACTGTATTGGCTTGCTGTAATGTACTGGATACAGAAAAATACAGATTTTTGTCACTACACTAGGCCAGAGATAATGTAATTTTTACAATACACACTGTATTGGCTTGTAGTAATGTACTGGATACAGAAAAATACAGATTTTTGGCACTACACTAGCCCAGAGATAATATCATTTTTACAATACACACTGTATTGGTTTCCAGTAAGGTACTGAATACAGAAAAATACAGATTTCCGGCACTACACTAGGCCAGAGGTAATGTTATTTTGACAATACACACTGTATTCGGATGTAGTTCTTTATTGGATACAAATTTGTCCCAAATAAAATGTATTCTCTGCGAGAATACTGTATATACGGTTGCGGCCTAAACGTACACACAGATGTGCCTTAAAACTAGCTAAATTTGGCCAAAATATAAATCACTCTCTGAGGGAGTAATTAATATACCGGTTGAACACACACACACAGATGTGGCACAAGTTAGGTTAATTTACCCAGAAAAAATAATTTCTCTGATGGTGCAGTGTATATCTCAGTACTAGGCACATTGTGGTCAATAAGCCCCTTTTTATAATGTTTGCCCAACACACTGCTTCATGATGGTGCAGTGTATATCTCAGTACCAAGGAACACTGTAGTGAATAAGCCCCTTTTTATAATGTCTGCCCAACACCCTGCTTTAGGATGGTGCAGTGTATATCTCAGTACCAGGCACACTGTAGTGAATAAGCCCCTTTTTATAATATCTGCCCAACACACTGCTTTATGATGGAGTATTGTAGCTTTCACTAAACTGAAATCTTTCTGTCTTTTAGAAGTTAAACAGGCGATTTTCAAGCCCTGCACTATCTGTCCCTTCCTGGTGTTGCCTGTCCCTTATAGTGCTGAAGCAAACCCCTTCTTAAAAAAAAAAAAAAAAGGTGTTGCACTGCTGTCAAACACACATTCTAGTCCTTAAGAGGACTGCTAGGTCTTTCAATAAGGTTTTAAGTACCAGGGTCCAGGTGGAGCTACTACCTCTGCGCTCCTTATAGATACACCCTTAACCTTGTGGTGAAGTACTATATACATATAAATCAAGTATTCTTATAGCCAATTATTAATGACTTCCTAAGGGAAATACATTTGCCTAAATGCAGGAAACCATTTGCAATTGAACAACTTTGGATGACTCTATAACCACCAACCCCCCAACCTCCCACCTTACAGCTCATGGATTTTGTAATCTGTAATTTTTATTTCATATGTTACATGAGCAAACAAAGCCATATGATTTGGCAAGAAGGTGCGAGGTGGGAACATGACTTGATTAGTGAGGTGTCAGAGACATAATCAATTTAATTTATTAAATGAACTTTAGTGTAATACAAATGTATCATTAGGTTGTATTACAGGCTTGTGAAATAAGAATTTCTTGTATCTTTGTTAAACTAGTGAAGACAAAACCAAAAAGTAAGGGAGGAATTTATCATTTGCAGTGTTTTTTGTGTCAGTTCTAAGTCCATGTGCAGGTCTTGTGCGGGTGCACCTACTGTAAGAAATGGTGCACAGTAGTATTGAACTTGGCTTAAGTGTAATGGGGTTTAGCCACTGCCAGTGAAAGTACACCGAGGATTGCCTGGCATGGAATTGCAACTTTAAAAAAAACCTACATAGTAGATGCGCCAGAAAACCGTTGTAATCACAATAGTTGCTCTAAAGCGAAGATCACTTTAAAAAGTGGAGAGATCTAGGGTTGGTAGCCAAATGTCGCAGGATTTTGCACAAAGAAAGTGTGCAACAATTTGCCACCAAAAAAATATACTATGAATGATAAATGGTCCCCCAAGCGTGTTTATACTCTCCGTTAATCTCCATAGTTCTCAATATAGGAATTGACGAGTACATTAAACTCCATCCACCTACATAGTTTTTAAAAGATAGTAGCATCATAATTGGAGGCTTCCCAAACAACTCAGGCAGGGGTGGAAATACCGTACAGGTACTAATAGAGAGACCAGCAGACAAGGGAGTTGTGTTCCCCACAGTTGGTTTTGCACTGGCTAGACTGGGGTGTGTAGTCTAAAATATTCCCTGGATTTAACCCATAACATTTTAGGTATGTACTTTGTTTCCATTAGGATTCCCAGGTCATGTATAATCACAGAAAAATAATATCTTTTTAATAGAAAGACCCCTGACAATAGCAAAAAAAAGAGGGTTGGCCAAGAAGTTAATGTAACATCTGTTATGGACAATTGTAGATGAAAAACAATATGAGATTTATTCGGTCCCAATTCAGACAATAATGTGCCATGGGTGTGATTCAGTGAAATATACAAAGAAAAATGTTGTTCGGTGAGATCCCACTAGATACCCCACAATCCAGGGGATAATACAACCTCCCATCGGCTGTGGGATATTGGGTGAGCCACACAAAAAATCTCTGGATATCCCAAAGATGCAATTATGGATGTAGGTAAAAGTCAGTTAGGGATTTAGCTGATAAAGGAGAATGTTCAGGCCCAGGCGATAGAGACCCAGATGAGAATTTCATAAGAAGATGTACATGAGACCAGAATGTAGGTCACCTAGGGTTAGGGATCACCATCTTAACAAAAAATAGACAAAGATAAACTATACAGGTGACCCAGTTGACCCAGCAAGATTCAAATGTATCAGCATTACGATCCCGTTGCACTATGTGCAACCATCCAAACGGGAGGCACTCTAGTCCAACTCCATGTGGACAACCGAAGGACATTTTTCTTTTACTGAATGGTCAATTATATTCCTATACGTTACTTTGTATCTTTCACTGAATCACTGTGGCACATGTCTGAATTGTGACCTAGTAAATCACACATTATTTTTCCATCTACAATTGTTCATAACAGGTGTTACATTAACTTCTTGGTCGACCCCCTTTCTTTGCTATCGTCAGGGGTCTATTTATAAATATATTATTTTTCTGTGATTATATTGGAATCTATGGAGTCAGTGATTCTTATGATCTGAAGTTCATGATCCCTAAAATAGTCACCGGTTGGCAGCCAGACATAGCAACAATAAACGGGCAGGAACAAGACCAGAAAGATGGAACCTGAACATGGACACAAGCACTGAAACAGGAGTACAGACACAGGAGCTAGATGGAAATGTGGTCACATTAGAAAGACATGAATGTGGGTACAGGAACAGGAGGTGAACATGGTTACAGGAACAGCACTGGAATGTGGTCACAGTACAAGTTCACAGGGGGAGGACTGAAACAATGTCACAGGAGCAGGACTGGAACATGTTCACAGTAGTCGGACTAGCAAGTGGTCACAGCACTAGAATAGAGCCAAGGGGCAAAGCTAGAGTACTATTTAGTAACCAGATACAGTAACAAAGGGTTAAGGCAGGAGCATTGTCAGGAATAGAGGTAGTACTACAAGTACCTAGAACAACTTAGGACAGACTTGACTTAAAATTGATAGGACACAGAATAAGGTGGCTTGGGGCACTGTCCACAAAGAACCATGGGTGGATAGGAAGTGCTCTGTGAACTGTACAATAACGCATGCAAATAATGAAACTTGCTGGGATTATATCCAGACCTTGAGGAACTCATGAGAAACAGCTCAATAGCAGCAGTGCTCCGAACCTGGAAGAGAAGACCATTGCTTTGCTGGTGCATCAGAATGTGGCTGAGCCATGGGACAGAACAACACATACAACTCAAGAACAAATACCGATCTGAACAGTCCACCAGGATCAAATGGCAGCCAGCACTTTACTAACACCTTATATCTGGCACAAGAAAGCCAGCAAAATTCTTAATATAGTTTTAGACATGAGAATAAATCATAAATAATGTTATTGTACAGGCCTGGAATATAATCTGATATCTTTTGTATTGTCCTGACATTCATCATATACTGCACACTAGAACAGCTCAGCATTTTATACTAATCTTGTGAATACTGAAGTAGGCAGTGTTTTTATGAAACATTTAGTCCAGGCCTCAGTTCCTTCTCCATCTGTTCTTTATTTTTAGGGCTTTCCAAATAAACTCTTTTCTTGAAGGATGTTGGGAATGAAAGCAACTTCTGGAGGGTTTGAACATTTGTTGAGAAAACGTGATCTTGGCAGCTAGTTGAAAAGGGACTGCAGAAAGATTGTTCAAGAACTTCAGGGTGATAAATTACATATTTCTTTCTATTTTCTTCTTCTTCATTTTTAAGGGTCAAACAAGCTTAAATGTCCCATGGATACCACCAAGGCCAAAAAAAGTGAAAGAATATCCAGCTCCACTTCTCAGTAGGTGACCTCAAAACATCAAGAAAATAGCCAGCAGAATTAGCTCCACTTATCATCTATTCATAAAGCAACTCAAAGGAAATTACGATGTAGAACACACGGAAAGTTCTACACTATGGGGATACAATGATTTTTAGAAGACTATTAATTAAATCAGTTCAGTTATGTCCAAAGTTCAAGTATGAAATTCTTTGACAGCGTCCAAGATGTTAAAGGAGATGGAAGAGAGTCATGTTACTTCTTAAGAATAATCTTGATTTAGAAGAGGAGACCATTGGGAAATATTATGACAGCTAATTACAAAATTTGCTCATTCCATTCTTCAGATGACTGTCAACCAAAACATTCTAAGAAATATCCAGCTAGAGGCCAACATCTTGATATTTCAACTAAAGGTGGTGCTGAGGTTGCAGGCTCTCCCTATCCTTGAGGGAGCCCAGAATCCCTTCTTATATACAACTACAAGAGTACAGTACCTGCACTTAAAAGCACCGGTAGATGATATTTCCTGTTTGAGGTGTTCAGGCACACAATTGGGATTTCAATTGTTAGCCTTTAAGTTACCCTCTGGCCTACACAGTTTCTTTTCTCATGGACTCTCTAAAGGAAAAAATGGTGGCATTGCATTGATTTTAGAAATCAATATATTCTTGGCCAGCTTCTAATTGACTCTAATCTTGACCTTCTTTCTGTCTTTTCCTTCAGATTGTTCATCTCTCACCTCTTGCTCTACTGTCTCTAACCCTTGTCTATGTTCCAGACTACACTTTTATGGTCTATTCCAAGCTATGCTATCATTCTATCAGCATTATGCCAATCCATGATTATTTTGAGGACCATGACTTAGACATTTTCCTGTCCTGCAGCAAAGTCCATACCTCCTTGTGTGGGTTAAGGGTGAAGACCAGGGGATCTCTTAGACTAACTAGTCTAGTTAGTGCCAAACAGCTTAGAGAATCCAGATCTTCAGTATAGGACCATAACATATTGTACAGATGAGACAAGAATTTTGTTATTGCCTGAGTGGTAGACCTAATGTTACAGTTATGGATGTGGATCCACTGTGCAAACCACCAGGAGTGGTTGACTGCTGACCCACGGGGATCAGAGACACCAATGTGAGGCACCAAGGGAACTGACAATACTTGTAGGCCTCTTTCACACAAGTGTGACGGATTGGCTTTAGATGCGTTCAGGGTGTGTTTAGTGAAACTCGCACCATTTTGCAAGCAAGTTCAGTCAGTTTTGTATGCGATTGCATTCAGTTGTTCAGTTTTTTCTGTGCGGGTGCAAAGCCTTTTGATGCGTTTTTTACACGTGTGATAAAAAACTGAAGGTTTACAAACAACATCTCCTAGCAAACATCAGTGAAAAACGTATTGAATCTGGACTTGCTTGCGGATGCAATGCGTTTTTCACTGAAGCCCCATTCACTTCTATGGGGCCAGGGCTACGTGAAAAATGCAGAATATGCAGCGTTTTTCACGCAACGCAGAACTGATGCATGAAAAAAAACGCTCATGTACACAGACCCATTGAAATGAATGGGTCAGGATTTCGTGTGGGTGCTATGCGTTCACGTCACGCATTAAAAACTCGCTTGCATGAAAGGGGCCTAAGTGTAGATTTTGAGCATGCATTCTTTTTCTGTCCAGGCCTGGTGAAATGGTAGATGACGTGGAAGAGGATGCAATATTTGTCTGAGCATCATGGCCCCTTCTAACATCTTGTGCCAGGAGACCTTCACTGATCAGATATTGATGATCTACCTCTAGTATTGGTCAAAAATACTTACCGTATTTTTTGCCCTATAAGACACACTGGTCCTTAAGACCCACCTAGGTTTTAGAGGAGGACAATAAGAAATTTTTTTTTTTTTTTATTAGACCTCAGGTCAGACCATCAATCAGACCCCCAATGTTAATCAGACCTCAGCCCTAATCAGACCCCCAATGTTAATAAGTCCCCAATAAGACCACAGATCAGACCCCCAGTCAGACCTCAGCTCAGACCCCAATGTGAATGACCCCCAATCAGACCTCATGCCTCACATCAGCCCCCATATGCCTCTCATCAGCCCCCATGCTTTATATCACATTAAATAAAAAACAACACTTACCTCTTCTGCTCCGGACGCCGCAGCTCCTCACCGCCAACCTGCTTCTTCCTCCTGCTGTTTGCTGTGCTGTGACCTGATGTTTACAGCATGAGGTCACAAAACGCCCTCGCGCTGTGCGCAGCCACAGCACAACTGACAGCCAAGGACCAGGAAGCTTTGAGTTCAGAACCTTTAGCGCTTCTCGGTCCTCCAGTGCTAATGAGTAGTCAGTAACTTCCGTTTTCTTTGCCGACCCATTGAAATGAATGGTTCCGCATATGGTCCAAAAAAAAAAAAAAGGAACGGACACGGAAAGAAAATACATTCATGTGCATGAGCCGTAAAACAGAAAATGATGAATAGGAGGGGCCTGCCGCCCCGCTGCCTTCCCTGCCCACGCCACGCCCACTTATTAGACCTGGAATGAGCATAGAAAAGTCATAGATTGCGGCACAAATAACCTTTGTGTCTCAATTTGCTACAGAAATATGCCTAAGGCTCCATTCACACGACCGTATGTTGTCCGCAAAAAAACGGATCCGTGTCCGCAAAAAAACGGATTGCATTCCGTTTTTTTGCTGATCCATAGACTTCAATAGGACATGGCCCTATTGAAGTCTATGGATCAGCAAAAAAACGGACACGGATCAGTTTTTTTGCGGACACGGATCCGTTTTTTTGCGGACAACATACGGTCGTGTGAATGGAGCCTAATACGCATATGTCTGACAAGGATAGGACTGTTCTATTAGGGGCCAGCTGTTCCATTCCACAAAATACGGAATGCAGATGGATGTCATCTGTATTTTTTGCGGACCTCAAAATACATACGGTTGTGTGCATGAGCCCTTAGGCGTAGAAAATGGTCTAAATGTAGGAAAGCAAGGGAGCTGGCGTATATTTAGACCAGTGTCGGTTACACCAAAGTTATGGAGAGAACTTTGATGGATTATCGATAATAATCGATAGATAGAATGATAGATAGTATAGCATTTACAGTCTATTGGAGGCACAAAAATAAAAAAAATAATAAAAATCAAACTGTATTTTATATATATCATTGTAACATGGTGCTAATGAGAGCTACACACTGTACATTACACTGGACAGAGCATGGCATAAAAAAAGCAAAAAAAAAGTAATAGATTTACTTTCTTTCCCATTCCTTTGTAAAAATATTTTTTTTATGAAGTTCAGTTCACACAATAATGGAAAACGACTGCCACACCGCCATTTTTAGTACCATTGCAGACTATCACTTGGCTGTTTTTTTATCATCCATTAAAAAATAGGACATGTCCTATTTTTTATACATTTAAATATTTTCATAGCCAGACGGACTCCTATGAAATCAATGGCCCAATTTTTAACTGCCGTTTAAACAGAAGTGCGCAGGTACATGAGTGAGTGACACTCAAGGCAGGTCATTAAAAAAATAGGGGCACATTTATTAAGACCGGTGTTTTAGATGCCGCTGTTCTGCACGCTGTTCTGCACTCTATGTTGTGTGCTAAAATGTACACGTTCATGCATGTGAGGCCGAAAAATATACATGTAATCTGCATTTATGTTTACGGTACTGTTAGGGTGGGCCCCCAAAATGAATTCCACTGATGGGCCCTAGGCACCCTAGTCTGACACTGGCTGTAACTGTGAATTTGCGGACAACAGACTTCAGGAGCAGATGACGATGGTCTTCAGGAGCAGATGAAGCTCAGCTCCCCACCAGACAGTAGGCAGTGGAGCTGCGTACAGACTCCTTATCTGTGTGCAAAGCGTTGCATTCCTGATTTTTCCATGAGAGCTGCAGTACAATAAAGTGGTCATCTGTGATTGTATCTCACAACTTTAAATGATAATGAGATGCACAGGCGGCTCTAGACTTTGTGAGGTCTTAGGCGAAACTCGAAAATGAGGCCCCCACGAAGATCGCTGGGATGTTCGTGATCTCCTGTACGGCACCCTGGCTCAGTCCTCAAGAAATAAGCTGTGTCAACCACTGCACCACTGCTAAATCTGACATCCACAGATCCACCCCCTTGACAGTGTCATCCACAGATCCTCCGCCCACTCCATCACAGTGTCATCCACAGATCCCCCTCCCTATAACAGTGTCATCCACAGATCCCCCACCCACCCCATACCAGTGTCATCCACAGAGCCCCCTCCCTATAACAGTGTCATCCACAGATTCCCCCCCCCCACCCTATAACAGTGTCATCAACAGATCCCCCCCACCCCATAACAGTGTCATCAACAGATCCCCCCACCCCACAACAGTGTCATCAACAGATCCCCCCACCGCACAACAGTGTCATCCACAGATCCCCCTCCCGCCGCTCACAAGAGTGTACATTTCTAAACTGTAATCCGTATCCTACAGTAACTTTAAATCAGTGCTCATCTACCTTACACTCAGCTTCGGTAACAGGCAGTGCGTGGAGGAGCAGGCGCGTGACGTCAGTGAGTGAGCGCCGCCCACACTGCCTGTTACCGCAGCTAAGTTTAAGGTAGATGAGCACTGATTTAAAGTTAAAGTTACTGGAGGATACTGATTACAGTTTAGAAATGTACACTCCTGTGAGCGTCGGGGCGATAGCGAGGCCCCCACCAGCGCGAGGCCTTAGGCGGTGGCCTAAGTGGCCTAATGGAAGAGCCGCCTCTGATGAGATGACTCTGAAGATTCTGTCCCAAGCTAAAAAGTTAGCTGCAAAAAAATGGATGTCAGTCTAATGTGTGTACTCCAGAGGACAGTGTGAAAATTTGAATATTTGAGGATTTTGTTCTATATAAATACTCACCAAAACACAATAAAAAAGTATTAAAAAATTGTAATAAAAACCTGATTTAAATAATACATAATTTTCTGCTAATACGTTTCCTTTCAAGTTACAGTTATTTCATAGAAAGCTTGTACTTGCACTCTTTAAAATAAATAATCAGTATTCTCTAAACCTGAAACATATACGGTACATATTATAATTTTTTAAATTCTTCAACTCATCACTCCTGATGTTCAAATGCCTATGGAAAATGTGCATAGGAAGAAGTGTTTTGCAATGATTTGCAACGTCTTGGGTCTGCATTGCATTTTACCAAGTGATATAAGACGTCTATGAATAGCAACTTGTGCCTTCACAATGCATTAAATGTGTTTATTTTGTCAGGAGACCTTCACTTTTCTTGTTCTTGAAATCATTAGAGCCATATGGCGGTATTGTATGCGATCTCCATGTGGTAACATGCAGCACATGGTGCGTAAATCCATGTATAGATTTTTGAATGTTAAACTACATGTGTATTATATAATTAAAGTCATTTTTTAGAGGCATTGTGTCACATATTTTTTTTAATTAAAATTTATTGTTTTTTTCCTTTTTAATGCATGTTTTATTTTTTATTTTTTACACGTGTATGGTGCCAGCCATCTTGCCTTTAAGTGTAAAGAAAAAATGAAAGTTGTTCTAATATATATATATATATATATATATATATATACATACACACACCTTAGCACATGGGTCAGCAACCTTCAGCACTCCAGCTGGTGTCAAACTACAACATACCGGCTGTTTTGTAACTCCCATAGAAGTTAATAGAGGATTCTAGGAGTGATAGTTTCAGAACAACTGGGGTCCCGGAGGTTGCTGATCCCTGCCTTAGTGTGTCCTGTGTCGTCTTGTAACTGAAATACTGCCATCATGTGGTTGGATGACCACATGACACGCTAAGATATATATATATATATATATATATGTATGTGTGGGCCAACTCCACCTACCAGTATAGAGGTTAGCTACACTTACAGTTTGCACCCTCATCGAAGTGCTGTACAGGAATGTATAGTGTGATGTGGGTGGTACCAAGCCAGGAGGGGGCAGAAGGAAACCGTGTCAGCCCAACTGACTCCACTGTCCTCTGCCCTCTGTACTTTGACGGGGTCATGCAGTGTAAATTTGATCCCACCTGCCTGGCCCTGTCAATCAAAGTGCAGAGGGAGAAGAGCCTCTAGGTGTAACAGCATCACACTTGTTGCTCCTAGAGGCTCATCACTTTTCTCAGCAAAGCGGGCACATATGAACATGGGACCAACACAGATGCCTTCAGCTTTTATAGGTACAAATCTGCTGATTAGTAGCCTTTAAAGAGAGTCTTTCACCCCAAAATCGCAATATCTAACACTTACACCATTGTGTCCAATACAGCCCCCACATTAAAATGCATCTTACCATATTGTTGTCCGTTCCATAGGTCGTCCAAAAAACACTTTTATTCCATATGCAAATCAGGCCCGTATGTCACATTACAGCAAGCGCCGCATCAGTACAGCCCACTGATTTTTTCCAAGTTTCATTTATTTTTTGTCAGTATTTAAATACAAGAAAAGCTATATATATATATAGTGGTATCACTGTAATCGTACTCAGAGAATGAGGGCACAGGTGAGTTTTACAACCTAGGAAACGCCGTAAAAGCAAAACCCAAAAAACAGTGGTGGTGTTAGAAAGTGCAGCATGTCCTGCAAAACACAAAAAACTGTGGTGGAATTAGAAAGTGCAACATGTCCTGCAAAAAACAAGCCCTCATATGGCAATGGAAACATAAAAAAGGTTATGTCTCCAGGAAGGCATGAGAGAAAAGAGAAAACGCGCAAACGGAAAATCGCCGAGTCCTTTAAGGGTTAATGTATCTAGATGGGGACCCTGTACGCACTACAAATTATATCACCATCTCCACAAATCTAAACTCTTAAGTAGCTCAATAAACATGAATATTTTCGGTTTTCACAGCAAATTGTAACAAAATTAACATTTCAGTAATAATATTGTCATTATTTCATCATTCTTTGTACTGCAGTCACATCCAAAACTAACAGGGAACTTAATCTGAAAGTATGATCCTACAATGGAAATGTGTTGTTTTGCAAACCACAATCAGCCCATTACTTTCTCCTTTTATCACTGATGGCAAGATGTAAGCAGCTTTCTAAACATTGTGGTTTGGCCAGGAGATGTGTAATTGCTCAAGCATAATAAAGACAGTGAAATAATAAGTCAGTGTGTAGTTAGTTGCAGAGTATTGTGATCCCACTGTATCACCAGCTCACCACCATGGAATGACTGCGTATTCCAAGTGAGAGGCCTGTCAATGACAAGAAGGCGTTCTTCATTTAGCAATTAAATCATTCTAAGGCTAAAATTCTCAAAGTCAATGTCCACGCTAAGCAGTATGTAATTTTTATGTCCCTAAATCTGTGGTGCTTCCTTTCTTAAAGGGGTTCTCAGGTTGCATAATGATTTTTTAAATCTGCACAGAGTACCCCAACCCTTCACATCTTTGCCCCATATACCTGCTTTCCATGTCAGTACTTTCCTTCCCCTGTCCTCGGCATCACTGCATCCTGGCAGGATGCTTACATGAAGAACTTCCTGTTTTTAGTAGCTTCTTCCTGCTGGGTTTTCTAACCAATCCCAGCATGCTTTTTTCAGGTCTTGATCCATCTGCTTCACTGTTCTCTCTGCAGTAGCCATGCACCATCTCCTCTAATGTTATCTAGATGGAGCAAGCAGTGAGAAAACCCGCAACAAAAAACGCAACTTTTTAAAATCTGCAGCTGCAGATTTAGTTGCAGAAAATTCCACAATGTGTGAGGGCACCCATAAAACCCTCATTATAGCCACAACACCTGGACCCTGCATGGCTCCGCATCACCCTATAATTTGAACATCTTCTCTAAATGTTCTTATGAGCATGTCTACGCACACGTGTACCTATTGTGCAACCTCCCTTACCTCGTTCATGTTGTATGTTGCAATAAGCCATGTATGTCAGCTCTATTAGTTTGTATTGTTTGCACATTTGTTTTTATCAACATGGTTTGTATCAATTTTTAGTTTTGTTTTGTTAATATTACCTTTTTTACTATTAAGATAAATCCATTAAATCCTTAGCAAACAAATAGACATCCGAGGCAGTGAAAAAGCAGATTGTGGTTTTCTGTCTGGGTTTTGTTCCTCACCAACTGAGCGTAACGCATACAGAGCTCAGGAGAATGATCGGCAGATAACTGTGACTTCTCACAGTACTGACATCAAAAGCTGCCTGGACCACAAAGGCAGCCTGCTGCGCCCAGATCTGGCCTGCATGTGTAAGGTTTTCCTAATGATCTGTCAATCGGTGCTCTGCGGATCTTCCACATCTTGCACACTCTATGCGGTATATTTTTTAATGCTATGACACCAGTGGTTCAGTGTTTTGGAAAGTCGAGTGAGGAACGTCATTTCTATCAAGTCAGTTCTCACTGTTGACAGGGAAGAAACGCAGCAACATCAGAAGAGCCGGCTCATCTTTAACCACACCGGCAAAAACTCTGAGCAAGGCAGCTATTAGAGATGAGTGAATTTGTCAAAAATTCGATTCGCCTAATTCTTTGGGAAAAATTTGGTTCGGTCCGAATTTATTCAAGGTGAATTTAGTTAAAAAACGTCTATTTCCTGGCTGCAGAGTAGTGATAAACGGCAGGGCATATATTCGAATTTGCGATATTTCACAAATATTTGGGCAAATATTGATCATATATTCACGAATTCGAGATTTTCTTGATTGCGAAAAAGCGGCAATGTAATATTCGTGTGATAAGCGCAAAATACAGGCGTGGGTCCCTTTTGCTACATTTTCCAAGCTGCTAGAAGTTTCCTGAGACTGGAGAAAATGGTTGGCATGGCAGAACATTAAAAATGGCTTTATATGCAGTTAGAGTGCTCCAATATATTCGCAATTGCGCTAATTGGCACTAATGATGCGAATATTTGGCGCAATACGTGACACTTCACATTTTAGCAGTTAGAGTGCTCCAATATATTCACAATTGCACTAATCGGCACTAATGATGCGAATATTTGGTGCAATATGTGAAACTTCACATTTTAGCAGGTCTGCATGTATGTATGGACAGTAGAACCTATCACACTACCTAACACACTGCATTGCAACAGCTACACTATATCAGGATATAACCTACACTGACTATCTCCCACCAACTATCTGCATTGTATATATAAGCTATCTCACTATCTATCTAATGTAGTGTGGAAAGCACAGAGCACAGCAATGACACTGCTCTCTCTCAGAACTTTAAAAAACTGTAGAGAATGGCTGCTGGGGAGTTTCCCTTATAGTGAGGGGTAGGCAAATTGTCGGTGTGGCACCATGGATGATCTAGTGTGATGCATCAGGCATTGGTGCGTGGAAATCCACGCCTGATTCATCTTGACAAAGGTCAGTCTCTCCAAATTTAGGGTGGACAGGCGAGTTCTACTTGGGGTAACTATGACCCCAGCCACGCTAAACACCCGATCTGATGCCACCCTACACTTTTTTAGCGCAAACTCATCCAGTTGTGGCCACAAATCCAGTTTGGCTGACCAGTAGTCCAGCGGATCTTCAACTTTGGGTGGCAGGGTGCTGTCCAAGTATGCCAACACCTGCTGGTTCAGGTTCTGCTCTAAGTCTAGCTGCTGGTGAGTAGTTTCTTCACTAGGCGGGTGAAGAAAGCTGCTCATCAGCGACTGTAGACTCAGGCTGTTGCTGATGGAACTGGTACTGCTTCTGCCACCCCACCCCTCCCCAGCAGCCATGGCAGTGGAACGTTAGTGCAGAGGGCCCTCCCTGGTCAGACCTGCAAGAGGATGGACGATGGCGCAGATAGACAGCAGCCTACTGACTACATAGGATGTCTCTATAGTAGTTCAGTTTGTCCTCCCTCTCAGCGGGTATAAAAAAGGCCCCCATTTTGGACCAGTAGCAAGAGTCTAGCATGGTGGAGAGCCAGTAGTCATTTCTCTGCCCAATGGTGACAATTCGACTGTCACTACGCAACCAAGTGAGCATGCATCGGGCCATTTGTACAAGTGACTCGGAGGGACTCCCTGCCTCCGTTTCCACTGCATAATGTCACGGTGTGCCTGGGTCATCTGCCTTGTCTTCCTCATCTCCCTCTTGCTCCTCCGCCTGCTCCTGCTCCTCCTCCTCCTCTCCTGTCACCTGTGTGTCAAAATCACACAGTTCGCTACACATTGCTTGTGCTCCAATGTCCTCCTCCTCCTCCAGTTCAGCCCACAGGGCTCATGTGGCTGTGAGATCTAGACTGTCTAGTCTCCAGTCCCCTGACCAGCCAGATTTACCAGCATCTGTTCCAGGACATGAAGCAGTGGAATGACCTCGTTCATACAGTAGTACTGGCGACTGACAAATAACGTGAAGTTCCTCCCCTGTGTGACTCCGTTCGCCTAGGCAAACGAGGTGTAGAACAGTGTGACACCGCCGTGCCCTGCACATGTGTTGCTCCTGTGAATTGTCCCTGCAGTGGAGGTTGAGGACATGGTGGAAGATGAGAAGGCAGAGGTGGACATTGCCGCAGGACTAACGGCGTGAGAACGTGGAGGCAGAAGCAGCGTCACCTGACCAAGTTGCTGGTGTGGCTGTGCAGGAGCCACATTCACCCAGTGGGCCGTAAAGGACATTTATTGTCCCTGACCATAGTTACAGCTCCACAAGTTGGCGCTGCCGTGCACTTTGGCAGACACTGACAGGCTCAAGGACTGGCCCCAGGGCTGGGACAAGGTCCACCACCAACAGAGGCTGAGCTGCCCAAGTGCGCCACCCCCCCACCCCCACCCCTCCAACTTGTGGATGGCACTGCTATGGGGGATATGTGATGGATGACACTATTATTGGGGAATCTGTGGATGACACATATGAGTCATCCACAGATCCCCCTCCCCATAACAGGGTCCGTGTAGGAATGACCCCCAATACAAGGGGTGAGGCTGTGGGGTTGTATCTGCTTTTTTGATGACAGCGCCGGTGGGGCCCGTGCAGTATTCTACTACACCCCCCCCCCTCACACTGTATATAATCTTAACCAGGAGCGTAGCTAAAGGCTCATGGGCCCTGGTGCAAGAGTTCAGCTTGGGCCCCCCTTCCCTCAGTGCTTTGTGTATCTTCTTATGCGGCACAAGGGTCCTTGGGCCCCCTCAGGCTCCTGGGCCCTGTAGCGACTGCTACCTCTGCACCCCCTATAGCTACGCCCATGATCTTAACTATATAACTGTAGTGATTTACTACAGTTATATAGTTAATAAGATTATATCCAGTGAGGGGGGGGGGATTGGGGGGTGTAGTAGAATACAGTCACTGCACGGGCCCTGCTGTCATTATGAAATAGCATATGTGACCCCCACCTCTTTTATTGGTGGTCATTCAGAATATTAACCGTGTTTTGGGGGGGTGGGGGGGTGTCTGTGGATGACAAATATGTGTCATCTACAGATTCTCCCCATAACAGGGTTCATTTAGTGAATGACCACCCAAATTGTGGTGACCCAATACATGGGAGTTTCATCTGCAGAGCTTTTGTATAATGCCACCCCACACTGTAGTGTCCCCCACACAGTAATGTCCGCCACACTGCCCCCCACACAGTAATGTCCGCCACACTGCCCCCCACACAGTAATGTCCCCCACACCCCCCTTAACCACACAGCAGTGCCCCCACATAGTAATTTGTCATGCTCTCCCCTCTTGTCATTCTCCCCCCTCTTGTCATAATCCCCTCTTCTTGTCATGCTCTTTCTGCCCCCTGTCATTCTCCCCCATCTTTTCATGCTCTTTATACCCCCCATGTTGTCATGCTCTTTCTGCCCCCATGTTGTCATGCTCTTTCTGCCCCCCATGTTGTCATGCTCTTTCTTCTCCCCCAGTTGTCATGCTTTATGTCCCCCCATGTTGTCATGCTCTTTCTGCCCCCACCCCCCCACCCCCATGTTGTCATGCTCCTTCTTCTCCCCCTCCTCTCCTCCTACCTCTGCTGTAGCGTGGCCGAGCTCTGCATGGTCTGCACCTCCGCGGGTACAGGAGGAGGAGCTTTTGTCTCCTGTACCGAGCCGACTGACTTGAAGTGCAAACTGTGTGCGCACTTCCTGTCAGTCCGGCCGGGTACAGGAGACTGATGCTCTCTGTACCTGCGGACCGGGCAGAGCTCGGACACGCTACAATCAGGGAATGACAGGAGGGAGCGCTGAGCGGTTCCCCCCTGTGAGTCCCTCTCCCTCTGGCCGGCCCCTGCCTGCGCCCTGAGGCTGGAGCCTCCCCAGCCTCTGTGTCCGCCCGGCCCTGACTGGCCCACCTTCTGTTCTATATGTGTGTGCAGGGCTGGTACTGCCTTTTTGGCAAAGAACTGGCAGCTTGGGACTCTCCACCTCGGCTTGGCACAAGCCATCAGTTCTCTGAAAGGTGAAAAGTCTACCACTTGGAAAGGGAGGGACAGTAGCACCAGAAACTTGGACAGGAGCACGTTCAGCTTCTGCGCAGTTGGATGCTTGCATGCATACTGTTGTCTCTTGGCAATCGCTTCAGTGATCGATTGCTGAAGGAATGACTGACGAGGAGTAGGAGGAGTAGGAGCATTAGGACCAGCAGATGATGGGAGAGACAGACAGCTCTGGCTGAAGTGGTTGAGCCTTGACTGCCTGAAACCAGGTGCATGCCACTGGGTGATGCAGCAGTTGCTGCGGCAGGCTGGGCAATTACATCAGAGCCACGGTTCTCCCAGGCCACTTTATGGTGACGCTGCATATGTTGACACAGAGCCGTTCATCTTCTGCCCACAGATTCTACATATTGCCATGTTCACCTCCTCTGGCGGCTTAGCAAAAAACTGCCACACCGCAGAGTAGGTGATTTTACCCCCAACACTTTGCACTGACTGCTACTGCCGCTGCCTCCGTGAATCCCTGCACCGCTACTTCCTGGGCAGGTAGGCTCTTGCCCAGTGGGTGGTCTACCCTGGTCACGTTTGGTTCCCAACCTCTCACTGCTGCCACCCTGCTGACTCCCGGTGGAGCCAGAAAGCCTCACGGGCAAGCTGCCACCCTCTTCTCCCGATGATGAAAAAGGCCCTTTCGTCACCCGGCTCCCAAGTGTGATCATCTACATCATCATCATTGAGTACTGTCAGCACGTCACTAATGTCCTCCTCAACAGTCACTGGGTCAGGAGCCTGACCTCTCTCAACACCAGTTCCCACGCCACTCTCCTCATCACTACTTGCTCACCTAGCGGAGGAAGGAACGGATGTCTCCTCCAGATCTTGGCTGGGCAGTAGCTGCTGACTGTCCTCCAGTAGCTCGTCCTCGCTGAAAAGTGGAGCCGAGCCAATGGAATATAATACTTCTCGCGCTGAGGAAGGTTTACGATAGGTGGGGGCACAGGGATTGATCCCGGGCTATGCTAACTAATCGTCATGTCAGAGGAACCCACCGACTCTTGGCTGGGGGTGTCTGATGTCACTTGGAACGAAGTGGATGACCGAGTCAACCATTTAATAACCGCTGGGTTGCTGGTCAAGACACGACCGCTAGATGACACCGGGAGCTCAGGCCTCTCACTGCGACCTCTGCCTGCGCCAGAAACATTTAGGCCTCTGCCGCTCCGCAGTGCAGGGCCTGCCACTTCTCTGTCTGACATACTGTTAGATCCAATAAATAAATAAAGAGGAAATTAAAAAAGGCTTTACAAATGATTTTTTCTTTTTCCGCTAAAATACACCCCACAAAAGGCTTTATAACAGGTAACTGCACCGCATAAAGGCAAATAAAATGTAGAAATATTGCCTTGTAATAAACCCTGTTAATGCATGTATCAATCAACACTTGCACCCCAACAGGGGCGTAGCTAAAGGCTCATGGGCCCCGGTGCAAGAGTTCAGCTTGGGCCCCCCTTCCCTCAGTGCTTTGTGTGTCTTCTTATGCGGCACAAGTGTCTTTGGGCCCCCTCAGGCTCCTGGGCCCAGTAGCGACTGCTACCTCTGCACCCCCTATAGCTACGCCCCTGCACCCCAATAACAAGAACAGTTTGCTGGAATTACAGACCTATATAATGGCAATTTGGGTCCCCAGACAGTGCAGCTAGGTGTAATAGGATTGTTTCTATTACCCAGGCTTTAAACTCCCCTACTGAACCCTCCTCTGCTTCAATAGTGTGGAATGATTCCTCCCTATTCTTTCCCTACACCTTGCATAATCTTTCCCTGCACTTGTAAATCGTTTTTTTAGCACAAATATAGTTTTCTTTTAAACACTGTCCCTAGTGCCTGCATTCTTCTCTCCCTGCACTAAGTACACTGGTGAATGGCAGAATCTAAGATGGCTGGCGCTATTTATAGAGTTGTGACATCATAGGGCTGGCTGGCTGCTTATTGACTGCATGCATGGCATTATGGGTGATCCCGCCTTCCCAGAGTTCCTTTCTCCATGTCCTCACATGTGCAGCAGCCATTTTAGGAAAAAATGCCATTCGGTACCACGAATCGTGAGGAAATTCGGATTCAGTGCGAATCGAATTTTTCCTTAAATTTGGATTGAATTCCACTGTGTCAACTTTGATTCGCTCATCTCTAGCAGCTATGTCTGTTGTAAATTCTGGTAGCATGTCCATTTCTTCATCATGCTACTAGTAGCAGTGAGGTTTCAAGATCAAGAGTAGCAGTATTCCTTGGTTTTATAAGCGTATCGTTAGGGTTGTCTGGTGTAACAGATCCGTTATCTGCAGTACAGTACTTCAGATGGTGAATAGCCTCAAGGATCCATTCTGAAGGACTTGTAGGTAGGGTAGTTGTAATCCATTTGAAGTGTATGGCAGTATTTTCTTCTCCCACTTTCATACAAATTGCATTTTGTTTTATGGGTTTATTCTCACCTTGACCCATTGCTAAATGGAGTGCCTTCAGCTCTGGGCTACGTAACCATGGCCACTCTGTGCACCACTATGCAATCTTTGCCATGCCCATGAGTCTTTAGACTATTCCGTGCACCACTGTACAAGATTTGCCATTCCCATGGGTCTTTGGAGTATTCTATCCATCACCGTAAAAGCTATGCCTTTCCCATGAGTCTATGGAGTATTACAGGCACCACCATACAAGTTTTGAAATGCCCATGAGTCTATGGAGTATTCCATGCATCACTGTACAAGCTTTGCCATTCCCATGACTCTATGGAGTATTCCAGGCACCATCGTACAAGCTTTGCAATGCCCATGAGTCTATGGAGTATTCCATGCACCACTGTAAAAGCTTTGCCATGCCCATGGGTATATGGTGTATTCCAGGCACCACCGTACAAGCTTTGCGATGCCCATGAGTCTATGGAGTATTCCATGCACCACTGTACAAGCTTTTCCATGCCCATGAGTCTATGGAGTATTCCATCCACCACCGTGCAAGCTTTGCCATTCCCATGAGTCTATGGAGGATTCCATGCACCACTGTAAAAGCTTTGCCATGCCCATGGGTCTATGGAGTATTCCAGGCACCACCGTACAAGCTTTGCCAAGCCCATGAGTCTATGGAGTATTCCATGCACAACTGTACAAGCTTTGCCATGCCCATGAGTCTATGGAGTATTCCATCTATCACCGTACAAGCTTTGCCATGCCCATGAGTCTATGGAGTATTCCATGCACCCCCGTACAAGCTTTGCCATGCCCATAAGTCTATAGATTATTCCATGCACCACCGTACAAGCTTTGCCATGCCCAAGAATCTTTAGACTATTCCATGCACCACCATACAAGCAGTATGCCCAAAAGTCTATTCAAGAGTAAGACCCAACACCACTTTTCATATCGCCAGGCCGGACGCAGGGGTTAAAGAAAAGACTCACCTATCACTGGGACTTCCCAGCACCGAGTTCCCGTCTCCATTGCTTCTGGCCTCCACTGGACCCTGAAGTTCAATGTGTCATCTACAGTCGTCGCCAAAAGTTTTGAGAATTACATAAATATTGGAAATTGGAAAAGTTGCTGCTTAAGTTTTTATAATAGCAATTTGCATATACTCCAGAATGTTATGAAGAGTGATCAGATGAATTGCATAGTCCTTCTTTGCCATTAAAATTTACTTAATCCCCAAAAAAACTTTCCACTGCATTTCATTGCTGTCATTAAAGGACCTGCTGAGATCATTTCAGTAAACTCAGGTGAGAATGTTGACGAGCACAAGGCTGGAGATCATTATGTCAGGCTGATTGGGTTAAAATGCCAGACTTGACATGTTAAAAGGAGGGAGATGCTTGAAATCATTGTTCTTCTATTGTTAACCATGGTGACCCGCAAAGAAACGCGTGCAGCTATCATTGCGTTGCATAAAAATGGCTTCACAGGCAAGGATATTGTGGCTACTAAGATTGCACCTCAATCAACAATTTATAGGATCATCAAGAACTTCAAGGAAAGAGGTTCAATTCTTGTTAAGAAGGCTTCAGGGGGTCCAAGAAAGTCCAGCAAGTGCCAGGATTGTCTCCTAAAGAGGATTCAGCTGCTGGATCAGAGTGCCACCAGTGCAGAGATTGCTCAGGAATGGCAGCAGGCAGGTGTGAGCGCATCTGCACGCACAGTGAGGCGAAGACTTTTGGAAGATCGCCTAGTGTCAAGAAGGGCAGCAAAAAAGCCACTTCTCTCCAAAAAAACCCATCAGGGACAGATTGATCTTCTGCAGAAAGTATGGTGAATGGACTGCTGAGGACTGGGGCAAATTCATATTCTCTAATGAAGCCTCTTTCCGATTGTTTGGGGCGTCTGGAAAAAGGCTTGTCTGGAGAAGAAAAGGTGAGCGCTACCATCAGTCCTGTGTCATGCCAACAGTAAAGCTGAGACCAGTCATGTGTGGGGTTGCTTCTCATCCAAGGGAGTGGGCTCACTCACAATTATGCCCAAAAACACAGCCATGAATAAAGAATGGTACCAAAACACCCTCCAACAGCAACTTCTTCCAACAATTCAACAACAGTTTGGTGAAGAACAATGCATTTTCCAGCACGATGGAGCACCGTGCCATAAGGCAAAAGTGATAACCAAGTGGCTTGGGGACCAAAACGTTGACATTTTGGGTTCATGGCCTGGAAACTCCCCAGATCTTAATCCTATTGAGAACTTGTGGTCAATCCTCAAGAGGCGGGTGGACAAACAAAAACCCACTAATTCTGACAAACTCCAAGAAGTGATTATGAAAGAATGGGTTGTTATCAGTCAGGAATTGGCCCAGAAGTTGATTGAGAGCATGCCCAGTTGAATTGCAGAGGTCCTGAAAAAGAAGGGCCAACACTGCAAATACTGACTCTTTGCATAAATGTCATGTAATTGTCGATAAAAGCCTTTGAAACGTATGAAGTGAATGAATTCAAATCCAGTGCTGAGCCACGCCCCCTGCACTGATCACACGACGGTGACGTCACCCCAGGTCCTTCGGCTTTTCAGCAGTTCGGGTTCGTGGAAGCCGCCCCTTATGGATTCCATATACCGGGATAGTCCGCGGTAGTGGAATCCATAATAGGATGCAGCGATTACCACAACCCGAACGCCGAACTATTTTTTAAAGTTCGCTCATCTCTACTTCAGTTCTGAACCCTACCGCCGCTGAGTCTATTGATTGGCCAGCAGCAGTGATGTGCGTGTTGATGGCATGTCACACTTCCTATCCAGCAGGGATCAGAAGTAGAGGATAGGAGAGCTTGTTGCTGCAACTGGAGCACCAGTGACTGGTGAGTCTTTTTTTTTTTTAACCCTTTGCTTCCTGTCTTCAAATATGAAAAGGAAATACATGTCTCAGACGACCACTTTAACTATGAAGCTCAAGGGACCCAAATAAAAATCTGTAACAGGTCCCCACTCCCCATCTACCTTGCTTTATTGATTTTTTGGGGCCCTCTCAGACACCAGGGCCCAGATATGACTGCTACTTCTGAACCACCAAAAGCTACATCCTTAAAGGGGTTATCCCATGATTGATGTAAAAAATGAAAATCAGACATTCTATAGTAGATGACAATATCTTTCTAACAAAGCTAGAACCAGCCCTGTACCTCACATGGATCCAGAGATCTCCATATTAATTGTTCTGCTAGATTTAAATCAAGCTGACAGCTCAAGGGGAGTGTCTTTTCTGCTGCAGCTCAGGGGGCGTGTCTCAGCTCTCCCTATTACAGCTAAGGAGGCAGTTGAAGGATGATACTGAGCATGTGCGACCTTCTCAGTGAGCAGGTCAAAGAAATAAGTATAAAAACAAGCAGCAGGTGGCGCCATACAGATAGGTTTTATTGAATATTGTAATTACATGCAATTGCAGAAGTATTCAGATCCAGGTGCTGGTTTGAAAACTGTAGAATATTTTTTATGAACAATCCCTTTAACCTAGCCCCATGCTTAGCTTCCCCATATAGCTATAGGCCATAGGGAACACAATCATTTGCATTGTATTACTGATTATCCTTACAGATCAGCCCACTACGTCCATTCTGAAATGATTTTTAGTGTCGGTAAGATTTCAAGAAAATATTTGAACAAAAAATACCTTTTAAAATATAGCTTTTAATATAACCTAGTAAAAAGATATACAAGGCCCCAGATAGCAAATTAATCTGAAAATAGGGGGTCAAAGCCCCAACGAGAAGAAAAGGAATGGACAGGATAGATGAAGGGGAAGTACGTCGGGACTATACCCCTAACAGCTCCTGTTTCCTTTAATTTGTCATTCCCTGAGTTTCCCTGCCGACAGGACAGCGACTGTCCAACTTCGTCGAGACTAAAAAAGTTCAGAAACAATAGATAGTCAGGGAATTACAATGATAGTCACATAATATGATAGGTGAAAAAATAGGTGAAAGTAAATACCACATATAATTACATCCCAACGCGTTTCCTTAGCATACGGCTAATTCATCAGGGGATCAAATCTCAATAATGGACATAATTACTAATAAACCATAATATCAGCCATGATACTTATCGGTCAGATAAAATCAGAGGCAAGGAGGAACTGATGTCGTCCAACCTTAACAAAATGCCGCCAGATGTATATGACAACTAGGATGCATCCAAAGTCCAACGGTATTGGGGAAGTCAGTGTTCCACAAACATAGTCCAGAGCGTGTGGCAGCCCTGACTACGTCCTCATGGCCAAGGCAGTGGCGCAAAAACCATAAGGTATGGCGTGCACGTGTTTAGCAGGAGCAGCACCCACGCCAAATCTACCTTCTTTAAAAGGCCGCAGGTTGCTCCCTGTTCCGCCCCTCGGGCGGTCTCAGACGTCATGTGATGCTACTGTGACGCTCAATGCCGATCACGTGACTCTCCAAGACACACCCCCTAAGGAGGCAGGAAGGAAGCGTCACTCCTCACCTGATCAAACACAGGGGAGTGACCAAAGGTCCTATAGCCTCCCATGGTAGTATCAGGCGGATGTAAGGCAGGCATACGGGGAAGGAGGGAGGGAGGGACCAGACTCCTCCGTTTCCCTTAAGCCTTAATATATATACTCAATGATAAACAATGCCACTATATAGCAGATAGTCGATTCGGCATATGGGTAGCTGAGACTTACAAAAAGCAGGTCAATTAACACCTGCAGGATAGGGGAATCAATATAAGAGGAATAGCAATGTTAGAGTTGCATTACGTACATCAAAAAAACAAAAATAAAATTATTGTCTGGGTGGAAATTATTGGGTGGAAGACACACACAGAGATCTACAGTAGCTAAGGAAACGCGTTGGGATGTAATTATATGTGGTATTTACTTTCACCTATTTTTTCACCTATCATATTATGTGACTATCATTGTAATTCCCTGACTATCTATTGTTTCTGAACTTTTTTAGTCTCAACGAAGTTGGGCAGTCGCTGTCCTGTCGGCAGGGAAACACAGGGAATGACAAATTAAAGAAAACAGGAGCTGTTAGGGGTATAGTCCCGACGTACTTCCCCTTCATCTATCCTGTCCATTCCTTTTCTTCTTGTTGGGGCTTTGACCCCCTATTTTTAGATTAAATTGCTATCTGGGGCCTTGTATATCTTTTTACTAGATTAAAAGGTATTTTTTGTTGAAATATTTTCATGGTTTTTTGATACCTTGCTTGTTGATCTTGATTAGGGATTTTTGATTGAGCCTAATTGGTGACATTGATCGGTAAGATTTCAAATCAATGTACAGAAGGAGGATGAAGGGGAAAAAGGAAGCGGTAAACATCCAGTGCTCGGCTTGATCGATGTGACACCATCTGTATTTTATTTTGATCGGGATATACATTTAGAGAAAATGTAAAACAGCCATGTGAGTCAGTGTGCACAGCCGTCACTTGGATGAGGATAATGGGAAACATGCTTGAGGTTGGAAGTTACAACTGGAAGCCAAGTGCTTCACGTGTCAGAGAGGTACAGGTATAAAGTCTCCCTGACACCCTATCTATTGAAGCCAAGACATATAAATCATCATTTCAGGAAAAGAAAACACCAAGGTCTTGGCTGTAATATTCATTTTCCTAAGCTTGAACAAAATTAAATACAACTTGATAATTTAACCAGGTTTGTCAATATGGACTGATGACTTCAGCAGACACTGGGGGCTTTCATGAACACACGGACGCCAGCTTCAGGCCTGTTTGGCAGCTTGTGATATTTTTATCTAACGGTTACAATGTGATGCCTTCTCTCTGACAACAATAAAATGTTTTTTTCCGGTAGCTAAATCATGTCATTGAAATTTATCCTGTTACTGAGATGTCACCTCTGGAGAAGACCTTCCACCCCCAGCTTCATTGGTTAGCTAGGACTTTTATGTACTGTTGGATTTTTTTGCTAAAAAAACACTCAGCAGACTCACATTCTAGGATCAGTTTTACAGAAAGCCATTTACCCATTCATATGTATTAGATATATGAGAAGAAACCAAAGTACCTGGGCTGCAACCTCCTTCCACCTTGAGTAGTATGGCATATGGACATCTGTTTGTGAAATTTCTTCCCATCTAGATGTGTGCTGAGGCCCATAGGGCATAAAAGTCACCAATGGTTTGCTGACGCCTTAACTGAGAAGTCCAAACCTCCTCTGTCACTGACGTCAGCCCTAGGGATGAGCGAATCAACTTCAGATGAAACATCTGAAGTCGATTTGCATAAAACTTTGTTCTAATACTGTACGGAACAGGAGCTCCTTACAGTATTAGAATGCATTGGCTCCGATGAGCCGAAGTTATTGCTTTGCAAAGACTTCACGCAATAACTTCATAAATTAATTTGTACTGTAAAAAAACATTTTGTGAACTTGGGTTCGGTTCACCGGCTCCAAGTTCGGGAAATGGTTTTTACAGTACAAATTAATTTATGAAGTTATTGCGTGAAGTCTCGCGAGACTTCGCAAAGCAATAACTTCGGCTCATCGGAGCCAATAAATTCTCCTGTTCAGTACAGTATTAGAACGAAGTTTTATGCGAATCGACTTTGGATGTTTCATCCAAAGTCGATTCGCTTATCCCTAGTCAGCACAAAAGCTGTGGCATGGCATAGATTCATGGCATGGGTTTCCATGGACGAGAAGCTGCATGCAAGCCTTACATCACCAAGCATCGGATAGATTGGTGTTACGGAACATCATCATTGGACCCTGGAGCAGAAAAAACATATTTTGTGGAGTGATGAATTATGTTTTTCTATCTGGCAGTCTGATGGACAGGGACTAGGTTTGGTGAATACCAGAAGAAAGTTACCTGCCTGACTGCATTGTGACAACTATAAAGTTTGTTGGAGGAGGGATAATGCCAGTGTCAGACTGAAGCCTCTTGGCCCCACCAGAGGAAATGATTCTGAGGGCCCACCCTCTGTGTATATAGAACCTTAAGGACCTTGTTTTATTAGGGATCCATTATTAGGCTAACTGGTTGATCCTCCAGTATTCTGGAGGGCCAGTCTGACCCTGGATAATGCTATGGGGTTGTTTTTCAGGGGTTGGCAGTTGCCCCTTAGTTCCAGCGAAGGAAAATTTTAATCCTTCAGCATACCAAGACCTTAGGACAACTGTAGACTTCCAGCTTTGTGGGAACAATATGGAGAAGGCCCTTTTCTGTTCCAGTATGAATGTGCCCCAGTGCATAAAGCAAGCTCCATAAAGGCATGGTTGGGTGAAGTTGATGTGGAAGAACTTGACTGACCCACACAGAGCCCCGACCCCAACCCTATCGAACACCTCTGGGAGGAACTAGAATGTAGATTGTGAGCCAGGCCCTCTCCTCCAACATTAATGTTTGACATCACAAATTCTCTTCTGGATGAATGAAGAAAAATTCCTAGAGGCACACTCCAAAATCTTGTATAAAGTCATTCTTGTAGAATATGTAGGTGTCTCAGTGCTTTTGTCCAAATAGTATATAATCACTGGCATGCAAAAATGTCAGTATGTACCGTATGCAATCTCTGCTGCAAGATAAAAAGGGCTCCATGAGGTACCAAAGGAATTGCCAGTGAGGGTGGGAGATTTAATAGGTGAGTTTTTTATTTAATTTAACACATATGCTGCTACCCACAATTTACATCTTAAAGAGTTTCTGTCACTTGAAAAATGGGTCTTAAGCTGGCTGACATTAGCTTTTTGCTAATGTCAGCTTAACATAACCATATAAGTCCCATGTCCCTCATGTCCGTTATTCCTAAAAACTAACTTTTATAATATGCTAATGAGGCTCTAGCAACAGGGGGGCATTGTTCCTGCTGCTAGAGGCTCCGTTCTCCCACCTCATTCCACGCCCTGCTACAGTTGATTGACAGGACCGTGGAATCGTTGGTCTCCTCCATCCACCGAAATCTCGCGCCTGTGCCGTCCGCTTCTGTATTCGGTGCAGGCGCAGTGAGTGAAGGGCGCTCTCCTGCTGCCTGCTTCCTCAAAGCGAGCGCCGAATACAGAAGCGGAGGGCGCAGGTGCGGGATTTCGGAATGAAGACACGGCCGGGGGCAGGAGAGCTTCGTTGCCCGGCCATGTCAATCTGAAGAAGATGGGTGAGTCTGCAGGTGGGGACACAGAGCCTCTAGGAGCAGGAACAATGCCCTCCCTGCTCCTAGAGGCTAATTTGCATATCACATAAGATCGTTTTTCACAGTAATTACTGGTCAGAGAGGCATTTCATTTACAGTATTAGGTTAGTCTGACATTAGCCCATAGCTTATGTCAGACAGCTTAGGAGGCCGATTTCTTGTGACAGAAACCCTTTAAAAGGGTTTTCCGAGATTTTAATACTGATGATCTATCCTCAGGATATCTGATCGGTAAGGATCCCACACCTGGGGCCCCCACAATCAGCTGTTTGAAAAGGCAGTGGGATTTGCAGCTTTTCCTAGGCCGTTTGACAACACGCTTATCAGTCGCATGGCCTAGTTGAAGCCTAGTTGAGCATTCTACCAAGCACAGTTGCTATACAATGTACGGTGCTGTGCTTGGTAAGACCATGGCGCTCACAGAAGGAACAGTGACTTCTCAAACAGTTCATCGGCCGGGGTCCCAGGTGTCAGACCTCCTCTGTTTAGATATTGATGACCTATCCTAAGAATGAGTCATCAGTAGAAAGGTCTTGAAAAACCCTTTTACCAACCCCTTCTATCAGTTCCTGCAGGGGTGACATAATGGCAATACTGTGGCTCTAATATCTGCATATATTTTGATTATATACTATCTTCAGGGTAACTAGACAGGGTGCCGTACCTGCAGTTATACCCAAAACCTGGTGCCTAATTTCCATCAGAAGGACAGCAGTCCAGGAAATCTCATATCATGGTTGGGGGCCTGAGGGGTATTACAGAATCCTCTTAGGTACACCTCCGAATACTATTAATAGACTCCATCCATCAGTGCAAAGTAATAATCAGTCAATTACGACCAAACAATTCATCCTACGCAACCCCATGACACGTAATCATGCCTGAGGCTGGTCATACACATGACATAGCCATCAGCCAAATGTTTGTTCAGTTGACAGTTATTCCTTCTGCCGCCCCCCCTCCCCATACACGTGAATGCCTGGCTTAGCTAAGCATGCTGGTTTTCTCAATGAGAAAGGGAATAAGTTGCTGCCAGACACCCTTGGCGATAGTACATCTCCCTCGAGAAGGGAAAGGATCAGGCATGCTGAAAACCAAGGGGCCAAATTCTCTTTTCTCCCAACATCTGCTGGTGAGGGTGAGTTGGGAGCCCCCTCTCCTCAAATATACATTAGATGGTCATCTTGTCCTGCTAAAATCAGTGAGTTCATACAACGTGCATCAAATGTGTGAGTCCAGCTCTAATCTTGTCCAAAGAGATCACCTTGGTTGCATAACTGGCTGTGAATAGACATCAGGTAATAATGTGTCAACATCGTGTTTGACGGCCGCTGCAGCCATAATCACTGGTCGCAGCGGTGATGTAGACCCCCCTACCTTTGTATTATCAGTAGGTTACATGATGCAAAGGAGATGTATCGCCGCTGTGGCCAGTGACTGGTTGCAGCGGTTGTCAAAGCGGATATTGACAAATGGGGACGGGAGTACTGCGGCAGCTGGGGAGTGAATGAGTCGAAGGTGAGTGTTTTTATTTTTTTTTATTTATCTATCTATCTATCTATCTCATATCTATCTATCTATTTATCGAACTATCTATCTATCTATCTATCTATCTATCTATCTATCTAATATCTATCTATTTTATCTATCTGATGAAAATTGCACCTGGCTATGAAGGAGTTAAACGTCTTACCTTCTGTATGGCACAGGATCTAGAGTGCAAAGGATGTTTAAACAATTTTGGAAGTAAGTAAACCTGCGCCTGCTTCCTGCTCCACTGGACAGTGTGATACCTCAGCCTGACCTCTGTTCCTTCTCTGTCGTTGGCGGTGATTGATGGTGTTAAGTCAGAACCAAATGAAAACCCCCACAGCCACAGCATGTACATGGGGCGTGGATGAACAGCGTCTGAGAACTAGGATGGAGAGTTTGTCTGTGTAGTAAAAAAAAAAAAGATAAAAAAAATGGATTTCATCATAATCTTATTACATCTGATCATTTATACGTTATAAATGAGAAAAAAAAACTTAAGAGTGCACAATATTTTAAGCTTTTAGCGTATCAGCTAATATCATATACTAAATCTTTTATTTTATATGCATTTTAAAGGGGTTTTCGGACACTTATTAACTGATGACCTATCCTCTGGATAGGTCATCAATATCTGATCGGTGGGGGTCCGACACCTGGGACCCACTCCAATTAGTTGTTTGAAAAGGCATGGATGCTCTGTGAGCACCACTGCCCTCTAGCAGCTTAGCCTAGGCCAGTGATGTCACATTAATTGGTCACGTAGCCTAGACGCAGATCAGTCCCATTCAAGTAAATGGAGCTGGGCTGCGATACCAAGCACAATCACTATCCAATGGATGGCGCTGTGCTTGGTAACCTGCGAGAAGGCTGTAATGCTCACTGGAGTGTCAGTGCCTTCCCATACTGCTGAACAGTGGGGGTCATCTGTTAAAAATATTCAGAAAACCCCTTCAATTAACCATATTTGCTTATCTTGCTTAACAATGCATAATTAATTCAAAATTATTGCCTGCTCCATTGCATACTACAGTGCATTTGGAAAGTCTTCAGAGTAGACTCTTCCACTTTTCTCACATTTTTGCCTTCTGTTAAAATAAAAAAAATGGTTTCCCCCCTTTATATGCACCCAGTACCCTATAACGACTAATTTGTTAAAAAGGAAAAGCTAAACTCTTGCATTGACATAATTATTCAGACCCTTTACTTATTTGGAGCACCTTTGGCAGTGATTACAACCTCCAGTCTTTGTGGCGATGATGCCACATGCTTCGCACATCCGGATATCAGCATTTTCTGCCATTCTTCTTTGCAGATCCTTTCAAGCTCTGTCAGGTTGGATGGGACCATTGGTGGACAGCCATTTCCAAGTCTCTCCAGAGATATTCGATTAGGTTCAAGTCAGGGCTCCTGAAGGGCGCTTAGAGAGTTGTCCCTAAGCTACTCTTGTGTTGTCTTGTCGATGTGGTTTGGGTCATTGTCTTTTTGGAAGTTGAACCGATTACAGGGGATGAGGTTTTCATTAACTTTCATGTACTTTGCTCCATTCAGCTTTCCCTTAACTATGACCAGTCAGGTCAGACATTTTAACTGCCGCGGCCGTTACAGGAAAAAGGTAGTATTACATAAAACCAGTTTAAGTGAATAGCCATTAGAGATGAACAAATTAATATGAATTGAATTCAACCTGAATATTCAAAAAATTCGGGTTGAAGCAAAATCTTTGGCAATTTTTGCCAATTTAGGATAATTTATCAAAAAGGTATCAGGTTTTTCAGATCAGAAGACTGCGATTGGTTGTTACGGTCAACAAAGACAGTCCTTCTTTGAGATTCATAAATATGGCCAAATAAATGTTTTTTGTACATCCAAAATCTATGTAGCTAGGTCATTCAAGAAACCTAGGATGATGCTTCATCTGCGATTGTCCCAAAATATCTCACTAAAGGCCCTTTAACAAGGTCCGATGATCTTGCAAGTGAACGTTCGTGAAAACTGCCCCTGCCCCTTGTTAATATATCTTTTTGTTTATATGGTCTGCACGACTCTTCTCAAAGGTGGTCTTCAGAATAAGGCCAGGTGATGCCCTTTTAGCTTCCAAACATTTCTTAACAAAAAATCTTTGAGCAGGACAATTAGGTCTAAGCCGTGCTCTTTGTTGACAGCATTGGCTTGATCTTGACATTCCTCATATTCCCTTCCTTGTAACCGGTTAAAAAGACACTAAAAGGTTTCAGCCATCTTTGTGCTCAAAACAATGAAAAGGGAAAGTAAACCAAATGAAGTCAGACCAAACAAATCCCAAGAGTTCTGCTGAAAGCAGAGGGGATTGTTTGACTGAAAGACTTCTTTCGACATTATCCAACCCTCTTCAAAATGGCTGTTTCCTCCTAGCCAGAGACAACAACTCAAGCATTTGCCTGTCACCTGATCCCTAGATAAAGTCTGGCAGAAATGTCCCTATTATTAGGCTGAATTGAATGACAAATGAGCAAAAAGACAATAATTGTCTCCAGATTTTGCTACTGATTTTAATTGGGGTTATAAAGGTATAGAAAAAATAGTATAGTTTAAAAGTGGGTATGTAGGTATGGGTGCCAGTATGGGGAAACAAATTAAT
This sequence comes from Bufotes viridis, assembly GCA_033119425.1. NCBI lineage: Eukaryota > Metazoa > Chordata > Amphibia > Anura > Bufonidae > Bufotes > Bufotes viridis. The sequence continues at coordinate 417,659,952 of CM065592.1, read as the reverse complement.
ACAGATTAGCAACTCAATTCTAGAATTTGGAATTTGAATACTAATTTTTCTATTTTCGATTCTACCAAACCTGAATTTTGTGGGATTCAATATAGAAGAATGAGTGAGAGAGAACATTTTCCAAGCAATCTGAGCACTTTCAATTCAGGTCCAATTTATTTATTATTTGACCAAATTGGACCCAAAATTAATTTTAAGAAATTCGCTTATCTCTACAAATGAATAAATAAATGTCATCACCAGGGAGTACTTCTTTCCTCTGGATGGACAGATGTCTTTTTTCGGCCTTATGTACTATGTTACTATGTTACCTTATAAAAAAAATTACAAAAAGGGAGACAAGCTTCTTCTTCAGTTGTCACTAAGGAAGCCCAATAGGTCAATCCCCAGGTATGTGTGATTCATGCCATTGTGCAGCTGCAACGGGCCACCACCTGGGGCCCTAAAGATGGCCCGAGTACCCAGGTCTAGGAATGCCCGAGTGGAATAGGGTAGCCTACAATGTCCCTTAATGTTTGTGTGACGGTGCTCCTACCTCGATACGACTGGACCTCAGGCATTGTCTCCGAAGCAGAAAATAGGGGGGTACAGTTGAGGAGTTTGAAGAAATAATTGAGTCCAGACCTTGTGATGAAGTTTAATTTTTTGCTGTTGATTGCCCCTAGCAACGGACTACAAGTGCAGGATGTGCTCCCCTAGATACATGCACAACTGCATATGGGTTGAGCATATCCTGCTTGTTAAACACCACACCATGTTTTTTAATGGATTGTATAATATGTTTGGAGGTGTATAAACTCCGATTTAAATGTGCCTGCTTTTCATCTGCAGGCTACATTTAGGTGCAGCTGTGAGGCTCTGGGCCATATCAGCTGGTCTCGTGTGGGGCTCACAGGCACCTCCCACCTCCCATTGCAAGCATGGTTACATGCTGGAGGTCACTGGTGAGCTGTCTGTGAGTCAGGCCTTATGCTCCCGTAATGCCCAACGGCTCCTGGTATCGCCCATACGGCTCAGGTAGGTTGAGTGGTAGGGCCTCGGGCTACTTGAGGGACCTTGCCGTGGTGTCCGAGCTTAAGACATGTCCTCCTAGTAGGATATGTCGAACTAACCCCTCAATTTTATCAGCGTGAGGGTTTAGTATTGCCACAGAGTGCACCAGCTTTTGCTATGGTTATGTTTTTGATTGTTCTCCACATCCACATTATCGCTATCGTATGAAGGATGTATTGTGGTACTTGTAGTCCGTTGCTGGCATCTTCCATTGTATGCATTTTTTGCTGTTGATTGCCCCTAGCAACGGACTACAAGTGCAGGATGTGCTCCCCTAGATACATGCACAACTGCATATGGGTTGAGCATATCCTGCTTGTTAAACACCACACCACGTTTTTTAATGGATTGTATAATATGTTTGGAGGTGTATAAACTCCGATTTAAATGTGCCTGCTTTTCATCTACAGGCTACATTCAGGTGCAGCTGTGAGGCTCTGGGCCATATCAGCTGGTCTCGTGTGGGGCTAACAGGCACCTCCCACCTCCCATTGCAAGCATGGTTACATGCTGGAGGTCACTGGTGAGCTGTCTGTGAGTCAGGCCTTACGCTCCCGTAATGCCCAACGGCTCCTGGTATCACCCATATGGCTCAGGTAGGTTGAGTGGTAGGGCCTCGGGCTACTTGAGGGACCTTGCCGTGGTGTCCGAGCTTAAGACATGTCCTCCTAGTAGGATATGTCGAACTAACCCCTCAATTTTATCAGCGTGAGGGTTTAGTATTGCCACAGAGTGCACCAGCTTTTGCTATGGTTATGTTTTTGATTGTTCCCCACATCCACATTATCGCTATCGTATGTAGGATGTATTGTGGTACTTGTAGTCCGTTGCTGGCATCTTCCATTGTATGCATTTTTTGCTGTTGATTGCCCCTAGCAACGGACTACAAGTGCAGGATGTGCTCCCCTAGATACATGCACAACTGCATATGGGTTGAGCATATCCTGCTTGTTAAACACCACACCACGTTTTTTAATGAAGTTTAATAGGAGCTTTACTTCTGCATAAACGTTCTCCAAAACAGTTTACAGACTTTGTCTTGGTCCCAGCAGGCTTTAGCATTAAAACTTTGGCAGGCAAACTCAACTCTACTACATCTGTTGCTCTCTGGCTTTGCTGTACTGACAGGCTGACTGTGTGACTCAGCTCTTGCTGTATGCTGCAACTTCTCTCTGTAGTCTGTCTCTTAAGTTATACCAGGGAAGTTTTTTCCTGGCTTCTGAGGCTCTAAACTTTGGCCTCTGTGTCCAGCTGAGCTTGGGGTGTTCTGGCTGGCTTAGCTTTGCTTGGACTGGGCACATCCAACAGAGACGTGCCCAGCACTTGCATTCTTCCCCTAGCAGGAGGTAAGCTAGACTGCTCCTAGAAACAAGTCCCTACCCTTCCTGCAGGAAGTGGGACTCGCCCACTCCTCCATAGAGGGGGGGGGGGGGTTGGTTGGAATGGAATGGAAAGCTCCATTCTACCTAACTGCAGCTCTGACATTTATGCTGCCATCTGCAAATTGCATGTTAACATAAACAGTTGCATGGAAATAAAGACAGTAGCAGGGTGCAAAGGTGGTAATGCCACTCTGGGGTGTTACACAGACAGCTATTAAGTATTAGCACTAGAAATGATTTCTTCTCGTTAGCACTAGACCTACAAGATAGATATCTTGAGAAGGAGTTAAAGAACTGTAGGAGGCACCATAACAAATATGTAACAGCAAAATCTGACAATATGCTAAGTGAATGGAGATGAATGATTGTCCCCTTTTTACTAAGCAGTGGGCCCTGTGAAAGGCACTTTAAATGAGTGCCGATTGTAAGAGAACCCGTACCGGGTAGATCATGACAACCGATGCTTGGGAACTACACAGGAACAATCCACCTGAAGACCCTTGTGAATTTACAGAATGGGGAGCCTAAGTAAGAAAAACTTGGAAGGATGTGGTGGTGAGCGGCTTCTTTCATGGAAAAAGCTGCATTTCATATTTTTCCCGTAGGGTGACTTTAAAGGGGGAAACCCTTGAATCTTCTATTTTTATGGATTCCAAACTAGCATATGTGAGATGATTAAAACTATGAACATCAGTTTGCCATCAGACAAATTTCCAATTCGGGTGCCATATTTTCCAAATGTGAAAACTGAACATCTTGGCTTTCCTTCCCAGGGCAAAGATTCAGTTTGCTGCCCTAACCCACCACCCGCCAGCCCCCATTTGGAAATATTTCAATACAGTTCCATTGTGTGAACTACGACTACGTAATAGGAGATTGGTCCATCAGCGAAAAGCTGTTGAAGCAAATTTTCACAATTTGAGCCTTTAATGAAACGTTCCCCAATCAGTGGCTCTGGCTTGGTCCCAAGCTGTTGGCAGTTGCAAATACTATTGTGCACTAGTGCCACCAGGGAGGTCCCCAGCCTCAATGGAAGCAAAACCATTTCACCAGCAGTTAACGCCAAGATTTCATTAACTATTATATTTTGGAACATGTTTACCTAGCATCACATGTCTTCAGACATACTGCATGTCTGACCTCATATGTGGCAACCCTCATAACGATTTCAGTTAATGAAATAAAAATAGAACTGTAGGTCCATGACTTCCTGACACAATCCAGGCACCATGTTCATTTATAGAAACAACAATGAAAATATTTCAATGCATAAATTCCAGTTCTGGAAAAAAATATGAAAGGTTTGATAAACAGCCATATAGGGAAATGTGCAATATCTAAATTTCCAATGAGTTGGTGATGAACTACTTGATAATTTGATCGAGCCTAAGTACTTTTTAAGAGGACTTTTGCTTCTTAATGTGACCATAGATGAACATGTGGAAAATTATTCCCATCATTGAAGATATTGCTCAGCACGTGACCACCTAACTGGTGGACAAGAGTAATCAGTCCAGACTTGCTTTCTTCAATGGGAACAGAACTAGTATAATGTACCAAAACTACCAACAACATCCTGCAGGTGGCCATAAAAATTGTTGCATGATATTCAGATTTATACTTCGCTCATGTAGCAATATACTGTACTAAAGCTGTAAAGATGAGCAAATCGATTGTAAAGTTGGGAAATTTGACCCAAATTTTTGTGTGATGAGAGAGACCTTTTCAGGCAATCAGAGCACTCTTGATTTTGGTCAAATTTATTTGGAGTTGCATCATCTCAGTCTCAGATAAGGAAGAGCAGACCCATGGATGTTAGGGTTCGACGGGTTCAGCCGAACTTTAGTTCAAAGTTCAGTTTGGGTACCTGAACTTCCCCCGAACTTCACCCCAAAATCAAACCCCATAGAAGTAAATGGGGACCCAAACTTTGGTGCTGTAAAATGGCTGTAAAATAGTCGTAGTAAGAGCTAGAGGGCTGCCAAAGTGAGCAAAATGGGGGTAATAGCAGTACAATTGTCCTGCAAACAAATGTGGATAGCGAAATTACTTAAAATAACATAGAATAGAAAAAAAATTAAACATAATAATCTTGAACCAAAAGGCGGAGGTCCAAGTGCAGTAGGAGGTTGAGGAGGACTTGGCAGTGTAGGTGGAAGAGGCGGAGGAGGAGGTAGCCAACACTGTTTATGTGTTTTTAGTATAACAATAGCTAAGTGGGTCCTGTATACTTTTCTACTCTGCCCAAGGTATGGACAAGTCCTGTGGAATCCATGACTGGTTCATTTTAATGAACGTGAGCTTGTCCAGGTTGGCAGTGGACAGGTGGATGCGCCTGTCCATGATCACATGTTCGGACAATACACTTGCCGCAGGGCAGGCCATCACCAAGGCATAAAGGGCAAGTTCAGACCATGTGTCTAATTTGAAGACCCAGAAGTTAAATGGGGCAGACCCATCAGTCAGTACGTGCAGACGTGTGGACATGTACTGTAACAAAATCTTGCTGAAACGCTGCCTCCTGGTAATATGGTAATATGGTCCGTATCAGATGGTGGTGCTAGATGTTGTGGCATGCTGATGAAAGTTTTCCACATTTCGGCCATGCTAACCCTCCCTTCTGACGGGGGGGCGGTACCCCAGCTGCGTTTGTGACTTCCTCCTCTACCTCCACCTCGTGCTTCCACTGAGCCCCTGCTGTCAGGTGGTAATGCTGTCAGCAGTGCTTCTACCAGCATGCGCTGTTCACGCCTCTTCTGATCATGCTCCAGTGACGGAACTAAGGACGACATGTTTATCCTTGTAGCGGGGATCTAGCAGGGTGGCCACCCAGTAATCAGCACTGATAACAATCAGGGCAACTTGGCGGTTGTTGCGCAGGCACTGCAGCATGTACTCACTTATGTGTGCCAGGCTGCTCAGAGGCCACGAAAAGCTGTTATGGATGGGAGGTGTATTGTCTGTGTCCTCTGTATCCCTCCAGCCAAGCTCCAGTGATGCCAGTGAGCTGATTTGGGTGCCACCCTGCTGTGGACACAGTTCCTCCTCGTCACCCTCCAAAACTGTGCCCTGGCTGGACAGTTTTGTACCTGGCCACTGTTGGTGCAGGAACCCACCCTCTGAGCCACGTATGGACAACTGGCCAAATAACTGTGTGAATGATCCATGTTCCTCCTCCTCTTCCTCCTGTGCCTCCACCTGTCCCTACACTAGTTAGAGCAGAAGGGAGGTGCCACACGTGATCCGAGATTTATACAGGCCTGGTCACGTGCTGCACTGGCCAATCACAGCCATGCCAATGCTTTTCATGACTCTAATGGCTTCCAAGTGCTAACACCTTAAAAGCTGGTTGGATGGCTGCGCTGCAGCCTTTTAACAAGCTTTATTTAACATCCGAACACCGAACCCAGGGGTGTAGCTATAGGGCAGTGATGGCGAACCTATGCCACTAGTGCCAGAGGCGGCACTCAGAGCCCTCTCTGTGGGCACCCGCACATTGGAAAAAGTCTATGGTGTACCAATGTGCCTTAGACTTTTCCTGCCATTCATCAGTGCAGGACGCACTATGAACGGCACAAGCAGTGCATTGAATGTAGGCAGGCTATTATAGCTAAATAATAAAGTACATGGAAAATATACTATATTGGACTGTAGTATTCAGGTTAAATTGCCGTGTTGGCACTTTGTGATAAATAAGTGGGTTTTGGGTTTCAGTTTGGGCACTCAGTCTGTAAAAGGTTCGCCATCACTGCTATAGGGGATGCAGAGATAGCAGTCGCTACAAGGCCCAGGAGCCTGAAAGAGCCCAAAGAACCTTGCGCCACATAAGAAGACACCGGTATTATAGAAAGTGCATGCTGGTCAAGTTACACCTCTGGCTGGAGTGAAGGCGTTAGGTCAAAAATGAAGGCTAGGTGCTTCCCTGCCCCTGGCCACAAAGCCCTGAAGGAAGGGGCCCAAGCTGAACTCTTGCACCAGGGCATAAATGGGAGAGAAGGAGATGAAGCGGCACTCACCAGCTGTGTAAAAAGCATTCCTTTATTGATTCTTCCAAAAGATAGAAGGCAGTGAGGTAGTGGGGGCGGACGCCTTGTCATGCGGCTGGACGTCCATGAGCCTTTAGCTATACCCCTGACTGAAACTGAACATGGACTTCCGCAGAAAGGTTCGGGTGCCCAAACCCACGATGTGCGGTACAAACTCGAACTTTGCAGTTCGGGTTCGCTCATCCCTAGTATCGGACAGTCGAATGAATTTTAAGAAATTTTTTCATAAGAAGAAAGCAGTAGTCTAAGATACCCTCCCAATACTTTGATGGTGACTGTAATTTGACATCAGCTTAAAGGGGTTTTTTGGTAATAGTGACCACTTCCTGCCCCCCTAAAACAGAATATTACTGTACCTGCTCCACTCTTCTCCGGTCCTCCACGCTGCCCCCACTGTATCTATCTTCTGGTGCCCACAGTGTTTACATCCAGCTAACCATGGACATGGTAACATGCAAAGCTCCAGCCAATGACTGGCTTTAGCAATGACATGATGCTTGTGGCCACATCACTACTGAAGCCAGTCATTGGCTGGAGCAGTGCACGTGAACATGGCTATGTACCTCTAGATAAAAACAGTGCTGGGACTGGAAGATGGAGACAGTGGAGGCAGCGTTGAAGACCAGAGTGGCGGGGAGCAGGTAAGTATGAATATTCTGTTTCAAGGGGCAGGCTGTGGGCACTTGCTAGAAAATCAATTACTGGAAAATCCCTTTATTATACTAAAAGGAGTGAGTGTGTATGGCTGGTATGGCTGGTAAAACCACTGGCCAGCATCTGCCCATCCACTCCATACTGACGCTAAAATAGTTGAATGTGTGGATGGAAAGTATTATTGGGTTTGTTTTTGTTTGTTTTTTAACCCACAATATTTCTAAGGACTTTTTCAGGTGTTTAACATAGATTACCAATCTTCAGGATAGGTCATCAATATCATATCCTTGGGGGCTGACCGATCAGCTGTTCAAGAAGGTTGCGACTCGCGGCACTTTGGGGAGTGACACAGACTCATTGCAGCTTAGTAGGCACAGCACCACGCATTATATAATGGCAGAGCTTGGCATTGCAACTCAGCCAATTGAATAGAACTGAGTAATTTTTTTTATAAGGCATTTCTTTTTATTTATTTATTTTTTTAAATCTAGGAAACCAAACCACCTCAATTCATTGAAGTATATACATTGCACATTTATCTGCTCTTTTTACCACTGTGATTTTTTACATCATTTCAAAATATTTCTATTACTTTATATGCACCATTTATTGCTGTCTATGTAGCCATTTAAAAGCCATCGGATGATATACAGTAACTTTCATTGACCTTTCATATTAAGAATATATTTGGGTCTACCATGTGCAGCCATAAAACTAGAATTGTACAGGCCACCCACCCAACAGATATACCTCAGATGTTCAAAATCTTTTTGGTACGTGCTGGATACTATTTGTGAGTCTTACGTGAATTGGAGTTTTTACGTGACGTCTGATCAGATTCATAACAGAATTGCAGTTGTCATTGACTTTCACCTTTGTTCTCCATCTGTGACACCATCTCCCTTGAAGGGGTTCTTTACCTTTTTCTTACTGATGATCTATCCTTTGGATAGGTCATCAGCTTCTGATCTGGTCAGTGACGTCACGACTATGTCAGCTTGGTATGGAGCCATAGTATGTCCACAAGACTTTCAATCTATACCAGATCTATATTTATCTACTGAGTAGCCATGCTTCTAAAAATACTGTGTTTACATGCATCTGCCCGAAATGCTGATGATATTTGATATTATATTTAATCACTCTCACTATTTAACAACTTCCAGACCATTTGCCCCCTTCCTGACCAAGCCTACTTTTTTAAAAATCTGACATGTGTCACTTTATGTGGTAATAACTTTTGAATGCTTTAACTTATCCAAGCCATTCTAAGAATGTTTTTTCAGGACACATTGTGCATCTTGTTAATGCTAAATTTGAGTCAATACGTTTTACCTTTATTTATAAAAGAAATCCAAAATATACAGAAAATTTTCTACGATTAAATCACTCTGCTTTTAAGACAGATAGTGATACCTCATCATAGCTACTTATTAATTAACACTCACCATATGTCTACTTTATGTTGGCATAATTTTGGTTATGTCATTTTATTTTTCTTGGGACGTTAGAAGGTTTATAATTTTAGAAGCCATTTTTGAAATTTTCAAGAAAATTTCCAAAATCAACTATTTAAGGACCAATTCAGTTCTGAAGTCACTTTGTATGGCTTACATTACCCCATTTTAGTAACTACACCCCTTAAGCTATTAAAAACTGGTTTTAGAAATGTTGTCAACCCTTTAAGTATTCCACAGGAATTAAAGCAAAATGGAAGTGAAATTTACTTTTTTACTTTTTTTTGCAGATTTTCAATTTTAATACATTTCTGTAACACTTCAAGGGTTAACAACCAAACAACCCTCAATACTAATTACCCTGATTCTGCAGTTTACATAAACACCCCATATGTGGTTGTAAACTGCTGTATGGGCACACAGCAGAGCTCAGAAGGGAAGGAGCGCTATGTGGTCTTTGGAGGGAAGATTTTGCTGGAATTGTCTTTGGGAGCCATGTTGCATTTGAAGAGACCCTAAAGTACCCCTACAGTGAAAACCCCCAAAAATGTATTTGGAAACTACACCACACAAATAATTTTTAAGGGGTGTAGTGAGCACTTTGACCCAACAGGTGTTTCATAGAATTTATAAAACTTGGCTGCGAGAATGAAAAATGAATTCTTTTTTACAAGAAAATGGTGCTTTAGGCCCAAACTTTCTTTTTCACAAGGGATAACAGGAGAATATCACCCCACAATTTGCTACCTATTTTCTCCTGAATAGAGCAATACCCTAGTTGTGGTCGTGAACTGCTGTTCGGGGATACGCCAGGGCTCGGAAGGGAAGGAGTGACATCTGGATTTTCTAACATGGAATTTGCTGAAATGTTTTTTTAAGAGCCATAACTTTTTTATTCTTAGTTTACTTTGCTGTGTGATGGCTTATCTTTTGCGGGACAAACTTTAGTTTTTATTGGCATCATTTTGTGGGGCTTTCTGATTTCTTTTTATCTCATTGTTTAGGAAGTGAGGTGGGTAAAAATTGAAATTCTGTCAGTGTTTTTTATTTATTTATTTATTTATAAGGTTCGCCATGTGGTATATATGATATTATAACTTTATTCTTCATTGATATGATTATGATGATAGCAAATGTATATCGTTTTTTTCATGTTTTACTACTTTTGCATAATAAAATTCCTTTTTTATTAAAAAACTGTTATATTTTGCATCACTATATTCTAACATCCATAACATTTTTATTTTTCTGCCAATGTAGATGTCCAAGAGCCAGTCATTATGGATGCGGTGATACAAAATATGTCTTTTTTGTTTTTGTTTTACACAATAACAGCATTTTTGAAAAATTTTCTTACAGCCATAATATTTTTTAAAAATGTTTCTGGCTATGGTCTTGTGTGAGGGCTCCTTATTTGTGGGATGATGTGATGTTTTCAATGGTATCATTTTGGGTTAAATACGACTTTTTGGCATAATTTTTAATTGTTTATTTTTATAACATTCACCTGATGGGATAGATCATATGAATTTTTCATAGAGCCAGTCATTATGTCTATTTCTTTTTTAGTTTTTTCTATTTTTGGGGGAAAATAAGGCTTTGTTTTACATGTGAAATTTTTATTTTTATAGCACATTTTTTTATTTTATAATTTTTTTATTTGACATTTTGTGACCCCATAAGTTCATAGAAGACCTCTGGGGGACAATTAACATCACATATTTTTTTTTTTTTTTTTACTACTGATTTCTCCCGTAACCGGGGCTGACATAGTAGCCCTAGTTACAGGGGGAATCACTCCCCAGAGAGGCTGTACTCAATGCAGGGCTGATCGAGGTCTAAAGAAGACCCAGCAGCTCCTGCAGTCTCCGCCATAACGATTTCTTTCTCGTTCAGCGCTGTGTATACAACGATCTAGAAGGCAGGGAACAGGGGAATGGTTATAAAACCATTCAGACATTAATCCCGACCACCTGGACATCTATAGTCTTTGGGCAGTCAGAAAGTGGTTAAAGGGATTGCCTTCTTTTGACAACAAACTAATGAAGAGGTGTCCTTCTTCTGTGACCTCCACTGATCAGGAAATCCTGAATAACTACTGAATTCCCCTACAGTGCCACCACAAGAGAGATGAAGCATTACACAGCTCTCAATCCTTCAAAGTAGAGGAGTGATTTCCAGACTCTCCTTATTCTAGTTAATAGATAAAAGTCATGAACAAGGGATCCCCTTATATCAACTCATAATGTCTTGTCTTAGTAGGGTATTTTTTGCAGTTAACATGGCCAAATAAATCAATTAAGATGCATTTTCTACTTTAAAGTCAATCATTAGTGCAAAAATATTCCACTTTGTCATTGGTTAGACTAGAGCTGTATAGCAAATACATTATACAGTTTTATAATATATAAGATATACATGAGATCTATATTGCATACTGATTTTATATTGGATTCAGTAATAAAATAGTATGCGGTGTGCTCCACCTAGTGGTAGCTGCTAGCAGCCACAATTTTATAATTTAATCCTGTGTTGTGTAATGGAATGGAAGGAGTTTAGAAGTCTGTATCATAAATCATGGAGCTACTAAACATGCAGCTGCACACTAACTTTTAAAAGAGGGTTTATTTTATTTACACGAAGAATCTTTATTCAAAGGAGTTGCCCCAAGACAAAGACTTATCCACTATTCACAGGATAGGAAAAAAGTGTCTGATGGTCCTGGATCTGACCAATTGGGCCCCATCAATCATGAGAACCAGGGCCCCATGTTCCCCTATTAGAATAAAATAGTGGTTATGCATGCACACTGCTGCTCCATTAAACTCTTGGGGACTGCTGAAGATAGCTGAGCACTTGGGCATGGTTATCTCCAACGGTCTCATAGAGCTGAACGGAGCTGAAGCTTGTATGCGTGACCGCCACTCCATTCAGCGTGACCACCATTTCATTCAGCATAATACCCTCGTTCTCTGAATTGTCAAGGAATTAAGCAGCGTACCCTGTGGACAGGGGACAAGTCTTTGTCATGGGACAACCCCTTAAATTGTGCCTTAAACATGATTCATTAAAAGAAGAATTAAAACTTAAAAGAGTTGTCCGACACCCCCACCACTGTCGATCAGATGTATCCGTGTAGCTCCAGCTCCGGAAGTCAGCACTGGAACTACACAGCTCCATCAATTCTGTAGTGGACAAAGCTGGTTACTGCTGCACTGCTCCCCAACACTGAGTAGTTCCAGCAGCAACCTCCGATGCCAGCGTTACTGCAGCATATAGCATAAAAGTGCCTGGTGGCCGGGACTATGGGAGCTCACATGGGCTGGTGCTTTTTTCTATAGTGTGGACTGTGTTTAAGCATGGCCACCGCTGATAGCTGGCAAGGTGGTCGAAACCATGGAAAAGAGGAGAGTATAATGTGATGGAAAAATGAATCCAGCCAGAAAAGGAGGCAATATGGATAATACCAGTACATTAGTAAGGGCCTTGTATTAACTTTCTCTACACAATAAATGAAATTTACTGAAGTGAGACAACCCCTTTAATCATTGGGGTGTCAGATTCCCACTGATAAGATCCTGACAATAGGCAGTCACTTGGCATCTAGCACAAAGTATAGACAAGTAGAATGCAATGCAGCAGCTATAAACTGAGCAGAAAAGAGAAGAGGAAAAATAAAATTGAAAAGCTACAAGAGAAAAATGGCATATTGAATTGGTCAAACTCAAAACCAACTTCTATCATGTTTAGCAAGCATTAAAAATAGAATCAATAGAAACATTAGAAGCCTCTCAGATGGGCAATGACCATAGAAATTGTAATCATTTTGTGTACACATCTGGTTGTGACTGGTCAGATGAATAATTTGTGCATCTACCAACATACATAGAGGAAAGTAAAATGTTAAATTAGAGTTCACTGTTTGTCCTGATTCATTCTTCTAACAACCTAAGACAGGAGGACTTGTTACTTCTTCACTCAACATCTCCTTTAAAAATTCCTTGGACTGGTTCCTTCTCTCCAAGGACCCCGTGATCTAGACCACCAGTTCTATACTATATGCATCCTTGAGTGGATCAGAGGTGGCAACCTTTTCTGGGTCTAACATGGTTATCTACTCCTACATTTGGATTAAAAACATTTCTTGACCCCAAATTTTAAGCTTAAAAACGATGTAAGGTTTTTCTCACACTTTTGAATGTTCTTCTCCTACCTTGGTTCACTATAAAGTTGGTTTTCTCTTGCTATAATTCTATTCCTGAGATGTTCTAATTTCCTTAAAACGTCCAAAGTCTGCGCTGTCACACTTCAGCCAGATTCTTTTTCTGAATCAAAAAGCTACAAGAATTGTGGGATTAAAATGAAGCTAGTGACCCTCTCAACCTATCTCCATGCTTGAGTGATTGCTCCGACATAATTAGTCTGTATCAAATTCAAAACTTTCTAACAATGCTGCTCTCAGCAAGTGACATTGTGCTACAGAGCTATCACCTTATAATAAAAATCCAGGGGGCATCTCGGTTCAGTGTAACCTGATTATGTATTCTTAGGTCTTTATTGGCTTGGAATTCTCTGGAGTACACTCAAAAACCTCACACAGGTTCCTCACCACTGCTAGACCATTAAAACCATCATATAAAATCACGTTGGGCAGTTTCTGCAGCCGCAAACACGTTTCTACAAATGCAGGAGTTGGCCAAACGAGGCGATGACATACTTTAACATTTTTTTCACTCATAGCCAATTTGTTGCATCCTTAGAGATCGCTATAAAATAACCCAAAAAGTTAGGCGCCAGAAACATTTTGGAATCCATAGCTTTTTGAGTCTTATGGTTTATCCGTGCCAAGTATGTTATTTCATTGTTTTTCTCCTAATAGTTGAACATTTAATCATGTCCCATATGTATTCTATAGTGTTGCATTATGTCTTCACAAAAAATCACATTTGCAATTTATCTTTGACGTCCTACTGATGTCAGGCAGTCGTGTAACATGAGCCACACTGGAAGTCCATTGGGTAAGCAGCATTGGAAATCCATTAAATTGCTGTCCCTTTACAAATCCCATTCTGTCAAGCCTTTGTCACGTTTGACATGAGGAATGATACGATGCAGCATGCAGCACTATTCTTGATGTCAAAACGGAAATCCAACAGATCCTTTTATAGGTCTGTTAAATCTGTCCAACAATCAATGTTTAGAGACGTATCCCATGAGGACAGAAGCTATAATGATAGTATGAACAGAGGTATAGATGTTGATTCTAAAAATGTAAAATTCGACCAAAATTTTTCAAAAACTTCTACCGAATCCAAATTTTGAGTGGTTCGGTTCAGGAGAATCAAGGAGAGCGAAAGAGATTTGGGACCCAAATTGAATTTTAAGAAATGTTGAGACTACTGTCAGCCAAACTTGGCAAATTCGAGGTTGGGGGAAAAAAGAATCAGTAATTTGAATTTCATTATACCTGAAAACATATCAGCGGCTAAACGGGGTATTCTGTTTTTGTGGTATTTATGATCTATTCCCAGGATAGATCATCAATATCAGAATTGGAGGGGGTCTTACTCTCGGCACCCCCGTTGATCAGCTGAATGCAGGGGCTGGAGCTCTAGAGTGAGAGCCGTGTTCTCTTTATTGTTTACCTGCATGCCGTCTACATTGTAGTGGTTATGCATTGTAATTATGGCTTTCTCTTCCAGTCACTTGAACGGAACAAACACCTGTAATTACACTGCACCGTCACTACCATGTAGACAACGTGGAGTAAAACATTGGAGAGAACATAACACTCACACTAGCTCCTTCAAACAGCTGATCGGCATGGGTGGGTGGTGGAAGTCACTCATCAAACCAAACAACCCTTTTAATGAACCCTCCTTGGATAGGGCAGTGATGGGCAACGTGCGGCTCTCCAGCTGTTGCAGAACTACAACTCCCAGCATGCAAAGCCTGTCTATAGCTATCAGCCTACTGCAGGGCATGGTCGGAGTTGTAGTTTAGCAACAGCTGGAGAGCCGCACGTTGCCCATCACTGGGATAGGGGATAAGTGTCTCATCTGCAAGGGTTTGACCACTGGGGACCTTGATAACAAGAACTGGGGACCATTTTGCCCCATTTGAGGCACTCTCCATAAGGAGAAATAGTACCCCCAAAACCTGAACAAGGTCTCTCATGCAATTAAGCCAGTTCTCGGCAAACACCACAAAAGAGCTGTCGGCAGATGAGGTTCTGGCTTGGCCATAATCCTAAGTTATGTCCTAAGGCCTGTTTAAAAGATTGAACTATCACATATAGTATAGTTACCTTGCACTCTGGTCATTATAGAGGCTCTCTTTTCATTTTGAAAAATAAAGTAAATTTACATTTCCTTTTTTTTCTGGGGAGCATTGCATGACCTATGAAATTCCTTACACCTACTAGGCACTACCCAAAAAGATAAATAGAACCCCCCCCCCCCCCCCCCAAATCCTGACAAAGGTCTCTCATCCAGTTAAGCCAGTTCTTTCAGTTCTGCCCTGCTAAGAGGGCAATTATCCCAAACAGCTGTCTGCAGATGAGGTTCTGGCTTGGCTGTAATCCTAAGTTATATCTTAAGGCCTGTTTAAAAGGTTGAGCATTGTCTTATAGGAAAGGATAGCTAACTTACTACCATCTGGTAGCACTAGATGCACAGCTTTCTTTTATTTTTGGAGAGAGAGTTCATTTGGATAAAATCTAGCGGCAGACATGCATGTGTGTCCACTGCTCCATGCAACTGCCTGGGACTACCGGAGATCGCTGTAGATTTGAATGGAGGAACTGGGTGCATTATTGTCTACCACTCCACTTATACGGGGGAACAGGCCTCCATTCTGATGATCAGCGGGTCCCCGGCAGTCGGACTTCCACCTATTGGACACATATTCCCTATTGTGGATAAGGGATACGTTTTTGTAATGGGATAGCTTTTTTAAAGGGACGGTATCAGCTATTTCTAATAACTAAATGTAATTTGAAACACAGATTTTTTTAAATATTTTCATTTTTTTATTTTATTATTTTAATATTGAGGGGGCAGTAATCTAATCTGAATTAAGGCAACATCAGCTGTATGGATTTAATTGACATCAGACACTTGTAAATTAGAAAACTAAGTCAGAGCATGATCCATTGATATTTATGGGGACTGTTGTGGTCATGCTCTGTGTCAAATGCAATAGGTACTGCAGGGAAGTGGTAGGAGGAGCTGCCCCCATGACCTATCGTCAATGTGGTACTATTTTCCCCCAGGTTTTTAAAAAGAGGTACTATCTTTCATTGTGATCCTTCACTGTGTTGATAATGAGATGACTAGTGACTCTTTCACAGGTTTCATTACCAGTTCAAAATTAACAGGATATATTAACCTATTTTGAGGGTTCAGAAACCAGTGTGAAAACTGCAATGCTTCAAGTTTTTATAAATTCAAGACAATATAATATATATAGCTCATAACTTGATTGCATATCAATATACTTTAATGCTATAAAGCTTGATTGTTTATTATTATATATTGCATGCATAATCAGAGCGCTCCCAGTGCAAATGCAAAATTAGGCAATTTTACAATACTTTTGGCTTCTTATGTGACAGTGGGACCACTGGAACCTCTCAAATACCGGGGTTTGGGTGTGACTGCTACCTCAGCACCCCCTTATAGCTACACCCCTGTATTGTGAGAGGCTTTTGTTTTGCAAGTAAGAACCTGGTATTATGAGCTAAGAAAATAAATGTAGAAATGGCACACTGGTGCTAATGAATCTGTATGACGAGATCCTGAAAGCAACTGACGCCAGACGGCCATTTTCTTTTCTAAGACAAAGCGGTTGCACAACACTTTGTAAAAATGAACCTAAGCAGAGCTCAGTTATATAAAGATAGATCTGGCTTGCAGCCTGGGTCTCCCACTGTGCAGACCATGGCTAAAACCACAAGGATATTCCTTCACCCATGAATGTGTAATTTATTCATAAAAATGTAACTCTAGTCCTTTGCTGGAATCATTTCTCAGTCTACATCCTTCCGCAACAGGAAAATTTCAGTGCTCTGGTTCAGAATGATGCCTCCTGAGTCGACTCTCGGGACAGCTCTGTTTAAAACTTGGCAATATCTCCATTGCCCTCATCTGGCAGACACCTAGGAGACTGAAATGGGTTAATGTTCACTCACCGGAATATTTTAAACAGTGGTAAAAAAAAAGTAGATATTCTATAACATGTCGTATGTAGCCGGATACCACCCAGATGATATGAGAGGTATTGTATAAGTTGCCACAGAACCCTACAATGTAACTTCTGTAAATGTAAAATTTCATCAGTCACTTCATGGCCAGAAAATGTCGGTCTGTCACAATACAACTAGCTGATATACTGTGAAAATGTAGTCTTAAAGGGGTTGTTCAGGAAAAATACTGCTGCTTTTCTCTCAAGATATCTACAGGATATGCCATAAATATCTGACAGACGTGGATCTTCAGCGAGTCACTGAAGAGTCGGAGCAAAGGATGGGAGTGGTAGTGCCCTTGATGATGATGTGTCACAGAGTATTACCTCAGGCTGTTGCTTCCTGGGGTCGGTGCAGTGAAGGAGGGGAACTCTGTGTTCCCTCGGAAGTGGCTTCCCTGCTTGATAATAATTTGGGGGTGTCCATGATGTTAATGTTCATGTGTGTACTAGGCAGGGCATGTGTTGGAAATGCAATGGCCAGCGTGTGGTGTTAGGAGAGTTGGAGACAAGGCCAGATTGAACTCAAGAAAAGTCTCTTTTTACTAGGGACACAACAGGGGTTGTAACACATACAACAGTAATCTATACACAGTGCCAATTCCTCCCAGATGTCCAAGCATGAGCTAAGCAGTGTGATGCAGCAATGGCCCACTGGTTACTCCTTCTCTTGCTAAAATTTCTGTTACTGGGATCTCTGGATAGCAACTGCAATCTGGCAACAGTGGTTGTAGTGTCCATTATTCTGGAGCGTAGAGGATGTCTTAACATGTTATCTCTTTGCAGCAGCAGGGTCTGGAATGCCTCAAGATGGGTTACGTTGCTGACTGGGATGCTGTGGCCATGCAAATCCTCCTTCAAAGCGTCCTCTTTTTCATCCCCTGGAGCTCTTGGTGATGTAGAAAGCTCCAGAAATTGGAGTCTAGGGGAGAGGAGAGGAACACATCATGTCTGCCCCCTACCTGAAACCTACTCCCAACTACCCTGGAATAATCTGGAACCAGGGGAAGGGGCAAGCCAGCATTAGACTGAAGTCCCTTGGGCCCACATGAGGAATTCATTCTGAGGGCCCATCCTCTGGGTGTAAAGAATCTTAAGGGCCCTGTTTCATTAGTGCTCCATCATTGTCAGAGCTTGGGCCCACCAGAGGATCCTATGGTACTCTGGTGGGCCAGTCCGACCCTATAGCCAGCCCAATCCCCAAGCTCCAGAGAGGGCTGAGCCAGGATTGTTAGCTCTTGCCATGCCTAGCTCATGCTGAAATATACTGAGTAAAGGTGTATTGCATTAACATTACAAACAACACAAGCCAATTGCAGATATTCCCTGTTGTATTCGGGTACTGCTGATCCCATCTCTGGGACCCACATCCATCTTCGGAAATGAGATGCCCTGATTCTTGTCTTGCCTAGTTAGGAGGCTGCCACATTCAGGTGTAGGATGTGTGGAGAGGTGGCTGTGCTCTCTGTTCACTAGTATAGGAGTCACTGAAAACAGGTAAGCTGTGAAACCCATAAAGTGAAGGGGATCAGCTGCGCACATGTGTGGCCTCCTCTCCAATTACTCTCTTCTTGGGGGTGACATTCTGGAGATGGGTACAGGTTTCAGAGGTGAGACTCACATTTGTTATACATGCCTAATATGTAAAATCCCTTTAAACGGATACTTTCATCAGAAAGGGCTGTTTTTTTTCACTTAATATTCATATTAATTCATATTAATATGTTTTATTTTTTATTTTTTGGCTGTTTTTCTTTTTCATTTCAGCAGTACTATGCCATTGAAGATAAAATACAAAATATTGTCCTTCTGTAGCAGTCAGTGCAAATGATAAACTCATACATAGATGGCTAACCTGTTGTCAGTTAACTGCTGCTGTGAGGAGAAGAGTTTATCTGATGTGTAATCTTCATTATAATTGTAGGTGTAGAATTGGAATGACAATATGGCAGCTCCATTGCTCTCTAGATAGGTCTATAAGATGTCCACAGAGAAGAGCATCTCAGTTATCAGTGTAATGTGTGAGGCTGTAACTGAGTCATTGATCATCTTCCCATCTCTGGTCGCAGTGAATGAGCGAGAAAGTTAATAGACATAGTCTGACATGCTAAAAATCCAAACAAAGGAGGAAGTTAAAGTGCCAGCACAGGAAGTAGAATACATGGAGTGACTTCAAAAAATTATATCTGGAAAACCACCTGTTTTAGTAAAAAAAAAGTGTATATATATATATGCAGTATATATATGTATATATATACAGCTGTTATTATGTGCTAAAAAAAATAGTTACACATTCAGTTACAGACAAAAACTAATGTGAGCCAAGGTCAAGCCAAGCGTAATATGTATAATATGGATGCATTTCTGTAAATTCCACCCTAACTCCGGGTCTAATGCCCTGAACTGACAGCACCCTAGTGGTCCATGATGCCATTAGTTCGGATCATTAGACATGGGATTGGGCTGCGATCTAAGGCAGTAATACTGGAACAAAAATGGGCCCATATTATGTTGGAGAGAGTGTCTTAGCCGAAGATTAATTTATGGCTCTGCTTGTGGGACTCGGTTAGTAATTTGGATAAAATGAAAGTATAATCTCCACAATGCGGTGCCATATAGTAGATCTATGGTCACACATGGAGTGCCTACAGCTTCCTAAGGCCAAGTATGTTTGAACATTTGCTTGCACAAACACTCATTCCCAATAATTGCCTTGTATAAATGTGCCACTGATCCCCAGACAAACCAGCAAACGTTCCTTTGTTGGGGGAACCTTTGTTGAATGGTGTTACATCACCCTGTATAACCAGAGATATGCTGCTGACAAACAATGAATCTGTATGGGGATGAATGATCGTAGTAATGATTATTCATTCTGATACCAAAGCGATGATTGCTGCATGTCAATGCAGATAATGAGAGGAAAATTATCAGGAAATATCAGTGACTCAAGGAGAATGATAAATCCCCCCCCTCTAAGTCCTTTATTGCTATGCCTTTAAAGTGTGGGAGGAAACCAGAGTACACGGAGGAAACCCACGCAAACACGAGGAGAACATACAAACTCCACACAAATGTTGTCCTTGGCCAGATTTGGACCTAAGACCCCAGCGCTGCAAGACATCAGGGCCGACCACTGAGCCACCATGCTGCCCTATGTACATGAGGCTTTAAAGAGAATCTATCAGCATGACCACCCTATTAAACCATGCATACTGCCTAATAGGGTTGATTCTGCTGATTAAAACAATATTTTTCTTGTTAAAATCGATTGGGGCATTCCCGAGAAAACAAGACTTTTATTCTCTATGCAAATGAGAGCTTTAATGGAAAGATGGGCGGGTCCTAGCACCTGAGCTGCTGAGCTTTCTGGTGCCGGCCACACCCCTCACTGCATTTAAACTCTCAGGCTCCTAAAGAATAGAAGTGTTTTTTTCTCAGGAACGTCTCAACCGATTTTCACAAGACAGGTATCATTTTAAGCAGCAGTATTAACTGTACCAGGCAGTGTGTCTGGCTTAAAGTGGTTGAACTTGTTGTTATGTGCCCTTTAAGATTGTCTTACAATTCATTCAGTTCATTTTTAGCTGAAAATGGCATCTCACATGCTTCGATGTAGCTTTGCTTTGTCAGTTCTGACTCTCACAGTAGGGCATGTGTTTTTCGAATAGACAAACCAAATACTGAGTCTTTCCCAGTCAGCAGAAACAATAAAGCTGTGAGTAAAAAATATACAGCCCTCTTTTTACTACCCACCACGAGCCGACTAATGCAGCCAGATTCCTTGTGAGTACTTAAATGGTATTTTTTCATCAGCCACTGCATAGATCCAGTTTTTTTTTTACCATTGATTTATTTTAAGTTGCTTATTTTTGAGAATTCTGTTATGAAAATGTTCTCCTCTGTTCCCATGAGAAGGGGTGTGCAGCCAAAATATATGCTAGTATGAGAATGCATCTTTCATTGATGGCCAGACAAGGGCTAATGTATAAAGGGCTTATTAAATAAATCGTTTATGAAATACACGTCAAAATGCAGAAAAAAAATGACTCCACTGTTTCGGCTAAACTTGTCTCTCTGTTCATTCTTTTGCACAAATCGCAACCATTGGCCGTGCTATCTCAGGGGCCTAGTTATGGTTTTATGATGATGAGGCGTGGATGAAAATATGAAACTAGTATGATTGGAACTTGTGCTTGCATTTATGTAGGAGCTTTAAGTTTTATTGAAAAATGCAAGAGGGCTAGTCTTCAAGAGTTTTGTGTGTATGTGTATTGGCGCATATAATGCAGTCCTTTTAGTCGAAGACCACTGGAAGACTCAAAAGCAAGATATAACAAAAAAAAGGAGCAAAAGCAGAGCAGTTGCCTATGGCACCCAATGAAATTTTAGAAAAAGAAAGATTGGTTATTATCATCAAGTGGGGATGAGCCAACTTGAGGTTTTCAGGTTCGGGTTCGGCTTTCGGATTTTGGTGGAATTCTGTTATGGATTCTGATATGATGTCTATGACGGAATGCAAAACTGAAGTCTTTAAGAGGCATTCCGTTTTTCATTTTGTCATAGTAGAAATCTATGGGCAGCGTAACGGATCCGTCTGGTCTCCGTTATACAGGACAGGACTCCTGCTTAATGGAAACCAGACCTGAAAACCTCAGGTTCACTCATCCCTATGAGAAAGTCCTCCACTTTGTGTTTTTTACCAGTTTTCAAAAATCTACCCCTGTTATAAATTTTAATCATAGGTCACATCCCATATTTTTCATACTTTTCACACAGCCCTCACTAGGAAGAGCTCAATTCTTTTTCTGACACAGGAGTTGGATAAAAGGGATGAGGTAGAGGGAAACTTTTCTTTTAATTACGATTAATAAATAATACATACATTTGTCAGAAATCAAGCCTTTTCATTCTGTGTTACCTGGCTAGGAGTGTTTGATGCACGCGTCCTAGGAACGTTGGTGGGACAGGGGTCTATACTAATGTTTACTTTGCGCTTTGTGAGCATAGGTATTCCCCTGATGGGGACTTGAAAGAGCTGCAGGAGAGCAGTGGGGAGCAGGTGAGTGCTTTTTTTACTTTAGGTCCAGCATTGTCCTAGCCCTAATTAATATTGGGGTTGAAATTGGACAACCCCTTTATTCTTCATTAATTACACAGTGAAAAGCATACGTCGACTACTATGGGTATAAAAATGTATGAAAAGTATGGGTATAAAAAGAATGACATAGCATTCCAGCAGGACAACGACCCGAAGCATACGTCGAGATTGGTGAAGAAATGGTTCAATGACAATGAAGTAAAGGAGCTTGATTTGCCCCCACAGTCCCCAGACCTCAACCCAATCGAACACTTGTGGGTAGAGTTGAAGACCAGTATGCATCAACATTGAGAACATGTAGAAGAGACCTGGGAACAGATTTCGGTTGAGACATGCTTGAATCTCATCGAGAGTATGCCCAGTAGGATTCAGGCAATGGTGAAAGCGAAAAGTGTATTTACAAAATACTAACAAAATAATAAAAAATCAAGGAGAGGAGCTGTGCTCTTCATCAATTAGTGATGGTATGATCTTGTGTTACCTATTTTTTAGGACATTAAAAAGTAAAATAAAAATATTAAGAATATGCTTATATATCTCTTCTGATGAAACAATGGGATATAGGGGAATCATGTTGGTGAAATAGTCTGCTGTGCTTTCTTTCTGGGTATCTGATGAGGCTAAAATCATTTATAATCACATGATGTCTTGGCAGTATGACAGCAATCTAATAGAATATATCCAAATAACAGTTGTAACTAGAGCTGTACACATTTTCTAGAATTCATTTTGGGTCCAATTTGAATGATTCAGCCAACCAGATTTTTTGGGGGGCTAAATGAATTTGACTTGTAACATGGAAAAGAAGAACAATGTCAAAGATAAGTGATAAGAAAGGGAACATTCTATAAAGACAGCACAATGGCGGCAGCATGAGGAGGCCACAGAGCGGCACAATGACAGTGTGTGAAGGTGGCGGCAGCATCAGGAGCCCATAGAGCAGCAAAATGACAGAGTGTGGAGGTGGAGGCAGCATCAAGAGGCCACAGAGTGGCACAATGACAGAGTGTGGAGGTGGCAGCAGCATCATAAGGAGGCCACAGTGTGGCACAATGACAGTGTGGACTTGGCAGCAGCAGCAGCATCAGGAGACCACAGAGTTGCAAGGTGACATAGTGTGGAGGTGGCAGCAGCATCAGAGCACATCAGACCACAGAGTGACCCAGTGACAGAGTGGGGAGGTAGGTGGCAATACCAGTACCAGCTGAAGATAGTGGGTTAAAGAAGGATCACTTGGCATCAGATGTGTGGCATCAGGCGGGTGGCAGCATGAGACTAGTAGCTGAGGCAGGTAGCCAGAAGAAATCTGTCTCTTTTTTCAAGGATTGTGTGAGGCAGCATGGATGATCTAATCAGATGCATCAGGAATTGGTGGGTGGAAATCCTGGCTGATCCACGCCTGATTCATCTTGACAAAGGTCAATCTCTCCACATTTTGGGTGGACAGGCGAGTTCTTCTTGGGTTAACTATGGCCCCTGCCACACTAAACACCCGCTCTGATGCCACAGGGCAGGACAGCTTTTCTAGGGCAAACTCTGCCAGTTGCTAATATACTAATACACACCAAAAAGGGCTGTAATTTTGTCACTTCAACACACAATGGCTAATACGTCCTTTATCTTTTTCCCCACTAATACACGCCAAAAAGGGCTTTAGAACATATCCGCTGAACGGCAAATATATATATTTTTTTGCCATTAATACATGCCAAAAAGGGCTTTAGAACATATAACTGCACTGTTGAACAGCAAATGGGCCCTTATTTTTGTCCACTTATACACGACACAAAAGGCTTTACAATATATAACTGCTCCACTGATCAGCAAATATATTTTTCTTTTTTCCACTTATACACGACACAAAAGGCTTTAGAATATATAACTGCACAGCTAAACGGCAAATATATTTTAGTTTTTTCAACTTATACACGACACAAAAGGCTTTATAATGTATACATGTAACTGCACCACTGAATGGCAAATATTTTTTATTTTTTCCACTTATACACGACACAAAAAGCTTAAGAATATATAACTGCACCGCTGATCGGCAAATATATTTTTCTTTTTTCCACTTGTACACGACACAAAAGGTTTTAGAATATATAACTGCACCGCTGATCGGCAAATATATTTTTCTTTTTTCCACTTGTACACGACACAAAAGGCTTTAGAATATATAACTGCACCGTTGATCGGCAAATATATATATTTTTTCCACTTA
Source organism: Bufotes viridis (assembly GCA_033119425.1). Lineage (NCBI taxonomy): Eukaryota > Metazoa > Chordata > Amphibia > Anura > Bufonidae > Bufotes > Bufotes viridis. Next base: position 417,635,791 of record CM065592.1, on the reverse strand, counting down.
TACACTCCACAAAAGGCTTTAGAACATATTACTGCACCGCTGAGCGGCAAATATATTTTTCTTTTTTCCACTAATACACGACAAAAAGGGCTTTCATTTTATCACTTCACCAAACAACGGCTAATAAGCCCTTTTTTTCCACTAATACAAGCCAAAAAATGATTTAGAACATATAACTGCACCGCACAAGGGCAAATAAGACATAGAAATATTTCCTTGTAATAAACCCTGTTAATGGCTGTAACCCCAATAACAAGAACGGTTTGCTGGAATTACAGAGCTGTATAATGGCAATTTGGGTCCCCAGTCAGTGCAGCAAGGTGTAATAGGATTGTTCCTATTACCCAGGCTGTAACCTCCTCTACTGAACCCTGTTCTACATAAATGCTGTGGAATGTTTCCTCCCTATCCTTTCCCTACACCTTAAATAATCTTTTCCTGCACTTGTAAATAGTTTTTTTTAGCACAATGAAGTTTTTTCTAACACTGTCCCTAGTGCCTGCTGATGTCTCTCCCTGCACGAGGTACACTGGTAAATGGCAGAATTCAAGATGGCTGAGGCAATTTATAGGACTGTGACATCACAGGGCTGGCTGCTGATTGGCTGCATGGATGGCATTATGGGTGATCCCACCTTTCCAGAGTTCCTTGCTCCATGTCCTCACACGTGCAGCAGCCATTTTAGGAAAAAAATTTATTTGTTACCACGAAGCTTGAGTAAATTCGGATTCGATGCGAATCTAAATTTTTCTGAAATTCGGATCGAATTCCACTTTGTCAGCTTCGATTTGCTCATCTCTAGTTACAAATGATCCAGGAAGGTGGCAGATTCCCTTTAGCAGGAGAAAGACATGTGCACTCAAAAGAGAATCTCAGGATCAATTTTTGAACAAGACATCATGAAGAAGGTTTAGGTCGTGTAAGGGATCATGTAGGAGGTTTGTTTTTCAGAAGAATTATTAAATTAAATTTTTATGTGCAATAGTGCAGGAAAGTCTCCTCTTGTCAAGAAGGCTCTGTCCAAATTGAACAGTCTACTTTGTAGGAAGAATGAGAAAAGTAGTTGGTATTTTCATATCATGTCTGGAAAGTTAGGGATGTGTTTGACAAAAGAGTTTTTGGAATATTTTAAGCCAAAACTGGATTAGCTAAGGGAAAGTTTCCTAGGGTTTCATGGATCCCTAGGGTACCTCCAAACCTGGATTATTTAGCAAACATATCTTTAGTAAGGGAAAACATTTCAGGGGTAACAAGGCTGGAAGATTACGAATCAAGTACTAAATCTTAATCCAGTGTTCCCACGTATTGAGCTAGGCCCATTGAATATACAACGTGTGTTTTCAGGACATTCCCAAAACCCTATTCTATAATAATAAAGTGCTACTTTTAGCTAAGAACTGATCAAAACATTTCTCAGATTTGGAGGTAGTAGGTAACTTGGCAATGGAGGATCTAGGAAAATAGTTTTTAGCTGGTCATCTTTATGTAGGACATGTTGCAATTTTTTTTGCAGTACGGTGACGAACCTGTAAGGCTACATTAATTATGATTTACTAGCAGTTTGCAGTGTAGGTCCATCTGGGTATTACCGGTTTGGGGGGGGGGGGTGTCTCTGCACAGTCTGACACTATTCAATCACTGATGCCCATGTCAGACTGCTCAGGGACACACCCACAATTGGTAACACTCAGCTGGACAGTTGTTGCAAAGTGCTAGAAATGAATTAATAAAATAATAGACTGCAAAGAAAAAAAGGGGGTCAGTCAGCACATCCCAATGCGCAGGTGCACGTTGCTATGGCTGAAAACACAAGGTAAAACATACAATGCAACAGCACTCTTCAAACCAAATAAAGTACAAGAAAGTATTCTTGTGGTCATGGCTACGGCCAACGATGCTTGATGAACCCTAGGGAGATAAACATCAAGAACAACCTAACCCGGCTAGCCGTGTGCTAGCTAAACCTAACTTAATGGCTTGAATTGTGCCCTTAGCCATAGCCGTGGGTAGGCCTAAAAGGGGGCATACCCTGTGGAAATGAAAAGAGAAGGGAGGGAGGGTGGGGCACCTGAAGAACACACGCCCAGGAGTGAGGCAGTGGCTTGTTTAAGAAGAGCCTCCGCCCCTCCCACAAATGCAGGCTGACCAATCAGCCTTAATACTTGTGGTCATGGCTACGGCCAACGATGCTTGATGAACCCTAGGGAGATAAACATCAAGAACAACCTAACCCGGCTAGCCGTGTGCTAGCTAAACCTAACTTAATGGCTTGAATTGTGCCCTTAGCCATAGCCGTGGGTAGGCCTAAAAGGGGCAAAAGCCAAGCCAAGTAGGTTATAAAGAAACAATGAAAGTGCAAACAAATCCGTGACCAACTGTAAGGCATCGGCAATCTTGACCGCACATTCAGGAAGTATGCGGCAAAACCATAAGAAGACGTACATCACAGCTTGCAAATGACGAAACCGTAGACATGATGCTCGATGTTGCAGATAGTGCCCCGAAGCGGAATGAAGGAATGGGAATACGCTGTGGAATTGAGCATGAGATATTAACTGAATCTGGTGACCTGTGGTTCTAGTACTGACAATTGCCCTGGCCTCCGGAGTTTGTGGAACCGAAAGAGAAACCTGCCTGCCTAGACTATGCAAGAAGTGAGGGGCAAAAGAAACCATTAAAGTAGGAAGGGAATCTTTGAATAGTTCCCCAGACATCAACTATCTGCTTGCCATGGCCCCTGCATTCTTCTGTGAACCCCTGAGAATGGTTTAATCCTGAACCGGGAAAACCGACCTGGTATCTGAGTCTACCATTAACCTACGTGGCCCGAATACCGTGGCAGGCGAATATCGTTGAAAAATGTGACCTGACCAACATGGCAGGTGACCCTAAAGATTTGAGCTCCAGTAATTGAAGTGTGATCCTGGAGCATGGCAGACACTGGACATTAATAAGGTGTAACACCTAAAGAACGTAAGGAGCAGGAAACTTAGTTGAGTAACAAGTGAACCTGACTGAACCCCGCAGGTGACAGACTTTAGTTTAGAACATGGGCCGTATGCAGGTGATCAGGGAAGCAGATATGAATGTGAGACATTTGGGCCCAATCAGCCTGGAACCATGGATGGACAACCAACCAGACAGGACTGAAAACAGGTAATCGGACCCCCGCAGCCATGGAGCCGAAGCAGTCGTCGGACCCCCGAAGCCATGGGGCCGTAGCAGTCGTCGGACCCCCGAAGCCATAGGGCCGAAGCAGTCGTCGGACCCCCGAAGCCATGGGGCCGTAGCAGTCGTCGGACCCCCGAAGCCATAGGGCCGAAGCAGTCGTCGGACCCCCGAAGCCATGGGGCCGTAGCAGCCGCCGGACCCCGAAGCCATAGGGTCGAAGCAGTCGTCGGACCCCAGGCCATGGGGCCGTAGCAGTCGCCGGACCCCGAAGCCATGGGGTCGAAGCAGTCGTCGGACCCCGGGCCATGGGGCCGTAGCAGTCGCCGGATCCCCGAAGCCATAGGGCCGTAGCAGTCATCGGACCCCCGAAGCCATGGGGCCGTAGCAGTCATCGGACCCCCGAAGCCATAGGGCCGAAGCAGTTGTCGGACCCCCGAAGCCATAGGGCCAAAGCAGTCGACGGACCCCCGAAGCCATAGGGCCGTAGCAGTTGTCGGACCCCCGAAGCCATAGGGCCGAAGCAGTTGTCGGACGCCCGAAGCCATAGGGCCGAAGCAGTCGTCGGACCCCCGAAGCCATAGGGCCGAAGCAGTCGCCGGACCCCGAGCCATAGGGCCGAAGCAGTCGCCGGACCCCGAGCCATAGGGCCGAAGCAGTTGTCGGACCCCGAGCCATGGGGCCGAAGCAGTCGTCGGACCCCGGCCATGGGGCCGAGCAGTCGCCGGACCTCCGGGCCATGGGGCCCGTAGCAGTCGCCGGACCCCGAGCCATGGGGCCGAAGCAGTCATCAGACCCCCGAAGCCATGGGGCCGAAGCAGTCGTCGGACCCCCGAAGCCATGGGGCCGAAGCAGTCATCAGACCCCCGAAGCCATGGGGCCGTAGCAGTCGTCAGACCCCCGAAGCCATAGGGCCGAAGCAGTTGTCGGACCCCCGAAGCCATAGGGCCGTAGCAGTCATCGGACCCCCGAAGCCATGGGGCCGAAGCAGTCGGTGGACCCCCGAAGCCATAGGGAAGGTACAGTACCTTCCCAACAAACAAAAGAACAACTTGTAAAACATGGTAGGCCCACTGGCCTCCGCTGAGAAGCCGTTTTGTTGAACTAGGCAGGAGACCAATCTGAGTGAATGCAAACCAGGAGTAAAGAAGACCAATCTGAGTGAACACGAATCAGGATTTAAAAGAATTTTTTTTTTTTTTCACACCACCGAGGAAAAAGTTAAGCCTGAAAAGAACAGGATTTAAAAGGATTTTTTTTTTTTTCCACACCACAGAGGAAAAACGTACGCCTGAAAAGAAAGCAGCCATGTTTACCGGGAGAGTACTAAGCAGTGGGTGCGGAGTGCCCCGTTAAGACTACTGAGTGTAGCAAGTAACATGAGAATGCAGTTTTGAGTGGGAGCCGAATGTAACACATGGTGTAACAGCAGATGGGTGAATGCCGCTCTGGATGTGAGTAACAATGTATGAGCGCTGCTCTGAGTATGGCTAGAGCATGAAAACATGGTATAACGCCGACGTAAGAATGCAAACTGAACGTGAGCGGACTATTAACGTGATGCATCTGCGGACACATGAACACAGCTTTAGTAGTGAATGGAGTAGAGGACAGGATGTAAAAGTAGACATGCGGACGCAGCTTTGGATGTGAATGAATATTAACTCGAAGTGACAGCCGACATGGAAAGCAGCTCTGGCGAGTGGGGTATAAAACCTGTTGTAGCAGTAGAAGTGTTAACACAACTCTGGGTATAGGCAGAGCAAACAATTGGTATAACAGCAGCTCTGGTTGTGAATGGAACGTGACACATGCTGTGAAAATGACATGAACGCAGCTCTTGAAATGGGCCTGGAAAGAACCTGTAGTAACAATGGACATGTGAACGCAGCTCTGGGTGTGAGTAGAGCAAACATGATATGCCAATAGACGTATGGACGCAGCCCTGGTCGTGAATTTGACTGCGTAAGTGTGAAGGCTCCTTTGTGAGTGAGCCGAGAATGAAAATAGGTATAACAGCAGCTCTAAATGTGAGTGGAGCATGAACATGATGTGACAGCGAACGTGAATGCACCTCTGAAAACAAGCCTCGAATGACCTGTTGTAACAGCAGACATGTGAACGCAGCTCTGACTGTGAGCAGAGCAAACATGGTATACTAGCCGACGCATAAACGCAGCTCTAACCACACACAACAACATGATGCAACAGCCAAGTGTGAACAGCCAACGGGTGAATGCAACTCGAATGTAATTGAAGTATGAAGCATGATGAAAATAGCAGACATGTGGACACAGCTCCAGTGAGCAGAGAGTAAGACATGTGTAAAGCAAAATGTAAAGGCCGTCTGGAACGAGCAGTGCGAAAGTGATGGACAATAAAAGACGTGCGGATACATCTGAGGGTGTGAGGCGTATAAAGCGAGGTGCAAGCAGGTATAAGACAGAAGTAGAGCCAAACGTGGAACTGCCGCTCAGAATAAGAGCAGAGCATAAAGTGCATCAGGGTTTTAGTACACAAAGCAGGGAAAAACATGAAGTCTAAAGATGGTGGTGGCTGGGAGAGGGGGAGTCACATGGCGAGGAACAGCTACAGCAATAGGTCAAACAACCGCTGAGTCTGATGTTCAATCTTGACGTCACATGCAGCCCGGGTGACTGTTCCCTAACTGCGTATAAGCTGAAGTAATTTTCCATGCGACAAACAAGCGACGTAAATTTGCAAGATATACCGGAACTAATTCTTATTATCAAACAAACGAGGTTGAAAGAAGAAGAAAAAAAATATAGAAATTTTTTAGCCCCAACAAAACAAACCTGAGGCAGAAGATTCTGAGGCGAAGCCTCCTTTCGCTAGAAAAGTCGGGTTCCGACCGGCCAGGAGGGATGGCCACGGCCCAACTTACTTACGTATTACCCCGCGTGCATTGCTACGATAGCAGAGAAAACAAAACCTCCGTTCTGGCTCCATGCTGCAAAGAAAGAGATCCTGCCACCAGAGAAGCTAGTTCACTAATGACACCCAGCAGCACCTGTGCACCTGAAGAACACACGCCCAGGAGTGAGGCAGTGGCTTGTTTAAGAAGAGCCTCCGCCCCTCCCACAAATGCAGGCTGACCAATCAGCCTTAATACTAATGCTAATGCTATGCTTATTTTGAAAATGAGATGCTTGGCAAATACATTTTGTACAAAATTATTTGGGCCTGTCTGCCACACGTCAAGGCGATCTCTGTAAGACGGGAACCTAACACTAAATTCTACCTGTTATGTGCCATGACGGTTACCATAAAATTCAGGGAGTGCAAGTTCCACATGCATGCGGGGCCCACCTTAATTTTTTTCATTTTTGGTGCCAAAATGGCCAAAAAATAATAGAGGAACTGCACAAAATAGTGTCATGGGAATAAATACTCCAGAATTGTTATTACATGGAGAATGCAAGTGGTTACTAAAACAGACATGTCAGGAGAGGGGACAGATCCTCTTTAAATAATGTTTTATAGTGGTCTAAGTTTGGTTCAGTGGAAATACAGGGTCTGGATGTTGCTGACTAGAGATGAGCGAATTATGCAAGCTTTGATTTGGCTGCTTCGCCGAATTTTCGAAAAAAAACTTGCTTTGTGATGAATTACTTTGTCACGAAGCACATTTCTTTGTAAGTAGTAGGAGCAATGACAGGGAGCGATGATTACGCCACTCCCTGTCATTGTACCCCTCAGATGCCGCATTTATACATGATTGCGGCATCTGATATAAATAACAGAGTGTCAAATTAAAAAATAAAAAACAGAAAGAATCATACTAATCATACTTTCCCAATCCATTTGCTCTCGACAGGCCAGCCGCCGCCATCTTGCTAGAAGATCTGGCACGAAATTGCGTGTGGGCCATGACGACGTCATCCCGCCGGCCGCCATACAAGATCTTCAAGCAGGATTGCCGTTGTTTTTTACACTATTTAAGGTTAAATCAATTCACTACACGAAGCACAAGGAAATTCGGCTTGGGGGCAAATCAAATTTATCCTGAAATTCGTATCGAAGTCGACTTTGTGGACTTCAATTCAATCACCACTATTGCTGTACAGACACGAGCATGTAAATGTATCACAGCCATTTGAAACCCATCTTTAGCATGGGCAAAGGAAGAGAGGAGGGCTAAATACAGGGCTAGTAATAGGACCGTACCCTGATTACCCAATTTCTTCCTTGGCATACCCATTACCAATTAACAACTACATAGCTGGCGTTGGCTGTTATACACAGATGTTGATAAATGTTAGTAATATCACTTGACAATTAATGTGGGGTGGGGTTTGGTTAAGCGACTTTAGCATCAGCAATCATTTTAGTGATAACAATTAAAAGTGACATTTTATAGAGGGGGGTTGTTAATTGCTGGATGTTTTTTGATATATAATACTCCCTACTGGGATGCGATCATATTAGCTGGAATAATTTGTTTTGATTTGTTTAGTATGGCCAGTTTTTGACTGGGACGTTATTTACAGAGACTCTAATCAACGAGGCGAAAAATATTTTTCTGATAGGGATATCCCAGGCTTGGGAGCCTCCCTGACCTGTAAACAGGTATTTCAGGAACTATACGAGAAGTATAAAGCCAACATTAGATCTTGGTGGGAGATCAAAGCTATTGAGAATTACCTCGAACATAAAATTGTCCCCAAGGGACTGAGACATCAGGTTAAACCTGCAGACCGAATTGCCTCGCCTGAGTTCCTAAAAAAATGGGAGGAGGAGCTAACCTGTAGTTCCCTGAGGCTGATGGGACTTTTATTAGAAGAAGAAAAAGTGTGCTTTGAAAAACCTCTGCAACTCTGCAAGAACAAATTGAAGCAGCCCTTAAATTTAAGGAAGAATCGGACTTTGGCAGACGGGAGGCCTCTCTGCAAACATCTGTAGAGAGATTTCAGAATTTTATCAAAGAACGTAAACATCGTCAATTTGTACGTGATCTTGCAGAGTTTAGAGAGAACAGGGTTTATAAATCGGCACCTTCTGTCCCATCAGCCTCAGAGACATCGATATCCGATATTGATTCCTCTGACACTGAAAACTACCCTAGATCACAGGGTCGAGGGTCATCTAGATCAGGTCGGGGAGGCAGGAGATGGCCTCGAGGTGGGAGCAGAAATCGAGGATATGTGAGAGATGGTGCATACTTAGCACCATCATCTTACTCACCTCCCTCTACTACTCAGAACAATGTATCCAGAACTCAACAACACCAAACGTTACCTGCTGTCTCTTTTTTAGAAAAGGGCCGAGCCCCGTATCATTTGCGAAATCAGGACAGGATAGAAAAGATCTAAAAACTGATCCTGCAAATGACCTACAAGTGATTAATCTTACTTCCAGAGTCCTTGAACCAGCAGAGGTTGATGTGCTTAGGAGGGGCTTATCCTTCGTCCCTACCAATAATTTTGACCTATTTACATGGATCGAAGGATCTGCACCTCTTTAGCCGTAAATTGAGGTGGCATAAATTTTTAAAAATAATAATAGAGAAACGTGTGAAAGACTAGGCCTATGCGAGGGTGACTTTGGAGATTTCCAAACTCTCATGGAACTAAGTAAGGAGAGTCAGAAACCAGCAGGAGTGGGCCCTTTCACAGATTTAAAACTTAGAAGTAGGAAAATGCCCCCCTCAAATTACGAATGCATTGACATCTTTATGCAAATGGTACTGTCTGAATTAGAGAAACTTGCAGGACCACACCAGAAAAGCTTTAATCTTTCCCAGCGGGAAATGCAGGCCTTACGGACTCTAGAGGGGGACCAGACAATCATAGTTAAACCCTCCGATAAGGGGGCAACATGGTGATTCTGGACCATGCTCAATATGTCCGTATGTGCCTTGACCTACTGGAAGATGAAGGAGGATATAGGGTGTTGACATGTAATCCCACAGAGAGTTACATCGTGGAGTTACAGAAAATCCTTGAGATGGGTTTGATAGATGGGGTACTTACGGTTGTTGAGTATGACTTTCTATGTCCAAAATATCCAACTACAGCCACCTTTTATGGACTCCCCAAGGTCCATAAGGGGACTAACCCATTGAAGGGTCGCCCCATCATTTCCGGGGTTAACTCCTGACTCAGAATGCAGGGATATACATTGACAGGGTGCTGAGGGAGTTCGTCGTGTCCCTCCCGACCCACACGAGGGACACGATGGACTTCCTCAACAAGATTGACAATCTAACTATAGACTCTGACTGCCTCCTAGCAAGTGTGGATGTTGAATCCCTTTATAGCTCTATCCCACATGAGGGGGATTGGCCGCGGTCGTATACTTCCTGAGGTCTAGAGGGGTCCAGTATCAAAAACATAACAACTTTATTGTTGAGCTCCTTGGGTTCATCCTTACCCACAACTATTTTATCTTTAATGGGCGTTACTTCCACCAGCTCAGGGGACGGCTATGGGGAGCCCCTGCGCCCCACTTATGCCAATCTCTTCCTGGGCTGGTGGGAGGACACCCATGTCTTTCCAGACCGGGAGACCTGGTGGTCCAATAAAATCATCTTCTGGACTCGCTATATAGATGATGTCTTCCTGGTCTGGAAAGGTGGAAAGGATGAACTCATAAAATTTGTAGGGGAGATCAATAGTAATCAAATTGGTCTCCGCTTCACATTTGAAGTGGACCCCACTGAAATCACATTCCTGGATGTACGTGTCACAAGGAAAGATGATAGGCTAATGACCAATGTGTTCAGGAAGACCACCGCGACCAATTCCCTCCTCCATTGGGAGAGCTACCACCCTGTCCCCTTAAGCGTGGAATACCAAGGGGACAGTATCTTCGGATTCGGAGAAACTGCTCCAATATGGAAGAATTTCAGAAAGAGGCAAGGGATCTACGGACCAGATTTTTGAACAGGGGTTACCCACGGGGTTGCCTCAAAAGGGCTTTTTGGACGCTACTGAACAGGACCGCACAAAACTACTTGTCCCCAAAATAAAGGAACAGCAGGAGAACAAGATACGTATAATATCAATGTTTGATTCAAGGAATGATGAAATTAAAAAGATCCTGGAGAGATACTGGCCAATTCTCAAAATGGATAGAGACATAGTGGATGTATTGAGTGAACGACCAGGGTTAACATACAGACGAGGGAGAAATCTACGAGATCGTCTGGTTCATAGCCACTATGTATCACCACGACGAGAAGGGTCTTGGCTGGATCGGAAACCAGTAGGGATCTTTAGATGTGGTTCCTGTAAGGCGTGTGAATATATCTGTCCAGCGAAAAATGTCATTTGTTCCGTAACCAGACAGACCTTTGCAATTAGAGACTTTTTAATTGCCGAAGTAAAGGTGTGATCTATCTTTGCCAATGCCCCTGCCCATGTGATTACGTGGGCAAGACCATTAGGGAAGTGAGGAGGAGAATATTGGAACATGTAAATGATATAACAAATAAGAGAACTACACCTGTTGCATCTCACATGTTAGAAAGGCATGGAGGTAACCCACGACTTTTGAGATTCTCCATTCTGGAGGTAGTACCGGAGCCGGTAAGAGGTGGAAATTGGGATCGGAAGATCCTTCAAAAGGAAAGTGTCTGGATACATAGATTTAGATCACAAGCGCCCGAAGGGCTTAATGAGAGACTGGACTTCTCGTGCTTCCTATAATGGTTTTCCCTTTATGAAAATAGCCTGCTGTAAAATGGTAACATTAAGGTCCCATTTCTGGCTAGAGGTGCATGAAGCACCCTTTTGGGACACTTGCAACTGTCATCATAGTTGCTTATATGTAAGTCATAAAGTTCTATTCTTTACTTTTTGCTCTGTTGAATAATCAAACTTCACCTGATAAACTAGCCTCAGCCCCATTGATATTTGAATTAAACTCCGTACCCTCATCCTCCCAGGTATTAACATATCATGAGTCTAATGACAATGTCATCTTGTATGCCCTCATATATCACAAGGATCATCTACACTTTACTTCTAGACCATTTACACGGTTCCCCATTCTATGGCCCTTATATATATATATATCAAAAATGGTACACTATTAAAAAATTTAATTTATGAATTTTTGCCACATGTATAATAGGGCTGTATATATCTGGTGACTAACCATGAATGATCTAGATACACTAAGCGGAGGATTCGCTGTGCGCTCCATAGACAGGAAATGTCTTGCGCTTCAAACACCGGAAGTCCGATACCAGGTGACCGGTTACATCGAAGTGAAGTATACGATGCCGTCATGCGTTCCACGGACCGGAAACCTGTGTTTCAGGTGACCGGAAGACTGAGTATCAGGTGACCAGTCATCGGTGGAGGGTAAGTGGAATGCATGGATGCGCTCCTTTGATAGGAAACACATAAAAGTGATGGCGCATGATAATTAGAAAGGGCTTGTCTTTTCCTACACGCCCATCCCACGTGGGGAGAGATATGGGCGGTGTCAGAACCTAGGTGTTGGAATTTTATTGGCTAATTGATGATGAGTGGGGAATTTAAAAGGGGTTAGGCTGGTGTTCTTTTGAATCATGGCGTCAGAGGAGGAACATTGATCTGGGCAGTTACATGTGAGTAGTCTGAATACAGAGGCATTATGGATAGTTATTTCTACACCGATTTGGTATGTTTTTGTATGGGCATGCTGTTATTATATGCTGGGACTTGTATATGCCTTTGGATAAGGTGAGGTCACATCGACACGCATGAGCACTATACAATGCCATGTGAATTGGCACAAGTGAGAGTATCTCTCAGTCCCTCCATATATATGTATCTTAACTTGCATGAACATACACATACATATATATCTGGCCTAACTGGCATTTTGTCTCAATTCTTTAGATCACATGCCTGCCGTATCGATACTCTGCGATATCTGCACTGTTTGAAAGATCACTCCTCTTGACATACGAGCTGTATCAGGTTTTTGGTATCAATTTTGTACTATTGTACTAGTGTACTACATTAATTCCTACCACATCAATTTGGGATATTGATGCCCATCATGGCCTCCTGATGAACTTCAGTATCCTGAAGGGAAACGCGTCGAGGTTTAAAAATATATAAGGCATAATGAAATATGATGTGTAAAATTACACGGACGGACAACTGAGGTGTTAAGTCTTATCTTTACCTGATAGACTCAGAGTCCAGGTTCTGGTCAGGGAGAAGTCGGTGACATCTCAACCAGGGATCGTCATTGGACTGACTGGACTTACGTGACTGGGACGCTAATTGGGACGTACACACCATTTGTCCCCGTTTCTGTGTTTTAGCAGCTAACGCCAGCTAATCCTGTGATAAGATTAGGGTAAGACCAAGGGTGATTTAGCCTTAGGCACGAGGACAGGGAGGTTCCACCATCAGGGGCCGTCCCTGGGCAAAGGAAGAGAGGAGGGCTAAATACAGGGCTAGTAATAGGACCGTACCCTGATTACCCAATTTCTTCCTTGGCATACCCATTACCAATTAACAACTACATAGCTGGCGTTGGCTGTTATACACAGATGTTGATAAATGTTAGTAATATCACTTGACAATTAATGTGGGGTGGGGTTTGGTTAAGCGACTTTAGCATCAGCAATCATTTTAGTGATAACAATTAAAAGTGACATTTTATAGAGGGGGGTTGTTAATTGCTGGATGTTTTTTTTTTTTTTTTTTTTTTTTTTTTTCATCTTTAGCATGTGCCACATTTTTTATAACGTTTTTTTTTACCAGAAATTCTCTGTAAGGCTAGGTCTACACGAAGACAATAAGTCATGTGAGAAAAGAGGTACAACTGCATTGCGACAATTTTTTTTTAAATGACAGTCAAGTGTGATGCACTGCAACATGCTGCGACTGTGGTGTGACAGTCGCACAAAAATCTAACTTGTGTCGCAGTCGCAGCAGCATGTCGCATGTCGCAGTGCGACATCATTGACTATCATTATAAAAATTGCTGTGCGACTTTTCTTCGGCAAGAAGTCGCATGACACATGTCGCTGTGTAGCCGTAGCCTAACTGCTGACCTAGGACAAGTAAATCAATGTAAGAATGTCATCCAAGGACCCGAAAATCAGTTGCTTTCATACTTACAGTCTGAATAATATCTGAACTGGGCTTCACCAGCCTTTTGCACCGCACATGCACTCACAACTTTCATTAGCCTTTTTTTTTCCAGAATATGGGAGGCGTAATTAAAAGCAGGCGATGCAGTCAGTGCTGCCTAATCACATGGTTCATAATATTTATTTAACATGGCTGCCAAGTGCCGCTCTGTTCGAAGGCTTGTGTTTATATTTGCCAAGAGATGTATAGCTTCCGTTTCATAGGTCTTGTTTCTTGTTGGCATAAAGATTTCTCGGCTTTCTATAAACAGATTTCGATGGGCACTTTAACTTATTGGCAGCATGTTATCTTGCTTGGTTCATTCTCATTTTAATATAAAGTTTACATTGTTTTCAAATAAATTGAACAGTCACAAAAATGTTGAAAATTTTTAATATTTGACATAGCGTAAGGGGATCTACACTTTGGATGATCCCAATTTGATATTAGGGACTAGTGATGAGCGGCAGGTGCCATATTCGATTTCGACGAAATTCGCGAATATTCGAATGAATATTCGTTTCATATTCGTCGAAATCGAATATTCGTCATTTTTTCTAGTTATCCCGATTAACATGCGATTTAAATAATCGCATATTGCGATTTGTACTTAAGGCTACTTTCCTATTGGTTTCATATCTAGAATTAGCGAGGATGACGAATATGACGAATGTATTCGTCTATTCCTCAAAACGAAGATAACGAAGTATTCTACATCTTCGTTTTAGCTACCTATTCGTTAACTTCGCTAATTCTAGCAATCAAATAGGAAGGTTGACTATAGAGACAGCTGTGTTAAATTCGATTTTTTTTTTTTTTTAATAAATAGAATACTTATAATAATTTTATCAAGTAATATAATTATTGTATTAAAAAAAAAAAATCGCATAGCGTAATTTAACACAGCTGTCTGGTAAGTCAACCTTCCTATTTGATTGCTAGAATTAGCGAATAGCTAAGTTGACGATGACGAGACGAATAGGTAGCTAAAACGAAGATGTAGAATACTCGTTATCTTCGCTTTGAGGAATATGACGAATACATTCGTCATATTCGCTATTCGCTAATTCTACCAAGCCAACCATAACTTCTGTGTTCATGGAGCGTCCCCATCACCATGGGAACGTCTCCATATACTAAAATGTACTGTCGGATTTGAGTAATTACGTTGAAATCGCAATGCGATTAATTCAAGTTATATTAATCGCATTGCGATTTCAACTTAGAGCTGGGTTTATAATGGGTCAGCTTGCTAGAATTAACGAAGTTAACGAATATGGAATATAGCAGCAGTGCTAAGTTGAAATCGCAATGCGATTAATTTAACTTAAAGTATTCGCATTGCGATTTCAACTTAGCACTGCTAGTGCATAGCTATACTCCATATTCGTTAATTCTAGCCTATGTAAGATAGCAGTGCTAAGTTGTAATCGCAATGCGATTAATATAACTTGAATTAATCGCATTGCGATTTCAACGTAATTCCTCAAATCCGACAGTACATTTTAGTATATGGAGATTCTCCCATGGATGGGGACGCTCCACATGAGCACGGAAGTCGGCAGAAGCGGCAACGGGCACTGACTAGAGCAGCCAGGAAGCCAGGAATCCTCAGGACAGGTAAGAACTACTTTTGAGAAGTAGGAATGAAAAAAATATAACAAAAAAAAAACAAAAAAAAACGAATATTCGAAATAGCGAATTTATAGCGCTATATTCGAAATATTCGCGAATTAGCGAAGTGCCGATATTCGCTAAAAAAATTCGCTTTTCGAATATTCGCGCTCAACACTATTAGGGACCCTTGACAAAATGCAGATAACAAAGAGCCCCTGCCGGGATCCCCATCGATTAGCTGTGATCTGTAAGAATGTGGAAGTTCTCTGAAATGTGCAGGGTTTGTTTGGATCTTTTTGCAACCACTTGTTATGTATGGATTTTCTTGAATAAAGCCCCGATTTATGGATTCGGGGCTTTACGTAGTATTTTTTTACTTTAGTTTTCCACATTTACAAGTGGAGTCCATGCAGTACAGATCCTGGGAGCACAAGGGAGGGTGAGCTTGTTACAGACTTTTTTATCTATAGATTTGCACATTGGACCTTGCAATCATTCTCTTCCTTAAATTTTGCATATGGCCAACTTAAAGGGTTTTCCCATCTCAGACAATGGGGGCATATCACTAGGATACTGGGACCCGCACCTATATTGAGAATGGAGCCCAAAAGTTGTGGAGGGCGCACTGCACATGTGCAGCTGCCCTCCATTTATTTTTACGGGGCTGCTGAAAATAGCCGAATGAGATCGGTTTATTCACTACTATGGGGAGAGTGCTTGCTCCGTTCTCAGTGTAGGTGCGGGTCCCAGAGGTGGGCCTGCAACTATCAGACAATGGGGGCATATCCTAGCAACATGCCCTCATTGTCTCAGATGAGAATACCCCTTTAAGGGTAGCGGTAGTCCTTGAAAATAATACTGGTTGGTGAAAAAAATTACTAGACCATGAATTGTATGCCACCACATAGAGTCAAGTTCCTTTAGTCATCAGACCAGCTTTTTATATTCCACTACAGAGCCTAATTCTAGCCAGTTGTCATATTCTATAATTTATTTCAAGCTTAATTTATGCAAGACTATAACAGATCTCCCAGAGAGGCCAACCCGCAGTAGTGATCATATTTATCTGGTCCCTGCTGAATTCAGTCCCCATCACTCCAGGGCCGGCTCTTCCTCTCCGATGCAGGATGCTGAAATCTACATCCTGTTGACAGGGGGCACGTGACTAGTATAGTTTGGGTTCGTACTGAACTTTACAGTTTTCCACACCCGGATCCGAACCCGAAAATTTCCGTAAAAGTTCGGGTTCGTTGTTCGGCGATTTCTTCACGTTTTTTGAAAGGCTGCAGGGCAGCCAATGAACAAGCATTTCACTACTTTGCCCTAAGAAGCCATCACAGCCATGCCTACTATTGACATGGCTGTGATAGGCTAAGTGCAGCATGTGACCCAGCCTCTATATAAGCTGGAGTCACGTAGAGCTGCACGTCACTCTGCTGCTCTTAGTGTAGGAACAGGTTGCTGCTGGTGCTCTCAGGGAGAGATTAGGGAAGTAATCTGTTGAACTTGGTGGTGTTATATCTTCAAACTACAGCAATTATTGAGGGTGCTATGCTACATATTTGTACCCAGACCTGAGCCCAGTGATACTGCAAAATAATTTTTAATCCATCTGTCACTGAGGTAGGGGTCGGCGGCCATTTTAGCAACTGCAGTGTCCTTGGAACTGCATGTGACCTGCATTTGTGCCAGCCAGCCAGGGACATCGGTCTAATTATTTTTTGGTAGCTCAGTGGAGGAAAAAAATAATTTTTTCAGGCAGGTCAAGTCCTCCTACAATATCTATTTTATAATTTTGGGGTTACATAGTGCATTTCTGTATTGAGGGAAATAAACCCGTACTGTTGTGCCACAGAGCACTTTTGCATACAACGCTGAAAAAACTGTTTTAAAATTTTGCGGTGAAAAACTGTATTTCTGTAGTTGGGTGAATAAACCCATACTGTTGTGCCACAGAGCACATTTGTATACAACGCTGAAAAACCTGTTTTATAATTTTAGGGGTGAAAAACTGCATTTCTGTATTTGGAGAATAAACCTGTACTGTCGTACCACAAAACACATTTGCATACAACGCTGAAAAACCTGTTTTATAATTTTGCAGTGAAAAACTGCATTTCTGTATTTGGGGGAAAAAAAACGTACTGTTGTGCCGCAGAGCACTTTTGCATAGAATGCTGAAAAAACTGTTTTAAAATTTTGCGGTGAAAAACTGCATTTCTGTATTTGGGGGAATAAACCGGTACTGTTGTGCCATAGAGCACTTTTGCATAGAACGCTGAAAAAACTGTTTTAAAATTCTGCAGTGAAAAACTGCATTTCTGTAGTTGGGTGAATAAACCCATACTGTTGTGCCACAGAGCACGTTTGCATACAACGCTGAAAAAACTGTTTTATAAATTTGCAGTGAAAAACTGCATTTCTGTATTTGGGGAAAAAACCCGTACTGTTGTGCCACAGAGCACTTTTGCATAGAATGCTGAAAAAACTGTTTTAAAATTTTGCGGTGAAAAACTGCATTTCTGTATTTGGGGGAATAAACCCGTACTGTTGTGCCACAGAGCACTTTTGCATAGAACGTTGAAAAAACTGTTTTAAAATTCTGCAGTGAAAAACTGCATTTCTGTAGTTGGGTTAATAAACCCATACTGTTGTGCCACAGAGCACTTTTGCATACAACGCTGAAAAACCTGTTTTATAAATTTTGTGGTGAAACACTGCATTTCTGTAGTTGGGGGAATAAACCCGTACTGTCGTAACACAAAGCACGTTTGCATACAACGCTGAAAAAACTGTTTTATAATTTTGCGGTGAAAAACTGCATATCTGTATTTGGGGGAATAAACCCATACTGTTGTACCACAGAGCACGTTTGCATAGAATGCTGAAAAAACTGGTATAAAATTTTGCCGTGAAAAACTGCATTTCTGTATTTGAGGAAATAAACCCGTACTGCTGTGCCACAGATCACGTTTGCATACAACGCTGAAAAACGTTTTAAAATTTTGCGATGAAAAACTGCATTTATGTAGTTGGGTGAGTAAACGTGTACTGTTGTGCCACAGAGCACGTTTGCATACAACACTGAAAAACCTGTTTTATAATTTTTGGGGTCACATACTGCATTTCTGTAGTTTGTTACAATAAACACTGGTTTTGTGCTACTGTACATAGCAGATCTGAGGCCTACCCTGTATTTCAGTCATTTTAAGATACCTGTGGAATGCCGCATTTACATAGTTGGTTGCAAAAACACCGGTTTTGTGGTAGATGCAGTGTACGCTGCATTTCTGACAGTCAAATTAAACCGTTAACCTCTGCTGTTACATTGTTGGTTTGAAAAATCTAATTTTTGTTGATAGGGGAGTAATTGTTGTGTGACCTAAAGAAATGTATTCTGTTTATGACACGGGCACTGCCTTACTGTTAGTGAACTTAATTGTTGACTTTTGGCAGTTAAATTGACATCTGAGATAAACCATCTGTTAGTTTGGTGGGTGAACGCAAATAATGAGGAAAACATCAAATAAGGGACATGGGCATGGTCATGGTGGTGTAGGTGGAGCTTTTGTTGCAGGGAGAGGACACGGCCGTTCTGCGCCAGCTATAGGTCCAAGTGAAACACCTTCCTCAGGTGCGAGTAGGCGACAAAACCTGCAGTGTTATTTGGTAGGCCCGAATGCCGCTCTACGGATGGTGAGGCCAGAACAAGTACAGGCGATAGTAGATTGGGTGGCTGACAGTGGTGCCAGTTCCTTTACAGTATCTCCCACCCAGTCCACTGCAGAAAGCTCAGAGTAGGCACCTGCAGCCCATGCCCATCAGTCTTTCACCTCACCCCCTTGCAAATCAGCCAAGCAGTCTGAGCTCCAAATCATGCAGCAGTCTCTTATGCTTTTTGATGACTCTGCTGGCAGGGTTTCCACGGGCCATCCACATAGCCCTGCCCCAGAAGTCGAAGACATTGAATGCACTGATGCCCAACCACTTATGTTGCAGGATGAGGACATCGGAATACCACCGCAGCACATCTCTGATGATGACGAAACACAGGTACCAACTGCTGCGGCTTTCTGCATTGTGCAGACTGACGAGGAGGGCAGGGGTAAAAAATGGGTGGAAGATGATGTGGAGGATGATGAGGTCCTAGACCCTGACTGGACTCAAGTTCATGCTAGTGACGTGTGCAGTTCTGAGGAAGAGGTGGTGGTCGCCCTCATATGTAAAGGGGGCGTGGTTTATTACATCCTTCATTTAAATAATTGTGTATCAAACATGTGTTTATCCCTCCATGAACAAACTAGCCCTTATTATAATTACTAACTTCAATAGTATATTCCTCCCCCTTTTTTTTACCTTATATAATAATATAATACCTTAGCATTCCCTGTTATTGATTTTCCCGCCAATTATTAAAATGAATGAATGATGTAATAAACCACGCCCCTTTTACATCTGAAGTGAATAGGGGAGTGGCTACAGCTCTGAATAGAAAAAACGCTGGACTCATATCAACTACTGGACTCAAATCAGCTCATTAGCATATGGATTAAAAGTACTATTTCTCCACAATAAAGCAACAGATCACCAAGTGAGAGGTATCATTATATTCAGCAGAGAGAGCCCTATAAGGCAGCATGCCTGGTTTATCAGTGAATTTCCTGGTGACAGGTTCCCTTTAAGCCGAGTGAACATTTTAGATAGCTTTTTCAGCTCATTTGGCTGACAGTTATCACTGTTGACTCCTCCATACAAATACATGCTTAGCTTGGCTGACCATGCATGTGTCCTCAATGGGCTTATAATCCGTGAGAACAAAAGATCAGGCTTATTGAACTCCAACAGCCTTATCCTCCTTTCTTCTAAAATCCGTTGTCGGAGGAAAGTTGGGAGCTCCTCATTCACATGAGAGTCTCAGCTGAGGCCGTCATTCTCGGTGGGTTTGGCCAACAATAGACTAATCTGCATGGAAGCCTTTAGAGTTGGAGGAACCCACAGTGGGAGGAACTTTCCTCATATACAGCAATAAAGTTGGCCATACACATGAGATTAATATTGGCCAAAACCACTATTTTTAGCAGGACTGGCGACCTTTTATTGGGTATTGGGCAAAATAAATATTTTTGGCCAATCATTTTGTTGTCCTGGAACGGATAAAAGGATGCATACAATAGGGTGGGCTTACACAACTTGGACACCTCCTGATGCAAACATGCTGGAGGTGTCCAAGTTGTACAGGCCCTCCCTATTGTCTGCATCCCTTGATCCGTACTACCAGAGGGTTGGCTACTCCATGGTCTGAGGATTTGACTCATTTGACCCATTGTATCTACATGCATTAACTAGTGTTGTGCCTATACCTGCACAACACATAAAGGTGAGCACAATCATTTAATACCTCTCTAAACATTAGACCTACTACCCTATGAGTGCCTCTCCCCACCACCGTCTCGGCCAGCGGTATTCTCCACTCTCCCCATAGAATACACATACATGCTTGGCTGAGCCGAACATGCGTGTGTATGGGGAGTCGGGAGAGATAGCTGTCGGCTGAATGATCATTTGGGCGACAGCTATTGAATTTGTAGGGCCAGCTTTACTTACTGAGTGGCTACAGATGGTAGAACCTTATCAAGTGTTACACAGAGTTACATCACTTTTCAGTGACAGTTTTGCAAACGAGTTAATGGCGAATGTCAAAGGAGATAAGGCACATACCTCTGTACTACCTCCCCTGATTGAAATTGCTTACGGTTGTGTACACTTTATCATCTTCTGGAGCAGTCTGTTTCTGATAAGTTCTCCTGTCTGGTGCCATTATTGCTGGTCAGCTTTCCTGTAAACAATACTCAGGAGACAATCAGAGTTATGTAATCAGTGTTCGGATCATTTCTTCACATTCCGCGTCTCAGGCCACTTTGTTACAGTTCCTCTGTATTTCTAATTGCTTTGGATGTATCCTTGTATAGGCTCGAAGCAAGAAAAAAGGAAACTTGCAACTGTTTCAATTTTCAACCATTTCACTTTGTGGGACGCGGCCTCCGTCTCGGAAAGCTACGAAATACTCTCTCTTCACTTATTGTTATTCATCTGTACAGTACAAGACAATGTGATACTCTCCGAGGGAGGAAGCATTTATACATCCAAAGGGTTACCAGATGTCCTAGTTCTTTCAGAAGTTTCATCTTACTACCTAGCTAAATACGCTTTTCTGCCATTTGCTATGCAAATCAATGCTCCTCTGACTGTCCCAAAATAAACAGAAGCAAGGCAGGGGATGGCAGTCCTCGTAATGATGGTAGTAACGATAAATAAAAATTTCATGAACTTACCGCAAAACTAATATTGGTTCTAACAAAACCATTATAAGTAAATTAGGGTTAGTTCGTTTGGAAAAAGACAGCTTAAGGGCTCATGCACATGAACGTATTTTCTTTCCGTGTCCGTTCCGTTTTTTTTGCGGACCGTATGCGGAACCATTCATTTCAATGGAAGGCACTCCGAGTGCATTTCGTTTCTGTATGTCCGTATTTCCGTTCTTCAAAAAAATAGAACATGTCCTTTTAATGTCCACATTATGGACAAGGATAGGACTGTTCTATTAGGGACAAGCTGTTCTGTTCCGCAAAATACGGAATGCACACAGACGTCATCCGTATTTTTTGCGGATCGTTTTTTTGCAGACCGTAAAATACATACGGTTTGTGTGCATGAGCCCTTAAAGGGGTTATCCTGGAAATGATAATGATTATAGGCTAGGTCATCATTATCACATCAGAGGGTCCAAATAGAGACACCGCCGTCAATCAGCTAGACCTCTTCTAACAGCTGATCTGCGGGGGTCCCGCGTGTCGGACCCTGGCACATCTGATATTGATGATCTCTCCTTAAGGTAGGTTATCAATATTTTTTCCAGGATAACCCTTTTAAGGTTATGACAGTATACTAATATATAAATTGGCAGTACAAAGATCTTTCTACACCTAGGCCAGTAAACATGACTAGGCGGCTTCCTCTATGTGTACAACGCTAGTGCAGAGGTGGATGCTCTAAACTGCAGGCTAAACCAGGGTGAATATGGGTGCACTGGCCATAGACCCTACAGGCAAATTTCCCGGTGGGCTGATGCCCAATGGGTCACTTAATCACTCCTCTTGGCCGCAAGCCAGGTACATAAAGATCTAATGCTCTCAGCATTAGTCAAAGTAGGAGCATCAGGCACTAATGCACCTGGCGGGTAGCAGTATTTTGTGCTTCACTGTGATATTTAGTTCTGCTGGGGTGGTATTTTGTACTGCACTGTGGTATTTATGGCCCCTTGTACTTCTTTTGTCCCATCTTCTGTCAATTTGGACCCGCCTACAACATGAGGACACTTTTGTTTCTTTTCCAGGGCCACTTTAAGTTCCCGGTCTGCCGCTGGGGGGTGAAGACTAAGCGGTTTTGCATTCTTCAGCCTATGCCCTATTGACATAGGGTTTATGTGAGGGTCTTTGACCTTATCAGGGGTCAGGATCTGTATTTTCAATGCACTTTGTGCAGTTTTCATTGAAGTGAATGAGAGCAGTACAGCAGTTACCAGTTCTGTCTACTACACAACAAGAGACAGGATCTGTGCAGATGAAGTGAGACAACCCCTTTAATCTTTTGATTAAAGCATTTCGTAATAATGCATTCTTAAGTTGAATTTGCTTTTTCATTATATATTTTACCCACATTTTTGTTTTTATTTTTCGAGAGAGAAACATACCTGTCCATTAGGATCAAAATAGAACCACAATCTTTTTTTATTTTCCTTTGTCTGTTCCTCTAGCTCTCCTGCGTATAATGACACCAAATATGTACACGCTGTGGCTTGTTCACATCAGCATTGGAGGATCCTTTCGGGGCCTCCATCACAGATTCCGTGTAAGAGACTAGCCAAAAATGTACTGCATGTAGGACTTTTTTGTCTGGTAAAAAACAGATTCCCACTGAACGGACTCTCTCATAGTCAATGGAGTTTGTTCACCTCTGTTCATCTTAGTTTTGTGCTGAATCCAACAATCTCTTTCTAACAAAGCTAGAACCAGCCCTGTACCTCACATGGATCCTTTCTCAGGAGGTGTGTTCCTTTTGCTGTAGCTTTTTCGCTGTAACTGCCACAGCTTCTAACAGAAGATGAGGGTGATAGCAGATGAAGATTTAAAATGAGTACATGCAACCACCTCAATAAGGTGGACAAGAAATTAGGAAAAGAACAAACGACAGGTGGCGCTATAGATACATTTTATTGAATAACTCACTGGCTATACTAAGTTTTTAATTACATGTAAATACAAAAGTATTCAGATCCAGGTGCTGGTTTGAAAAATGTAGAATATTTTTTGTGGCACAACCTCTTTAAATTTATGATCAGATAGGAACAGGGTGGCATAAACGAAGGACAAAGGTTATTTTTTGTGGGTATGGGACGACTCTATTCTGTATGATGTGGGCACATTGTAACAAAGGACAGTAGTATTCTGATAGGGCATGAATGCATGATAAATGGCTGGCTACGGATTGTGAGGAGTTTTTGGTATTTTTATTTTTTTAGTTTTAGAATGTTACTTTTTATAAGAAGGAGAAAAGTATTCACTTTTAATTATAGGAACTGGGCATTGGTTACGAGTAAGGACTAGCAAGTTCGAAACATGTCCACCTAGCGGTGGAGGAAGATGTTGTCCACGTCTGTGAATTGTGGCCATTACGAATAAAGTAAACGTCAATTTTTTTACCCGAAATGCTGGAACCTTTGTTTTCTCCATATTTAAAGTAAGGACTGGTCCGGTCTGTTCCGTGCATGGGAAGAATATGGTAAGCTGGAAAAACTTATTTTTTACATAATTATTAGAAAGGGTTAAGCTGAGGGTCCTCAGAGTGAAATGTGGCAAATTCATTAAGTGGTTCCTAAAAGAAAATGAAATTGAAGACTTCCATAACCAGGCTTTGAGTTAATCTACAATTTGCACCGTTTTTCCTCTTTAATAATGATAAATGTGTTTGACCCTTGGTGGTCCAGCTATCTAAGTTAACCCCACCCACTTATATCATCTCTTTTTTGAATAAAAGCTGCATATTTTAGCAGAAATATGTAGTTTTTGCCAAAATTCTGGTGTAGAACTGATGATAAATTCCCCCCGCCCCCTAGTGTTCTACATGTACATGATCAATTGGATATCCGTAGGGCCTCATTCACTTGGTGTATGTCAAGAGTTCTCTTTTGGCACACCTCAGGCCCCATGTGCAGCATGCTTGACCACAGGGAAGGAGAGGATGGGAATATTGATGGTGGCTAGTCCCTCTCTCTGGTGCTTCCACAGGCTGTGCATGCAGTGGACGGAAGAGCACAACCCAAGGCATACCCTGGGTTTTTGGTGGCTCCTATTTGGTGGTGGATAAGAGGGTGCAAGGCAGGAGGGCAGGTGCAGTACCTGCAGATGGATGGCGGAGTCAATGACAAGGCTTGTTTAGTTATAATTAGTAAAGTCTCTCTTTACTGAATAGATTATGGGAGTTACAGTAGGAATGCAAGCTACAGGCACGATTCTCAAGGATTGCACAGAGTAGCCTTTTTCAAAGGCTGTATATAGGAGGTGGCAATGATGGTAGAAATCGTTCCTAATTTTCTCTCTAGATTCACTTTGAAATCTTCCCAAAAAACACAATTTCTCTCAATATACTTTCTGCAATGCTCATCAGAAAATACTTCAATGGATGGCCAATCTATCTCAGAAGTGTGGCGGGTACCAGAGGCAATTAACGCTTCCCTCATGCAGTAAAGTCTTTTGCCATAAACATGCATTTACCCTACTGTCTCTGTCCAACCAAGGTCCTCAAAATGGTTCTCTACCTTATGTATATATATATATAAGGCTTTCTTTCCTCTCTGAGGAATACACCTTAGTAGAGTTGCTTTCTGGCAGTTTCCCACTTTCAGAAATGGTGTTTTCCTGGATAAGACTTCTCTTCAGGCCTACTTGGCAGGGCACACCAAACTAGGTCTTAACTTTAGCTCTGCTGGCTAGGAACTTTGTACTGTCATAAGCCGGGCAGAGTGGGTGGGTTTGGGGGTTGATTAAGGCTTGGCAGGGCCAGCCTACCTTATGGCAACCAGCTAAACAAATGCTACAATTATTTTTTAATTAATTCCTACCTATATATCACCTCTAGGGATTTACAGTTTACAAATCATCATCACAGTAAACA
Source organism: Bufotes viridis (assembly GCA_033119425.1). NCBI lineage: Eukaryota > Metazoa > Chordata > Amphibia > Anura > Bufonidae > Bufotes > Bufotes viridis. The sequence continues at coordinate 417,610,673 of CM065592.1, read as the reverse complement.
TTTTAAAACAGTGAACCTGAGTATTATCGCCCTATCAGTGAATCACATTATTAACCCTTATCGGACTGATCCACTGGGTCACTGCACATGCCTTGTTTTTAGATGTTTGGAATAGCACAGTACACTGCACTTTTCCATAATGCTGAGGCATCCAAAATCAAAACCTGTCCTACGTTAGACATTTTTTTTTTAAAAAGGGACCCTATAGACAATATACGCTACTGTATGTCCATACGGTGGTATTTTCTTTTGGACGTAGGGAGGGAAGAACCTCTGAGGTATACCTCCAATGAAGGGCTCTGACTTTGATACAGTGTCTGATGAAATCCTTGATGGTTAGTTACTACTAGGGCACTTAGGGCCCTCTTACTACTCAATGTTCTGTGAGGGAATTACTATTATTGAGTACAATATGGAGGGCACTACTACTAAGATGAGGACTCTTGGAGAGCATTATCAAGTAATGTTTTTGCACCAAGGCCAGCACATCCAAAGTACTTTGTTTCCTCCATTAGCAAATTGTTGTCTTTGTCATTCCTTTACCTATCATTAGCAAATAATCCTCCCCAACTATTATCAGTGAACCTTGCATGTATATGTCTCAGATCATCAGCTTTATCTATTCACCAGGTCTTTCATCATGGTTTTATGAAAAGAAGGAGTTTAAAGAGCCATTAGCCAGTGGATAACCCCTGAAACTCTTTGGTGACAGAATTTTTCTGATACTGTATCTGATGTGCTAAGGAGACTAAAGAATGGTGTTTACTGATATATCACAAATGGAGAGCTATCAGCTTCTCGCTGCTGGACGAGCTGTGCAATCAATGCTTAATGACGTTACAGATAATGATGAGCTTAATGATTTGTTTGCTAATATTAGTATCTACTCATTCCACAATGACCTATGGTTCCCTTCTTGTGCATAATGATATTTGTTAGGATCCAACCGGGCATTAGTCATTGTCATTAATTACGGCACAGTCAAAACTGCAAGGTCTCTGATCTTGTTTCACCTATGTAATGGAGGTGGTTAAGCTATACCTTCTGCAATCCTGAACTGTACTCATTTACCAGAGATGTGTCTGAACTGAATTTTATTGATTATGTATTGAACTGTTATGGATTGGGCTACGTTGTGTTAAAGAGGAACTGTCACCTCTCCTGACATGCCTGTTTTAGTAACTACTTGCACCCCCAGCTAATAACAATTCTGGAGCATCTATTGTTATGTCTCTATCTTGTGTCATTCCTTTATTATTCTACTAGATTTACAGGGATCAGCAACCCTCGGCACTCCAGCTGTTATGAAACTACAATTCCCAATATGCTCCATTCATTTCTATTTGAATTCTTAGACGAGCAGAGCAAGTATGCATCCTGGGAGTTGTAGTTTCACAACAGCTGGAGTGCCGGAGGTTGCCTACCCCTCTACTAGAAGTTATGAATAAATTATATTGTGCTATTCCTTTATTATTCCTGTTAGGAGTTATGATTGAATTCCAGGCAGTTTGCAATGAAGAGCCAGATGGGTGTTACCAGTTGGGGGCCTGCACATTAACCAATCAGTGCTGCCATTGTCAGACTGTGCAGGGACAACCACCCAATTGGTGACAGCCACCTGGACCTTCATTGCAAACTGCTGGTAATTCAATCATAACCCCTAGCAGGAATAATAAAGGAACAACACAATATAAAGTCATAAAATAGATGCTCCAGGATCAGTAATACTTAAGGAATGCAAGTAGTTCTTAAAACAGACAGGTCAGGAGAAGTGGCAGGTCCTCTTTCAAAGGGTTATCTGTTTTGGACAATACCAAGTTGTTAGAAGGGTTTCTTGAGAATAAGTTCATTACAAAGTGCTCTCCTTCTGGGACCCTCATATCTAATTTGTGAAGAACCCATTAGTCACTGCTAAATTTCCCTGCAGCACCACCACAGGGAAATGATGCATTACATGTTCTCTGTGTAATGCATGACAGTACAGGTCCTCCACATTGAGGAAGCTCCTTTGTAAATGCTCTCACCTCGGGCTAAAAGACATGTGGATCCAGATAAGAAGCCCTACTATAAACTCAAGGTTCCGGAAACCAGTTCTTTTACATCCCTTTGCAGTCAATCCTACTGTACATCTGGTGTCTTTTTCCTTGTGAGGCATGGTGGGCAGTTTTGTTCTGTAGCACTAATCCCCCCCAATGTGTCCCTCAGACTGTACTTGCCACTGTACTTGGAGTTACTGGCGTTCAGCTAGTGTTGCACTAGATAGCATCTCTCTGTCATTCAGTACTGAGGCCACAGTCTTTCCTCCAGCGCAGAGATCACACACAGTCTGTCATGGCCAGAAAATGATCTTCAGTCCACACAACCCATGAACAGCTCATATGTGCATAATCGCTTTGCACAGTGCCCATGCATTTCTAGTCTTGAGCACATGTTTTTTCCCCAGGTGCAGACATTCTTGTCCCAGGACACTCTGCTGTTAATTACAGCTACAAAAGAAGAAAAGGCTCAAATACAGAGATGAGCGAACTTTAAAAAAAAGTCCGGTGTTCGGCGTTCGGGTTGTGGTAAGTCGCGCATCCCGTTATGGATTCCACTATAGCGGCATATGGAATCCATAAGGGGCGGCTGCCACCAACCCGAGCTGTTGAACAGCCGAAGGACCTGGGGTGACGTCACCATCATGTGATCAGTGCAGGGGGCGTGGCTCAGCACGGAATCAAATCCAGTTCTGAGCCACGCCCCCTGCACTGATCACATAACAGTGACGTCACCCCAGGTCCTTCGGCTGTTCAACAGTTCGGGTTGGTGGCAGCCGCCCCTTATGGATTCCATTTGCCGCGATAGTGGAATCCATAACGGGATGCGCGACTTACCACAACCCGAACGCCGAACGCCGGACTTTTTTTTAAAGTTCGCTCATCTCTACTCAAATATAGGATCAGCTTTATGGTCAGGATGCTCAATCCAAGTTTGGTTACACATATACAGTACGATGCAAAAGTTTAAGGCAGGTGTCGAAAAAATGTCGCAAAAAAAGAAAGCTTTCAAAAATAGAAGTGCTTATAGTTTATTTTTTATTAATTAACATAATGCAAAGTGAACAAACAAAATAGAGAGCTAAATCAAAATTAATATTTGGTCAGACCAGCCTTTGCCTTCAAAATAGCATCGGTTCTTTTAGGTACAGCTACACATATTTTTTAAAGGAACTAGGCAGGGTGGTTAATCCATGCATCTTGAAGAACTAACCATAGATCTGCATGTAGGCTTTCTTTCTCTTTATGTAATCCCAGACATCAGGGCTCTGTGTGGGTCATACCATCACTTCCAGAGCTCCTTGTTCTTCTTTACACTGAAGACAGTTCTTAGGCCTCATGCACACGACCGTATGTGTTTTGTGGTCCGCAAACCGTGGATCAGCAAAACACGGAAGCTGCTACGCGTTCGGACAAGAATAGGACATGCCCCATTTTTTTTTCGGGGCCATGGAAAAGAGCAACGGATGCAGACAGCACACGGAGTGCTGTCCGCATCTTTTGCGGCCCCATTGAAGTGAATAGGTCCGCGCCCGAGCCGCAATGACATGCGGCTCGGAAGCGGACCAAAACAACGGTCATGTGCATGAGGCCTTAATGACATTGGCTGTATGTTTTGGGTTGTTGTCCTGCTGCAGAATGAATTTGAAGCCAACCAGATGCCTCCCTGATGGCATTGCCTGATAGATAGGTATCTCTTTGTATTTCTTAGCCTTCAGGACACCATTAATCCTGATCAAATCCCCAACTCCATTTACTGAAATGTTCACCAAACTTGCAAGGAACCTCCACCATGCTTCGACGCTGTCTGCAGACCCTTATTATTGTATCACTCTCCAGCACTTCCATGAACAAATTGCCTTCAAGTCTCATCATTCCAGTGCACCTGCTGCTTCCATAGTGGAGCGGAAACAAATCCGAACAACTCCACTATGCATTTTATGGAATCTGAGTGCATAATCTTACCCCAGTAGACATAGCAGGTGCATTTGGCCGATGCAAGTATGAAATGTCAGTTAACACAGTACGCATGCTTCATTTGCAGGTCTCATCCATAGTGTTCCAGCAGTGAGATGGCTTCATGCTCCTGTGAGCCTGGAATGATAGCAGGATTCACAAGCTGTCCATAAGTTCAGGAGTTACATGCTGAGCACAGGAAAGGGGGGAGCTGATACGTGTAAAATCCACATGTAAGGAAAGGATTGCAGTTCATGATAGAGAAATTATATTGTACAAAACAAATATGTAGTGGAAAGGAATGACGGCGTAGTAAAGTCAAGCTTTCTAAGTTCAGCTGTGATAGTCCAATCTAAAGTATGTCATGTTCTCTATGGGGAATTTGTTTAGATATGTTCTTTATCCCTATAAGGACATTGCTCTTTTGGACCTTAAACGGCCACTAAAGCCAGAATCCAACCAACAAATTCTAATCTAATATCCTTATGTGGCTTTGTTATTTGCTCTCGCTACCTCAGACATCATAATTACAGACCATGAAATATACAATAGAAAAGCAGTACATTGCTCTCTCAGGTGGCAGCCATGTCTTCTCCCCCCTCCATCTCCCCCTCTGATGCTAGGTCATGTGAGCCAGAAAGTTTAGGAGGAGGTGGCTGGATTTAGTCTGGATAATTTCTGTTTACACAGTGAGCACGGCCATTTTAGTGTAAGGAGTCTCTTGGTGTCTTAGCACATTATCTGGAGCTGTAATAGCAACTGCTAAATACTAGGTCTACCTAAAAAAAACATTTTCCTCACTCTCAAATAGTGCCAAAGCTAGGCAATAGGCAGATTTGTATTTTTTAAGGTCCTGGGAAAATTGGGTTAAAACTAGAGATGAGCAAATCGATTCTAAGAAATCGATTTGCCTCATCAGTAGGACTTCTTCACCTGTGAGGGGCCGTCCCTGAAGTTTAAGAAGCTAACACCTGCCGCAAAATTGGCAGGGCCAGACAGTGGCGTACAGTGCCTTGCAAAAGTATTCACCCCCCTTGACTTTTTTCAGATTTTTTTTACATTATAGCCTTAAGTTCAATGTTTTGTTAATCTGAATTTGATGTAATGGATCAGAAGTTCAGAACACAATAGTCTAAGTTGGTGAAGTGAAATGAGAAAAATATATAAATAAAACTATTGTTTAGAAATAGAAAACAGAAAATTGGCATGTGCGTATGTATTCACCCCCTTTGTTAGGAAGCCCATAAAACGCTCTGGTGCAACCGATTACCTTCAGAAGTCACATAATTAGTGACATGATGCCCACCTGTGTGCAATCTAAGTGTCACATCATCTGTCATTACATATACACACCTTTTTTGAAAGGCCCAAGAGACTGCAACACCGCTTTATGGCAGAGTGGCCAGAAGAAAGCCATTACTTTCAGCAAAAAACAAAAAGGCACATTGTGAGTTTGCAAAAAGGTATGTGGGAGACTCCCAAAAGTATGGAGGAAGATGTTCTGGTCTGAGGAGACTAAAATTTAACTTTTCAGCCATCAAAGAAAACGCTCTGTCTGGCGCAAACCCAACACATCACCCAAAGAACACCATCCCCACAGTGAAACGTGGTGGTGGCAGCATCATGCTGTGGGGTTGGGACTGGGAAACTGGTCAGAGTTGAGGGAAAGATGGATGGTGCTAAATGCAGGGATATTCTTGAGCAAAACCTGTACCACCTGTGCATGATTTGAGGCTAGGACGGAGGTTCACCTTCCAGCAGGACAATGACCCCAAACACACGGCTAAAGCAACACTTGGGTGGTTTAAGGAGAAACATGTAAATGTGTTGGAAGGCCTAGTCAAAGCCCAGATCTCAATCCAATAGAAAATCAGTGGTCAGACTTAAAGATTCCTGTTCACAAGCGCAAACCGTCCAACCTGAAGGAGCTGGAGCAGTTTTGCAAGAAGTAATGGGCAAAAATCCCAGTGGTAAGATGTGGCAAGCTCATAGAGACTTATCCAAAGCGACTCAGAGCTGTGATTGCGCAAAAGGTGGCTCTACAAAGTATTGACTTTAGGGGGGTTGAATAGTTACGCACATTGACTTTTTCTGTTATTTTGTCCTATTTATAGTTTTCTTCACAATAAAAAAAAAAAAAATCTTCAAAGTTGTGGGCATGTTTTGTAAATTAAATGATGCAAATCCTCAAACAATCCATGTTAATTCCAGGTTGCAAGGCACCAAAATACAAAAAAAACTCAAGGGGGGGGGGGTGAATTCTTTTGCAAGGAAATGTTTTTTTCATTTTCATCTTTGCATTTCAAAAGCCATAACTTTTTATTCATCCTTCGATTTTGATCCGATCAACATGCATCATAAATAATGTGCTACTTTTATTCGCTGGGTCAGTACGATTATGTAACACCAGATTTATGTCGTTCTTTTCATGTTTTACTACTTTTGCATTGCCGCATTATCAGATCTATAAAATTTAGAGCTGAGTGAATTGATTTGGCACAAATTGAATTTCCCAAACCAATGACTTGGAAATATGTATCGACAATACAACGAACACCAACCAAAGTCCACACATATAATATAACAACACTTTTTTATTGATCATCATACAAAATATAAATTAATCGACAATTATAAAACTGCAGCAAATACAGGTGATATTGTGACAAAAAAGGTACCATATTAACGTAACTGGATCTACGCCATAATGCAATGCTCTTATCGCTTAAGCAATGTTAAGTGTCTACAAACGATCCCAACTCAGCATAAGTATTGCACATGGGACAGTAATTGCTAAACAATTTAAAGTGCACACAGCCCTCCCATAAGCATTTACAGAGAAGATAACACTAAATCACCTCTGTGACCAAGACCGTTTCCCACAAATGGCAAAAATATATAACATGTAAGGGTACTTTCACACTCGCGTTGAAGGATTCCGTCAGGCAGTTCCGTCAGCGGAACTGCCCGATGGATCCGTTAAAACGTTTGAAAACGGATATCATTTGCAAACGTATCCGTTTGCAGATCCGTTTGGCAATTGTATTAAAATAACGGATCCGTCTTTCCGTTGTCATATGTAAAAACGGATCCGGTATTTATTATTTTACCATTTTTAAAGGTCTGCGCATGCGCAGAGTGGAAGAACGGATGCGTTAATGCGTCAATTTTCAATGTTGGATCCGCCCTTAATACATTTCAATGGAAATTAATGGCGGATCTGTCATTCCGTCAAGTGTTTCCACATTTTTGGACGGAGATAAAAATACAACATGCTGCTCTTTTATCTGCGCCCAAAAAACGGGTAAGGACTGAACTGAAGACAAACTGATACAAACTAAACGGATTGCTTTCCATTCAGAATGCATTAGGATAAAACTGATCATTTTTTTTCCGTTATTGAGCCCCGAGGACGGAACTCAATGGCTAAAAACTTTGAAGCTAGTGTGAAAGTACCCTAATGCTGGTGATCATACAGACCTGGAGTTCAACAGGAGCACCACCCTGACGCATTTCGCTTCTGGTTCCTCTTGATCCTGGCAGTTGCAGCAGTGTGTCAGCTGTATGCTAAATTTGCTGCTGATTCTGAGGTTAGCTCCTGAGCCAACGTCATCATCACGCCTGCCTGTACGCCAACTGACACCAACAATTTCCCACCGGCACCATATATAGGGTGAAGGGTGGGAAGGGGTTGAATATCAGACTAGGTTAATAAATTACTATTATTATTTTTTTTCCGATGCAGGACTCCAAATCCCATTCAACTCATCACACAGTTAATGGATAATGGATAACATTTTGCAGGCTTGCTTCTGCCACTAGGGGGCACTTAGGAGTATTTCAAAGACAGCTTTAACATTGAGTTAAATTGTAGCTGTATGAATTCGTATTTACAAATAACTCCCCCTACTGGTGCCTGAAGGCAACCAAAATGTTATCATGTCTATCTATGGCGGGAATCATGGAGCTCCAAGCACTGTACTAATTATGTAACTTTGCTGTATCACCAACCACTCACCAATATTGCTCAAATTAAAATGCATTAAAACAAGCACATATGCTAAAAGGGTGGTTGACTTAAGAAAACAGCCCCATTCACATGTCCTGCTAAAGCATATACATTCTGTAGAGGAAAAGGAGTCCTCTGCTTAGACAAAGTCCTGCTAAGAAAGAGCAGCTCCAGGTCTGGTTGACTGTCACTGCAGATAAATGGCCCGAAGAGCAATGGTTTAGCCTAAAATACATTCATTGTCCCCATGGATTTCCGTTGTGAATTCGATGATAGTGATATTACAATAAATAACAGAGGATATACAGACTATAAATGCTTATCCAGACAGCAGTAAAATAGATCCCACATTGTGGAGCAGAGCACAAATCAGCTGGGTGAAAATCCTCCTGAAGTAGTCAGAGTAATATAATTAGTAACAGTACTGTATGTAGGTAACACTTCGGGAGGAAGTTCAGGTTGCCTGTAGATTAGTTTTGCAGATGTCAAGTAAACAGAGAAGTAAATGAACAGGTCAAGAGAAGGGTGAACAGATGCATCAATCCAATGGGCCCATTCCAGATAGGAGCTAAACAATTCCTCAGGAGGACGGGGTCAGTGGACAAGGTCCAAGGAGGTGTTGACAGTTTCATCAGATGAAGAAGTCCATGCCTGGGGCAGATCACCGGCCATGTTACAACCAATTTAGCTCTCATTTTGATCACAAAAAATAACATAAGAAGCCAAATAGTTCCTCATTAGTCGCTACTAATTCAATACCTACAGGCCAACAACCAGAAACATTCCACACAGGAAAACTGAGCTGTAAAAAAAAATGGAAATATTTTATTTAAGGATTGAGTATAATATTTTTCCCAATGCATCTAAAAAAAATTAGGCGCTATACTATATATTTCTGTTGTTCTGCTCGATTACAAAAAGAAGAATAAAAGATTATTATTGTCATCATAGTTATACAACGGAACTTCAAAAACATCCATTTCATTACTATTTTTTGCATTATATATAATTAGGCTTAAAGGGATTTTCAACAGTTTTTTATTGGGATAGGTCATCAGTATCCGGTCAGTTGAGGTCCAACACCCTGCAGATCAGCTGTTTGTATAGGCAGCGGTCCTCCCAGCAGTGCACCGGCCTTCTCCAGCTTTGCCTATGCCTAGTCACATTACGTTTATTGGTCACAAGGCCTAGATTGCTTACCCCCATTCAAATTAATCTGGTTGAGCTGGGATACAAAGCACAATCGCTATACAATGTATGGAGCTGTGTCTGGTAAGCTGCGAGAGGGACGTGGCTCTACTGCAAGCGTCGCTGCCTTCTCAAACAGCTGATCTGCGGGAAACTTGGGTGACGGACCCCACCAATGAGACACTGATCATCTATCCGGAGGATAGGTCATCAGTGAAAAAGAAAACTGTCAAAAAAACACTTTAAATATATTTGATCCTTCCTTTTTCTATTGGTCGTTATGATAGGGATAGTATGATATTTCTCTTTTTTACTATTTTTCAAATACATATTTTTTTCCTTTTTTTAAGGGGGTGAGGGGGGCTTTCTTATTTTCTTAAGTATTATTAACTCTATTTTATTTTTTTTGTTCCCTATTGGACTAGAAACTGTGATCACTTACATAATGCTTTGAAATTGTGATATTCCAAAGCATTGTTGCCTGTCAGAAGAGAACTGACAGGCACACTATTAAGCCGTGCCTTTGGCATAGTCTAATAGGGAGAACGCTGTGCGACTGAAACCCTTCAGCACCCCAGCATTGTGCCCATAAGCTGACAGAGGGTGCCCTCTTCTTTTGTCAAAGTCTTTAAATCTCATGGTTGCTATTTCCCACACATATAACAAGTTAACTGAGCCAATAGGGTACACATTCTCGGATCAGTAGCTTTGTCAACACCTGTGGTAGAGAGTGAGATAGTTGAGAGAGGGTAGCCCCGGTATCACTGTCCCCAGATGGGAACCAGCAGAGCCTTATTCATGTTCTAATACAAACGGCATTTCTATTACGATGTGAAAAGGCAGAGGTGTCACAAGAAGTGGTTAAATATATTCTACCGTTCCGTGTCCACATTTCCTTTGCAGACCTATGTGTCCCTATTGTTAAAAGCTACAAACAAACCCTTTGTGTAGTCTAATCCTGCAGTCATCCGAAGGTGCATTTACACGGCCCGATTTTTGGGCAGATTATTGGGAACAACTGTTCCTGTTCGTTCCCGTCAATCTGGCCATTTAAATGTGCGGCAGATCACCCGATGAACGAGCACAATGCTCGTTCATCGGGTGATCCTGTTGTTCGTGCAGGCACCACCGATCTGCTGCCCAGAAACAATTATTTGGTATGAGAACGAGAGATCGCTATAGTGATCCCTCACCCTCATACTGTGGAGGTGATCTCTGCATGTAAATGCCGCTGTCTCATTCACTGAACAAGCAGCCAAAAGCTTCCTTCTCGATAATCGGCTGCTACTCAGCCACCTTTACACTTCTCTTATCTGTGTCTCCTTGTACTTTCTGCAGTAAGTAAAAGATTAAAAAGTTAAGATGGTTGTCCAGGACTAGGCAAAAAGGATTCAGAAATAGTGCCGGTGAACAATAATTTTCGGTGCTGCATGAAAAATGCTTCCACTCGTTAGGTGATGGGCAATGGTTTTACACAGGCCTTATCACTTCTTCTGTAAAGAAATATTGCCTTATGTTTCCTAGGTTTGGAATAATAGAGCGACATTTTCTATTTATATGATTATGCTATAGATTCAGTGTGCATTATTTTGCCTTCTAGATGAAAATCCTGATATTGGTCAATTGCTCTGGTGTAAAGTAAAACTGGGGAAAGGGAAAGAGCCGGCAGAAACAGGATCAGAGCTCTGACAGGTTTATCTCAGATTCTGCAGCACCAGCAGCTAGGTAAAGGATTTACACACACTCTGCAGAAGCCATATGTTAGGAAATTTTGAATGAAGTATGTTTAGAAAGTTAATTAATAAGGTTGTGTCACTTCAGCAAATAGCATTTATTATGTAGAGAAAGAATACAAGGCACTTACTAATGTATTGTGATTGTCCATATTTCCTCCTTTTTCTGTCTTGATTAATTTTTTCATCACATTATACACTGCTCGTTTCCATGGTTAAAACCACCCTGCAATCCAGCAGTGGCGGTCATGCTTGTACACTATAGGATAAAGCGCCTGCCAATCTGGTGGCCGGGACTGTGGAAGGGCACATAGGCTGGTGCTTTTTTCTATAATGTGCAAGCACGAACACCTCTGCTGGATTGCAGGGTGGTCATAACCCCTGGAAACGAGCAGTGTATAATGTGATATCAATCTGCTGATCTCTAACAAAGGAGACCGATGCATTTACATGCAGCGATCTCCTCCAGCTCCTCCACAGTATGGGGAGGAGCAATCAATAATACCATCGCTCTCCCCCATATTGTTCCTTTGTTTCCCGGCAGCAGAGAGTGATTACACAGCACAATCTGCCACTGGGAAACGATGATCTTTTGTGCTGCACAAAAGATACAACTACCTGATGAACGACCGTTTTGCTAATTCATCGGGTAATCGGTGGTGCATTTACACTGCAAGATTATCGCTAACGAACGTTACTAGTAACCTCGTAAGCGATGATCTGTTCAATTGTCGGCCTGTGTAAAGGGCCCTTAAGCGCCTTGTATTACCTTTCTGTACATAATAAATTATATTTGCAATAGTGAGACAACCCCCTTAACTTTGCATTTAGGCTACAGATATTCATAGACTTTAAAACAGGGGTGCACAACCCTGTTCTGATGCTGATCCTGTTTGAAAAAATATATACTTTATACAGTTTCCCCCAAAAAAAATTACAAAAAAAAGCCCTATCTGATAGTTATAACAGTTTGAACCACCATGTGAGCTAAATCACAAAAAAGTGTCATTAACGCCTAAGGCCTCTTGCACACGGGCGTCATGTTTGACGCCCGGATAAGATGCGGGTGCGTTGCGGGAATCGCCGCGATTTTTCCGCGCGTGTGCTAACGTTTGTAGTGCGTTGAGCACGCGCGTGAAAAAATCCGCATGCTTGGTACCCAGACCCGAAGTCAGACTTCATCACTGAAGTCTGGTTTCGGGATGAGTATTCTGTATGTGTAATTATTTTCCTTTATAACATAGTTATAAGGGAAAATAATCGCATTCTAATTACAGAATGCAATGTTCCCCAGGCTTTAAAGGGTTAAAAATAATAAAGAGTTAACTACCTTCTCCCATTGTACGCGCAGAGCCTCAGAACGTCTACTCTCTTGATAGTTTTGATGCTTGAGGACCTGTGGTGACGTCACAGGGTCACATGGTCCAATCATAGAAGCATTTGAGTGGACCATGTGACCCTGTGACGTCACCACAGGTCCTCAAGCATCAAAACTATCAAGAGAGTAGACGTTCTGGGGCTCTGCGCGTACAATGGGAGAAGGTAAGTTAACTCTTTATTATTTTTAACCCTTTAAAGCCCGGGGAACATTGCATTCTGTAATTAGAATGCGATTATTTTCCCTTATAACTATGTTATAAAGGAAAATAATAACGATCGGGTCCCCATCCCGATCGTATCCCTAGCAACCATGCGGGAAAATCGCAACGCATCCGCACATGATTGTGGATGCTTGCGATTTTCCCGCATCCCCATTCACTTCTATGGGGCCTGCGTTGCGTGAAAATCGCAGAATATAGAACATGCTGCGATTTTCACGCAACGCAAAAGTGATGCGTGAAAATGTGCTCATGTGCACAGCCCCATAGAACTGAATGGGTCAGGATTCAGTGCGGGTGCAATGCGTCCTCCTCACGCATTGCACCCGCGCGGAAAACTCGCCCGTGTGAAAGGGGCCTAAGTGTTAACAATGAGCTCTTTCCCCGCTAGTAAGGCAAAGTGCTTAATGGTTATTGCATGGCGCCTGTAACTGAATTGACAGGAGGTGGTAATAACCAGTGAGCGCCATTCTCTGCAGTGAAGGAAAACGCTGATTTATGAATAGGAGGCTGGGAGGAAGGAAATGTCGTAAAAATGATTTTTAACATGTTTCTGCAGAATGGCCCCTGAAACAGAAGATTCATACCTACCTGCTCCCCGCCGCTCTGGTCCTCTGCGCTGCCTCCATCTTCTGGTTCCTGCGCTGTTCATGGGCATAGTCATACAGTACACCCCTCCAGTCAATGACTGGCTTCAGTGGTACATGATGCTTGTGGCCACATCATCGCTGATGCCAGTCATTGGCTGGAGAGGTGCATGCGACTATGCCCATGCACTGCCAGGTGAAAACAGCGCGGGGACCAGAAGATGGAGGCAGCAGGGGCAGCGCAGAGGACCAGGGGAGCAGGTAAGTATAACTCTTCGGTTTCAGGGGCCATGCTGCAGCACGATATTGGGGACAATTACTGTGAACAAGTGTCCATAGGAGCGCTCATATCTTATATCTGGCCAGTATAATCGTGCCGCTGATCATCCGATAAACAAAGAATTACTCGTTTGTCAGATGATTTGCATATTTTATCAGGATGAAAGATGTACAATTATCGTCAGCACATCTCCCTGTGTAATCAGGGATGGGCTACCAATAATCAATAGAACTGAATCAGGGAGGAATGACTGTGGTAGTGATCATTCCTCCCCATCCACTTTACATTGGCTTGTGTAATAGACCGATGCAAATGAATGCCGATCGACATTTATTTTATTTGTGGCCCCTTGAAAAAGAGCGATGTGACAATGCGGCCCTTAGACCAAAACAGGTTGTGCACCACTACTTTAAAGTTTCCCCATTTTGTATGACATATTAACAACCTACATGGGAATAATTTAAGTACATTTTTTACTAAAACGGGTACATGGTTTTCTGGATATCATTTTTAAAAGTTACTCTGTTCCTGTCCTGGCTTTGCCATGTACAACCTCCTCCCCCTCCCTGCTGACACTGAGAGAAGGGGCTAGAGCTGAGATAGAAAATTCATAGGTTTGTTGAAAGTTCCCCCAAGCTGATAAGCTACTGTATTCAAAAGGTGTCTAGCTGCAGGGATGCCCAGTGATCATCTACAAACTATTATGGGACCAGGTATGGTAGAAAAAGTTCAGTTTTTCTACAGCACACCCACAGAAGAAATTAAGCATTACACTATTCTTTCTGAAATTAAAGGGTTTTCTGGATAATGCATGGATAGCGCTCTATGATGAGGCACTTTCTCCATCCCTTCAGGGGGATATGCTATAAGTTAATGGTATTTATCAACATTCCCCAATCCTCAAAAAGTTATTCTGATCATCACAAAGCATCCACAAGTTCCCACAAATGTATGCAACTGCCTTGATGTATACATGTAATTATCTTTTGTTCCACTCTCTGATTTCTCTAAAATCCATCAAATGCTTGTTCTTTTCTGGAGTAACCCCCCCCCCCTTTCCCTTGTGATGGTGGCTGGATTTATACATTATTAGCAAGGAGGAATTTGCATTATTTATGAGTTCAGACAAATCGCTCGGTATCTGTTATCCTGGAGAGCCCAGGAATCATTTACTGACATTATCTTGGAGAAAATATCTGTTCCCCGGCTTGATCTGTCATGTGAATGCCACGCATCATGTACTTTTCCCCAAATCGTTTATAACACAAATAGCAATGTAAACAGAATTAAAGTAAATTGCGACAATCTAATGTTTGCAACTCCTAATGATGTCAGCGGTGCTACTAGTGATTGCTTCCAGATTTCATACTATTTTAATGGCTTGAACCAAGCAGCTCTGAAGTACTTCTCTCGTAGTCCTTTGATTGTATGTCAGAGGGAAGCCCGTTTTAAACAGAGATGTCTCATTTCACAGACATCCTGGGGGCAATAGACTGAATGAGTGCCCAAAACACACTGACAGTTTACGTCTGTGCTTGACACCTCAGAATGCATTAGGCCTCTGCTTCGAAATGGGCATCTCTACACTTTATAAAATCACAGATTTTTTTCTTTTAAAAATGGTTGATTTGGATTGTACCTTCCTTGTAATATCCAGATATTTTAAAGTGATTGTCTAATCAGAAATCAGCTGATCGGGAGGATTCAATGAAACATGAAGTTTCACCCAGCCATACATTTTGCAACAGTGGCCACTGCAGGGGACAAGTAGTATTACACATCAGCTACTCAAATGAATGGTAGAACATATAGTGTATGGATGGGTCGGGTCATCCAGACCAAAACTGCTCTTAGTTAGCTCAAGGTGGAAAGGGAGGTCACCAACCAACTTTTATGACTGTAATCTCCTTTGGTTTCCTTATGAATATCTATTATCAGTCACATAGCACTGCCTATTCATTAAAACAGGCATCCTCAAACTGCGGCCCTCCAGCTGTTGCAAAACTAAAACTCCCAGCATGCCCGAACAGCCTACAGGTATCTGCCTACAGCAGGGCATTGTGGGAGTTGTAGTTTTACAACAGCTGGAGGGCCGCAGTTTGAGGATGCCTGCATTAAAAGTACTGATTTTGACTGGTCTCAGCTACCGAATTGAAGTTATATAATTTTTTTACCTCTTTACATTAATAGATTTTCCATTAGGCACATTCCTACGGCATAACAGTGACAAAGGTGACTGACGAGAGTCCAACCCCAGCAGATCTCATATTGATCGCCTATACTGAGGCTAGGCCATCAATATGAAAATCCCAGAAAATCCTTTTAATACAGTGGAATTTGGAGCAGTCAGGGAAAAGTTGGGAGGTCCCCATACACATCAGATGGTTGACAGGTCCCGCAAAAGGCAGTTTTGGCAAATATTCATCTAATGTAAAAAAAGGAGTCTGTCAGCAGTTTTGACCCCTCAAAACTGCTGACAGTGTCATACAAATGGGAGCAGCAGTGTATAGGTACTTGGGATGATGGTCATGCAGGTTGTATAACCAAGAAATATAGATTTTAAACCCTCTGACGCTGCTATTGCCATTGAGGTATTCTTTTTGTGTGAAGTGTCCTCAGTTTTCTGTACTGTCAATTCAGGAAAGGGAAGGGGCTGAGGACACTAAACATGAACGGACTACCTCCATAGCACTTGTGAACAATCAGGAATTAAAAATTTGACTTTTTATGCCAGTTTAAGACTGGCGTTTATCTTTTCCGGCAGGCAGTTCCGGCATTATAGTGAATGGGGCCGGGCGGACTTCCGGCAGCACACCTGTGCACACTGTAGTACAGATCCGGCAGGCTGCTCCCCTGCCTGAACAGCCTGCCTGAAAAGACAAATGCCAGTGTGAAACTGGCCTAAGTTTGCAACCTGCATGACCGTTGCCCCAGGTGTGCTGGCTCCATTCTCTCTGTCATCTATATAGAGCTGTTAGCAGTTTTAAGGGGTCAAAACTGCTAACAGAATCCATTTTAACGTTGAGACTGCAGCTTTATTTAATTCCACCAATATAGGACTGAAGACGGATAGGATACTAAATGGTCAAATACAGAATCTCGCTGAGCTTCTAGTGGTCAGAAGCTTCATCTCACAGCCTTTTAGTGAAAGAAAATGTAAGGTTTCTTGTACACATAATTTGCTTACCACCACTGTCAACATCTGCCAAAATGATTTGGATTTGAAACCTAAGACTTTATTACCGAATGTGAAAACTCAGAAAGACCTCGCTTTCTACAGCTCAGTGTCCTCCTGAGTCATTCTCAGAATACTAGCCTTGAGAATAAAATTCATACCTTTGGGAGCAAGGGAGATGTGATGTTCAAATATTTGCGTGGTCTGAGGAGGTATCTGGCATGTCACGCTCCGGTGGAATTTATGAGGAAAACTCATAAATCTCAGCCTTTTACTGAAGTGAATTTAAAGAATTACCTGACTCACTACACATGTGGTGTTAGTGGCAAATTATTTCCATTAATAAATATAAGAAGAACATATAATGCTTTCATAAAGGTGCTATATTCTACTATACATATATCATGGAAAAATCATGAAATTATGGAAATCATAGCATCAATAGACATTAGAGATGAGCGAATCGCACTAAATCTGAATTTCCTCACCATTTGTGGTAACAAATAACATTTTTTCCTAAAATGACTGCTGCACGTGTGAGGACATGGAGTAAGGAACTCTGGGAAGGCGGGATCACCCATAATGCCAGTGCATGCAGCCAATCAGCAGCCAGCCAGCCCTGTGATGTCACAGCCCTATAGATACGGTGGCCATCTTAGATTCTGCCATTCACCAGTGTGCTTAGTGCATGGAGAGACGTGTCTTCAGGCGCTAGGGACAGTGATAGGAAAGACTTGATTGTGGTGAGAAAAAAAAAAAACATTTACAAGTTCAGGGAACGATTACTCAAGGTGTAGGGAAAGGATAGGGAGGAATCATTCCACAGTATTTATGTAGAACAGAGTTCAGTAGGGGAGGTTACAGCCTGGGTAATAGGAACAATCCTATTACACCTTGCTGCACTGACTGCGGATCCAAATTGCCATTATACAGCTCTGTAATTCCAGCAAACCGTTCTTGTTATTTTGGTGCAAGTGCTGTTTGATACAGCCATTAACAGGGTTTATTACCAGGAAATATTTATACATTTTATTTGCCCTCGTGCGGTGCAGTTATATGTTCTAAAGCATTTTTTGGATTGTATTAGTGGGAAAAAAGAACTTATTAGCCGTTGTGTGGTGAAGGGCAAAAATTACAGCCCTTTTTGGCGTGTATTAGTGCCAAAAGTAAAATATATTTGCCGCTTAGCGGTGCAGTGATCTGTTTTAAAGCCCTTTTGTTCCAGTGTATTAGCTGTGTCAAAGTAAAATATATCTGTCGCTTCAGCGTTGCAGTGTATCTGTGTTCAAAGCCCTTTTATCCGTGTACTAGTGGAAAAGAAAAATACTTGCCGCTCAGCTGTCCAGTATGTCTGTGTTTAAAGCTCTTATAGTATATCTAGTGGCAAAATAAAACATATATCTGCCACTCTAGCGTTGCAGTATATCTGTGTTAAAGCGCTTCATATATCTGTGTTCAGTGTGAAATAGAAAATAAATATTTGCCGCTCAGCAGTGCAGTGATCATGTATCTGAAGCCCTTTGTTCCATGTATCTAGTGACAAGAGATAAATATATCTTTGCCGCTCAGTAGTGCAGTGATGCATTCGGATGTCTCTGTATGTACATGTATTAGTGGCGAAATAAAAATATATTCGCCGTCCAGCGTTACATATATTTGTGTCCAGCGCATGGGCGTAGCTATAGGGGGGTGCAGAGGTAGCAGTTGCTACCGGGTCCAGTGTTAGCATGAGGTGTGCCCAGAGATACGTATATGCCGTGTCCAGAAGACACACAAAGCACTGAGGGAAGGGGGGCCCAGTCTGAACTCTTGCACCAGGGCCCATGAGCCGTTAGCTACGCCCCTGTGTCCAGTGTTACATATATCTGTGTCCAGTGTTACATATATCTGTGTCCAGTGTTACATATATCTGTGTCCAGTGTTACATATATCTGTGTCCAGTGTTACATATATCTGTGTCCAGTGTTACATATATCTGTGTCCTGCGTTGCATATATCTGTGTCCAGTGTTACATATATCTGTGTCCAGCGTTGCATATATCTGTGTCCAGCGTTACATATATCTGTGTCCAGTGTTACATACAGTTGTGTTCAAAATTATTCAACCCCCACTGAAATTGAGTGTTTTGGCCAGTTTGACATTGATTTTGATCATTTCAGTCATCTTGTTTACAATTAAATCAAAGAGGCCCTTGTAAGTCAGACAAATGTAACATAACATTTATAATGAAATAACCACAAATGTCTTTTCTGTGCCCACATCATTATCAGTTTTATTCAACCCCCAAGTGACATTCAATCTTAGTACTTAGTACAACATCCTTTTCCAGTTATAACAGCTTTTAAACGTGAAGCATAGCTTGACACAGGTGTCTTGCAGCCATCTACGGGTATCTTTGCCCATTCTTCATGGGCAAAAGCCTCCAGTTCAGTCACATTGTTAGGCTTGCGCGCTGCAACTGCTTTCTTTAAGTCCCACCAGAGGTTCTCAATCGGATTTAAGTCTGGTGACTGCGATGGCCACTTCAAAATGTTCCAGCCTTTAATCTGCAACCATGCTCTAGTGGACTTGGAGGTATGCTTGGGATTATTGTCCTGTTGAAAGGTCCAACGTCTCCCAAGCCTCAGGTTTGTGACGGACTGCATCACATTTTCATCCAATATCTCCTGGTACTGAAGAGAATTCATGGTACCTTGCACACGCTGAAGCTTCCCTGTACCTGTAGAAGCAAAACAGCCCCAAAGCATGATTGACCCCCGCCATGCTTCACAGTAGGCAAGGTGTTCTTTTTCTTCATAGGCCTTGTTCTTCCTCCTCCAAACATAGCGTTGATCCATGGGCCCAAACAGTTCTAATTTTGTTTCATCAGTCCACAGAACACTATCCCAAAACTTTTGTGGTTTGTCCACATGACTTTTGGGATACTGTAGTCGACTCTTCTTATTCTTTGGAGACAGCAAGGGGGTGCGCCTGGGAGTTCTGGCATGGAGGCCTTCATTACACAGTGTGCGCCTTATTGTCTGAGCTGAAACTTCAGTACCCGCATCTGACAAATCTTTTTTCAGTTCCTCAGCAGTCACACGGGGACTTTTCTCCACTTTGCGCTTCAGGTAGCGCACAGCAGTCGAAGTCAGCATCTTCTTTCTGCCACGACCAGGTAGCGTTTCAACAGTGCCCTTTGCCTTGAATTCGCGAATGATGCTTCCTATGGTGTCTCTTGGTATGTTTAACATCTTTGCAATCTTCTTATAGCCATTGCCCTTCCTGTGAAGAGAAATCACCTCTTCTCTTGTCTTCCTGGACTATTCTCTTGACTTCACCATGTCTGTAAACACACCAGTAAATGTCTAGAAGGAGCTGAGTATCACAGTCATTTTACATCTGCCTAATTGGTGCTTATTATGCTTGATTGCTGCTCCTTGACATCAACAGGTATTGTCAATACCTGATCGAAAACACTTGAATGAACCTCTGTTCTTAAGAGTGGTCGTCTTTAAGGGGTTGAATAATTGTGTCAATGAAGAAATCACAAAAAAAACATTTAATACTGTATTACAAAAACAATTGATGTCATTTTAGTTGCATTTGGTTCTTTAAAAAGTCCTTGTAAGATTTCATTCTGAACACAATTACAAATGTACAGTAAATTCCCTAAAACCCTTTACAGCATTGGGGGTTGAATAATTTTGAACACAACTGTATATCTGTGTCCAGTGTTGCATATATCTGTGTCCAGTGTTGCATATATCTGTCTCCAGCGTTGCATATATCTGTGTCCAGCGTTGCATATATCTGTTGAAAAGTCTGTTGTGTAAAAGTAGAATTAAATTTGGGCCTAATTGACGTTCTGCGGTGCAGTGATATATTCTGAAGCCCAGTTTGCCGTGTATTAGTGGCGAAAGAAAAATATATTCTCCATTTAGTGTTGCACTTATCTGTTGAAAAGCTTTTTGTGTAAAAGTTAAAAAAAATTAGGGCCTAATTACCGTTCTGCGGTGCAGTGATATATTCTAAAGCCCTGTTTGCTGTGTATTAGTGGCAAAATAAAAAATATTTGATCTAACATTTGATTATTTGATCTAACAGTATGTCAGACACAGAAATGCCTGACCCTGCACAGGGGAGTGGCAGAGGCCTAAATGTTTCTGGCGCAGGCAGAGGTCGCAGCAGAGTATGTGGCCGTGACAGGAGGGGTCACTTCGAGAGGCCTGAGCTCCCGGTGTCATCTAGCGGTCGTGTCCTCACCTGTCCCCAACCTGTCTCTGTCCTTTCCTCCACTAGGCGGGTAAGTAGTGATGAGGAGAGTGGCGTGGGAGCTGGTATTGTGAGCGGTCAGGCTCCTGACCCAGAGACAGTTGAGGAGGACATCAGTGATGTGCAGACAGTACTCGATGATGATGATGTAGCTGATCGCACTTGGGAGCCGGGTGACAAAGGGACTTCATGTTTTCCTTTTTTATTCTTTATATAATAATGTAATAATATAAAATCCATTGTCTCCATGATAAATCTGCAGTGTGGGGGCCCCATGTGGGCGAATAGATACTGGATGACCGGGACGCTCCATGACCTTCCCAGGAGCTGCTGTTGGGTGCAGCGATTCATTTCTGAGACGTCTGTATAGTGCGGGGGAATCCGAAGACCCTCTCCATCTCCGTGCACCACAGGATGTCCTCCTTCCCATCAATGATGGCTGGGAACTCATGTAGTTTTCCCTCTTCCGGGCTCCAAGTAATCTTGAAGCTTTGTCTTCTCATTGTCTGTAGCTACTAGAGGCACTGGCGTAGCTATAGGGGTCGCAGAGGTCGCAACTGCGACCAGGCTCCTCAGACAGGGGGCCCCAGAGGGCTCTGCTCATTTTATGAGATGCAGCGCATCTTATAAAGCGAATACTAGTGAACGCTTCCATATTGGAAGCGCTCACTAGCCTGCAGGAGGAAGGGGAGAGAAGCGCTGACTGCGCAGTACTCACCCCTCCTCTTTGGTCTCCTCCAGGCTGTGCCATGTGCAGTACCTTCTCCTGTATGGGATGCCTCTCCTCCAGAGCCAGCAGCAAGCCCCCCCCCCCATCAATCCAGCAATCCGCTCAGGAGTGGGCGGGGCTACAAGCTGTACACAGCATTTACAGCAGAAACCTGCAGGACCTTTGGTGATGTCACAGTCACCTGATTAAGGTCCTTTAGCCAAGCAGGGCACAGGAGGAGGACTGAACTGGGTGTGAAGAGGGTAAGTGTCATCTATGTGATGTGTGTATAGAGGTCATCTATATGTGTGTATAGGAGTCATCTCTGTGTGTGATGTGTGTATAGGGGTCATCTCTATGTGTGTGATGTGTGTATAGGGGTGATCTCTATGTGTGTGATGTGTGTATAGGGAGCATCTCTATGTGTGTGATGTGTGTATAGGGGGTCATCTCTATGTGTGTGATGTGTGTATAGGGGTCATCTCTATGTGTGTGATGTGTGTATAGGGGTCATCACTGTGTGTTATGTGTGTATAGGGAGCATCTCTATGTGTGTGATGTGTGTGTATAGAGGCCATCTCTATGTTTGTGATGTGTGTATAGGGGTCATCTCTATGTGTGCAATGTGTGTATAGGGGTCATCTATACACTGTGTGATGTATGTGTGTATATCTCTGTATAGTGCACTGTGTGTTAGTATATCGGTTGTCACCTACATAGTGTGGTGTGTGTGTATATAGGGTGCCATCTATATTGTATGGTGTGTATAGGGTGTCCTCTCTATAGTGTGTGTGTGTATATATAGGGTGTCATCTATATAGTGCGGTGTGTGTGTGTGTGTATAGGGTTTCCTCTATACAGTGTGTGTGTATAGGGTTTCATCTATATTGTATGGTGCGTACAGGGTGTCCTCTGTATAGTGTGGTGTGTGTATATAGGGTGTCATCTATATAGTGTGGTGTGTGTGTATAGGGTTTCCTCTATACAGTGTGTGTGTATATAGGGTGTCATCTATATTGTATGGTGCGTATAGGGTGTCCTCTGTATAGTGTGGTGTGTGTATATAGGGTATCCTCTATATAGTGCGGTGTGTGTGTATAGGGTTTCCTCTATATAGTGCGTGTTGTGTGTGTATAGGGTGTCATCTATATTGTATGGTGTGTACAGGGTGTCCTCTGTATAGTGTGGTGTGTGTATATAGGGTGTCATCTATATAGTGTGGTGTGTGTGTGTATAGGGTTTCCTCTATATGGTGTGTGTGTATAGGGTGTCATCTATATTGTATGGTGCGTACAGGGTGTCCTCTGTATAGTGTGGTGTGTGTTTATAGGGTGTCATCTATATAGTGCAGTGTGTGTATATAGGGTGTCCTCTATATAGTTTGGTGTGTGTGTATAGGGTGTCCGCTGTATAGTGGAGTGTGTGTGTATAGGGTGTCCTCTGTATAATGGAGTGTGTGTGTATAGGGTGTCCTCTGTATAGTGAAGTGTGTGCGTATAGGGTGCCCTCTGTAGAGTGGAGTGTGTGTGTATAGGGTGCCCTCTGTATAGTGGAGTGTGTGTGTATAGGGTGCCCTCTGTATAGTGGAGTGTGTGTGTATAGGGTGCCCTCTGTATAGTGGAGTGTGTGTGTATAGGGTGCCCTCTGTATAGTGGAATGTGTGTGTACAGGTTGTCCTCTGTATAGTGGAGTGTGTGTGTATAGGGTGTCCTCTGTATAGTGGAGTTTGTGTGTATAGGGTGTCCTCTGTATAGTGGAGTGTGTGTGTACAGGGTGTCCTCTGTATAATGGAGTGTGTGTATGTATAGGGGGTCCTCTGTATAGCGGAGTGTGTGTGTATAGGGTGTCCTCTGTATACTGGAGTGTGTGTATAGGGTGTCCTCTGTATAGCGAAGTGTGTGTATAGGGTGTCCTCTGTATAGTGGAATGTGTGTGTGTATAGGGTATCCTCTGTATAGCGGAGTGTGTGTGTATAGGGTGTCCTCTGTATAGTGGAGTGTGTGTGTGTATAGGGTGTCCTCTGTATAGTGGAGTGTGTGTGTGTATAGGGTGTCCTCTGTATAGTGGAGTGTGTGTGTACAGGGTGTACTCCGTATAGTGGAGTGTGTGTGTGTATAGGGCGTCCTCTGTATAGTGGAGTGTGTGTGTATAGGAGGTCCTCTGTATAGTGTGGTGTGTGTATATAGGGTTTCCTCTGTATAGTGCTGTGTGTGTATATAGGTTGTCCTCTGTATAGTGCTGTGTGTGTATATAGGTTGTCCTCTGTATAGTGGAGTGTGTGTGTGTTTACGTTGTCCTCTGTATAGCACTGTGTGTGGATAGGGTGTCCTCTGTATAGTGCGGTGTGTTTGTGTATAGGGTGTCCTCTGTATAGTGCTGTGTGTCTGTTTATAGGGTGTTCTCTGGATAGTGGAGTGTGTGTCAGTATATAGGGTGTGATCTATATAGTGTGGTGTGTGTATATAGGATGTCCTCTGTATAGTGCGGTGGGTGTGTGTATAGGGTGTCCTCTGTATAGTGTAATGTGTGTGTATAGGGTGTCCTCTGTATAGTGGAGTGTGTGTATAGGGTGTCCTCTGTATAGTGGAGTTTGTGTGTAGGGTGTCCTCTGTATAGCGGAGTGTGTGTGTATAGGGTGTCCTCTAGTTCAGTATGTGTGTATAGGGTGTCCTCTATATATTTCCGTGTGTGTAGGGTGTCCTCTGTATAGTGGAATGTGTGTGTATAGGGTGTCCTCTAGTTCAGTATGTGTGTATAGGGTGTCCTCTATATATTTCCGTGTGTGTAGGGTGTCCTCTGTATAGTGGAATGTGTGTGTATAGGGTGTCCTCTAGTTCAGTATGTGTGTATAGGGTGTCCTCCATATATTTCCGTGTGTGTGTAGGGTGTCCTCTGTATAGTGTGGTGTGTGTGTATAGGGTGTCCTCTGTATAGTGCTGTGTGTGTATAGGGTGTCCTCTGTATAGTGCTGTGTGTGTATAGGGTGTCCTCTGTATGATGGAATGTGTGTGTATAGGGTGTCCTCTATATAAGTAGAAGTATTAGTACTGGGGTCTATGGAGAACATGATTACTAGTATGGGCACAATATGGGCATTATTCCTAATTGGAGGCACTGTTAACACTATGCTCTATGGGAGATAATTGTTTCTATTGGGACTTTGGGGAGCTCTATTACTGTTGAGAAGATGTGAGGAGGATGATGGAAAAGTAGAAAACTAAAATGTCTGTTTGTCAAACTCTGCAGAGACAAGATACAGATGAAAGAAATCATCATGGTGGTCTGGTCTGAATAGAAAAGATGAGGAAAGAGAACATCTACATCAGAGGAGACATCACTGGATGTAAGAGATTTTTGGGGCTGTATTATCCTGTATGTTCTGTAGTGCTGTATGTAATGTTTTCCAACTATGTCTTTAACCCCTTAAGGACTCAGGGTTTTTTCATTTTTGCATTTTCGTTTTGCGCTCCCTGCCTTCCGAGAGCCATAACTTTTTTATTTTTACGTTCACATGGCCATATGAGGGCTTTTTTTTTGCGGGACAAGTTGTACTTTCCAACGCCACCATCTAATATTGCATACGATGTAGGGGGAAGCGGGAAAAAAAATTCAAAAGTAGGAAATTTTTTATTTATTTTTTTTGTCGCCATATTTTGACCCCCATAACTTTTTTGTAATTAAGTGTATGGCATTGTATGGGGGCTTATTTTTTCCGGGGCGATCTGAACTTTTAGTTGATACCATAATGCGGTGTGTAGGACTTTTTGATCACTTTTTATTTAATTATTATTTATTTTTTGAGGAAATGAAGCGTCCAAAAACGGCAAATTGGCCATTTGGGCGCTTTTTTACGTTTTTCTGTTTACCGTATGGGGAATATATTTTTATATTTTTATACTACGGGCGTTTTCGCACATTGCGACACCCATGATGTGTATTTTTTATATTTTTATTATTTTATTTTAATTTTGGGGAAAGGGGGGTGATTTGAATTTTTAGGTTTTTTATTTATTTTTTTATTTTTGTATTTTTATTTTACACTTTTATACAGGTCCCATAGGGACCTATATAAATCAGTCATCTGATTGCCTCTAACATAAACTCCAATACACTTGTATTCGAGTTTATAAGGATTTTACTACTTTCCTATGAAGCCCTATTGCTAACAAGGGCTGCATAGGAAATAGTAAGTAGTAACCTCGAATAATTCTTTGAGTTCGAAGTTATTACATCCAGCCCTGCTATTCCCCCGATCACCACTAGGGGGAGACGGAGAGCCGCAGAAATTTTTACTTTCGGTTTAGTGCGCGCAGATGCCGTGCTCATGATTGACCACGGGATCTGCGGGGTTAAATGATTGCGATCGGCATCGCTGCTGACCGCGATCATTAGCCGCGGGGTCAGCTACAGGAAACAGCTGGACCTCCACAGCGATCGCACCCGCAGGCAGGAGCGGGCGCCATGGTTAGGGACTGGACCCATGACTTACCCATACGTCATGGGTCCTTAAGGGGTTAAAGGGATTATCCAACCCCTATAATGACCCCCCAATGCCCGTGCCCCTCATAAAGATTATACTTACTCTGTTCCATGGCACCTGATGCAATAGCAGGCTGCGACTGGGACAAGCTTGCCTATCGTCACCCGTGATGCTAGGGAGGTTCTTCCCTGTCGCAGCCTGCTATTGGCTGCTACCCTCCCACAACATCACCGGATGTTTTGATTCACGTGACGGGGAAATGCAGTAGCTGCCGAGCGGGATAGTCAGCAATGTGGATGTCGGGGAGCGTGGTAAGTATAATCCATTTGAGGGGCCTGGGCATTAGGGGTCATGTTTTAGATGTTGGATATCCCCTTTAACAGTAGGGTTTGAAGGAAGGGGTTAGGCTGAGAATTTGGAATGCCATTTACATTTTTGCCTCGGGCAGCAAAAAGGCTAGGTGCACCCCTGTCCCTTGCCACAAAGCACTGAGGGAAGGAGGGGGAACAAGCTGAACTCTTGCACCAGCGCCCTTGACTGGAGGTCTGTTCATCCCAGGCAGGTTCCCCCGGAAGTATCTGACTTGATAAGCAGCCGATACCGCACTTGCATTAATCTTGATAGGATTTGTCTCCAGGTGGAGAGAAATAGTTTTTTGGAATGCTTTCTACATCGCAACCACGTCGTTGAATGAACAGAAGACTGGCCGATTCTCTCCTGTCTTAGGCAACACTTAATTTTTTTAATTAAATTGATTAAATATTAAATTGAACCAAAACTTGATTAAAATGATAATAAAGTAAATTTAAATTCTCCAAAATATTATCCAAATCTTCGAAAGAAATTCCCGGATAATCAATTTGCCAAGCCTCTTGTGCTGGAGAACATGCATTATTAAATCGTGTTTTAGTAACGTAGTAACATAGTAACATAGTACATAAGGCCGAAAAAAGACATTTGTCCATCCAGTTCGGCCTGTCATCCTGCTAGTTGATCTAGAGGAAGGCAAAAAAAAAACTTTGAGGTAGAAGCCAATTTTACCCACTTAAGGGGAATAAAAATTCCTTCCCGACTCCAATCAGGCAATCAGAATAACTCCCTGGATCAACGACCCATCTCTAGTTGCTATAACCTGTAATATTATTACACTCCAGAAATACATCCAGGCCCCTTTTGAATTCCTTTATTATACTCACCATCACCACCTCCTCAGGCAGAGAGCTCCATAGTCTCACTGCTCTTACCGTGAAGAATCCTCTTCTATGTTTGTGTACAAACCTTCTTTCCTCCAGACGCAGAGGATGTCCCCTCGACACAGTCCTGGGGATAAATAGATGATGGGACAGATCTCTGTACTGACCCCTGATATATTTATACATAGTTATTAGATCTCCCCTCAGTCGTCTTTTTTCTAAAGTGAATAACCCTAATTTTAATAATCTTTCAGGGTACTGTAGTTGCCCAATTCCAGTTATTACTTTAGTTGCCCTCCTCTGAACCCTCTCCAGCTCTGCTATGTCTGTCTTGTTCACAGGAGCCCAGAACTGTACACAGTACTCCATGTGTGGTCTGACTAGTGATTTGTAAAGTGGTAGGACTATGTTATCATCAGGGGCGTCTAGGCCCCTTTTGATGCAACCCATTATATTATTGGCCTTGGCAGCAGCTGCGTGACACAGTTTTTTGCAGCTTAGTTTGCTGCTTATTAAAATTCCTAGATCCTTTTCCATGTCAGTGTTACGGAGTGTTTTACCATTTAGTATGTACAGATGACTTGCATTACTCCTTCCCATGTGCATAACTTTACATTTGTTAGTGTTAAACCTCATCTGCCACTTATCTATACAGATCCATCTGTAGCAGTATATTGTCCTCTTCAGTGTTAATTACTTTACACAGTTTAGTGTCATCTGCAAAAATTTATATTTTGCTATGAAAGCCTTCTACAAGATCATTAATAAATAGGGCCCAATACTGACCCCTGAGGTACCCCACTAGTGACAGTGACCAAATCTGAGTGTGTGCCGTTAATAACCACCCTCTGTTTTCTATCACTGAGCCAGTTACTTACCCACATACAGACATTTTCTCCCAGTCCGAGCATTCTCATTTTATATACTAACCTTTTATGTGGTACAGTGTGAAATGCTTTGGAAAAGTCCAAATATACGACATCCATTTAAGCAACACTTTAAAAAGTTGAGAAATTTTAACCTTCTGTTCTCCAGAGGCCTTCTGTGGCCTCTTGATGCTACTGCCACCTCCGCAATCTCTCGTCGTCGTGCCACTCTGTGGCCTGCTGATGCTGCTGCCACCTCCGCAATGTTTCGTCTTCATGCCACTATGTGACCTCCTGATGCTGCTGCCACCTCCACAATCTCTCGTCGTCATGCCACTCTGTGGCCTCCTTATGCTGCTGCCACCCCTGCAATCTCCTCTAGTCATTGTGCCACTCTGTGGCCTCCTGATGCTGCTGCCACCTCCACTATCTCTTGTTGTCGTGCCACTATGGGGCCTCTTGATGCTGCTGCCACCTCCGCAATCTCTCGTCGTCGTGCCACTCTGTGGCTTCCTCATGCTGCTTCCACCTCACCACTATCCCATAGGGCCACTCTGTGGACTTTTCATGCTGTTCCCACCCTTCCCACTTCATGACTGGGCCACTATTTTGCCTTTTTGGCTTGGCTGACATCATCATTTATTTGACCATTTTTCTGGTCTGTCAGAAGGAAGGAAAATTGAGACGCACAACGGATTCCCTCTGTCTAGCAGTTGTAAGGCCTGAATGGTCCCATCAGAATTGGCATGTGATTTGGTAGCCAAAAGCAGGAGTGGGTAGATAACACAGAAGACATGCAAATATTCGGTTCACGTGTTTTCTCTGTTTTGGATCCAGTCCTGTTTCTTTTTGGCATTAGCAATACTGATGGATTACTGACCAAATGCTGACCGAGTGAAGGCAAATGCTCAACAGACAGTATCTGTTTTTTGGGGGTTATTGTTCTGATGGATCAGAGGAAGGGCAAAATAATCATTGACGTCAACACAAACTTACTGCTGACACTTTCTCCACTCTGTCAGGGGGGCTCTACTTTTATAAGCGTTTTATAGAACAGGTTCTGTAAACATCTATGTGGAATCAGCTGAAGACAGTGTAAAAGGAGTGCACTTCTTCTTGACACTAACATTGACCTGTAAGGCTGAGTTCATACTTGAGTTATTTGGTCAGTTTTTGCCCCGTGACTGCCCAAATAAGTGAAGTGTGCAGTGATTCTAAGAGAGACGCCTGTCATCTGCATGTCATACGGACTCACGGTATTATTTCACTACCAAAGCAGACTACCTTTGCGTGTTACTGCAAGGCACAGTGTTCTTCACCACTATAAAGGCTTTCAGCAGCCAGGAAATAGCCATTATTTAACGTAATTCGCTGCAAATATATTCGGATCAAACCAATTTTTTTTCAGAAAAATTCGTCAAACCGGCAAATTGAATTTTTGAAAATTAGTTTATCTCTAATAGACATGTTAACGATATGCAAACAATAAGAACATACTAAAATATCAGAAACATCTTGATTTATTCAGTATCGAGTATGAGCACCATACAGAAATATATGCACTTTCATGACTTGGCATGCTATCAATGAGGTTATTGATGGTTGTCTGAGGAATGTTCTACCAAACTGAATACGCTTGGGCATCATTAAAATCTGTTGCTGGCAGCTCCGTTTGCAATTGCCAACCAGTGATGTCTCAGATGTAGTGTTGACCGAGCACCAAAGTTCTCGAGTGCTCGAGTAGAACACTTCAGGATGCTCGGGTGGTCTACCTACCACCCGAGGACAATGGAAATCAATGAGTGAACCCGAGCATTAAACCAGGCACACCCTGCTCTGAAGAGGGGAGGGTGTCTGGTTCACATAAAACGGTCAATAATTGATGGAAACACCACTGAAATGGTTTAGGAACAGCATGGGGAGGATGTCTGGATGCATCATGGACTCCAAGGTCGCTGCTGGGAATGATGTTGTCCGAGTAGTACGCTAATTTTACAGACTGACAATAATACGCATAAAACCGAAGATAAAATCGATTTTAGAGTAAAAATTATTAGGAAACATTCTTTCCTGTATTTACTTGTATATGAAGTGCAAGTGCTGCCAAAGGAAGAGGCACTCTAATATAACCTGTATATCACATAAAGGAGGACCTCATTCACATTATGGTACAATTGTTCAGGTAGTGGGACTCCTACACTCATAAAGCCTATGCACTAAGTGAAAGGGCTGTCAAAAATTACAAGGAACTGGAACTCCAAAACGCCCTTTATTACACAGGAGGGCATCATACACATCCTTGAAAAATTATGATTGATAGCCTGCTGGTGACCGTCAAAAACATTAGGAGCAAGGGCCTGCTGGTGACACTCTAAAACATTAGGGGCGAGGGCCTGCTGCTGATCTCACTATCTAAAACATTAGGAGTGAGGGTGTGCTGCTGAGCTGACCATCTAAAACAATAGAAGTGAGGGTCTGCTGCTGAGCTGACTCTCTAAAACATTAGGGGCGAGTGCCTGCTGCTGAGCTGACCATCTAAAACATTAGGGACGAGGGCCTGCTGTTGAGCTGACTATCTAAAACATTAGGGGCGAGGGCCTGCTGCTGAGCTGACCATCTAAATCATTAGGGGCGAGGGCCTGCTGCTGAGCTGACCATCTAAAACATTAGGGGTGAGGGTCCGCTGCTGAGCTGACTCACTAAAACATTAGGTGCGAGTGCCTGCTGCTGAGCTGACCATCAAAAAAGTTATGGCTGAGGGCCTGCTGCTGAGCTGACCTCAAAAAAATTATGGTTGAGGGTCTACTACTGAGCTGACTCTCTAAAACATTAGGGGCGAGTGCCTGCTGCTGATCTGACCATGGAAAAAATTATGGGTGAGAGCCTGCTGCTGAGATGACCATCTAAAACGGGGGGAGGGCCTGCCGCTTATCTGACCATCCAAAACCTTAGGGGTGAGGGTCTGCTGCTGATCTGACCATCTAAAACATTAGGGGCAAGGGTCTTCTGCTGAGCTGACCATCTAAAACATTAGGGGTGAGGGTCTGCTGCTGATCTGACCATCACCATCTAAAACATTAGGGGCGAGGGCCTGCTGCTGAGCTGACCATCTAAAACATTAGGGGCGAGGGCCTGCTGCTAAGCTAACCATCTAAAACATTAGGGGCAAGGGTCTGTGCTGAGCTGACCATCTAAAACATTAGGGACGAGGGCCTGCTGCTAAGCTGACCATCTAAAACATTAGGGGCGTGGGTCTGTGCTGAGCTGACCATCAAAAAAATTATGGTTCATGGCTTGCTGAGCTGACCATCGAAAAAATTATGGTTGAGGGTCTGCTGCTGAGCTGACTCTCTAAAACATAAGGGGCGAAGGCCTGCTGCTGATTTGAACATGGAAAAAATTATGGGCGAGGGCCTGCTGCTGAGCTGGCCATCAAAAAAACATTAAGAGCGAGGGCAGCCTAATAAGCATGTTAATATGATGGAGGAGGAGGACGAGAAAAGGAAGATTAAACCATATAACCTTTTTTTGTGGCGGAAGTGGTGTATCCGAATACAGTGTATTCAATACACCTTAAAAGCCACATTTAAAGTTCCTTTATGTTCAGCCGCTTTCCTCTGGTGGAGTAGAGAGGTCAGGGGCAATCCAGGACTTGTTTATTTTTATAAGAGTCAACCGGGCAGCATTTCCAGTTGACAGTCGGATGTGCTTATGAGGTTAGTATGCGCCCAGCAGCACCAAATACCCGCTCTGACAAAATGCTGGCGGCAGGGCAGGCCAGCACCTCCAAGGCATAGAGTGCCAGTTCGTGCCACATGCCCAGCTTGGACACCCAATAGTTGTAAGGCACAGAGGGATCATTGAGAATGCACACAGTCTGCTACGTACTCCTTCACCATCTTCCACAATGTTTCCCTCCTTGTGACAGTAGGCGACGCATCAGGGTGAAGGTGCTGTGTAGGGTGTTATGAAATTGTCCCAGGCCTTGGAGAGTGGTGCCCTGCCTCTGTTGGAACTGCTGTGTGTTCCCCTTATCTCCCCTCCTCAGTTGCCCAAGGAACTACATACTCTGCCGCCAGCATTGTCAGCTGGAAATTTTTAGACCAATTTTTCCACTAGGACCTTCTGGTATTGTACGATTTTGCTAGTCCTCTCCACCACAAGAATGAGAGGTGAGAAGCTTTCTTTGTAGCGGGGGTCAAGAAAGGTGTACAACCAGTAATCGGTGTTGGCCAAAATGCATATAACGCAAGGGTCGTGGGAAAGGCAGCATAAAATAAAGTCAGCCAAGTGTGCCAGAGTCCCAACAGACAAGACTTCGCTGTCTTCATAAGGAGGATGACTCTCAATCTCCTCATCCTCTTCTGCCCATCCACGCTAAACAGATGGAATAAACTTGCTATGGGTACTACCCTCTGTAGCGGAGGCAGCCGTCTCCTGCTCCTCCCTCTCCTCCTCCTCATCACCCAATTCACGCTGAGAAGACAAAATGAGGGTCGTCTGGCTATCACCCTTTGTACTGTCTTCCCCCATTTCCACCTCTTCTACATGCAAAGCGTCCGCCTTTATTGTGAGCAGCTAGCGTTTCAGTAGACACAGAAGTGGGATGGTTACGCTGATAATAGCGGCATCGCTGCTCACCATCTGTGTTGATTCCTCAAAGCTGCGTAAAACCACACACACAGAGGTCAGACATCCATGCCTACTCATCGCTTGTGAAGAGCGGAAGCTAACTGGAAAGGCGATGACCATGTTGCAGCTGGTATTCCACTACTGCCCTCTGCTGCTCACAAAGCCTGGCCAACATGTGGAACGTGGAGTTCCAGCGCATGCTCACGTCGCACTACAGTCGGTGAACAGGCAATTGCAAGCACTGCCGCAGCGTTGCCAGAACGGCGGCAGCTGTAGATGACTTTCGAAAATGGGCACACACACGGCGCACCTTCACCAGTAGCTCAGGCAAATTGGGGTAGGTTTTGGCCGTAGGTTAAGTGGCGAGAGCCACAGCTCAGTCTGGTCCCTTACACACAGCTCTGCGGCGGTGTGCTGTTTGTCACCTAAGCAAATAAGTTTTAGCATGGCCTGTTGCCGCTTTTCCACTGCAGAGCTACACTGCTTCCAGCTACTGACTGACGGCTGACCGGTGCTGCAAGATGAGAATTCAGAGGTGGAAGTGGAGGAGAAAAGGGGGGGGGGTGCTGCCACTAATGTAGGTCTGTTTGGTGTGGCCCGCCTTCTCCCTTTTGCCACCTCCCCTTCCAGCCTGTTGCGGTGCTGCGGATACTTTCCCCTCTGTACTGCTGTCCTTGCTTGGCTTGCCACCTTCCCAGGTTGGGTCAGTGATTTCTTCGTCCACCACCTCCTCTTCCACTTCCTCCTTCTGGTCATCCTCCTGACTTGTTGACCTAACAAAAACCTCACTTATTGACAACTGTGTCTTATCTTCATCATCAACCTCTTGAGACACTAATTGCAGTTGACTTATTGGCAACTGTGTCTCATCATCATCATCCACCTCGTGAAACACTAATTGCTGTTCCTCACTGCCATCTTCTTCTGACTGTGGATACTCAAGAGTTTTGGAATCAGGGCACAATATCTCCTCATGTCCCTTTTTAAGTGGGCTTAGCAAGAGGTCCAAATGAAGGAATGGCGGTGAATAGAGCTCCTCGGAATATCCAAGTGTGGGATCACTTATTTGCAAAGACTCTCCATGGTGGGAGGAAGGAGGATGAGGGTGAGGATTATGTTGATCAGACTTTTGGCTACTGAGACTGGACTTTGTGGAAGACAGGGTGGTGCCTAACCGACTGAAAGCATTATTTGCTGCAATCCAGCCGACCACCTGGTCGCACTGGTCTGACTTCGAGAGTGGTGTCCTGCGCCGCCCTGTAAACTGGGACATGAAGCTAGGTATCATGAATGAGTGTGTATCTGGCCATGGCCTTTGCATGCTCCATCAGCAGCATGGCCACTTCCTTGTCCCTTACTGCTCGCCTTCATCATATTAAATGGTATATATGCTTGCAAGTATGTTACGCGTACAGTAGCGCAGTTTTTTTAAGTGTATGCGCAAATAAATCACAGTCAATGTCACAGATATTTTTCGTATGCGCACATGTTAAACAGGAGATGTAGCGCAGGTAACGTCGCTGTCCGCAGCGTCTACAGAAAAAGTACACTGGATGTCACAGATATTTTTAGGATACGCAAACGTTATACAGGAGATGTAGTGCAGGTAATGCAACTGTCCTCTGCGGACACCGTCTACAGAAAAAGTACACTGGATGTCGCCTGCAGCGTTTTGCTGTCCGCCTGACGAAGCGGAGCTAAACGGATCCGTCCTGGCACAAAATGTAAGTCAATGGGGACGAATCCGTTTTCTCTGACACAATCTGGCACAATAGAAAACTGATCCGTCCTCCATTGACTTCCAATGGTGTTCAAGACGTATCCATTATGGCTATAGAAGACAAAATACAGCCGGATCCGTTCATGACGGATGCACACGGTTGTATTATTGTAACAGAAGCATTTTTTGCAGATCCATGACGGATCCGCAAAAAACGCTAGTGTGAAAGTAGCCTTAGTAAGATTTATGATAAGAAAAGAAAATCAGTCTCAGTTTTGCCTTTAGACACTTTTCATAAATCTGACCTACTCACTGTAGCAGCTCTCTGTTCTTGCTCATAGAAGGGGGTTGTGAGCTTGGGATTTCCCACATAAAATACCATGAACCTTAACAGACTAAATGGTACACTATCGGGTCATCCCATGATTAAAGAAAAAACTGAAAAATCAGATATAAAGTAAATGACAATCTCCTTCTAACAAAGCTAGAACCAGCCTGTATCTCACATGGATCTAGAGATCTCCCCATTCATCGCTCCAATTGCTCTGCTAAATAGTGATGAGCGGCAGATTATACATATTCGATTTATTGATGTGAATGTCGAATGAATATTAGTTTGTATTGTTAGAAATGATCTGATGTTTACTTTCTAGTTATCAGATTAACATGGGATTTAAATAATCGCATATTGCGATTTATTATGAGCTACTTTCCTATTGGTTTCATATCTGAATTAGAGGATGACGAATATGGCGAATGTGATAGTCTATTCCGCTTGAAGATAGCAGTATTCTACATCTACGTTTTAGCAACCTATTAGTCCAACCTCGCTAATTCTAGCAGTAAATAGGAAGGTTGACTATAGAACAGCTGTGTTTAGTGCTATGCGATTTTTTTTTTTAATAAATAGAATAATTATAATAATTATATCAAGTAATATAATTATTCTATTAAAAAAAAAAAATGCGCTATAGCAATTTAACAGCTTGTCTCTATCAGCTTCTATTTGTGCTAAGGCGGCGAATAGGTCACTGGTATCTTCGTTTGAATATAACAGTCGTCATAATATGTCGCTAATTCTGCAATAACATAGTAACTCTAATATATGGGCGTCCCCATCACCATGGAGCGTCTCATATACTAATAACCCTTTGGCCGGTTTGAAGGTGCGTTGAAATCGCAATCACGATTAATTCAAGTTATATTAATCGCATTGCGATTTCAGCTTAGAGCTGGGTTTATAATGGTCAGCTTGCTGAATGAGCGAAGTTAGATATGGAATATAGCAGCACTCTTTAGTTGAATTCCTTGTCTGCGATTAGATCGCGCAAATGCGTGCGATTTAACAACACTGCTTTTCTTACATGACTAGAATTAGCGAATATGGAATATGGCACTAGCAGTGCCAGTTGAGAAATCGCAAATGCGTTAAACTAGGATATAAATTAATCGCAGCTACTGAATTCAACTTAACAGTGCTGCTATATTCCATGACCGTTAACTTCGTTCATTCACAACAAGCTGATGGTATAAACCAACTCTAAGTTAAATCGTAATCTCGTTAATATAGCAGGTGTCGCGTGCGGAATTTCAACGTAATTCTCAAATCCGACCCAGTGACCAATATGAAGACTACTCCCATGGTGGGGGGCCTTTCCATAACTGAAACAAGCGACAATGGAGCACTGACTATGAGCAGCGGAAGCCAGGAATCATGGACAGGTAGATTCTGTTGGGAGAGGAAAGAAAATATAACTAAAAAAAAAAAAAAAAAAAAAAAAATGAATATTCGAAATATGAATTTATAGCGCTATATTGAAATATTGTAATTAACGAAGTGCACGTTATTAGCTAAGAAATTAAGCACCCCGAATATTAAGCTCAACACTACTGCTAAATTATTCTGGCAGCTCAGGGGACGTGTCCTTTCTTGGGGTTTGTCTTTTTTGCTGCAGCTCTCCTCCTGTCACAGGTCAGTGAGAGAGTCCTTTCTCAGGGGGGGTGTCCATTCCTCAGCAGATCTCAACCTATAAGGCCCCATTCAGGCGTCTGTTGTGTGTTGCGGATCCGCAACACACCAGGCCGGCACTGCCCATATAGATGCCTATTCTTGTCCG
Source organism: Bufotes viridis (assembly GCA_033119425.1). Taxonomy (NCBI): domain Eukaryota; kingdom Metazoa; phylum Chordata; class Amphibia; order Anura; family Bufonidae; genus Bufotes; species Bufotes viridis. The sequence goes on along the minus strand of CM065592.1, from coordinate 417,574,139 downwards.
CAGGTTGGGGACAAGAATAGGAAATGCTCTATCTTTTACGGAAGTGCTTGAGCACGAAGTGTGCTCTCCGCATCATGTCCGGCTCCATTCACAATTCTGCGGAATGGATGCGGACAAAATTGCGGACGTTTGAATGGGGCTTAACTGTCACAGCTTCTTACAGTAGATACAGCCGGTGGCAGTTGAAGGATGGAATGGAGCATGTGTGACCACCTCAGCTTACTGAGGCAGACAAACAAGAAAAAGAGCAAACAGCAGGTGGCACTATACAGCATACATTTTACTAAATACCGTAACTCAGTGGCCATACTACTTTTTTTTTTAAACATCTGGTAATTAAGAATTCATAACAAAATACCAACACAAACACCAAGAAATAAAATGATATGGCCCAAATTACACACAGTAATAATAATAGAGAGATGTGCAGGAGATTACTCGTCCTTGAAAATGTCCACAGCATGCATATTCAAAAGTCTCCTGCCAATAATATCTTTAAACAACATTAAATAACCCTAGCCCTCTCTCTCACCTGATTCCCCCTCCCCCACCCTATGCGACCTTGAGTTCCCCCATCCGCTACCCACCATCAACAAATAGGAATTTCTGTCAATCCTCAAACCAACAATTAGGTCACCCCGTATCCTGTTCAGGTCTTCCTCCAAATCCCGGGATGTAAGCCAAAAAGGAGCCATAAAATTCCCTAATTTTAGTGGGAGTGAGATAGGTCTCAATAAATTTTCTCCATTGATGAAAAAAAACCTTAGTCATTTGTTCTCGATGTTTGAGTACTTCCAGTCTTTCCAGGAATAGTACCTGGGTCATCTAAGCCACAACCTGTTCCACTCCTAGGACCGTAGGAAGGAGCCAGTTTTGTAGGAGGCATTTTTTTGCCACCATCAAAACAGTATGGCCTATAGCAGGTATCGAAGGAGCTCCCCCAGTTTGGCCCCTAAATAAAGACCCTGAATGAATGACTTTTTATTGGGCCATAGAAAGCGTTAACATTACCCAGAAGTTGACCCACCCAGAATATATTCAAACGAGGGCAGGACCATGGTATAAGTCAGTGGCCATTTGAGCATAACGCGGACACTCCGTCAAGCGGTTTGGTTAAGCTGGATTACTTGGTAAATTGTAAGCATAAATAGCCTGGTGTAGAATTAGTAAATTTTAAATTACACACAATTACAAAACTACAGTTGTCCCTCAAGATCTAGTCTCAACTCAAGGTCTCAGAATACAATATTTTCACCGTACAATGGTCTTTCCTGGGTCACCATAGGTTGAAACTAGACTGAACATACAATGGCTCAGACTTAAATCTAGCCAATCAACACTACCATTTCTCCGTCAAAAACTTCCATTGGCTATCTATTAGCTTCTACTTACAGTACAGTGCAGTACTACAGCTCCTGTACTGCCCTCTGTCTGTACCAGCTTGCACTTCTTCTTTGGACATCAGGTGATGGTGGCTCTGTTTTATTTTTCTGGTACTGTGTGTTCTATACAGGTCCCTGAAGAAGCTCCTGTCCTCATCATCGAAAGAAATTTACAGCTTCTAGCATCTATTTCTGACTGTACTATGTAAGAACTTGCTTTATCTGTCTTAGCTATCTGCTTATTTTTCTTAAAGGGATTCTGTCACGGCATTTCACCCTGTAGAGCTGCGGACATGCACGGCTAGATCGACGCTAGCATGTCCGCAATATAGCAGTAGAATAGCTCTGGGTGCTTTTATTTTCTTTAAAAAAATGATTTTATTTATATGCAAATTAACCCGGGAAGGTGCCCAAAGGGCACTACTAACCTTCCTGGTGCCCAGCCACGCTCCCATGTGAAGGAGCCCAGCACCGCCTGCGTCCTCCGAATCTCCTCCTTGCTTCAGTGAGATCGCCGTAAATCTCTCGAGGCGCGAGATCGCGCATGCGCAGTTGCAACATAGTGTTCCTTCCCTGTGCTGGCATCAGCCTCAGGTAAGGAACCGCGCATACGTGATCTCGCGCATCGCAAAATTTACGGAGATCTCACTGAAGCAAGGAGGAGATTCGGCGGACGCAGGTGGTGCTAGGCTCCTTTACATGGAGGCATGGCTGGGCACCAGGAAGGTTAGTAGTGCCCCTTGGGCACCTTTCCGGGTTAATTTGCATATCAATAAAATCATTTTTTAAAGAAAATAAAAGCACCCATTCTACTGCTATATTGCGGACATGCTAGCGGCGATCTAGCCGTGCATGTCCGCAGCTCTATAGGGTGAAATGCCGTGACAGAATCCCTTTAAATCTTAATTTTCTATTATCTTGGGATGACATTTCGGAGCTTTGAAACCAATTACTATTTTTCCATAGAGTTATGGACTCAGGTTACAATGGTTTAAACATACAATGGTCATCTTGGAATCAATCAATACTGTACTTTGGGGGAACACTGTATTCAGATAGACTTGCTAGTTTAAAAAACATGGAATATTTTTGAGGGACAAAGCCTTTAACCATACAGTATATTATAGTATACTTTTAGTTGCCCAAGGAAATCTAGTACAGCCTATGTAATTTTTATCTAAATTATGCAAAAATCAATGAGGATGGTGCTTCTGAGAACTAAAGTGTTTTATTTGTTGTTGTTTGATTGATAATAGTATTTTTAGATCTTTACAGTGGGATGACATTCTGGCAGAATTTATTTTTAGTTGGTGCACAATGCGTTGGCAAATTCGAATAATCTCATATGTTACAAGACATGTGCTAGGCCTAGATGCATGCCATGATGAGAAGACTCTTTATTCAATTATGTAAATCATTTAAAGACTTCAAATTTAGACCCATTATTCCTTTGAATGGAGTCCGTCAGTAGGTTTGATGAGGCAAAACTGCTGACAGACATCACCGGGGACAGGAAGCAATATAAGCCTCCACCTCTGCTTTTAATTAAAGGGGTTCTCCGGGCTTTTAAATATTGATGACCTATCCTCAGGATAGGTCATCAATGTCTGATCGGCTGGGGTACGACACCCAGCACCGCCGCCGATCAGCTGTACGGAGAGAAGACGCTCGCAGTTCATAGGTGCCGTCTCCCTTCTCTCTTCCTGCTCTGCAGTCCCATAGACATACAGCAGTGGACAGGAAAAACGAAGGGAGTCGGCACGTGCACACTGCGTGCGCCGTCATCCCGTACAGCTAATCGGCGTGGATGCTGGGTGTCGGACCACCGCCGATCTGATATTGATGACCTATCCTGAAGATAGATCATCAATATTAAAAAGCCTGGAAAACCTCTTTAAGGTAGAACATTGCACTGAGGGACAGTTCACTAAATCCTTATCTCCCTAGGTTTTTTTTTCTTACCCCCTATAACTGTCTACATTCTCTATGGGCTGTTTTATTCTAGGCAGGAAACATTAGGTCTTTTAAGTTTTTATAACTGGATAGTTAAAAATTAACTCTTCAAAGAACATAATTATAAAAGCTGCACTGACAATCTGTGTTCATTAAAGAAGGTGGCTCCAAGGCTTCATGCAATAAAAAGGTCATTGCTCTACCAAGAGTCCTTTCAGTGGATAGATGTACTTTTAAAACCTCATATAAAAGTTTGGTAAACACGTGAGGTTGGGGTTTCTTTTATCAAAATGGAATCTTTGGAGTTTGCATAACTTTACTTCAGTTCAGTCAAGATCTGTTTTCCCAAAAACCTACCCACAGTGTTTCTATTTTTTTGCCTAATGGACTTCATCACCAGTGCTGGAACCATGTTGAATATGGTCTACTAATAAGGTCTCCAAAAACCAAAATGACTATATGAATTCAGCTGGATACAAAAAAATGGTGGTACGACAATTTCACTTGCATGAAAGGAAAATTGTAAGTCTAAAAACAATTTGCATGACCATATCAAATATTTAAATAACCTTCACTCCTTCCCAACATCTACCATACATGTACAGTAGATGTTTATTTTTTAAAGATGGTGCACACCCAGTTGCTGATCGAGCACCATAGCCAGTGAATGCCTGCTGTTTTGCACAGCAGACATCTGTCGACAGTGTTCATGATCAGAGACAACTCCGATCATGGATATTTAAACTGTCGGATGCTGTGTTCAATAGCCAATTTGGCATTTGAGTGGTTAGACAGAGGGATGGGGCTCCCTTTGTCCTCCAATCCAACCATTATGTCTAAACAGTCTATTCGGTGACCAAATGCCACCCCCTTGAGGTGATTGTGAAAACCGTTTGGTTACTATGAAAGCTGGGAAACCTTTTGAAGGCTGCCATAGTAAAGTTCAGGGGCTTAATGGGAACACAGTGATCTTGCCGTAGAATGCAAATAAAAAATTCAGATTACCCCCTTTCCCCATTTTACATACAAAAATATATCAATAAATATATAAATAAGTAAATAAATAAAAACATCAAGGTATCCCTGCATCCAAAAATGCCTGCCTTAATAAAATATTAACCCCTTTCCTCAGCTGGAAATAACTGTACATCGTATGGAGTGGGCTCACGAGCTGTAATACATCTGACACCTGGCCACAATAACTAATCATTTAACCCCTCAGATGCCATGGTCAATAGCTACTGAGCAATATAATCAGTTAGACAGAGAGAGGATGCTATGACTGTCTGAGGCCTTGTGAAGCCTCTTATATCTGTCATGGTAACTGCCTGTTCAGCCATGCATGTGGCAGGGCTCAACTGGTAGTCAGTAAAAATCTCAAAGACTGCAGTAGTATTACAGGTTATGGTTTAATGTAAACGATAAGAGGAGGCTAAAAATGACAGTAAAAAAAGTTGTTTAAAAAATATTGAAACATTCAAATCCACCCCCTTTCCCAATTTTATATCTTAAAATTGACACAAAAAAAATAACATAATAGGTGTCAGCGCATCTGAAAGTGTCAGAACGATTAAAATAAAAAAATATTTTTTGGTCACATTGTGCCCCATAAAATTGAATAAAAAAAGATCAAAAAGCCGTATGCACTTTCTAAGGGGCTGTATCCTTTCTCAGGGGCTTTGTCCTTTCTGCTGCAACTGGTAGCAGTTGAACGATGGAACTGAGCATCTGCTTCCATCTCAGTGAGCCGGACAAAGAATTTAGAAAAAGAGCAAACAGCAGGTGGCGCTATACAGATGGACTTCACTGATTAACCCATTGGCTGTACTAAATTTTTTATTACATGCAAATACAAAAGTATTCAGATCCAGATGCTGGTTTGAAAAATGTAGAATATGTTCCATGGCAGAAACCCTTTAATGTAATCTTTTGACAAGTCTAGAGGTATTAGACAGGATTGCCCTATGTCCCTTCGCCTTTTTGCATTAATAATTGAACCTCTTGCTATGGTCATCAGGAGGAGAGGGGTATAAAGGGCTTCCAGAAAAAATGCCCATGCAGATGTTCTACTCTATCCGAGCACACAACATGCAAATACAGACTGATTTTAGAAGGACAGGCGGATAATACACGTAGCCTTTTATCTACATTAAAGCTTCATATGGCTCTCTTCTCATTGTGGGGAGTTTTGTGAGTGTCCTATTTTCTCTTCACTGATCCCTCTTCAGTCCAGTTTAATATGCGCATATTTTAACATTTACGGAAATTAGGAGCCTTAGCCACAAGGCAGCTCATCTTCTGGTTTCCCTGACTGTCAAACTTCAAAGTGTTTGTGTAATGTGCACGGACTTCTTTGAAACTTGTATCTTATCTTTCTTTCTTCCACTCGATTTAAAATTCAGCTACGGGTGAAAAAGCTGCAATATGAAGGACCTTTAATGGTTAAAACAGTGTCAGCTATTCTGATATATTATTCATACGCGCACTGGATACTCTCATTTTTCTCATATCAAAAGGTTCCTCTTTCTGTTCAATGTTCTCAAAGCTACTAGTACGGCCAACTTATATAGAACCATACATAAGCACCATCCAACTACTAGTATAAAATACAATCGTGATAAAATATACCATACATGTGTGCACTATCTATCTATCTATCCTTCTCAAATCTGTATACACTTGAAAGGACCTTATAGGACAGTGTTGGACTACATCTAGCCCGGATACAAGATGAGATACTATTGGACATGGAGACATGCAGGTTCTGTATGGTATACTGTGTGCCATGGGGCTGGGCATGTAGATCCTGCACACTTGTAGGTTGCTGAAGCTGGCGTCCCAGATGGTCCCATAAATGCTTGATTGGTTATAAATCTGGTGACCGAGCAGCCAAGAGAGTGTTACTATCCGATGGAGACATTCCTGGGAAACCCTTGTTGTGTGTGGGCGACCATTATCCTGCCGAAAAATACCAGCTGGAGGCCCTGCCATGAGAGGAGCACATGTGGCTGCAGGACGTCCTGCGCACATCACTGAGATGTTAGTGTTATTCTTTTTGGCTATCTCTCTATCTATCTATCTATCTATCTATCTCCATATTATCTATCTATCTATCTATCTATTATCTATCTATCTATCTATCTATCTATCTATCTATCTCATATCTATCTATCTATCTATTTATCTATCTATCTATTTATCTATCTATCTATCTATCTATCTATCTGTAAGCAGATGATGAGGCAGCACTCCCAGGAGTGCTGCCTCATCATTTGCTTTTGGATACTGTCTATGGATTTTTTCCTGAAGTCCAGGAGGGATTGCACCCAACTTCATCATTGACTGTGCTGCTGCCATTCTTTGCTTGTTGTATTATCTATTTATCGAGTTATCTATTTCCTTTCTGTCTATATATCTATCTATCTTGGGCTGCTATCAGGAATTTCTAGGCCCTGGGCAAACTTTGTGGGCCCCTTCACCTGCCTGTTTCAGATAACCATAACAGCTGAAATGTTTTATTTTTGCATCAGGCAATTTACCATACACATAAGTAATACATCAATTTTTATAAACTTTTATTACGAGTTAAATGAAGAAAACAAAACAAAACACTGAGCCTTTATTCTTTACACTGTTTACCAATCACCAAGTGTTCACTACATTTTTATGGCTTCAAGGATACTAAATACTGTTTTGTGATATTTAATAGTTTATTCTAATGGTTTTAGCTCCATTAAGGGCCTGTTCACATAATGAATTCACACAGTGTATTCCGCGTGGAATTCGTAACAAAAACTGCCCTAAAAAGCCTCCCATTTATTTCAACAGGAGGCAGCATGCTCGGTCTTGGATCAGAATCCTCGCTCATTCTCCTATTGAAATGAATGTAAAGCTGAAAAAATAGGAAGCTGAATAAAAACTTGGCAAAAACTGCACCAAAGCGGCTCAGAAAATCAGAGTGGATTACCCACTGATTTTTTTAGCGAGTTTTCAAAATCCGCAGTGTTAACTTACCTTTAAAGGCGTTTTCTGATACTTTTATACTGTTGACCTCTACTCCAGATAGGTCATCAGTATTCGATCAATGGGGGTCTGACACCCAGGAACCCCATAGATCAGCTGTTTGAGAAGTCACCAACGCTTGCAGTAGCAGCACGGCCTTCTCGCAGCTTTGCCTAGGACTAGTGATGTCACGTTCATTCGTCACATGGCCTAGGCGCAGCCCAGCCCCATTGAAGTGAATGTGGCTGAGCTGCGATACCAAGCACAGCCGCTATCAAACGGACGGCGTTATGCTTGCTAAGCACCAGTGGCTTCCCAAACAACTGATCGGACAGGGTCTCGGGTGTCAGACCACCACCAATCAGATACTGATTACCTATCCAGAATATTGAGCCTGTTGTTTAGTAGCTTTTTAGGCACAAAAAAAAATCCTCCCTTTATAAGAATGTGGTTCTATAGTTTAGTGGTAAGCTTGCTACCTGTCATGAACAATCTCTGGGGTTCAATATCCAACAGAGACCTGTGAGATAGTTTATTTAGTAAATAACTGAGTCCTGGGAGGGCCACACTGAAGTGAATACGAATAAGGCTGTCATATGTCAAAGACCTAACGTTGCCCGGGCATAGGCACCCCTTGACAGCGGTTTGGCCCTGTAGCTAGCATTTATCTATCATACATATTTATCTACCTACACACAGTACATTATATATAATCAAAGTAAAAGGGCATACGTAATGTTAATAAATACCACAAGCTATCATGGGGCTCTTAGAGACAGGGGGCCAGTCTTGCTTGGTCCCATCCCCAAAGGGACTGTATTAGCAAGCAAGCGGACAGAGAATTAGTCCAAAGGTCATGGATGAGGAAACAGGCTTTTCTCTCTAAAAGGTGGCAAAATGGATAATGGAGAACTGATTTTTGATAGAATGCCACCTATCTTTTATATCTCTATTTTAATAGCCATGTTTGTAGGGTGAAAATCAGGATAGGAGAATGGCAATGGAGTGCCTATAAAGATAATTTCACAGTGAACTTTTTGACTTTTCTGAAGAAATATTTATGCATGGCAGAAGCGTTCAGCTGAGCACTTTGAGCCTTTGCCTGTGATTGATTGGCTGTCCTTGTTAGCTAAAGATGGACCTTGATGGGACTGTATTTAGCTATCAAAGCGAGCAGATCACAGCCAATGGGACACAGTGCTCAGCTGAGCAACTCTGGCCCTTTGATTTAGCGGTTGGTGAGGCGTCAGCACCCAGACCCACCGATCAAAACTTCAGACATGTCATTATGGCACCTCAAAGGTACAGTTAGTATCTAAGTGACTGAATTAGCATGTTGTTTAGATGTTCTGATTTATACATGAGATAGCTGTCACGAAAACACTTAGTAGGGTGACAACTGACATAGTTAGATAGCTATCACTCCCGATAGAGTGTCTATGTAACTAGATGTGTGGGAGGAGCTATAAACTAGCTGGGAGTTGTTAAGAGCAGTGATAGGGGAGTGTCTATGTAACTAGCGGGGTGGGAGGAGCTATAAACTAGCTGGGCATTGTTAGGGGCAGTGATAGGGGGGTGTCTATGTAACTAGCTAGGTGGGAGGAGCTATAAACTAGCTGGGAGTTGTTAGGGGCAGTGATAGGGGAGTGTCTATGTAACTAGCTGGGTGGGAGGAGCTATAAACTAGCTGGGAGTTGTTAAGGGCAGTGATAGAGGAGTATCTATGTAACTAGCTGGGTGGAGGGAGCTATAAACTAGCTGGGAGTTGTTAAGGGCAGTGATAGGGGAGTGTCTATGTCACTAGCTGGGTGGGAGGAGCTATAAACTAGCTGGGTGTTGTTAGGGGCAGTGCTGCAGCTGTGGTAGAGGAAGAAGAAGTGCATCATGGAAACCAAGCAGAGGGATAGGTTAACATGGTGAAAACAGGTCAAGAGAGTCCAAATTAAAAAAGAAAGAGCATGGGAAAGATGCACATGAAGTAAGCAACTGCAGGAGCATATCTGTTATATCTGTCTATAGTAATAAAGGAAACCCCCTTTAAGGTTTATACAAACTATAAGCTTTCCCTATGAGATGAAGTCAGTAATAGTTTGCCAACTGCCGTAAAACCTAGATACAACATTACAATTTTTCATAAAAGAAGTAACAACAAACTCAATGATCTTTTTCACCCAAACTAAAGCAAGATCGTGTTTTCCTAATAGATAAGGAAGTTATAAAAGTTTCACTAATTAATCCCAAAGTGATGTACAAATGTGCAATGCTACAGTGCTCTAAAATGGAAACAGATGTGGGCGCCAGCGACTCTCATTCCTTACCCTTTTTCTCTCCAATTAAAACAAATCACATACTTGCCTATCATCAATAATACAAAATTTCAAAGTCAACTTTCAAAATCCTTTATCAAACTGTGGTAGTCATGCGTGGATATAAATCATGGCCTCATGCTTGGATGACAAGCATTAAAGAAGACCTGTCAAGTCTCCTGACTAGTCTGTTATTGTAAATAACTTGTATTGCCTATAAAAATAAGAACTATCTGACCCTCTATTCTTAAATCCATGGTTGGCCAAAATGTCTAAGTTTGAAAGGGATTGTCTAGAATCCTCTTGGTTTTAAGTTAGCCTCCCTAGTGTGGTAGACCGAATAAAAGAATCGTACACACCAAGTCCTCACCACTTTAATCCTGTGCCCTGGCTTCAGTTGGCGATCTTCTGGTCCCAGACTTGTTGACCTCCAGCCATGTACATCGCTGCAGCCAATGCACTGGAATCAGTGGTGATGTGCCCCCCAAGTGGCAAGTGACCCAGAAGTGCCTTTAGGGGACATATAACTGCTAAGACCAGTCATTAGCGGCAGTGGCACACGTGAACCCATCTGTCAAGAAGTCAAGAAATTTGGAACTCAAAAATTGACAATTGTTACCAGGGCACAGGACTGGAATGAGGGAGACCACACATGATTTTTGTATTAGCTAGGGGGCTAACTGAAAATTGAGGGGATCCTTTATAAACCCTTTTAGCCAATTTTGAACACCTACAGTCTGACACACTAATCTCCAGATCCATGATTGGCAAAGACATCTAGGGTCTAAACCAGTTTTCAATATTTATATATATATTTTTTTTAGGAATAATGTCACCTACAAGTTATTCTACGGGGTTGGTATTTCCATTATTGTAAAAGGAAAAGCACACAGCTGGATAAAAATTAAGGAAACATACATCCCAACACATATTGTGAGTGAGAATTCATATAGGGACAGGATTGAGGAACCATGGAAAGTGATCTGGCATAGGATATAACAAGGACCATTGATAGTAGGTAGACAGGACCACAGCCAGATTGTGGTAAAGTAAACTGAAGAATAGATTTAAAAAAAAATTAAATCTTTTTTTTAATGACTGCAGTTTACTCATTTTGGGCTAAATTATTTTTTTAAATTGGTCTTTATTAAAAATATTGAGCCAATCTGTCTCAAAAAGTTAAATGTTTGTCTGGCTGTGTGAATCCTACTTTTTACTTTCATTTTGTGTTGGTCATCTAATACACCTTATCTCTAAATTACAAACACTTATTTAACAAACACTCTTATCAGTAAGTTAAGAATTGGGTTATAATGAGTATTTATAAGGTCACAGATCAGAGATAAGGATCTGTCAGATGAGTGAAAATGCAGATCCTGCTACTAGATAAACTTAAGGCTGCACAAAGACAATGGTTCAAAATGTTTTAAAAAAAAAAACAATTCAAAAATGATTTTAAGTTCAAAATAGGTTCAATGCAATAATAAAAAGAAAATTGCCCCCAGGTGTACATAGCCTTTAAGGAATGCATTGGTAAAGGTGTACATAAAACTACTGAACAAAATCAAACAAGCCCCTCCTTTAGGGTGGCAGATTTTGTTACCCATGGCACATACTTTTCAACACTGTAGATGGTACATTTTGGACATGTAATCCCTGGCTCAGGAATGCCCCGAACCTTCCAGAATGGCCACTCACATTTTTGCCTCAGGACAGCTTGAATTTGCTGGGACTGTCTCTGAAAGGTAGGAACACTCCTGGCAAATTTGGGACTGTTGGCAGTTATGCATGCCACACTACTTCATGCTTTATGTCCTTTTCACCACTCTTTGGTCAATGCCCCTCATCCCAGTTTGATATCAATACAGTTTCTGTCTAAAGTTGTGCACAGGTTCTCACCACCCAATAAAAAAGTGGACAGGATTTACCAAGGCTGGTCTCCCTCTCGTCACAGATTGCATAGCAGTTGCACAGACTGCCTATAGTACTTATGTCCTCTGTCCACTGATCTTCAGATATAGACTTCCTAAGAGACTATAGTTATTGTAAGAAGATTCCTATTTTTATGTCCAATTGGTAGCACAAGCATTTGCATGGTGCTCTGTCAGGAGAACATCAATTTCAAATTAAGTTGGATCCAGCGCATTGAATTAAAACATAACTTTTATTCAGGTCAGATTAAAAACTCCATAGTGTCCTCAGAAGGTACGCATTTCACGCACATTGCGGGCTTGATGAAGAATGATATGCGCGAAATGCGTCCCCTCTGAGGAGACCATGGAGTTTTTAATTTGACTTGAATAAAAGTTATGTTTTAATTAAAGGTCTTCTGTCACCCCCCAAAAGTCATTTTTCATTTTTGGCCTTATTAAAATCCTTATTGTGCGATTATTCAATATATAGTGCTCTTACCTTTTTCTGTGGCTTAGTTTCTTTAAAAATCGCACTTTTATAATATGTTAATTACTTCGCTACCTAAAAAATCGCCCCCTCCTCCGGTTGATTGACAGGCCCAGCGAGCGCTCTCCTCCTCCGGCTGGCCCTGTCTGCATTTCAAATCCCGCGCCTGTCCTTACGTGTCTTCATTCGGCACAGACGTTCTGAGAGAAGGACGTTCGCTTCATCTGCACTTCCACAGTGCCCCCGTGCCGATGACGCCACCTCTGCAGCACATCCTGCTTCATGCCACCTTACAGTTGGTTTGTGTATATATAATTTTTTGGAGGTGTATAAACTCCCATGTAAATGTAGCCTGTTTTCCATCCACAGGCTACATTTAGGTGCACCTCTGAGGCCTGGGCCATATCAGCCAGTCTTGGGTGGGGCTCACAACCCTCTCCCCCCTCCCATTGCAGGCATGGTCACATGCTGGAGGTAACTGAGGAGTCTGCTGCGAGTCGGCCTAATACATTCCTGTAATTTTGCCCACTAGCCCCTGGTATTGCCTATATGGCACAGGTAGGTGAGTTTTAGGTCCCGAGCTACTTGAGAGACCTTGGCGCGGTGCTCGGGCTTAAGACATGTCCTACACTGTAGGACATGTTGACTAACCTCTCAATTTTAACATCAGTTTGAGGGCTTAGTAAGACCGCAGTGTGCACCTGTTTTGTCATTTGTTATTGCTATATTCTTACACACCTAGCCAGCAGGTGCCCTCCTGAATTCAACTGTATCAACATCCACAGGACAGCGATACAGTTGAATACTGTGGTGCAGGTGGCAGTATATTGTGCTGCACTGTGATATTTGGTTCAGCTGGTGTGGTATATTATCCTGCACTATGGTACTGCTGGTCCTGCCTACTTCTGTTTTCCCTGCCCAATTATGTTGCCCCGCCTTCTGTCACTGTGGATCCACCTTCAACATGGGGCCACTTTTACCATTTTTTCCAGGGCCACTTTTAGTTCCCAGTCTGCCCTTGATTAATGAGCACAAGAAGTTTGATTATTAAAGTATCTACCGCTTTACACGATTCAAATTAACGTAATTAAATCTGTTGTGCACAATTAATGGGCACAAAAATAATGTGGAAGTAAGAACTAACATACAACAAAATGGTGCCAATGATTGATATGGATGGACCTTGGAAACAAATATCCACAGAATTCCCTTTCTTTTTTCACTTGATATATCAGTGCTAAAATACAGGGTGGATCACAAAAAAGTAGCCCACCTCCAACGATAGTATGACAAGATGAACGAGCAATTGGATTGTTTTTATTTTTTACCCACAAGTCACAAAATATGCAACATGCTACACCTCATGGAACTCACTAGCACGGGTTCATGAACTGTTTACAGAGGAGCCAACTGTGATCAGGGGGTTATGGCCACCACGTCCCCCAGACTTATCCACATGCGATCTTTATCTGTGGGGAAATTTAAAACAGAAAGTGTATGCTAACAAAAAAAAATTATTGACTTACTCATTCAACTTGGCATACTATCGCTGGAGAGGGGCTACTTTTTCGTTGGCGACCCTGTAGTATGCAGTTTACAAATCCATAATCTACAGAGCCAGAGTTTATCTTCTGGATGCATCATAAGAATGGTAATTAAGTATAATTCTTCTCTTCCTGATTGAGTTCATAGAATCTTAGAACTGACCTGAGGCAGGACCACTCATTTACATGAAAATCACAACTTGGCCATTGGACACAGCGACAACCAGGACTGCACCCAAAGGTTGCAGAACATGGAGATGTGGAGACCATATCTAGGAGGATGAAGCTTTTCATCGCTATTCTGAATATTAAATCTCCAGTGTATTATTATTATTATTATTAGACCACCATTCATTCCATAGCGCTGTACATATGATAACCTGTGCACATACATAATACAGGCAATTGCATTAAGCATGAACAAGACTAGTTACAGACTGGTACAGAAGGATAGAGGGTCCTGCCCGTGAGGGCTTACAATCTACATGGTATGGGGGAAGGAGACAGTAGGCGAGGGTGAAGCTGGTCATGGCGGTATAGAGGCAGCGGGGTCACTGGTTGTAGGCTTGTCTGAAGAGGTGGGTTTTCAGATTGCTTTTGAAGGATTCCACTGTAGGTGAGAGTGTGATAAGTTGGGGTAGCGAGTTCCAAAGTATGGGGCATGCACGGAAGAAGTCTTGGAGGCAAGTGTGGGAAGAGGTGATAAGAGAAGAGAAGGAGGTCCTGTGAGGATTGGAGATTGCGTGTGGGGATGTATCTGGAAAGTAGCTCAGAAATGTAGGGAGGGGACAGGTTGTGGACGGCCTTGTATGTGTTGGTTAGTATTTTAAACTGAATTCGCTGGGCAATGGGGAGCCAGTGCAGGTATTGGCAGAGAGGAGAGGCAGAGGAGTAACAGGGTGAGAGGTGGATTAGTCGGGCAGCAGAATTGAGTATAGATTGGAGGAGTGCGAGAGCACTAGATGGAAGGCCACAGAGGAGAATGTTGCAGTAGTCTAGGCGGGAGATGATGAGGGCATGTACAAGCATTTTTGCAGAGTCAAAGTTGAGGAAAGAGCGGATGCGGGAGATGTTTTTGAGTTAGAGGCAGCAGGTGGTGGAAAGGGCTTGGACGTGTGGTCGGAAGGAGAGGGCAGAATCCAAGGTCACTCCAAGGCAGCGCACTCGGTTGACCGGGGAGAGTGTGCAGTCATTGATTGTGATAGATAGGTCTGTTGGGGGGTGAGCAAGATGGGGGAAAGATGATGATTTCTGTTTTATCCATGATAAGTTTTAGAAAGCGAGAGGAAAAGAAGGAGGATATGGAAGATAGGCATTGTGGGATTCTGGATAGTAAGGTGCTGATGTCTGGACTAGAGAGGTAGATTTGTCTGTCATCGGCATAAAAGTGATGCCGAAAGCCATGGGACAGTATGAGCTGTCCCAGGCCGAAAGTGTAGATAGAGAAGAGCAGGGGTCCTAGGACGGAGCCTTGCGGGACACCAACAGAGAGGGAATGAGGCAAGGAGGTGGTGTGAGAGTGGAAGATGCTAAATGTCCGCTCTGTGAGGTATGATTTGATCCAGGAGAGGGCCAGGTTAGTGATGCCAAGAGATGAGAGAGTTTGCAACAGAAGGGAGTGGTTCACAGTGTCAAAGGCAGAGGACAGGTCAAGGAGAATGTTTTTTGGTTTTGGCAGTTAATAGGTCATTGGCGATTTTGGTAAGGGCAGTCTCAGTTGAGTGGTGGTGTCGGAAGCCAGATTGTAGCCGGTCAAAGAGGGAGCAGGAGGAGAGGTGAGAGGACAGTTCAGAATGGACATGTTGTTCAAGTAGCTTTGAGGCATATGTAAGAAGTGATATGGGACGATGACTGGACAATGAAGATGGGTCAAGTGAAGGCTTTTTGAGGATGGGTGCAATAGTAGCATGTTTAAAAGCAGAGGGGAAGAGACCAGAGGTTAGTGATAGGTTAAAGAGATGAGTTAGGGCTGAGATAAACACTGTGGTGAGGTTAGGGGTGAGGTGAGATGGGATTGGGTCAAGTGCACAAGTGGTTAGATGTGATCTGGAGAGTAGAGTGGAGAGTTTTTCTTCTGTAATGGCGGAGAAGCTGGTTTTGGGAGAAGAGGACGGAGCAGCTGTGTGGAGGGTCTGTGGGGACTGTGTGTTGAAGCTTTCTCTGATGTTAACTATCTTTTGTTTAAAGAACGTGGCAAAATCCTCAGCTGAGATGAGAGGAGAGGGTGGGGGCACTGGGGGACAGAGAAGGGAATTAAATGTGTTAAAAAGTTGTTTTGGGTTGTGGGATAGGGAAGATATGAGAGATGAGAAGTAGGCCTGTTTTGCATCAGCGAGTTTGAAAATGAGGAGGGATTGCTTGTATGTGGTGAATTCATCTTTAGAATGGGATTTCTTCCATCGCCGCTCTGCAGCCCTGGATGCTTGTCTGAGTTTTTTGGTCAGGTTGGTATGCCAGGGTTGTCTGTTGACTTTTCGGGTTTTGTTGTGTGTGAGGGGCGCAATAGTGTCCAGAGCTGTACGTGTATCTGCTCTAGTGTGTGATAGACTGCACATCATGGTGTAAAAGTCCTTGAAGACCATACGCTATGGAGCAATTGTCCCAGTAGACCACATGCTCTTCTGTAAATGTGTTCATAGACAGTAAACTATGACATACCTACCTTCACTATCTTACAATAGAAACAAAGTTGAATGAAATAATATTACATACAAACAATCACAACCAAAGTAGCACTACTATATACAATCCAGACATAAGGTCTCATCATCAACTATAGGGGTTGAGCAGTAACTTCAATTCTTTTTTTTTCATTTGTCAGAATAAATGCAATTTTCATTGCTAAAACTGTTTACAGCACCCAAACTGTTATTTTACCAAAGTTTTTTTTAGACTTGTTTACAAGTAAACTATTGTAACATACCACAGGAGCTTGTGTTAATTCTGCTTAGGCTAATACATAACCCATGAGCAGTCTGAGATAAAGCACACACAATTAGGATTCCCCAAGAGGGTCTCTTGCTTCACTTTTTCCATAAATGAATAACACAGGCAAATATAAGAAATGTTGTTCTATATCAGAGAAAGTTGTTTTCCTTCAAGTCAAGATGGTCTGCCTACTCACTGAAGAATCAGATTACATAGAAGGCTATGGAAAAGGAAGGGAGAGAAGGAGGAGAACGGCACACATTGTATCATAAAACTAACAGCAAAGAAGCTGTCTTACATTTAGAACTGGTGCTGGATGCACCGAAGTTATAAAGAGGCCAGCTATGGGGCTTCATTAAGACCGGTGTCTAAATTGCCGGTCTTAATAACTGTGCCCCTAAGTTGCTATAGAGTATCATACATTGCGTATCCGGTCTTTCAGGCCGGAGTGCTAGCTAGATTAATCTAACAAGGAAAATAGAAAATTCTTGGCCTGGTTGCTGTTCCCTCTGGCAGATTGTAATCAATCTAACATAAATGCTTTTTAAATCATTATATAGCTCCCTTTGAAACCAATTACTTCAACTGGGCACCAAGTCCATCAGTGATTGTGACCCGGAACCAGGTAAAAGTCTAAACACAGAATAGGTGTAGATCTTTCCCTTATACCTTATATCTGTGAAGGCTTTAATCCTGGTTTTGGCTCACAATCACTGACCAAACACTGTGTAAATAAGGCTTTACTTGGAGGATACTTTTTATCTGGTTGTCTACTATTTTGATAGAGATAGCAAGACAATGAAGCACTATAAAGTGGGATACATTTCTATAATTGGAAAGTGGTGGATACTCAGCAAGCCACTGAGGAGCAGTTGCAAAGGATGGGAGTGGTAGTGGCCTTGATCACATGCTGTGTCACTGTGTACTCCCTTAGGCCGTTGCTCCATGTGGATCGGTGCAGTGGAAAGGGGATTCAAAGACTCAGGCCAGAAGTAAAACCATAAAAGTAGTTTGTACAAAGTGCAATTTCTGTCCCCAGATGATGAAGTATGGTAGTTGGATAAGTGCCAGTTATTGGCACCTCTGATGTGCTATCTTACAGATGATTTCCCCTTGAACTTCTGGCCAGCAGCAGTATACTGGCACTTGTGGATAAAGTTGTCCACTGTGTAATGCATGCTTTGGTTTGGTCTCGACTGGATGTATTCTAGGTGATGGATGTCTGAACCGTAATCCCTCATGTGCAGTAGGTTCTGTAAAGTGTGGTTTGCTGGTCACTCTGCTGACTATAAATTCTATAGCTTTTCAGGAAAGCTGTATCTTTGGTATTCTTGCAATCTCTCTGGAGTAGTTGTCTCACAGGAGAACTGGATCAAAATGCTGGTCCCTAAGATCCTTGGTGTAGGAGCTCTAGACTGATTTTCCTTCCTATACACTGTCTAGACTAGAGCCCCTCTTCCTGCCAGGAAAGAGGACCAGCCCGCTACTATCAAGAGGGGAGGAACGGGATGGTAAACCCTGTTTGTGCCAACCAAACCTTCTCATGCTGATGTACATACATAACAAGACATAACACAACATAAAAATTGCAGATACCCAGGGTCTGTGGTACTGCAGATACAATTAGTTATATTTTGGAAGTGACTCACTTTGTGCTGCAAGTTGTGTCACATCCTTTAAGAAAAAACTTTTAGGAGCCACAAACGAACACCCCCGAGTGCTCCCTAACAGCATCTACCAAGTCATAGCACTGGGGAGCATAAACTAGAAGCACTGATATGGAGTAAAATTTTGATCAGATTAGCAGTACTGGATTGGGGACCCTTAGGCCCTCCAGTGGAAATTATTCTCAAGGCCTGACCCCTATATCATCAATAACATCTAATAGATTTTCAATCAAAGAAGTGGCCAGTCTGACCCTGCAGATTAGAATCTTCCTAATTGTTCTATTCAAAGAATAAAAGGTCTCTTTCCCTGATGGATCCTTATGTCTACAATGGTGCATACCTTCATATCTTAAGGATGGTAGCCATTTGCAGTGGTAGGAATGCAATCTTTATTCGAAGCTGCAGAATATGCTGTACCTCAGACCTGGGGGTGCTTGCAATTATTTGCTTTGTTCATATTGTTATGTTAAGGAAACCCAGCATGATATGGTATGGTTGGCAGGGACAGGGTTAACCACCCTGTTTCTCTCCTCTTGGTAGGAGTGGTCTTGTCATTCTTCCTGTCAGGAAGGGGAGCTGTAGCTATCAAGTGAGGAGGAAGAAAGCACAGCAAACTTCTCCTAACCCAAGCGTCTTAGGGACTAGCTTTGTATCCAATTCTTCTGCGAGACCACTACTTCAGAGAGACAGCTAGAAAACCCAAGGTACAGCTTTCTTGAAATCTACAACTATATACAGTCAGCAGAGTCACCAGAAAGCCTAAGCTTTACAGACCCTGCTGCACATGAGGGACAACGACTCAGACACCCATCACCTAGATTACATCCAGACCAGACCAACTGAAAACCTGAATTACACAGTGGACACTTATAGCCACAAGTGCCAGCACACAGCTGTTAGCCAGAAGTTTAAGGGAGAGTCATCAGCAAGATAGCAAATCAGAAGCACCATTAACGTCCACTTTGCCAGCCACCATACCTCATCATCTGGGTATAGAGATTAAATTTTGCCGAAACTACAACATATCTTATTTACTAAAGAGAGACTTTTATACTTTTAATTCTGATATGATTCCTCAAGCCACCTTTCCACTGCACTGATCCCCAAGGAGCAATGGCCTAAGGAAGCAGACCATGACACAACATCTCATCAGGGCCACTACCACTCCCATCCTCTGCACTGGCTCCTCAGTGGATCTATGCAGGTATACGAGTATGAATGTTACCATAATGCAAGGCAGTGCATTGAAAAATCACTTCAGATTTTTAAAATGTGGACCTTTTGCCTAAAATAAAATAACATGTCAGTGAAATTCATACCATTCAACACCATAAACCCCTCTATAATCACCCAAACATCCTGATCAAACATGGCAGATTCTTTGTAGATTTTCTGTACCAACATAGTAGTGTACCTGTCAAAAAAAAACTGACAGCCTCTACCAGGGCTGAACTGGCCATATTTTTGCCCCAACAGCTAATTTTTATCTGGAGCAGTACCGCGCATCCCCTGCTCTCAGTGGCAGTCTTTACCGCCACACAAACCATGAGTGAAAACATGTGAAATACTAGTCCGAAATTTGTGTCAGGGCATCTCCAGACAGTTCAAGTGTTGGTGTTGGGAGAAGGATGGGGATGGTGGAATGAGGGGAATGGGGATGGGGGAATGATCTAGCCATTCTGACCCCGCCAAGGCATAATATTTGGAAGCCTGGTCCTCCAACAATCCATATATTTTTTTTCTTTTCTCATGAAATGGTGTGTATTTATAGACTATCTGCCCCTGATAATTTTGGGAAACTTTGGATTATGAAAAACCATAACATATGCCGTGGCGCGGTGTGTTTTTAAACACGCTGTTAACGCCATCAAACATGCATTTAACCATAGCTATATATGTCAGCGTTACTCAGACATGATTTACTATTGCTGTCATTGCATTCAAGGGCTTAGGGAGGATGAGGATAAAAAGCAACAATTTATAAAAAATTAACGAAAAAGGAAAATATCTTTTCCTAAAAATTCTGAGACTAGATGGTGTAATATACCAATTTCCAGGGCAATTAGAGCAAGTTTGGTTTGGCCCAAATTGATTGGGGTCCGAACCGAACTTTTTAAAAAATTTTGCGAATCGGAACCGAAGCTAATCTCGACAGGTTTGCTCATCTCTAATTCCAACAATCTTTTTTTTTTTTTTAGACTGGCTCTTAAAACACTAGTCTTATTAAATATGGGCTATTATGTTCTATATTTCTATTTTTTATCTTTTTAATTGCCAATAGAGACAAGAGAAGTTTTGAAAAATTCGATTCGGCTGCTCCTTCGATTTGTTACAAATTATTTCACCACAAATCGCTTTCCGTTGTATTCCGCTACATCATTTAACCCCTCAGATGCTGTGTTCAATGCTGATTGTGGCATATGTAACTCACATTTGGCCTCTCGAGCGTGATGACATCACCACGGGATCACGCTGGGCACCATGATCCCAGCATGATCACATGGTGATGTCATCACTCTCAACGCAGGTCCTTTGGCGGATTTTCTTTAATCAATACATGAGCCGATGGCCTCTCTGCGAGCAATTGGATGAGGTGAGTATTATTTTTTTTTCAGCTATCATTTAAGGAGAAATTGATTAGTTACCACGAAGTTGAAGAAAATTTAATCTTCGTGACAAATGGAATTTTTCCTGAAATTCGGATCAAAGTCCACTTCACATACTTTGATTAACTCAGCACTAATTGCCATGTATTAACTTGGGAGGATAACCTAAAGTAAATGGAATACATCCCTGCAGCTCCACATCTCATCCCACTGCTCATGGTTTCACAAGACCTTCACTTAAAAGGAGTATTGTGCCTTAATGAAAATTACAACAGCAGATCTTTGTTCTTTGAGCCTTTCTAACCCTCCTTGATTCTCCACTTGAATAATTTACGGCTCTTTAAAAACAGATCTATTTACAGAAATAACCTTTGAAAAATAGTTTCTGAAGTAGTGAGGTTCTTATTGACTAGGAGCAGTAATAATGGAGTGTGGCTCCCGCACGCCGCTGCTATCTTTTGATAATTTCTTCAAAGACCTATACGAGTAGTATTTACACAAGAGGACACTTCACAGACGAATGTTGAAATTTTATCGAGTGCTATCGAATTGAAAAATTACTTATCAACTCTCTTTAGTTGGTTGGACTCCAATCAAGAAATGTCATCATGACCGCGGGACAGAGAAATATCAGTAAGTGTGAGGATTAAGCTTTCAAAGGTTTACATTTCTCTGATGCCAGACCTTAGACTTTTTTTTTCGGCTGAGACTTTTAGCTAACAGGATGATCGTGTTTGGCCATTACTGACAGCCTCATTCACATCTATAGAGAGGGATGGCATATGATTGCCCTATTTTCACAAGAGGACAGGAGCTAAAGACCTTCATTTCAAGTCATGGTGGGTCGGACGCATACTTTTATATAAAAGTAAAAATGAATCTGTTAAAGGTAATTTAAATTAACCTCCATTCCAGTCAATACAAGGCCAAATGCTTTGGAAACAGATATTTGGACCAAAGAACTTCTCTAATCAATATTAAAGAACTTTTTTAGTGGAATTTAAAAAGGATGTGTAGTGCCCTGGAGCAGGGGTACTTTTAAGTCTGGACATGTCTGGACATTTGCCCCTATTTCCTTATGAATATATATGTATGACTAGTTTGTGCACAAACACATGGGCAGACATTGTATATACTGTCACAAAACACAGGAAGTAGGTTTATTAACACACCCCAATATTCGATTTTACAAACGTTTTATTGACGATATTATTTTTATTTGGGAGGGAGAGGAAGAAGACCTCACTAGTTTTATAAATAGTCTCAACACTAATAGTTGGAACCTTAGTTTCACTTTAGATTACCGAGACCAAGAAGCGATATTTTTAGACTTGCATATTAAAATTATAAATAATGAGATCACAACTCGGACGCATTTTAAGAAAGTGGACACAAACAGCTACCTCAACTTTAAAAGTTGCCACCACCAAAGGTGGAAGTGCAACATTCCGTTTGGACAGATGAAAAGGATCCGTAGGAATTGCAGTGACGATAAGGAAATGCATGAACAGATAGGGATTTTAAAGACAAGGTTTAAAGAGAAGGGCTTCCCCAATAAATTAGTGTTGGAAGCAGAAAAAAGAATACTAAGAGAAAGTCAACAAGATAGTCTTAGGAATAAACCAAAAGATGACACTGACCAGAAGCATGCCAATATCAATTTAATCACAACTTATAACAGCCAACATGCTAAAATTAGAGGAATTGTCAACAAACATTGGAAAATCCTCTTGAAGGACCCAATACTGGGAAAAAATATTCCCTTAATACCCACTTTGACCTTTCGTAGGGCAAAAAGCCTGAAGAATCTATTAGCACCCTCTTGCCCCAAACTTCCAAACAAACAGAAAGTAATCCCATCGGTCCAACAGAAGAGCAGGGTAGGCTCTAGAAAGTGCGGACATAGAAAGTGCAAGTGTTGCAAGATGATTCAGTGAGGAGAAGTCGTTCCTTTACCCCCACCAAGGAATCCGCTAACTTTGAGACATGATATGAGTTGTAATACTTCTTCCCTCATTTATCTACTTGAATGCCCCTGTAGTCTTTTATACGTGGGACGCATAATTCAAACACTAAGGGAACGCATGAACGAGCATCGCTCCAACATCTCTAGGAAAATACCAACACACAGCGTTTCCAAACACTTTTCCATCTACCATGGGGGGGACCCCAGAGGTTTAAAAGTAACACCTCTGGAATGGATTCCATCATCTTTTCAAACCATAGCAAGAAAAGAAATGTTTTGGATCTACCAATTGAACACTCTGACCCCGTTTGGTTTAAACGAAACCCTGGAGTATGTAAATTATTAAGGATTGTTGGTAAAGCTTTCCCGCACACACTCACCTTTAACTATCATTGTGAGAGTCATGCTTCCCCGTACGTACTCACCCTTAGTCTTATGTGTGATAGTCATGTAAGGATCATGGAATAGTGAGGTACTCTCACCCTACAAGTACCTATAGCCTAATTGGGGTAGGGCTTTCCCTGTTAGGGGTGCTAGAACATTTTTTAGAATACCATTTAGTATATTTATTATTTATTATTTATCGGTCATTCATTAACCCATTTATACAAGCCTATTAAAGATAATATCCAGTATATTCTATTTTATAATTTTTAAGACCCCTTTTAGATAATTTTCTAGATCCATATATTTCTGGATCCCCCTTTTTTTCTGTATCCATTTTATTTACTTATTATTTTTTTATTTTTTTTAGTAGCTAATTCTAAGTATTAACTTGATTGATATTGTACTTTATGTGATAGCTCCACCCACATTTTCACTTGGGTGACCGTAGAGATTAAATTTAAATTTATACCTAATTTATTTCTACGGTTTTTAGTTTTGTTAGAATCAGTATATTAAGTTTGCAGGCACCAGACATGTATACATATACATTCTGAGCTTCCAATGTATTCACCCTCTGTCTATGTAGTACCACTGATATGCGGGAGATGGATGGGAGTTATATCCGGTCTGTTTGCGTCCCACGGTGGAACGCACGGCCATATCTAGGGCAGCTTCAACATACCGCGCTTGCCCGGCTTGAGAGGAACCTTCCGGTTAGCGTGCGTTCCACTGTGGAACGCACAACCATCTTGAGGCCATTGCGCATGCCCGAAGCTTCCGGCTTGTGCGCTCCAGGCAGGAGCGCTGAAAAGCTACATGGATATAAACTTTTGTGTCCTCTTCCAGCTCAATACCCTTCTACAAGTTTCTATCAATGAAGGGGCCTGTTTTGAAAATTAAAACGCGACGTGTGTTCCACACGTGCGTTCCAGAGAACCGGAAGTGACGTGAATAACGTCAATTCCCGTTCACCTCACCACAATTGGCGGGAATTTTGAGGTTAATTGTTTTGTCTGTCTAGTTATAAATATGTAAGTGTCTATTGCTTATGTTATACTGCTCCTGAGGAAGGGGTTAATGGATACCCCGAAACGCGTTGAGCCTTGATGTTAATAAAGTGGTATTGAAGAAGATCCTCGTCCGAGTGGTGACTTCAGCCTCTAAGATTCTACGAGCGATCCTGGCCAGGGGGGTTTATTGTCTCAAGTGTCTTGAGTTTAACCTGTAAGACAGCCCCCCTAGTGAAGTGAGTACCCTTCCCTTCGTTCAGCCTTTGGTAATCTACGGAAAGTGCCTTTTATCATAATTATCATTTTATTTATATGAATTCCCTACTTTTAATTAATTAGTTTTAAGTGGGTCACTTATTTAACCTACTGGAGATCAAGTTACACCCCTATTGGGGAGGTAGTCTGGCGCCTATAGACCCATGTATTTGGGACACTAAAGGGGGTTCCAACCATCCCTCTAAATCACCTCTTTTTTCTCTCTTTTTTCTTGACACAAAACACAACATCTATAGCTGTTTACAATGAAGAAAACTACTTACAGCCTTTTGTGCGCATTAGGCTACTTTCACACTTGCGTTATTCTTTTCTGGCATAGAGTTCCGTCAAAAGGGCTCTATGCCGGAAAAGAACTAATCAGGCATATCCCCATGCAATCTGAATGGATAGAAATCCGTTCAGTTTGCATCAGTATGCCTTCCGTTCAGTCACTGTCAGGCATTTTGGCCGGACATAATACCGCAGCATTTGGAAATGGATTGGCACTCTGATATGGAATTATCATGAGAAATCTATTAGCATAGGTATCAATAACAATAGCAATA
The DNA here is from genome assembly GCA_033119425.1 of Bufotes viridis. Classification (NCBI taxonomy): domain Eukaryota; kingdom Metazoa; phylum Chordata; class Amphibia; order Anura; family Bufonidae; genus Bufotes; species Bufotes viridis. Next base: position 417,549,167 of record CM065592.1, on the reverse strand, counting down.
GCAATATCAATAAAAAATAATATCAATAAAAAAATATAGTAAATAATAAAAATAAAAATAAAAACAATGGTAGGAAAGGTACAGTGGTAGGAAAGTCCTTATAGTGGGTAATCCTTGTGTGATATTGACACTATTTGGTACAACTGGGTAAAGTGCGGTAATATGTGATAATATCATTCACTAGCAAGTCCTCGTACACATTTGGATGGCAATAACCACACAACAACGGTTGCTGAATGTTGTCACAAATGGCCTGTGGTCAAAGTTGAATATATATGTATCCCAATGGTTGCTTGTGATTCTAGGTACACCGCATATAATTGTGTCCCAAAATCAACCTGTGTCGACAATAGCCAGATTGACAATGTAAAAGTCATCAACAGATGTTGTATTGCACAGATGGGATATCAGATCGTGTGTGTGTGGTAGTCTGTAGATCCGGCCGCAAGACTCCAACACTTCAGTTTTTGGCCGGAATTATCTATAAATATCTTCTCTTAAATGGCAAAAACTTGTAGTGTTATGTTGTGCCTTCCCACTAACGTGGGCTTACCTACACCTGTCCCGATCTCCTGGAGTGGACTAGCTCCAGTGAGCACTGGTTCTCTGGTTCTCTGGCCAGCGTCCCGGCGTTCCTCGTGCTCTGTGTGTTTGGCGTGTCACGTGATCCATGATGCGGAAGTCCAAAGGTTTGGAGATTACTCTTGCGGGCAACAGGTGGGGTGATAGGCTTCAATAGTTGGATGCGATAGTCCGGTTGTCAAATAATACAGTTCACTGGTCTTTCCACTCTTTAGGCTTGGGGTGCCGATCCTTATTATGCCAGACGCGTTTCGGGGAACACTGTCCCTTTCATCAGTGGTGCTGTGGTATTGTTTCCGTCCAAAATGCCTGATCAGTCGCTGGAATGCAGGACCCGGCATTTATTGACTTTGACTTGTATTAGTGCCGGATCCAGCATTGCAAAACAACTGAAGGACGGATCCGTCCTTCCAGTCTGCACATGCGCAGACCAGGAAAACTGTGAAAAAAAGTGCAGGACGGATCCGTCCATCCGCATGACAAGAGGAGGGACGGATCCGTTCTTGCAATGCATTTGTAGACGGATCCGCACACGGATCCGTCTACAAATGCTGTCAGTTGTCACACTGATCGGCGGATTCGGCAGGCAGCTACGATGACGGAACTGTCTGCCGGATCACACGAACGCAAGTGTGAAAGTACCCTTAAACAGTCATCAACTCCTTACTTTACTGCTCTTTAAAGGGTTAACTTGCACTGACTTATGCTGTTTAATACTGTGTAACTGCATTTTATATGTTTGTTGTGATATATATCCTGTTCATTTGCACTGTATTTTCAAGGCACTATTAAAAGGGTTAATGAATACTGAGAGACTTTTAGGACTTGCTAGCAAATAATCAGAAGCTAAAAAGTTTCCAAAGTTACCATGAGGGTTAAAGAAGAGCATGTTTGAAAGGAAAAAGACAGACTTGTTTACCACCAAAACCAGACAGAATGTCTGGTTTAGCTCTGTTATTATGTCTGAAGACTTGTTTTTGTCTGAAAAAATGCTTCATCATTCCCATTGACTATTATTGAAGTTCGAATGCAAATATATGACAGATGAAAATTGTAGCATTGTGTCTGTTAGGGCTGGGTTTCTCCATTCCACCCATCCCACAAACTCAGACCTTTCCTCAGCATAAACCCTTATTCTGTAATGGAGGAGACTAGAGAATCCAGCCCAGTGCCTTGCCTGTATTGTTTTGCACTTGACTTCTTCCAGTAAAGAAGCACACTGTAAAACCTTACTGCAGACCCTGACTCTCTGGACTTATTTCCCATTGGGGTGCAGCAGGCCTTACCATCCTTTCCGGAGGGCAGCAACACATGGTAACACCTTGACAGTTTCCGCGGGACCCAGCATAGCGTTGGGGTGACCTCAAACCTGGCCACTGCAGATGTTCAGGCATGGTGTGCATTCTAGTTCTCCCAGTTTCTGCAGTGTGTGTGTCTCTGTTCATGCTGCTTCTGGTGCCTTCATAGCTGGAAGTGTGGCATCGTTGGCAGCCATTCAATGGCCTCAGCAGTGAAGTGTGCAGGCCAGCAGCAAAGAGCTGGGAGTCAAAACATCTAAATTTCTGGCCAGGTGGTGACTGGAAGGGGCAGAGATTTGTTGCAGGAACTACTGAAACAGGTAAATGGGATATTTTTTTAACTCACATACCATGCCCAGGGCCTGGACGACCACTTTAAAGGGGTTGTTACCCTTTGTGGACTTTTTCTACAGAAATCAAAGCATGGCTGAACCTGTAGTGGTAATCATACTTACCTGATCCCCTCTGCTGGGTTCTGGCTCCATAGCTGCCCCGTCAGCTCTACAAGTCCCAGGTAACATCCCCCCGCACCCCATCATACCATCCAGCTTAATGCTGGGTCATGTGACCATTGCAATGACTGGCTGCCCTGGTCTGATGATGTGTCACTCATGCACTACATGACCCAGGTGTGGGAGCTGAGCTGAAGTACCCTGGCACTGCCACTACATGATGGGCAGAACCTTCTGCTTCCAGCTCTGTCCATTATAGCGGCCAAAAAGAAAAAATAGTTTTCTTCATTGTAAACAGCTATAGATGTTGTGTTTTGTGTGTATATACAATGTCTGCCCATGTGTTTGTACACAAACTAGTCATACATATATGTTCATATAAGAACAGGCCTAGAGATATTTTGAATATAAATACATGAGTATACACATTACCGGTTATAAAACAGTGTAGCTAACGCTAGACACCTACATAATGCAGTTAAGGGTGTTGTCCAAAATTAGATTTTGGTACAGATAGGGGCTGACATGCAAAAAACAAAAAAGCAGACCCCTTTCACTGAATTGTCCCGTTCTGCTTTTCTGGTTGTTGTTCTTTGTTGGTCCTGGTCTTTGTTAATTGGGTGGCATGTTGATAATGTAACTGCTGCAACCCCTATTTTAATTTCAGAGTTTGGCAACCTTTGTTTGGTAGACCACCTAAGCCTAAGGCCTCATGCACACGAACGTATTTTCTTTCCGTGTCCTTTCCGGCTTTTTTTGCGGACTGTATACATTCGGTCGTGTGCATGAGGCCTCAGGGAGAGGATAGATATCAGTCATTCATTTATACATTTCCTTCTTTTTGATTCCACTTCTGGCTTTCAATTAAAAAAAAAAAAGAAAAATGCATCAAAACTGCCATAAAAACTCTATATGTGATCTTAAAGGGGTTGGCCCATAAGGGACATTGATGACTTAATGTTAGGATATGCTTCAATGTCAAAGAGGTGTGGGTTCCACCTCTGAGATCCCCTCCTAACCCCAGAACAGGACCCCCGAAGTGAACGGAGTTTGAAAGTAGCTGAGCGCCTGCGCAGCAATTTCCAGCAGTCCCATAGCAGTGAACAGAACGGAGGCCGCATTTGCGCACAGTGCTCTCCATTCACTGCTATGGGATGTCCAAAAACGACTAAGCCCACTTGCTTGGCTATTTTTGGAGCTCCAATAGCGATGAATGGAGAGCATCCTGCACATACAGTGTGTGCTCTAATTCACTTTGAGGGCCGCGTTCTGGAAATTGGCGCAGATCTCAAAGGTGGGACCGACACCTGTCTGATATTGATGGCATATCTGAGAAAAAGAGTTTGATGATCCAGCAGAAATAGTAGTAAGCTTCGTTTCTTTATTGAATGATTAAGAACCGTAGCTGTTCGAAACGCGTTGACGTGTGAAGTGTTGTGAAAGAATCGCTGTGACTTGTAATTTTGCTCTATTCAATAAAGAAACGAAGCTTACTACTATTTCTGCTGGATCATCAAACTCTTTTTCTCACTTATCTCGGCTGCTTGCCGTACGGTCCGTGCAGGAGGGATCCCAAGTGGGAAGTCATAACGGCAGGTGAGCTGGACATTTTATTTTTCATTGATGGCATATCCTAGTGATATGTCATAAGTATCCCAGATGGACCAACAGAGTACCGCAGAAAGTGCCTACCGATCCATATCAGGACTTTTTTTGCTTTAGTAAACCTCTTTCATTTTTCACCTGGAACCATTTTAGAAATCAATTAAACCACATGACCCACGTCGCATTCACACTGGTCTGAACAAGACTTGAGATGTGAAAAAAAGTAAGCAGTTTGGAGCGAGGGATATGTTCCAGCTGGCATGTCATTACTTTTCCTGTGTTTTTTTTTTTTCTTTTATAAGTGAAGGTCCCATAAAAGTAATTTATATACACTCCACAGCTGTTTCAAAAAAAGAGCAACATTCAGTTTGGATATATCTATATACAAAATTTCAGCTTTAAGGAGCGCAGCTCTGAGATGCCTTCTGGGTATATACACATACTTTCACAAGGACACAGAAGCTCGCCTGTAACTGTTTTGATAACTGGGGAGGCACAACAAGAGCTAATGCATTTTACCACTTGAAGATTTCTCAACAAACATTCCATTAGGAATTCAGTATAAATATGAAACCTCTGTCTCCCTCTTCAACATGTCATCCCCAAGCCTTCGTGTCATAACAGACTCTGGCTTGGCTGCCAATGCAGGTCCATCTATTAATCTTACTAGAGTAAACATGTATTGTCCCAGACCACAAAGCTTTCGGCTGCTGGAGGTTAAAAAGTTGCGGGATGGAACTTTAATGTAACTGTGCATGTAAACAAGAAAGTCTGTGGCCGGTCGATGGATTGTGTCCTACTCTGGGAATACCAGGGCATCAATGGCCTAAACAGAGGATGGATACACACTGATATATCTAGTAATATTGATTAGATTTAGGGTTCACATATTTACACAGATGTAAAAAGAAAACATCATTAAGTCGTAAACTCCTCTAAATTTTCATGATTTAAAGGGCAACTTCAGGGCATACAGTATTTCAAGTATGGTAATGTATCCCATCCAAAGTCTACCCTACAGCTTAAAGGTTTTGTTCATCCCTGGGAACCTGTTCTTCAGACCTTCCAGCATGGCCAGACCTTGTAATCCCACTTTGCTTATCCCCGCCACTGGGTTCCAGCTCCATCGCTGCCCCGCTGGCTCTGCACGTATTGGGTTTCCCCATGTCAACATCCAGTTTGACCTGGGTCATGTGACCATTGCAGCAAATAACTGGCTGCAGTGGTGACTTGTCACCCATGTGTCACATGACAAAGGGAACAACACATGGGTGACACGTCACCACTACAGCCAGTCATTGGCTGCAGTGGTGAAGTGATGCAGGGAGACACATGAGCAGCAGCAGTAGCGGGGAAGTGATGGAGTCCAAACTCAGTGGTGAGATCAGAAAAGTTGGAATACCACTGCAGGTCTAGCCATGTTGAGGTGTCTGTAGACATAATTGGGATAGTTGTTGGATGGAGCATCCCTGGGAATGCTTGCTCCTGATAACTGCCCAATGTAAAGGTGTTGCGGTCCGCAACTTGCGGATAATTAAGAAATTGATAGTCTATCAAGTGAAAGCATCATTGAAGTGTACACCAAAATCATTGTTTCTGGGCAGCAGATTGGTCTGTATAAACAGTGATCTGCTGCCCAGAAGCAATGAATCTGTAAATGCAGCTATCACCACTTTTGACGAGCAGAGCAATTATCAGGAAAGAACGTTTCATTTTCATTAATTGCCTGCTCATTCCGGTCTGGGCTTTTACAAAAAGTTTGTTACTCTGCAGGAAGAGACAGTGAGCACAGGAAAAAGGTTGATTCTTGACATGAGAGATGTATCGGCCTTGAAGCAGCTGGTGGAACGTTGGTGGGATAATTCATAAAAGAGTAATCGCAGAGCCAGTTTATAGAATAGTCTGCCATCACAAACGTAATTTTTATATGATAGTGGGTTGAAATGGCCAGAATTTGACCATCATGAATGACTTTTATCTATAGTGTAACAATTTATAGAAGTTAAATGCTGAGATATATGTACCTCAAAGGTGCTATTAAATAATAAAACGCAACTTGAAAAAACATGCCATCATGTATGTATGTAAATAAAAAAAAAAAGATGGCTGTCAGAATACAATAAAGAAAAATTAATCCCCTGGACCCCGATTTCCAAAATTGGTTCCATCTGTGAAGTGTTAATACTTATCAGCTTGTTTGTTAAAGTGGCTGCCTCATCAAGATAACCCCTGTCCATATGCCTAATTAGGCAGAAACATACCATAGATGCCAGCTGTAGCTTTGGCCTACCATGTAGTAGAGCCCTCATTTGACCAACAGTTATCTTCTTCGACTCCCAATTCAACATACCCAGTAAACTTGACTGTCCATAATTGTTTTTTTTTCTATGTTGGGAGGGAAATAGGATAAAAGGCCCCATTTATCCCATGGAAAACAATAGAAACAGGTTGGTAGAAATGTAAGACGTCATATGGCAGTTGGGTTGTCCTCATAGACATGAGATTGTTGGTAGATTCTATGGAAATTGAAATAAGCTACTAACATAGTTATTAAGACCAGAAAATCCAAAAATCCATGCATCCAACCAATTTTCCCTATCATCCTACAAGAGGAAGGCAAACAACCCACATGAGATAGAAGACAATTTTTTTCTTTCCTACTCCAAATCTGGTGATCAGAATAACTTTCTCAACAACTAGAGATGAGCAAATTTCTTAAAATTTGATTTGGGGTAGATTCGGCCAAATGAGATGTCCAATTCAATTCAAATTCGAATAAATTTGACTTGAGTTGGAAATGCTACAATTGCCTGGAAAAGTTATTCTCTCTCACTCTCTCTCTCTCAATTTGGGTTTGTTAGAGCAAAGAAACCAATCAACAACACTTTTCCAGAATCAACAAACCTTCTCCAGAATCAACAACCCTTCTCCAGAATCAACAATCCTTCTCCAGAATCAACAACCCTTCTCCAGATTCAACCACCCATTTCCAAAATCAACAACCCATTTCCAAAATCAACAACCCTTTTCCAGAATCAACAACCCTTCTCCAGAATCAACAACCCTTCTCCAGAATTAACAACCCTTCTCCAGAATTCTAGTAATTATTCCTTGTAATATTGTTATACGCAAGAAATGCATCCAGGCCCCTGTTGAACTCTTTAGGGTGAGTTCACCATGTACTCCCGTATCAAAAATGTCACATCTATGGACAAATTAAAGGGAATTCACAGGATTTTACATGAATGGCCTATTGTAAAGATAGGTAATAATGTATGATCGTTGGGAGTTCTATACTAGAATCCACCATCGATCAGCAAAGGGAACAGAGCTGTGCTGCAGTACCAAATGTGGGCATATGGATGTCACCCCCATAGTACTGCCCCATTGTACTGCTGATCTGTGGGGTCCCAAGGGTGGGATTTCATCAATTATTTATTGGTGGCTTATCCTAATGATAGTCCATGAAAGCAGAATCCCGGAAAACTGAGAGCAGGAACATTCATGAGTGCGTATAAAGTTTCATTATTTGGGCAGAGAGGCATTTTGGATGATTTGAGCTCTTTCTAGTCTTGCCAAGTGAACTGATCTTTTATAAGTCTATTTAGTCAAGTTATCCATATATTAAGAGAAATCTTTGGGATGCAAGGGTTTAAGTGGCGTATTATGTGAAAATATGTTTTATATTTCTAAAGAATACTTACATACTTCTTGTTATCTGTGGCCGTCATATCCATTCCTGTGTGCCTGTTTGTTTTGGAGACTGCAGTACAAGAGACTGGGAATCCCACCGCTGTTTTAGATAGTCCTTCCTTATCTTCTCTCTTTTCTTCTGAATAATTTATTTGCTGTTATATCATACTTCCATGGATTACTATACCATCAATTGTGCAAGCCTGAGCTGCATGTCAGAAATATTAAATGAGCACTGTGCTTTATAATCTGGGTTTTATCTTCTCATAGACTGATGTCCATTATGCCATACCTAACTTATGAAATGCATAAGACTGACCTGAGCCACAAAGGTTTTTTGCGGTTTACTATGTTCGCAATTCCATTAGTAGGGAGTGTTGTATAGTCCTATAGATGAGAGTATACTGCATGTTCTAATAGGAGGCTGAGATCATCTGTAGCCTACTTTTTAAAACCCAAGCTGCTCCTTTTTATTCCTATTCTTTAGGGCTCATGCACACGTCCGTTGGTCGGCCATTCCTTGCATTGGGGACTGCAATTTGCCATAATACTGCACATTATAGACACTATTGCGACATCGCTTTGTCCAATATCTATGTGCATTAGGTAAACCAACATAATCATATGCTCCTCATTTTCTGAACTTTGCTTAAAGATGCCCATGGTGGAGTGGGGTCCCATTACAAGTTTTGCTATGGGGCTCCATGGGTCCATGTTACACCCCTGCTCACTGTATCCTGTACTGGTGAAGCCAGCCATCATAACACAGAGATACAGGGGTCCTGGCTGTTCATTGAGCTCCTGTGGAAGCTGGTGTAGAGGATAGGAGTAGTAGTGGCCCTGATGAACTGTTGTGTCATGGTGTACTCCCTCAGACCGTCGCTCCCTAGGGTCATTGCAGTGTAGAGATAGATTAAAGCAAAACATCAGTTGGCAACTATGCAAAGTAACTGATGGTGTTGTCACTAATCACATCATCCAGGGAATAGGTTAGCGCTAGTTTTATTGTTGTTATTTTAGAGGATTAAAGGGGTTTTCTAAGATTTTAGTTGTAATGACCTATCCTCTGATCTAATCGGTGGGGGTCTGACAACCATGAACCCCGCCGATCAACTGTTTGAGAAGGCAGCAGCACTCGCAGTAGTGCCATGGTCTACTCACAGCTTTCTCTAGGCCGAGTGATGTCCCATTCATCGGTCACATGGCCTATGTGCAGCTCGATAACAAGCACAGCTGATATAAAACGGATGGCATGAAGAAGGCTGCAGCACTCACAGAAGCGTCAGTGCCTTCTCAATCAGCTGATCGTCATTTTCTCATTTCCAATGAGAAGGCTGCAATGTCTTTGTCTGAGCTTAGCAACATCCCTAGCAACCAATAGGAAAGTTGCCTACCCCCTTACTATATAAGAACCTCCCCAGCAGCCATTGTATACAGTATTTTGCAGATCTGAGAGAGAGAGCAGTGTCATTGATGTGCTCTCTGCTTTCCTGTGTCATTACATTAGATAGTTAGTTAGTTAGTTAGTTAGTTAGTTAGTTAGTTAGTTAGTTAGCTTATATATATAATAATGATAGTTAGTGGGAGATAGTCAATGTAGGTTAGATAGTGATATAGTGTAGCTAGGTTCTGCTGTCCATACATACATGCTACATTCATAGTGCTGGGATGTCACAAGTTCACAACAATATTTAGTGCACCAATCATTAATATGTAGTCAGACCTGTTAAAATGTGAAGTTGCCTGTATTGTGCCAAAATATTCGCATCATTAGTGCCGATTTTGCAATCGCGAATACATTGGAGCACTCTATCTGCATATAGAGCTATTGTAATGTTTTGCCCTGCCAACTATTTTCTCCAGTCTCAGAAAACTTCTAGCAGCTTGAAAAATGTAGCTATAGTGACGCACGCCTGTATTGCGCACGCATTACGCGCATATTACATTGCCGATTTTCAATGCAAGACCATATTCGCGAATTCTCGAATATATGACGAATATTCTACCAAATATTCACAAAATATCGCGAATTCGAATATTACTCCTGCCGCTCATCACTAATTATGATTCACAGAAGGGGGCCCCAGTAGATGAACACCTTCTATGACTTCATATGATCTAAAAGCCAGGAAAAAACCCTTTGAGGAAGCAAGCAATAAAAAGGGTTTTCAATCATATATTAAGTTGGCAATTACTTAAAGGAAAACGTAGAACGCATATTGGAAATCTAAATTTAAGACATTCAAGCTAAGTCGGAATTTTTTACAAAACCTGTCACATAAATTATATAATTAAATGTCCAATCTAATTTCCATTTCTACATAAACACAACTGAAAATGACCCGTGCTTCCCAGCCACACATTGCCATCTTGTGTATTTTCAATCCATCAGGGTCGAATCTGTGGCCTTGATTGTAACAAATTGTTACCGGCTATGAACCAATCATTTCAAAGGTAGGTGCTTATGCATTGCTACTAAGTTCAAAACCATTATGGACATCATTCATGAAGATGTATATTGGTGGTGCACATGCTACACCATTCCTTGAGCTTAGATTTAGAAACAGTAGGTTTTATTCCTCTCTGGAACTTTCACAAGCTTAATGGAAGGACATTTATCTTTCTTGAGCAGACATTACCACTTCGAGAACCGGACAGTGCATGTATTATAATCTTTTAATTGCATTTTGGCGTCCTTCGTACTAAAAAAGGATAAATCTGCGATATACAGGATCTATCTTCACAGACAGCAGTTTAGAATATCTCTTCTGTACAAACGTCTTGTAAAATAAACAGATTATTGTCTGTAGAACGCACAGTAGACTTTTAAAAGCTGAATATTACAATGTTTAAGTTCCCTGACTTGTATACTGGTTTTATTGTCTTCTTATGTTATTTCTGTACAGATTAACAAGATGGATTTTATCCTATTACTCTGGGAAAGTGGTTCTCTCAGGAGGACATGTTTCCTCTCTGTTGCATTAACTGTACTTTATAGGCTATGTCCATGTTTTGAGTTTCTCCAGATCTTAAATATAAAGAAAAATAAAGCAATTTTACCTAGAGTTTATTAAAAGGGTTGTGCCAGGTTTTAAGGTCATCCTCTATCCATATGATAGGTCAGGGATCAGCAACCTTCGGCACTCCAGCTGTTGTGAAACTACAACTTCCAGCATGCTCCTTTCACTTCTGTGGAAGTTCAGAGAAGAGCCAAGCAAGTGTGCATGATGGGAAATGTAGTTTCACAACACCTGGAGTGCCGTAGGTTGCTGACCCCTGGAAAAGAGAATAACTAGCCGCCCGCTGGGACCCTCACTGATCACAAGAACATGGGTCCCGTTCTGCAGTTCTGATGGGGTGGCTGGTTAGGCATGTGCACTACCGGTTTATTCATTCTCTATGGGAGCATAAGAGATAGCCAAGGGCCGTACTTGGCTATCTCCGGCGCTTCTATAGAGCATGAATGGAGTGGCAGTGTGCATGCACAACCTGCCACTTCATTAGAATGGGGGAATGGAAGCACCATTCTCCTGATCGGTGGGGTCCCAGTAGTCAGACTACCAGTGATCAGATAGTTCACAGGATAGGGGAAGACTTAAAAACTTGCAACAACCTTGTTAAATATCTCGTCTTAAAAATATCTTTGGTCCCCTATGTCAATGATGGTGAACCTTTTAGAGACTGTGTGCCCAAACTGCAACCCTAAATCCACTTATTTATCGCAAAGTGCCAACACGGTGATTTAACCTGAATACCAATATAGTATATCTTTCATGTACTTTATCATTTAGCTATAATAGCTGCCTACATTCAGTGCGCTGCCTGTGCCATTCACTGCACATCCTGCACTGATGAACAGCATGGTAGGAAAAGTCTAAGGCATAATGGTAAACCATAGAAATTTTCCAGGGTGCAGGTGCCCATAGAGAGGGCTCTGAGTGCCGCCTCTGGCATCAGAATAGTAGCTGAGGCACATAGCCAGAAGAAACAGGTCTCTTTTGTCAATGTGTTGGTGTGGTACCATAGATGATCTAGTCTGATGCATCAGGCATTGGTGGGTGGGTAGCCTGGCTGATCCATGCTGATCATCTTAACCAAGATCAGTCTCTCCACATTTAGGGTGGACAGGCGAGTTCTTCTTGGGGTAACTATGGCCATGACTGCACTAAACATCCGCTGTTATTGGCTGTATCAAACAGCACTTGCATCCCAATAACAAGAACGGTTTGCTGGAATTACAGAGCTGTTTAATGGCAATTTGGGTCCCCAGTCAGAGCAGAAAGGTGTAATAGGATTGTTCCTATTACCCGGGCTGTAACCTCCCCTACTGAACCCTGTCCAACATAAATGCGGTGGAATGATTCCTCCCTATCCTTTCCCTACACCTTGAATAATCTTTCCCTGCACTTGTAAATAGTTTTTTTTTGCACAATGAACTTTTTTCTAACACTGTCCCTAGCGCCTGCTGACATTTCTCTCTGCACGAAGTACACTGGAAAATGGCAGAATCTAAGATGTCAAGTAAGTTATAGGGCTGTGACATCACAGGGCTGGCTGGCTGCTGATTGGCTGCATGCATGGCATTGTGGGTGATCCAGCCTTCCCAGAGTTCCTTGCACCATGTCATCACACGTGCAGCAGCCATTTTAGGAAAAAATGTGATTCATTACCACGAAGCGTGAGAATATTCGGATTCTGTGTGAATCAAATTTTTCCTGAAATTCGGATCGAATTCCACTTCGTCAACTTCGATTCGCTAATCTCTAGTGGTGATATACACACCCTTTTAAGTTTGGTGCAGGGATTTTATTGATTTGGTTTATTTGGGACAGATTCTTGCTTACTAACCATGACTAGGCAGCCCTTCTCTTCGAGGACCCCAGACCAGCAACATGAACTGCTTCTATGGTATGCACTCCCTTGCTTAAAGGGATTTTCACATCAGAAGAAGTGTATGGTATGTAGCCAAGATTCTGAATCATGCTGGAGTCCCTGCAATCCTTCGAATATAGGGACCACAGTAGTGCTAGTTAAGCACTTTGGCTCCACAGTTTTTTTCCTGCACTGCAATGTTTCCAGCCAACCTCTTTATACATAAGTACTGGAGGTGTCTGTACTATAGGTGGAAATACTGTAAGGCAAATAAGAAGTGAAAACAAGTATAGGACAGAAAGAGGGGGACACATGGTATAGTTTATTAGATAATAATTGTGTAAGACCTTCTAGAAGAGGTGGTTATTTTTTTGTATGCTACTGGATAGGAAATGAGGTAGAACATTTCAAAGAAAAGGTGCAGCTCAGGAGAAGTGTCAGAGGTAATAACTCCTTCAGTCTGAAACCCTTTAATGGCTTTAAAAAATACATAAAAACACTGTTTTCATGGTCCAGATTTGGGACTAGGTGGGTTTTCTTACAAGACTATGAGAGCTTAATTCCCTTTTATGTATTGTGGGAGCAGTCATGAAAACAATTTTGGCCAACCGAAAATGGCCTCCAGAGAGGTTGCCTGTTTTAAGCTCCTTGAAAGAATGATTGGCAAAACTGAACTCCAATATTATATTTTATGAAATGCTTCATCCCTCCCTATATTAAGTATTAAGATTCAAATATACCAGCCTTGCTTGCACCAACACTATCTACCCTATAATGAGTTATTAATGACTGTCTAGAACCATACCATACCGAGGCTGTCCCTCACCAAGGGCAAAGGTCCAGGTTGCTGCCCTAGTCCAGTTTCTCAATACTCTGGCCAAAGCAAAGTTGCTTCTTGGCACCTCCTGGCACTTGCTCCAGGTAACCATCAACTAAACCTTCTCCACATCTTTGAATTTTAGAAAGATTTCAAATAAATTCTCTGAATAAGCAAGACATTGCATATTTGTAATATAAGAAAAATGAGACACAGGCTTCAGTCATTTCCATTATCCAATATAGAATAATCTGCCAAGTTCCCTAATAAATACATTTATAACAAGACATATCAGTGATGATGCCAACAGGCTATCCCAGTGCTAAAATGTGTCTACTATGTCTCACCGTGGACTCCAGTTTCTGGCAGACAGCTTTCTCTGCTCAATCACTTACTTGGAGATGCATCAAGTGCACAGCAGGTATCTGGTGCACTGTAATAATCTGCTTTTGGCAAGAGTCGTTCGCTGTTCTCGGCATACTTTATTTCCAATTTTCATTACTTAAAGGTCTTAAAGATTGATAAAAAATGTGGAATCTAATATAAGATTCTGAAATATAGGAGCACTGCTCATAAATAAAGTATGCATTTATATTCTCCTTTTAGGATGACTGGAATGTACAGTACACAGGCTCTGGATGATATCTAAAGTTGAGGTTGAACTTGGCGCTGACTGACTGAGACATTGCTTGATATACAATTCATGGCCAACAGTATATGGACACCTGGTCAGGAACACAATGTGCTTGTTAAACATACAGTATATTTCCAAATTCAGGGACATTGATATGAATTATGATGATTATTAAGATCATATACAGTAACAACCCGATAACAACATCCACTCCACTAGGAAGCCTTTCCACTAGGTTTTGGAACATGGGTGAGAGGATTCCTATCCACTGAACCTCTTGCACATTACCAAACTCAAGTACCATATTTGCCGGCGTATAAGACGACTGGGCGTATAAGGCGACCCCCAAACTTTTCCAGTTAAAATATAGGGTTTGGTCTATACTTGGTGTATAAGACTACCCCAGCCTCTCATCAGCCCCCCAGCCTCTCATCAGCCCCCCAGTCTCTCATCAGCCCCCTAGTCTCTCATCAGCCCCCCTAGTCTCTCACAGCCCCCAGCCTCTCATCAGCCCACTAGTCTCTCATCAGCCCCTCTAGTCTCTCACAGCCCCCAGCCTCTCATCAGCCCCCAGCCTCTTATCAGCCCTCCTTACACAGGAGCAGGCAGTATAAAAACTTAGAGGTGGAGCAGGCATGTGTGGCAGGAAAGCCTACTCCACCCCTCATCTGCCTGCTCCTGCGCTCCCATCAACATCTCCCTGCAAATCTGCCGGCCGGTCCCTGTCAAAAAGCACCAGACAGGGCTGGCCGGTCTCTTACTGTATGTGCTGTGGCCGCCGGGCTCACCCTCTTCCAATAACTCACATGTCTGTACGGCGCATTGCTTATGCTTAAGCAATGCACCGCACAGACATGTGAGGTGCCGGGTGCCAGCAATGTATTAAACGTTCGTTCTCATTGGAGCACGGTGCGCCTGCCCCTCCTCCTCGCCCCTCTCCTCATTGGTGGCAGCAGCACCACAGGGGGAGGGATGGACTGCTTCCCTCTCCCTGTGCTGCCTTACACCAGGCGTATAAGATGACCCCCGACTTTTGAGAAGAATTTTAGGTGGTAAAAAGTCGTCTTATACGCCAGAAAATACAGTATTAAGATTAAAGGGATTCCCTGGGAATTAAATAAAATAGAATTACTCAAAATACCAAAATAATACTTTATTATAAACACATTCCAAAATAGATTTTATTATGTATAATGGCTCATTTTCTCTAGGGGTCAATCATTAGGAGAAATAAAATGGCAGCTGCCCTATTAGTACCCACAAAACCCATCCTGATAGTCCTAATAACACAGCAGGGCAGGTCACTTCAAAGCAGCTAGCTAAAGAACTGTCTCAGCTCTCCTCTCTAGTCTTGCAGTCATGAAAAACTTTTTCGACATAGAAGACAGATAAAATGAGTGGTTGAGGTAGAGAGTGACTACTTAATTCCAAATTTTTTTTTGATTAAATTTGATTTGTTTAATGTGACTGCCGTCCACTTATTGGGAAACTAAGTGGGGCAGGGGAGCTTTATTAAGTTTTGCTTTGGGGCCCTATGAGATCTGTGTAAGCTCCTGGTCATGACTGCAGCGATAGGTGGTTTGGTGTCAGAATGAAGGGGGTTTAAAACAGTGAGGAACATTTTTTTTTTAGTATTTTAATACCTTTAAGGCTGTTTCACACGAGCGGATGCCGTGCATGTCATCTGCAGCGTGAATGAGAGTCAAGCCGCGCTCTGGACAGCAGAGACACGGAGCATTAACATGATAACATGCTATCTTTCCTACAAAATCACGGTGACACGGTGACTTTATCTCACTGTGATTTTGTAGTAAAAAGATCACAGAGAGGCACGAGCATTATCAATTATGTTAATGCTCCGTGTCTCTGCTGTCCAGAGCGCGGCTTGGCTCTCATTCACACTGCGGATTACATGCACAGCATCCGCTCGTGTAAAACAGCCCTTACTGTCTTTACAAAAAGAATACATATCCTGGACAACCCCCTTAAAGGAAAAAGAAAAAGATGTTGGCTATCTTCTAGAAGTAGTCCCACAATTGTCCTATTCACTTCAGTGCAGCTGAAGTACATTACCAGACACAATCGATGGACAGGTGTGGCATTGTTTTTGGAAGAAATGTGCTGTGTTATTTTAATACTGTACAACCCCTTAAGATAAAGGGAGCCTGTCATGTTGAACATATTGTCTGAGCTACAGGCACCATGCTATAGAGCAGAAAGAGCTGAGCAGATTGATATATAGTATTAAGAGTAAAGATTCTGTGGTCAATTCTGGGCTTTGAAGTCAAGGAGGTGGTCCTATCAGTGATTTATTCAATTACTTATTATACTCACTTATATCGTGCTGATATGTGAACCTATAGTTCAGGAACTTTCCCATTGGGGAAGGTATATATATATACCTCAAGGAACGTTGCCATTGGGTGAGGACAATATAGCCTCGGAGAGGGGAGATGCCATGGCGCATCACACTATAATTTTTCAAAGGTGGGTGGGGATAGTTAAGGTGCCCATACACATAGGAGTAAAGTTATGTAAATATAACGATTTTGGCAGGTCCGGGGGAAAGATGACAGTTTCCCAACGGATGATGTTGGACGTGTTGAATTCCATCACATTTTGCAATTAAGGGATTTAATCCACCACCAGTGACTCACTTCCCTCTCACCATTAGCCAAACAGAGCATGCATGTGTATCGGGGAATTGGAAAAAACATTTGTTGGCCAAATGCAGACAAGCCTAGACCATGCAACTTCATTTTCTGTAATGGGGACTGTCAATAAGAGCAAATAGAGGAAGAATAAATTTTTGCTAATGCTTAAGGCAGGAGACTCTGGGCGGGCATGTCTGGAAATTAACAATGCTTTACCATAACAGTAAACTAACATGCTGTGCACGAACTAATTGGTCAAATGAAATGTATACATCTCTATATATGTCTGCAGAAGATTCCCCCTGCCACTCCTTTATTCTATCAGATAGGGCCTGTGGTCTTCAGAATAACCATATGGTGTTTGCGTCCTCATTGTTACTTTCCAAATAATGTTCTTCATCCATTTTCATTGTAAATATTGTTTTTAGAGGAGATGGAGCCCGTTGTGTTCCATGTATTCACTGAATGATGTCTGTCCTGTGTTTATTCAGCGCTACATTATTGCTTTCTGTTCTGCAACAGTTCTCACTTATTCAATGCTCTCCATGAAAAGACCAAGATCGGCAAATCCAAACAGTCCAGACAGATGATTCTGAAGGGCCAGGCTGAGCTGTCACTCTTGCCTCTCGCCTGGCTTTCTTCTCCTTGCTGTTTGTTATGGCTGAGGGTAGAAGGAAGGCAGACAAAGGATTTACAAACATTCCCTCCCCAGTGAAAAATGAATTCTACCAAATCATTAACCACAGCTTGGTCTTTGCATTGCAAATGGCTTCTGTCTTGTGAGGTCAGTTTGATCCATCTATCTAGAGGCTTTAGCGATGATTAAAGTATTAAAATGAGAATATCCGTGTAACCAGTAGCTAGATGGAGACAAAGGCCAGTTTCACATGAATGTGATTTGTCCACACTTCATATGATGGTCGCATTTACTGGACTTGACATTGTTCCTCTGATCCAAACTCAGAGCATTGTAATAATGTAAGAGGTTATTCTGGTCCAACTGGAGGTCTACAGTATTGTACTCACATAATGAGTATAGTAAAGTAGAACTGCAGTCAGGCGGGAACTCACAGCATCATAAATCATTATAATGCTGTGAGTTGGGGTCAGGGGAGTGGTGTTTGTTCTAGGAAAAGCAGCCATCACAGGAAAGTGAGCAAAGTGTGGACGGGATTAACCAAAGAAAGGGCAAGGCTGAGAGTCCACATGATAACTTTGTAGAAACTAGGAAAGTGAAATGGGATTCATACTAGAGGACTGTCTATTACCCATGAGATACAAATTCTGGAGGAAAGACTATAACAGACCTTTCAGAAGAGTTGACACCCATCTCTCACAAGGGTTCTAGAAGCTGAAATATGTGCTAAGACTATCAGCCTGCTTGTTGTACAAGTTATAAGGGGATGACAGCTCAACAAGATCTAGGTAGATGCATTTGGCAATGGGGAATCAATAAAACAGGGGAAGCACGTTACGCCAAATGGAGTGGCCCTGCCCATAATGCCCCATTTGCATAAAAATGAAAAAAAAAAAATCATTTTGCAGAGTTAGAGGGCTGTATTTTCACAAGAAAGGTATGGTTATTGTTTTAATCAGTACACAATTCAATGTATGGCTGTAGCTGTGTTTTTTTCAGGAAGAGTAATAGAGAAATGTGTATTAACCATGAGAAAAAATTATTGAGTAATGTAAGCAAAGATTTACATACTATGTATGACATGTCAGATGCATTGAGAGCCCCTTTATAAATCGAGTGACTCACAGGTGATGTCTCATCTTTTCTTCTTCATTTGGTCCAGGCCACCATGATGACCTCTTCTATATTCAGCCTCAGTAGCAACACAAACACATTTACACCCAATACAAGACCCCAGACCCCTAGCTAAGTTCAGACTGGACCCCTTACAAGGGTCAGGCTCGAGATGAGACTGCTGAAATAATTCAAACACCAGACGCCAAATGCCTGAATATATTCAGACCCTCAAACCAGAACGCTTAATTTATTACAAACGCACAGTTGTGTCTATTCACTACAGGACAATATAACACATCAAAGGTGTGAACAATATATAATGTAGTGTTTGTAGAGGAAAATAATGCCACAGGTGTGTCTGCACATATAGTGGCTATAGGAGAACATGACATACCTCTATAAGTAGTGTTGGGCGCGAATATTCAAATTGCGAATATTAATTGCGAATATCAGCACTTCGAGAATTCACAAATATTTAGAAAATAGTGATATATATTCATAATTTCGGATATTCTAGATTTTTTTTTCATCTGTAACCTCTATTATTGCTTGTGGGCCAATGAGAAGGCTGCAATGTATTTGTCTGAGCTTAGCAACATCCCTAGCAACCAATAGGAGAGTTGCCTACCACTTACTATATAAGAACCTCCCCACGGCCATTGTATACTGTATTTTGCAGATCTGAGAGAGAGACAGCAGTGTTATTGCTGTGCTCTCTGCTTTCCTGTATCATGACATTAGATAGTTAGTTAGTTAGCTTATATATATAATACAGATAGTCAGTAGGAGATAGTGTAGGTTAGATAGTGATATAGTGTAGCTGATGGGTTCCAGTGCAGGGTGTTAGGTAGTGTGATCGGTTCTGCTGTCTATACATACATGATACATACATACATACATACATACATAGTGCTGTGATGTAACAAGTTCACAACAATACTTAGTGCACCAATCACTAATATGTAGTCAGACCTGTTAAAATGTGAAGTTGCACGTTTTGCTCCAAAATATTCGCATCATTAGTGCCGATTTCGCAATCGTGAATATATCGGAGCACTCTATCTGCATATAAAGCTATTGTAATGTTCTGCCATGACAACCATTATCTCCAGTCTCAGGAAACTTCTAGCAGCTTGAAAAATATAGCTATAGTGACCCACGCCTGTATTTCGCGCACATTAGGCGGATATTACATTACCGATTTTTCGCAATCAAGAAAATAATCTCGAATTTTCAAATTCGTGAATTTATGACAAATATTATGCCAAATATTTGCGAAATATCGCGAATTCGAATATTGCCCCTGCCGCTCATCACTATCTATAAGTAGATATACTACATGTCTCCTGGGGTGCAGCTTACTAACCAGCCCGCCCAAGCAGCCAGGGTCTGATGTCCTGCCAGAAGAAATGAGAATTTATTTTGTGGGGTTGTCACATTGTAGAGCTGATCCTATCTGATCCTGCGTCTGCACAAAGGCTAGCTATGTACAGGTTTGCTACCTCTGAACGTAAAAAAAAAATAAGAAATCCTACTTAATTATTTAGAATATTATTTCTTTGCATACAGTTTGTATTGATGCCACGTCAAACAATCTTTTGCCATCATGAGAAGCCAGCGTGGAGCAGAGTCTTCCTGTCCTGGATGTGATCCTTATGGAAACATTTAGAGAGTACAATAAGACAATGAGCTGATTTTCCAAACAGTTTAGGGGGGAAACTGGAAATTCCCCCCAAAAAATGTGATTCTAAAGACCTAGGATCCAAAGGCAACAAATTACCATATGCATATGTCTTAAACATATACCTTTGGGGAAATAGAGGTGCCCGGCTACAAGGAAAGAGTTGTTAATAGTTGGCTTTCTGTGCCAGCTGCCAGTGCCAGTGTTAGACAGATGCTATTAGTCTAATGGAACGACGTGAAATGTAGACATTACAAAGTAAGTTAGTCATTAGAGTTTTATTGTTTTGGTTTATTGGTTGTCTTTCCCATATACATTGCTTTACAGTCTGGAGATATAGAACTACTGAACTGCGCCTGAAATGTTTTGCGTTCAGTCAGGTCATTTTAAGAGGGATTTTCTAGGACCCAGTGGGCCCCAGAAACCCAACTTAATTACACATAACATGCCTGTAGAAGAAAGCTTACATTATACTTACTGTTAAGGGTGGGTTCACATAAGGTTCTTGTCACACGTTTAACTTACACAAAAAAGTATACGTTAACAGCACGGCATCCGTCACCATAGCGTTCCATTGTGAAAAAAAAATGTCTGTTAACGTATACGTTTTTTTTACAATGGAACACTAGGGTGACGGATGCCACAGTATGGCATCTGTCTAAGGCATCCGTTAACATATACAATTTTTTTGTGTACATGAAACATGTGAACCATGATGTGAACCTAGGTTAAAAAGTTGTGCTGATCACCCTCCCGGGAAGCCAGCAACATGACACTCCTCTTCTGAAAACCCAGCTCCCATCAGCATCACATCTAGTGTTGAGCGCATCAAAGTCCTCGAAGTAGACTTCTATCCGAATTTCAGGGAAAATTCAATTTGCTGTAAAGCTGAATTTCCTCGCGCTTTATGTCCCATGCTCGGTGACGTATGACGCGACCACAGCAGCAGCGCAAGATTTCACGCTAGATCTTCAAGATGGCGGCTGGAGGTAAGTATGATTTAATTAATTAATTTTTTAAATTTTACACTGTGTTATTATTGTCAGATACTGTGATCAGCTATGAGCGCGGCATCTGAGGGGTACAATGACGGGGACTGACATAATCGCAGCTCTCTGTCGTTGCACCCATTACTTACAAAGAAATGCGCTTCGTGGCAAAGTAATTTGTCACAAATCGAATGTTGGAATATTTTGCTCATCTCTAGTCACATCCTTTACCAGGTTTCACGTCTGAGCTATAGATGGAACTTCATTTCCACTGTGGACGTGGCCAGAACTTTTCTTCCCTAATGCATGGGCAGAATAGATAGATTCAGGAGTTTGTGCGCGCTTAAAGTAGGAGAATAGTTCTGGCCCTGTTCTAGCCATACAGTACCTCTTCAGTCTCCTGCAACCCACAACATGGTACTAGGGACTTTATGAGTGGGCATGCTTGATAGGATTTTTTAAAATAATGTTTGCAGCTAAAGGATAAGTATTCAACTGTCTATGATTGAGGGTGGTCCTATGCTCTAGTCCCAGTTAATAATCAGACATCATCTCTTGCTAACAAAGCTAGGACCAACCCTGTACCTCACATGGATCCAGTGATCTCCCCACTTATTGCTGTAGTTGCTCTACTAAATTTTCTTCAGGCTTCCCCTCCTTTCTAAGGGGGAATGTTCCCTCTGTGTAGCTCTTTCCCTATTGCAGCTCAAGGCCGATGTCCTTTCTACTGCAGCTCTCTCTCTCTGTAACTGTCAAAGCTTCTAACAGTAGATATGGTTGGTTCCAGTAGAAGGACCCGAGCATGTGCCACAACCTCATTAGGTGGACATGGCCATTACTATAAAGCTTAAACACAAGGGGGGGGACATGCCAGAATATCTCACAACTGGAGCATTTTTGAAACCAAAAGCAAATTACAAACGTAACTTATTTTTTGAGAAAATATATTAAAATAACATTCCATGACCCCTTTAAGAACAATCAGCAATAAAGTCAGGGCATTGCAGCCACCACCAAATCCCAGTTCAGGTTCCACGGTAGACACAAACAGAACCTCTGTTAGGAATCGCTGCAATCCAATCCCTCTGATACCTTATTAATAATAGAAATCAATTATAAATCATGTGACAGGTCAAAAAAAATATACAAAAATATAAAACAAAAATATTATTCCCATTCTGGCCAAACAAACGTCTCCAGAAAATATTGAGCAGAACTTTCTAAATAAATCAAACCATGTATGCCCTCTCTGTTTCCCAGCCCTCTGTTATCACAGTTCTCCATAGTTGTTACAATCTCTCAAATTTGCTATTTTACCTCGCATTTAACACTTCTACCTCTTCGAAAGTCTACACTTTGAAGCAAGTTAAAATAACCATACCAGAATCCCCAGGTGCCTTTATGTTGGCTCTTTGATATCTCAAAAATATATAGCGCCATTACTTTAAAAACAGAAGGAGACATTGACTAAGCTGGTCAACACGAGTGACAGTGTTAAATGGTCTGTGTAGTCAGGTTTGAGACTAGCCAGCTCCTTCTGACCCGAGACTGAAAATACTGCCGAGCTGGGTGCAAAGTAAAAGGAAATTGCAATAAATCATTTTCTTAATGAGATCAATGTGCACCTATTTCATTACGTTCTCATCCATGAAGGTAATCTTTGAAATATACATATATATATATTATTTTTTTACATGATCCTTTTTTTGCCTTTTTTAACATACATATATATATATGTATATTAAAAAAGGCAAAAAATATTATAATTTTTTTCAGGTTTCTTAAAAATGTTCCCTTCCTGCTTTTAATGTTTTTATGATTGGTCATTTGACACATAAACATATTGAATAATTGTAGGCAAAACATTATTTGTTTCATTTTTACTAGAAAATGTATATTCAAGCAACTTATAAAAAAAATTGTAAATCATTAAACATTTATTTTCTTCAGTGAAAAATAGTTTTGGTCCCGGCACACAGCCTTTTGAGTTATTGTGTTGTCTTTTCTGTTTCTACTTTAATTATGCCATGTGAGACAACAAACAAATGGGAACTGCACTTTCAGTGACGGTTTCCAGAACTTCCTCAGAATTGCCTTCTGTCTCTATGCTTTTGACTCCCCCAACCCTAAAGTTCATGGTGGTGTTGATTTTAGATGCACAGACTCACAAAGTAAATTGATTTAGAAAAATGATGACATGTTATCATTTTTCAATGTCATCTTACAAAATATTTACATGGGTATGGACCAGACATCAATATGTAAAATGGTATGTTGTTGTAAGTAATGAATATTGTATTTTATGAACATTTCACACTCCAATAATACCAAGATATAGTACTGTGAAGTATGCAAGTAATAATGTTACGAAGAGCAAATTTCTACCATCATCTAGTAGCCTTTTTGGGCTTAGTTTACAACTCATTTCACCCAGAGGCATAGCTAAGAGGACAACTGAGGCATGAGTACCAGGTAGGGATTTGTCACAAATTTCCCAAAAATTGCTATTCCAAACAAATCCAAAGTTTTGGTGATTCGCTTTAAATTGCGCAAAACAGAGCTTGATATTTAACTTTTAAAATTCAGTACACTACTGAGGGAAACAGGGCAGGGAGGAAGAAGACAGACATTATAAGGTCTTGCAGGAACAGTGTAGGGATTGCAAAGAAGATGTACTAAGGAAGACTGAATTACTCGGTAGAAATTCAGGATTTTATCAGTAAGGACAGCATATGGGCAGTTACTGTGCTGTGTGTCTTACAGTCAGGGCAGCTGGAGCTGTTCATAACTTCATGTATTGCACTGCACAAAGATCATTTAAACAGACAGTATTTTACAAACCAGCGGGTGTGAATCCACTGTGCCACGTAACCAACCTCCTCTAAGGGCGTTGTCTAACTGAACACCTCATTCTTTGCAGTCCTCCTAATGGTGGGGATTGACTTTCCTGAGGGGGACACCAGGTTGCTACCTCTTAAGGAGGATTGGCACATGAGGCAGCTGGTCCAGGCGAACCAGGGGGTACCAGTGCCAGGTACAAGAAGTACAGACGTAGTCAGCAGGCTGAGTTGTAACCAGGAGCAACAGTACAGAACCAAAGGATGAGGCAGAGGAAGTCAAACAAGCAATAGGTCAGGGCAGGCGACAAACGTACAGGTCACGCAATCCGGGTCAGCAACAGGAGAGTCGAGGCAAGGAGGCAGGGATCCAACAGGTAGCGGAGTCCAGAAACACAACCATTGGTCAGATACACAGTCAGAAATAACAGCAAGCTTTGCAGGACACAAGGAACTAGATGCTCAGGCATCTGGTAAGGGGCTGAGTCACTCATATAGGTGTAGGAGGGCTAGGATTGGTCAGCACATTCACACGTGCGAATCCATAAATCACAGGAATTGACGCACGTCAGCCCATAAGGAAGTGCTACCGGGAATAAGCTAAAAGCATATATATTTTATTTTTACTTTCACATAGCTGTATGAAGGCTTGCTTTTTCAGGACCAGTTGCACATTCTAATTTTTAATACTGGATATGATGTAGTGGGAAGCTGGAAAAAATTTCCAAATGGAATGACATTGTAAAAAATCTAAATTTTAATCCCACCAGTTCTATGGGTTTAATTTTTACCGGGTTCCCTATGCAGTAAAACTGACCTGTTACTTTCATTCTCTGGGTCATTACAGTGATACCATATAAATAAAGGGGTGATTTAAATGCATTTTATATTTTTCATTTTTTATATTTAGAAAAAAAGTTAACCTTTTTTTCAATTATTTTAAGTCCCCCAAGGGGACTTTGACAGTGCAGCCTATGAGAGACTCACTGTGTTCCAAAGCAGTCCTACCACATAGGAACATCGCCATGGCAGGCCTCAGCAACCAAACCTATCCCTTGGTCTCAGTGCAGGGGAGACATTCAGGCCCTAGGAGCACAGCACTCCCAGGGAAAGACCTCTCCGATGCCATGGTCGCGATTGACCACAGAATTTGAGGCGTTAAAAGTTCAATTTGCTCATCTATAGTCCCAGGTGCTGAGTGCCAGGGGGGCACCAGCAAACAACATGGCCTTGGCCAGGATATTTTAATGCAAGGCTAGGGCAGCAAACCTGACCTATGCCTCAGATGCCAAAAAACCTAGCTAGAGCTTTGGTTTGGTATGAGAAAGAATGCTCTAGTTGTATACACTGAATGCACCCACAGACTTTATTATCGCATGAGTAATGTTAAAAATTGAAAATATATATCATAAAACATATGACAATCTCTTTTTAACAAAGCTAGAACCAGCCCTGTACCTTACATGGATCCAAAGATCTCCCCATTTTTTTTGCTCCATTGTTCTGCTAGATATATTTCAAGCTGTCAGCTCACGGGGGAGTGTCTTCTCTCAGGGATGTGTCCCTTCTGCTACAACTCTCTTTCTGTAAAAATCACAGCATCTAACAGTAGATAAATGAAGGGTGGAACTGAGCACGTGCGTCCACCCCAGTGACTTTACCGAGGTGAACAGAGATATAAGTAAATTAACAAACAGTAGGTGGCGATACACAGATTGTATAGGGGCTATACTAAACTTTTATTGCATGCGATTACAAAAATATTCAGTTACAGGTGCTGGTTTGAAGAATATTTTTCATGGGACAACCCCTTTAACCCGAGATGTGCCAAAACAGTGTTTCATATGTTTTGGCATGATGTTTTGAAATACTTTTTTTTCACTGTAGCAAATTTAGGAGCCTATGGGTGACTGTTGGTATTCAATGGTATAGACTAAACATAATTCAAATGTGAATAGAACCTAACAGTAACATACTCTGCATAATTAATACAGTCGAACAATTCCCAAACAACACATGATAGAGCTCAAGTAACAATTCCACAATGTGCAGAGATAATGCCACTCATGTGGTGCAGTAATACGCATGTGCAATATATAGAAACCAAACAATACACTGTCCACTTAATACTACTAGACAGTGCATAAATAATACTGCCATAGAGGACACAAGTAATGCCACCTCAAGTTATACTGATGTACAGTTTCTATACAAAAAATAAATAATTCAATCTATATATTATCTCAAGAACTTTATGCAAAGGCTTCAACCAGCTCTGAGTCGCCGATGTCTATGGAAGTCAATATGTAGAAGAAAAAGGTAAAAACAATTATCAGAAACCTCAGTTTTGTGCCCTTAAGATGACACGCCAAACTGTTTAACAAAAGACCGAGGCTGTTTACACAGATAGGACCTTAGCTTTTCCTAGAGATTTAGAATTCATGCTTGAATGATTTCGCCACTTCCATGTAATTTATTGAGATTATATAAGATATTTATGACTACTGGCAATCAAAAACAATGTGACCTTTTTATGGGAAATACCCGATTAGCTAAAATTCCCTTTAGAAATCATTGTCTGGAGCAAGGTCATGCTGGATAAGCAAAGCAGAGAGTTTAAATTACATTCTACACAAACATTCGAAGACAGGTTTAACCTTTGCAAAGATGGGGAGTTTTCTAAATGTGTTTTCAAATTACGTACACTGGGCATATGGATGTTACTCCCACTTAAACTTAAAGTCATTATAATTAGTCTTAAGAAGCAACAGACCACACAGGCAAACATGACTTGTGTACTTTGAAAGTAAGATAAGTTGGAATAAGGTCTTAATTATAAGTTCCTAAAAAAAATCTAAAATTATAAAAAAATAGAATATTTTACCAAAAATCACATATAAATTCTGTTATTTCTTATTAACTATCCTTATCAAACCTGTGCAGCAGTCATAATTAGATATGCTGAATTTCATTTAGGGAAACGCTCACCCAAGGACAAGAAAATGTGCTCTTTTTCCTAAGAAAAGGCGGCATAGGAGCTCCAGATTTATAGTCTCTCGAGCTAGCCTTATAGACCAGATAAAAGACTGGTAATCCTCAACAATAGCTCCAGACTGAAGCATCATTTCTCGTGAGCAACTCTCTAGTCCAGGGATGGCCAACCTGATGCTCTCTAGCTGTTGCAAAACTACAACTCTCATCATGACCAGACTGCCTACAGCTATCAACCTACAGCAGTGATGGCTAACCTCCGGTACTTCAGCTGTGGTGAAACTCCCAGCATGCTTCCTTCCTTCCTATAGGGTTCTGAGAACAACCAAACAAGTGTTCATCTTGGGAGTTGTAGTTTTACCACAGCTGGAGTGCCGGAGGTTAGCCATCACAGACCTACAGCAGGGCATGGTGGGAGTTGTAGTTTTAGAACAGCTGAGAACCGCAGGTTCGCCATACCTTCTCTAGTCCACCATCCCTTCCATCTATCCACAATGCAGGCGGCCCTACATGTACAGTAGGGCATTCGATTATACAATCTAACAAGTTTTTTCTTCCTTCCGCCTCCGAAATGCCAATTTCAGATTTGGTTCTCAATATCCTGAAATCCACTTTCGCTAAATGGATACAGAAGAGTTTTGGTGATATTGGCACATTTTTTAAGCAATTCTGAGTATTTGCATCACACATTTCTCTCCCAAATTCTTGGTTTCATCAATACCTCTAATTTCACCACTTTTTGCAACCTTTACCGAAGTCTCTCCCCAGGCTCACTCCTGTAGATAATTTTTTCTATTGGTATGCATCCTTTACTACAGGTCTATCCACTGTCCATTCATCGCACTTTCTCTGTAGAGATAAGACCTAGTTTTACGATTCAATGAGAGCAGGAATTAGGGGAGACCTTCACTGTAGAAAGCTAGGAGGAGGCTTTCTATTGGGTGATATCCAGCACAAGCTGTTTCATATCCACCACGTAGAACAAAATCATTATATTAAACTTAGCAGGTACTTGACACCTCTAAGACTGGGTGACTGCTATAATTATGAACCTTCGTGCTGGTGAAATTGTGGTGACCAGGGAGCTACACCTCACATGTGGTGGCATTGCTCCCTTATCCTTCCTTTTTGGATGGAGGTATTTTACTGGCCCTTACAAACTTGGGGACTTCAGTTTCTCCCCTCTCAGGGTCTTGCTGTATTATGTATAGGACTATCATCACTCCCACATGATGCCAGAGGAATTAGTGCTAGTATCTTTACCGCTGCCCATAAAGTTAGTGCTAGATCTAGGAAACGTCCCCTCATACCTGATGTTTCTGAAGTGGTTGACTTGGTAAAACAATATATGCAACGTGAACATATATATGCAACGGACTTAAAGTATAGTGGACAGCTAGACCATACACTACTATATTACATGATTCTATCTTATGAAACCATCCGGGAATTGAGGCCTCTTTGTTCTTAGGACTATATATGTCCAGAGGAGCAGCAGTTTCTTCACAACAACTGAATGCTCATTCGGTGGGGATGAAGCAAAGCATTTACATGCAGTGATCACCTCTAAAGTCTGAAAAAGAGTGCGCTACTAAGATTGCTCGTCCTCATACAGCTGCATTGTTTCTGGGCAGCAAAGTGCTGTTCGGCAAGCACAATCTGCTGTCTAGAAACAATAATTTACTTTCTTGCACGAATTACAATTTCACCCGATGAATGAATGTTTTGCTTATTCATCGGGTGATTGCCTGCACCTTCGTCCCTTATGACCTACCCGACAATTGGGCAGTGTAAACTTGACTGTAAAAAAATATATATACAAAAGATAACATACAGAGTAAACTAAGTAACAGTCACCAAGGCTGTGAACAAAGGAGCGAGCTCCCCATCGACCAGTTTCCAACATAGCAGCTGGCTGACGCCCATATGATACAAAGAGAGTGGAGACACATCTTATCTTGATCATGTCTTCAATGGAGCTAACCTCTTTGTTACATAACTAGGTGTTTTCTAGCTTCCTGGCCCTTCCTAAAGGTCTTCAATGTACAGTACACATGTACAGTTACTTCAGACCTCAGGAACGTGGCCAGGTATCTAGTACCACTAACCACCTATACTACAAGGATTTAAAGGGGAAAAAACTTCTAAAAAACCTTACTAAACACACCTAACATAGTATATAAGACCGAAAAAGGACATTTGTCGATCCAGTTCGGACTGTTTCCTATAAGTTGATCCAGAGGAAGGCAAAAAAAATCTTTGAGGAAGATGCCAATTTTCCCCACGTAAGGGGAATCAGGCAATCAGAATAACTCCCTGGATCAATGACCCCTCTCTAGTAGCTATAACCTGTAATATTATTACACTCCAGAAATACATCCAGGCCCCTCTTAGACTCTTTTAGTGAACTCACCATCACCACCTCCTCAGGCAGAGAGTTCCGTAGTCTCACTGATCTTACCGTAAAGAATCCTCTTCTATGTTTGTGTACAAACCTTCTTTCCTCCAGACGCAGAGGATGTCCCCTCGTCACAGTCACAGTCCTGGGGATAAATAGATGATGGGAGAGATCTCTGTACTGACCCCTGATATATTTATACATAGTTATTAGATCTCCCCTCAGTCGTCTTTTTTCTAAAGTGAAAACCCTAATTTTGATAACCTTTCAGGGTACTGTAGTTGCCCTATTCCAGTTATTATTTTAGTTGCCCTCCTCTGAACCCTCCCCAGCTCTGCTATGTTCGCCATGTTCACAGGAGCCCAGAACTGTACACAGTACTCCATGTTTTGGTCTGACTAGTGATTTGTAAAGTGGTAGGACTATGTTCTCATCACGGGCATCTATGCCCCTTTTGATACAACCCATTATCTTATTGGCCTTGGCAGTAGCTGCCTGACACTGGTTTTTACAGCTTAGTTTGCTGTTTATTAAAATTTCTAGATCCTTTTCCATGTCAGTGTTACCGAGTGTGTTACCATTTAGTATGTACGGGTGACTTGCATTATTCCTTCCCATGTGCATAACTTTACATTTGTCAGTGTTAAACCTCATCTGCCATTTATCTGCCCAAGCCTCCAATCTATCCAGACCCCTCTGTAGCAGAAAACTGTCCTCTTTAGTGTTAATTACTTTACACAGTTAATCACAGTTTAGTGTCATCTGCAAAAATAGATATTTTACTATTCAAGCCTTCTACAAGATCATTAATAAACATATTGAAGAGGATAGGGCCCAATACTGACCCCTGAGGTACCCCACTAGTGACCCAATCTGAGTATCTACCGTTAGTAACCACCCTCTGTTTTCTGTCACTCAGCCAGTTACTTACCCACATACAGACATTTTCTCCCAGTCCGAGCATCCTCATTTTATATACTAACCTTTTATGAGGTACAGTGTCAAATGCTTTGGAGAAGTCCAGATATACGACATCCATTGATTCGCCGACCTGGATCTAAATTGCATGTAATAAAAAATGTAACATAGTCACTGAGTTATTCAATGAAATCTATCTGTATAGCGCCACCTACTGTTTGTTCTTTTCCTTATTTGCCTGTTCACCTCACCGATATGGTTGCACATGCTCAGTTCCATTCTTCAATTGACATTAGCCCAATCTACATATAGAAACTGTGATAGTTACAGGACATGCCCCCTGAGCTAGCATCTTGAAATAAATCTAACAGAGCAATTGCAGCAAAGAAAAGATGGATCTCTGGATCCTTGTGGGGTACAGGGCTTGTTCTAGCTCTGTTAGAAAGACTATCATAAACAATATGATATCCTCTTTTTATTTTTTGCTTTAATCATGTGATATCCCCTTTAATTATTTTCGTTAGTCTTTTAATAGCTTTTTCCAATATGTTCTCTCTATGCTCATTGAAATTATATACTGTTAGCAGCCATTACCACAGTTTCTTGCAAAGTAACACCCCTTACTGGTATGTCACACTGTGACAGGCGCAGCACTATGAAGTGCCTTTTGCTCTGTGGCATTAGAACAATTTGATATCTCTAACTTTTTAGTCCAACCAGACTGTTTACTACTCTGCTTCAGTCTTGTTTCCTTTGAGCTAACTCTTCAAGCGCAGATCTATGGAAACAGTAGGCTTAAAGAGCACACCAAATGCTTGAAATAACTTCTTTATTAACTTCAACTTTTCTTCCATATATAACACTGCCACCTCCACAACACATAGCCCATATAAAAACACATGTTGCATAAAGTATCACAAAATGGCGGTTTAACTGTTCAATCTTGTCATTCAACATAAATGGTAGATATATTTCTCTCTTCAGTATCTGTACTCTCACTCTATGTTATTTAAGCACGTTATAATCACTCTGAGAGGTATACAGTTGTGTTCAAAATTATTCAACCCCCAATGCTGTAAAGGGTTTTAGGGAATTTACTGTACATTTGTAATTGTGTTCAGAATGAAATCTTACAAGGACTTTTTAAAGAACCAAATGCAACTAAAATGGCATCAATTGTTTTTGTAATACAGTATTAAATGTTTTTTTTGTGATTTCTTCATTGACACAATTATTCAACCCCTTAAAGACAACCACTCTTAAGAACAGAGGTTCATTCAAGTGTTTTCGATCAGGTATTGAAAACACCTGTGGATGTCAAGGAGCAGCAATCAAGCATAATAAGCACCAATTAGGCAGATGTAAAATGACTGTGATACTCAGCTCCTTCTAGACATTTACTGGTGTGTTTACAGACATGGTGAAGTCAAGAGAATGGTCCAGGAAGACAAGAGAAGAGGTGATTTCTCTTCACAGGAAGGGCAATGGCTATAAGAAGATTGCAAAGATGTTAAACATACCAAGAGACACCATAGGAAGCATCATTCGCAAATTCAAGGCAAAGGGCACTGTTGAAACGCTACCTGGTCGTGGCAGAAAGAAGATGCTGACTTCGACTGCAGTGCGCTACCTGAAGCGCAAAGTGGAGAAAAGTCCCCATGTGACTGCTGAGGAACTGAAAAAAGATTTGTCAGATGCGGGTACTGAGGTTTCAGCTCAGACAATAAGGCGCACACTGCGTAATGAAGGCCTCCATGCCAGAACTCCCAGACGCACCCCCTTGCTGTCT
Organism: Bufotes viridis; assembly: GCA_033119425.1. Classification (NCBI taxonomy): domain Eukaryota; kingdom Metazoa; phylum Chordata; class Amphibia; order Anura; family Bufonidae; genus Bufotes; species Bufotes viridis. Next base: position 417,517,204 of record CM065592.1, on the reverse strand, counting down.
CCAAAGAATAAGAAGAGTCGACGGCAGTATGCCAAAAGTCATGTGGACAAACCACAAAAGTTTTGGGATAGTGTTCTGTAGTCTGATGAAACAAAATTAGAACTGTTTGGGCCCATGGGTCAACGCTATGTTTGGAGGAGGAAGAACAAGGCCTATGAAGAAAAGAACACCTTGCCTACTGTGAAGCATGGTGGGGGGTCAATCATGCTTTGGGGCTGTTTTGCTTCTACAGGTACAGGGAAGCTTCAGCGTGTGCAAGGTACCATGAATTCTCTTCAGTACCAGGAGATATTGGATGAAAATGTGATGCAGTCCGTCACAAACCTGAGGCTTGGGAGACGTTGGACCTTTCAACAGGACAATGATCCCAAGCATACCTCCAAGTCCACTAGAGCATGGTTGCAGATTAAAGGCTGGAACATTTTGAAGTGGCCATCGCAGTCACCAGACTTAAATCCGATTGAGAACCTCTGGTGGGACTTAAAGAAAGCAGTTGCAGCGCGCAAGCCTAAGAATGTGACTGAACTGGAGGCTTTTGCCCATGAAGAATGGGCGAAGATACCCGTAGATCGCTGCAAGACACTTGTGTCAAGCTATGCTTCACGTTTAAAAGCTGTTATAACTGGAAAAGGATGTTGTACTAAGTACTAAGATTGAATGTCACTTGGGGTTGAATAAAACTGATAATGATGTGAGCACAGAAAAGACATTTGTGGTTATTTCATTATAAATGTTATGTTATATTTGTCTGACTTACAAGTGCCTCTTTGATTTAATTGTAAACAAGATGACTGAAATGATCAAAATCTATGTCAAACTGGCCAAAACGCTAAATTTCAGTGGGGGGTTGAATAATTTTGAACACAACTGTATCTGAGGCTTAACCAATAGTTCTATTTGCGCAGTTTGCAATATGATTAGTTTGGTCGTAGTTTGTGCGCAGTTTGGTGGAACTATAAACAAACATATACAACTGGTCTCAGTATATAGTTCTGATCACAGTATTAACAGTATGAACATTATATAACTGTTCTAAATACCTATTTGGCCTCTTGTTCCCATAAAACACAGCTCTGACTGGCAATGTCTGTTCAGCTCCTCCTCTCTTGTCTATACTCCAGAAGATTCTGCTAGGGGATTTCCCACACTTACTCAGTGTGAGGCTGGCTGTGATTGATTAAGACTCCTGGGCAGTAACAATAGTTTAACTCTATGCTTTCTGTTGTTAATTCTGCTGTGTCATTGAGCTTACCTTACATTCATTTACTAAATCTTAAAGGCATATTACCTTTTCTGCTTCTGTGAACACAAACTATAACTGTTATATGACATCCAGAAACATGAAGTCACTGTAAATAACTCTCTTTCTGTCTCTAATATATAAACATAGGAACTGTATTAAATTTACTGGCAAGTCTAGCTATATAAACATGTACGTCATATTAGCAACCTAGCACAGATCTTAGCTGGCCATCTACACACACCCCTTGTCAGGATAAGAGCAGATAGTTTCACTAATCCTTGATGCCCCAAATTAGGCAAAATTGCATTTCATTTTAGCGCCATTTAAACGAGAATCTAGATGCACTCACATTAGTAAATCTCAGTAAGATAATGAGAATAGTTCAGCCAATCATTAGCTGAGTGTTCACATGTATGTGTTGACAGAGACAAGGAAGAACAGAGACAGCAGGGCACCCAGATTGTCTCTACAGGGGAGGAATTAGTAAGGTGAATATTATTTTTTTTTGTTTTAAAGTATTCTGAGAATTTTTTGTATTTTCTTTTTGTTGGTTGGAAAACTTTAACAACTGTTTTTTAGAGTACATTCAAATGCGGCAAATTTGTTGCAGCAATTTCTGTGTCGGAAAATCTCTTCCATTCATCTGAACAGAGTTTCTATGGAGGCAAGCACATGGATTTCTGCAAGCCCCTTTCAGATGAATAGGACAGTCACAGAAAGTTTTACAGGAAACCTACGGAAATGAGAAGTGAAATCTTCAAAATGAAGAATCCAGAGTTGTCTTTCTTCTCCCTGAACACTGAATGGCATTTATGGGAGTATCACATACTTATCACATTATGCTGCTTCTTACTGGGCCAGATAAACGTCAAATAAAAGCGGTCTAATAAAAAGTTTATAGCATCACAGATCCACTGGAACCTTCCTGGTGACCACGTACATTTGGTTTGCATGCATTTGCTGTTTACAGCTATTTCTGTAGATATTATCAATTGATAGAAGGAGGAAGACGAGAAGAATATTTGGATAGCAACAATAATGCATAGTCGTTGATTACCGGAGCCTGATTCGGACATAATTAACTTTTTAATCACTATGGGGTTTTCATGGTGGCTGATGAGGGGCTTTACAATGCAGGCCTGTGAAAACACCCATCTATCAGAGATAGTCTAGTACAGAATCTGCCTTCTTAATCTGAGCGCTGATCTGTCATGTCATAGCAGGGAACTATCATATCACGGTTTTCTTCCTCTGTTAAGTGCATTCACATGAGCGTATCTATTTTGCAGTCCGCCATACCGGATCCCCAAAAAATACATGTGACATTTCTGTTGCATCCGTTTTTTTTTTTGTGGACCCATTGTAACAATAGCTAATCTTGTCCACAAAACGGACAAGAATAGGACATCTATTTTTCTTGTGGGACTATGGAACATATGGGCACCTACAGCAGTAACTAGCACAGTGTGCTTTCAATATTTTATTTTTTGGCGATTCCATAGAAATTAATTGATCCGTTTGTGATCCGCAAAAAATGCAGATTGGATATGGGTTAAAAATATGGTTGTGTAAATGGGGCCTTAAGGTAACTATACATATTAGAGGGAAGTCATCTAAATTTGTTGTTTCGACAGTACTAGCAAACTAGCTAATGATTATGGCAGCCTGCATTTCCCACAACAGAAGATGTCAGGGATAAGAGGATCGAACAAGTTGAATTTCAGTACGCCCGATCCTTTGTTTCCGCAGGAAATAACACACGGCCAGAGGTCTGGTTGCTGCTTATTATTATTATTACTAGTTTACTTACATGCGGCTGTAAATTCATAACCACATCGAAAACCATGGGAAAAAACAGCAAGTTTTTCCTCATTCATAAGGGAATATTTGCTTTGTAGTGGGGACTAAAGATGAGCGAATCGAATCCAACAAAGTGGATTTAACCTGAAATAGTGCGAAAATAAAAAAAATAATACTTACAGTACCTCCTCCATTTGCTCACGACGGGCCGGGCACCGCCATCTTAATTAAAAATTTCGGCCGAAATCCTGTGTGTGGTGACATATGACGTCACCGTGCCGGCCCAACGTCATCTCGGCCAGACGAGAGTTCGGGCAAGATCTTCAAACAAGCTGGCAGCAGCCGGCCCATCGTGAGCAAATGGAAGCAGTAAGTATGATTTACATTTTTTTTCTGTTAATTTTACACTGTCACTGTTACTTATAAGAAAATGCGCTTTGTGGCAAAGTAGTTCGTCATGAAGCTAATCTTTTTGTAAAAGTTCGGCGTCACAAAATCAAATTTTCCAAAACTTAGCTCATCTATAGTGGGGAGTTCAGAATTTCTATGGTTGGCTTTTCAGGAAAAGCCAAAAGAGGGCCTGGAGTCAGATGGAGGAAGAGTAGGGCAGGTCCCCTAATCTCTGGTAAAACTAAAGATGAACAGTGATGTCGCGAACATAAAATTTTCCGTTCACGAACGGCGAACACGAACTTCCGCAAATGTTCGCGAACGTGCGAACAGTGCGAACCGCCATAGCCTTTAATAGACAGGCGAATTTTAAAAACCAAAGGGACTCCTTCTGGCCACAATAGTGATGGAAAAGTTGTTTCAAGGGGACTAACACCTGGACTGTGGCATGCCGGAGGGGGATCCATGGCAAAACTCCCATGGAAAAATACCTAGTTGACGCAGAGTGTGGTAGTTGTAATCGCAATGCGATTAATACAGGTTATATTAATCTCATTGCGAATTCAACTTAGAGCTGGGTTCCTAATGGTTGTATTGCTAGAAATTCTAGCAATACAACCATTAGGAACCCAGATCTAAGTTAAATTCGCAATGCGATTAATATAACCTGTATTAATCGCATTGTGATTACAACTTAGAGCTGAGTTCCTAATGGTTGTATTGCTAGAATATAACGAAGATTGAAAATATAGCGCTATATTCTCAATCTTCGTTATATTCTAGCAATACAACCATTAGGAACTCAGCTCTAAGTTGTAATCGCAATGCGATTAATACAGGTTATATTAATCGCATTGCGATTACAACTACTAACACTGCAGCTTCAGAATGAATCTAAGATGGATGCCGTCCTTGCTTTTTGATAGGAGGTGGGAGGGTCTGGGAGGGAGACTGATGTACTAGCCCTAAAAAGGGCTTTTTGGGGTGATGTCAGGACGCTGTCCTTACAGCAGAGATCAGATGAGTCTTTCAGGACTGGAGTGGACACTGAATACACTCGCCTAGCTATCGATTTCCCTATTAAATCAGCAGCAACTACACTCTCCCTCTTCTCACTAAGACTGCAGCTTCCGAATGAATCTAAAATGGATGCTGTCCAGGAGATAGGAGGGTCTGGGAGGCAGGGTATGCTGCTGATTGGCTGGAATGTGTCTGCTGACTGTGAGATACAGGGTCAAAGTTTACTCAATGATAGGGGGTGGATCTAACATCGCATATGTTCGCCCGCCGCGACGACCGCGCACAAGCTATGTTCGTCGGGAACTATTCGCCGGTGAATAGTTTGGGACATCTTATTTGCGAATTCAACTTAGAGATGGGTTCCTAATGGTTGTATTGCTAGAATATAACGAAGATTGAGAATTTAGCGCTATATTCTCAATCTTCGTTATATCCTAGCAATGCAACAACCATTAGGAACTCAGATCTAAGTTGAATTCTCAATGCGATTAATATAACCTGCATTAATCGCATTGCGAATTCAACTTAGAGCTGAGTTCCTAATGTTTGTTGTATTGCTACAATATACGTTATATTCTAGCAATACAACCATTAGGAACTCAGTTGCTCTAAGTTGTAATCGCAATGCGAATAATACTTACAATTATTAATCGCTTTGCGAATCCATTTGATGCCTCTATTTGATTGTATAGGATGGTTGACTATGACTACCACCAACGTTCTGCTGCCTCCAAAGCAAGATATCTGCACCCCCCAGGGGCCATTTGGGTGTTTTTGATAAAAAAAACGCATCAAAAACGCATCTGCGTTTTTATAATTTTTTCATTTTTTAGTTTATTTTTTTGTGTAATTTGCCACATTTGGTTGCATATTTACATTTGGTATAGGCAAATATGGTAGTCTAGATCATGTATCAAAAACGCCCAAATTGCCCCTGGTGGGTTCAGATATCTTGCTTTGGAGGCAGCAGAACGTTGGTGGTAGTCATAGTCAACCGTCATATACAATCAAATAGAGGCATCAAATGGATTCGCAAAGCGATTAATAATTGTAAGTATTATTCGCATTGCGATTACAACTTAGAGCTGAGTTCCTAATGGTTGTATTGCTAGAATATAACGTATATTGTAGCAATACAACAACCATTAGGAACTCAGCTCTAAGTTGAATTCGCAATGCGATTAATGCAGGTTATATTAATCGCATTGAGAATTCAACTTAGATCTGAGTTCCTAATGGTTGTTGTATTGCTAGTATATAACGAAGATTGAGAATATAGCGCTATATTCTCAATCTTCGTTATATTCTAGCAATACAACCGTTAGGAACTCAGATCTAAGTTGTAATCGCAATGCGAATAATACAGGTTATATTAATCGCATTGTGATTTACAATTACTATTACTGCAGCTTCAGAATCAATCTTAGATGGATGGTGTCCTTGCGTTTAGATAGGAGGTGGGAGGGTCTGGGAGGGAGGGTATGCTGATTGGCTGGAATGTGTCTGCTGACTGTGAGGTACAGGGTCAAAGTTTGCTAAATAATAAAGTATAGGGGCGAACGCGAATATCGAATATGTTCGCCCGCCGCGGCGGACGCGAACAAGCTATGTTCGCCGGGAACTGTTCGCCGGCGAATAGTTCGGGCCATCTCTAAAGATGAATTCACATCTGCAATGACTGTCGAAGGAATAGAAAAACAGGGGAAAAATCCCGACTGTTAAGAGCTTTTGTGACCAACAATAAAGTATTAAATAAATTATCAAGCTGTGCCGTGAACCCTTCTTGTATATTGGACAGCAGCCTGGGGCACAATTTACAGGGAGCATTATTATGGCAGTTATTTTTAAGGGACAATCTTTGGGGCACCATTTTAGAGAGCTATATATGTAGCACTATTTTTATGGGGTCAGCAGCCACAATATGTGGCAGCATTATATTCCAGGGGCAGTATTATATTCAGGGGGCACAGTGTGTGGGACTCTGAGAAGTTTGTTTTAGAAAACTACGCCACAACCTGTGGAGGAGAGAAGTGTTTATGGCGGTCTGGGCAAAATGGAGAAGATAAGGCAAGAGAAGATTGACTAATCCAAGAGGATGACACCTGTGAGTCACTAGATATAAAAAAAAAAATTTCTGTCTGTGACTGAGCAGTATTTTATTAAGTTGTCTAGTCTGCAATGTGGAGATCTGTAGACTGCCAGACTATACGATCAATATAGTCTGTCTCAGTATGATGGTAATTTTTATATTCAGTCACAGTATAGTGGCATTATTTTGCATGGGCAGTAGTATTTTGTCCCAGTCCACACCACTGATTACCAGCATTGACAAGTATAATTGTGAATATGAGCAACATCTAGATTTATAAATCATGCCAATGACGACAATTATTTTTAGGGCATCATAACTGATGATAAATTATACTTTTATTATTGCTCTTCTTCTTTAGGAACACTGACCAATTACTAAAAAGATTGCCCAAAAATTGAGAATTGTGATGATAATTGGTGAGTGTAAATGGGCCTTCTAATTGCTTATATTTAGGCTTAGAGCCCAGGGAAGCATGGCCTCCAAGTACGATGCTGATGAGGGGTGGCATATGGCGCAAGAAATCCCACTAATCCAAAAATTGTTGCATACTTAATTATCAAGGACTTACTAAAATTGCAGTCTTTCATTTGCATAGGGGTGAGCTCTATGGGCCAGATTTATCATTAGCTAAAGTCACTTTAATAGAGTGAAAAAGTCACAAAAAAAGCGCAATCGGTATAATTGCGCATTTTTTTGCGACTTTTTCAAGCTCTGCACTAAGCTCTCCAGTTTTGTGAAGGTGGACGGTTTTCTTATGTAAATTAATCTCTAGACAGATTTACTATTGCGACCATTTAAAAAGTCACCAAAATGTCGCAATTTCACTCCATGGGGGACCATGCTTATCTTCTGCGACTTTTTAATAGAACAAGGGACTTTTTTGCAAAGACGTGCGACTTTTGTAAAGCCGCTTACTGAAGGATAAACTAGTATTAAAAAAGTATTAAAGGACCTTTAATAAATCTAACTAGCCAAAAGTGACTTTGGGCATATGTAAAAGCGGAGTAAGATGTAAGTGTAATGATAAATTTGGCCCAATGTGTCCTACTTAATGCAATCTCCCTAGTCCCCAGACACTCCCTGATGGCCAAAAAAATAAATTGTACAAACATTATGTTAGATTGATAGGTATGGATATGAGATAGGTAGCTAGATAAACAGACAGGTAGATAGATAGATACGATAGATAGGCTGATGTTAAGTAGTGTAAGTATAAGGCCTCATGCACACAAACGTATTTTCTTTCCGTGTCCGTTCCGTTTTTTTTGCGAACCATATGCGGAACCATTCATTTCAATGGGTTCGCAAAAAAAACGTAAGGTACTCCGTGTGCATTCCGTTTCCGTATGTCCGTTTTTCCGTTCCGCAAAAAAATAGAGAATGTCCTATTTTTTTCTAGTTTGCGGACAAGGATAGGCATTCTTACAATGGATCCGCAAAAATAACGGATCCGCAAAAAAAAACGGATGCCATACGGAACGTCATCCGCTTTTTTTGCGGATCCGCAATTTGCGGACCGCAAAACACATACCGTCGTGTGCATGAGGCCTAAAGCTGTATAGAGTGGACTCTCATTGCATTTATTGGATGCCATCTGACACCAGGAGAGGTATAGAATGGTGAGCCCATTCTATACCTCTCCTGGCATGCATGTTGATACCTGCATTCCCTGAATTTAAATTGGCACCAAAAATTATAAAAAGCAGAGTCGACCCAGCATGCATGTGGAACCTGCACTCCCTGAATTTTATAGTGGCTGTTATGGGACCTAAAAGGTAGCATTAAGGCCTCATGCACACAACCGTTTTTTTATGCTGTCCGCAAAAAGGGGTTCCGTTGTTCAGTGATCCGTGTCCGTTTTTGCCTTCCGTTGTGTTTCCGTGTGTCTTCCGTTTTTTTAGCGGACATGACCCAAAAGATTTTACCAAAAGACAGGCTGACAATTTTTCCCAAGTGCCTGCCAAGGGATCCGCAAAAAAAACGGACACGGAACGCGGATGACACACGGATGGCCATCTGCATTTTTCACAGACCCATTGACTTGAATGGGTCCGTGAACCGTTTTTCACGGACAAGAATTGGACAGGTTATATTTTTTTGACGAACTGGAATCACGGACCACGGATGCGGAGGACAAACGGTGCATTTGCCGAGGTTTCCACGGACCCATTGAAAACCAATGGGTCCGCAGAAAATCACGAAAAACGGAGCAACGGACACGGAATCAAACAACGGTCGTGTGCATGAGGCCTTAATGTTAGGTTCCCATCTTACAGAGAACGCCTTGATGTTTGGCGGACGGGCCCAAATAATTTGGTACAAAATGTATTTGCCAAGAATCAAAGTTTACAAAATAGGCGTAGCATTAGCACCAGAATGTTTTCTATTACTATGGCATTATTGTACTTTATTTGGTTTGCAGAGTGCTGTAGCAATGTATTTTGGGATGTGCTGACTGACTCCTTTTTTTCTTTGTAGTTAGATAGATATAAGATAGATAGATAGATAGATAGATAGATAGATAGATAGATAGATAGATAGATAGATAGATAGATAGATAGATAGATAGATATTTTTCAGAATGAGTTGAGTGTCCGTTAGGAATAACACTATTTCTGACCATTATATGACTTGTATCTAGCAGACGTTTTTCTTCTGCAATCTGTCTGTAATTCTATTTCACTCTGAGATGGTGTAATGGAGGACATTATACTGAATCCAGCAGTTAATCTGATTCACTGAAGACAGATCTGAGCAGTAAATTGGCAGCTAGAAAAGAGGCGGGGGAGCCGGAGAGGAGCCTGATAAAGAGAGGCATCTTTTTCTGATAAGATAGACTACAAAGTTTCCTATATTCACTTGTACTTTTCATTTATGGAAAAAAAAATATTACCCTTTAATGCTTTTTTATTACGTTTCTCTGGATAGTAAATTCTTAGGAAGTGCCAATAGTTCAAAAGAAAAAGTGTATATCTTGGAAATGAATGGATTATTCCAGGTCATACGTAACAATGATGAATAGCTGAGCCTATAAACTTAATCAGTCCTGTTTGAGATCCAGCAGGGAGAAAAAGTTCAAGGGGAAAAAAATCAGTAGGAGAACAAAAAAATCACAACGTTCTGTCTCAGATAATAAAACTGATTGATGATATGAATTGTATTTTAATGTCATATAATAGGGACATAAAAGCTGCTCATATCTTAACAGCATTTTGTCAGTTTGGGAATTGTAGCCCCCCCCCCCCCCCCTACACTTTCCCCTTGGGTGGGCACACATTAAAGATCTGAAGCATTATCACATTCATTGGTCTGGCCAGTCTATATGACCTTAAGCACTATCCAGTGAATAATTTATATCTGACAGATGGTCTAAACCTGGAGGCTTCCAGCATTTAATTGGCCTTTTTTCTGTTAGCTCTGTGAAATTCTTGGAGATCTTTTCTATTAATAATATAGGCTATGTGAAAATAGCTAGTTTCATGCAAACTAGGAAAAAATATTTATTACAATGACTTATAAACATCCAGTCAAACCTATTAGGCCCCTTTCACACGAGCGTGTCTGGATTAGGTCCAGATGTGTTGCGGATGCGTTCAGTGAAAACTGTGCGATTTCACAGGTAAAGCCATTCAGTTTTGCCTGCGATTGCATTAAGTTGTTCAGTTTTTTCCGCGCGGGTGCAATGCGTTTTGATGCGTTTTTCACGCGCGTGATAAAAAAACTGAAGGTTTACAAACAACATCTTCTAGCAACCATCAGTGAAAAACGCAACGCACCCGCACTTGCTTGCGGATGCAATGCGTTTTTAACACAGCCCCATTCACTTCTATGGGGCTAGGGCTGCATGAAAAACGCAGAATATAGAATATGCTGCGATTTTCACGCAACGCATAAGTGATGCATGAAAAAAAACGCTCATGTACACAGACCCATTGAAATGAATGGGTCAGGATTCAGTGCAGGTGCTATGCGTTCACGTCACGCATTGCACCTGCGCGGAAAACTCGCCCATGTGAAAGGAGTCTAAGGCCTCTTTCACACGGGCGTCATGTTTGACGCCCGGATAAGAGGCGGGTGCGTTGCGGGAATATGCGCGTTTTTCCCGCGCGGGTGCAAACGTTTGTAATGCGTTTTGCACGCGCGTGAGAAAAATCGCCATGTTTGGTACCCAGACCCGAAGCTGGACTTCATCACTGAAGTCCGGTTTCAGGTCTTCTGGAGAATTGATTATTTTCCCTTATAACATGGTTATAAGGGGAAATAATAGCATTCTTAATAAAGAATGCATAGTAAAATGAAGAGGAAGGGGTTAAAAATAATAAAAGTTAACTTACCTTAGCCACTTGATCGCGTAGTTGGGATCCGTCCTCTCTTTCCCTGCAGCATCTATGATCTAAAGGACCTGTGATGACGTCACATCACATGGTCCAATCACATGGTCCATCACCATGATAAGATGGACCATGTGATGTGACGCCATCACAGGTCCTTTAGATCTTAGCGGACGGTGGCCATTTTATTTCTCCTAATGATTGCTCCCCAGCAAAGCAAGCCATTATAACTAATGAGAGGCATTTGGAAATATATTTATCATAAAGTCATATTTAAGTATTAAGTAAAGAACGCCTCTTTCTGTAAGAGCTGTGAATCTGTGGAATAGTAACCCCAGAAACTGGTCACAGCAGAAACAGGGGATGTTATCAAAAGTAATGATCTATTGAAACAATGTTTACAGCAATTATCTTAACCCCTTAAGGACCGGGCTCATTTTCACCTTAGGACCAGGCCATTTTTTGCAAATCTGACCAGTGTCACTTTATGTGATGATAACTTTAAAACGCTTTTTCTTATCCAGGCCATTCTGAGATTGTTTTTTTGTCACATATTGTACTTCATGACACTGGTAAAATTAAGTCAAAAAATTTCATTTTTATTTATAAAAAAATATCAAATTTACCAAAAATTTTGAAAAATTTGCAATTTTCCAAGTTTCAATCTCTCTACTTCTATAATACATAGTAATACCGCCCAAAAAAGTTATTGATTTACATTCCCCATATGTCTACTTCATGTATCGATCATTTTGGGAATGCCATTTTATTTTTGGGGGACGTTACAAGGCTTAGAAGTTTAGACGCAAATCTTGAAATTTTTCAGAAATTTTCAAAAACCCACTTTTTAGGGACCAGTTCAGGTCTGAAGTCACTTTGTGAGGCTTACATAATAGAAACAATCCAGAAATGACCCCATTCTATAAACTACATCCCTCAAGGTATTCAAAACTGATTTTACAAATGTCATTAACCCTTTAGGTTTTCCACAAGAGTTAATGGCAAATGGAGATAAAATTTCAGAATTTCGAATTTTTTTTTGGAAAATTTTCCGTTTGAATCCATTTTTTGCAGTAACAAAGCAAGGGTTAACAGCCAAACAAAACTCAATATTTATTGCCCTGATTCTGTAGTTTGCAGAAACACCCCATATGTGGGCATAAACTTCTGTATGGCCAAACGGCAGGGCGTAGAAGGAAAGGAACGCCATATGGTTTTTGGAAGGCGGATTTTGCTGGACTGGATTTTTTACACCATGTCCCATTCGAAGCCCCCCGATGCACCCCTAGAGTAGAATATCCAAAAAAGTGACTCCATCTAAGAAACTACACCCCTGAAGGTATTCAAAACTGATTTTACAAACTTTGTTAACCCTTTAGGTGTTCCACAAGAGTTATTGGCAAATGGAGATGAAATTTCAGAATTTCTATTTTTTGTTACCTTGCCTCAAAAAAAGTGTAATATAGAGCAACCAAAAATCATATTTACCTTAAAATAATAAAATAAAACTGCCACCTTATCCCGTAGTTTCCAAAATGGGGTCACTTTTTTGGAGTTTCTACTGTAGGGGTGCATCAGGGGGGCTTCAAATGGGACATGGTGTCAAATAACCAGTCCAGCAAAATCTGCCTTTCAAAAACCATATGGCGTTCCCTTCCTTCTACGCCCTGCCGTTTGGCCATACAGCAGTTTACGACCACATATGGGGTGTTTCTGCAAACTAGAGAATCGGGGCAATATATATTGATTTTTGTTTGGCTGTTAACCCTTGCTTTGTTACTGGAAAAATTGATTAAAATGGAAAATTTGCAAAAAAATAGCTATTTTCGGACCGTTTTTATTTTTTTTTATTTACATCGTTGAACTGACAGGTTAGATTGTGTGCTATTTCTATAGAGCAGGTTGCTACGGACGCGTAAATACAAAATATGGCTACTTTTTGGGGGGTTTTGTTTCAGTTTTACATAATACAGCATTTTTGAAAAAAATGATTTTTTTAGTGTCTTCACATTCTGAAAGCCATATATTTTTTTTATTTTTTGGGCGACTGTCTTATGTAGGGGCTCATTTTTTGCGGGATGAGATGTCGGTTTGATTGGAACTATCTTGGGGAGCATATGACATTTTGGTCGCTTGCTATTACACTTTTTGTGATGTAAGGTGACAAAAATGGCTTTTGACACCGTAGTTTTATTTTTTTGTTGTGTTCACCTGAGGGGTTTGGTCATGTGTTTTTTTTATAGAGCAGGTTGCGACGGACGCGCCGATACCAAATATGTATACTTTTTATTTATTTAAGTTTTACACAATATTACCTTTTTTTAAAACAAAACAAATCATGTTTTAGTGTCTCCATAGTCTGAGAGCCCTATTTTTTTTTGGGAGGGGGGGGTGATTGTCCTATGTGGGGTATCATTTTTTGCGGGATGAGATGACTGTTTGATTGGCACTATTTTTGGGTGCATATAACTTTTTGATCGCTTGCTATTACAGTTTTTGAGATGTGAGGTGACAAAAATGTTTTTTTTTACATTGTTTTTATTTTATTTTTTTAATAGTATTTACCTGAGGAGTTAGATAATGTGATATTTTTATAGAGCAGGTTTTTACGGACGCGGCAATACATAATATGTATACTTTTTATTTATTTATTTTACTTTAACACAATAATAGCATTTTAGAAAAAAAAAATTATGTTTTAGTGTATCCATAGTCTGAGAGCCATATTTTTTTATTTTTTTGGGCGATTGTCCTATATAAAGACTCATTTTTTGCGGGATGAGATGGCGGTTTATTGGTACTATTTTGGGAGGCATACGCCTTTTTGATCACTTGGTATTACACTTTTTGTGATGCAGGGTGACAAAAAATGGCTTTTTTACACCATTTTTTTGTGTTTTTTTTACGGTATTTGCGTGAGAGGTTAGGTCATGTGATATTTTTATAGAGAAGATTTTTACAGACGCGGCGATACCTAATATGTGTAGTGTATTTGTTTTTTTTTATTTTTATTCAGTGATATGTATTTTTCTTATTATTTTTTTTGACCCAGACCCACTTGGTTCTTGTAGATCCAGTGGATCTGGTGTCTATATAATACAGTAAGTACACTATATAGTGTACTTACTGTATTTTTTACTTTACAAAGTCTGAATAGGCTTTTGCCTTTAGCAAAAGCCTATTCAGAGTTTCAGTACCATGGCAAGCAGGACGCTTCTGAAAGCGTCCTGCTGCCATAGTAACCATCACCCGCTGCCATTACAGAGCAGCGGGTGATTGGAAGGGAGGGGAGCTCCCTCCCTCTGCTATCCTATCCCGTCGGGGGGCTGCAAAGGTACAGCAGCCCCCCGATGGGAGAGGGAGCTCCCTCCATGTTAACACCTTCTATACCGCGGTCCATACGGACCGCGGTATAGAAGGGGTTAAATTGCTGACATCTGCAGCACAGATGTCAGCAGTTTATAGCAGGGGGTCAGCAATGTGCTGACCCCCTACTATACCCACTATACACCAGGGAATGCGTTTGAAAGGAGGCGGCCTCCCGCGCCGCCCACCCGCAGCACCACCCGGGGGGACACTAATATGGCGGGGTGCAGGGGGGTTAAAATTTATAGGTTTGGGGCATATTTTAGTCTCTGATCCCCGCGGTCACATCAGAGACTACAAATAGCGCAGCAAACCGCAGGTCTGAATTGACCTGCGGTTTGCTGCGATCGCTGACATGGGGGGGTCACAGGACCCCCCTGGGCATTGTGCCAAGGTGCCTGCTGATTGATTTCAGCAGGCATCTTGTTCCGATCACCGCCACCTGCGCAGCGGTGATCGGATATTCGCAGGGTGTACATGTACGCCCTTGGTCCTTAAGTACCAGGACACAAGGGCGTACATGTACGCCCTTCGTCCTTAAGGGGTTAATGTATGTAATGTTTATATATATCTATATATATATAGTGTAATGTTATATTATTTGCTGTACCTTCAGAACTAATCCATCAAAGAGATTGTGGAAGATCTCAAAGTATATGCCATATCCATTACAGATCATGTAAAAACAGAAGTCATGTATACAGAATCCAGTTTCAACCAATGAAAACATATAAACAGTAGAAAGAGGACAAGCCGAATGCCACTAATGAATAGAAAATAACATGGTAACTATGGAAAACAAATGTCAAAACATCCAAATTCTGTAAATCCCCTATATTCTATACCAGATATTCCAGTAAGTATATATTGATATTCTTCTTTTGAGAAGAGTAGACCATCCCTCTAGAAAACATTTTTTTCCCAATTTTGGGTGGCTTTCTCAAAGAGATTCACTGTAAAGGAATGAATAAAAATTTTCGCCAAAAGAAACATATCTTCTAGCCCACATGTTCCTAGAATGTTGCATTCATGGATTTTTAGACGGTAAACAAAGTAATTTCTTCAATGACTTCTGGTGTCTGGTCGACATCCTGGTCCTCTAGATCTCTCTAGATGTCTACATTGTATTTACGTAATGCACCATTATGCTTCATGCCAGACTTTCCTGCGTAAAGTTGGCGTGCGACTGCTGAGTTTAAGACTTGCATGTGAATCTAGTGGTAATTTAATACAATATCTAAAATTTCATGTAACTTTCTTGTGAATGTAAGCAAATTTTTAATTATTGTCGAAAATGAAAAAGAAATTGAAATATTGCAAAGAACAATCCTGGGACATTATTTCATTTCACGGGTAACCATCAAACATTCAATACAATTATGTAAACATTCACCCTCACCGATTAGCGAGATACAGGAATTGAACAGATATTACATTTTCCTGGCAACAAACTCCGCATAATAAACAGCGGTGGATGTACACAAATTCCTGAGCGAGAACAGAGGGGTTTCATTATGAATCTGCGACTGGTTTTCCATCCGTGTTACATCACTCAGTCGTAAGAAGACTTTGATAAATGACTCTGCTGCTGCGCAAGGTGTGCCTCTGTGGGGTACCTGATTCTGATGTTATCCAGGTCCCTGCTCGGAGCAGGTTAGGAATTTTGGTTGCAGATATGGCGTAATTGAACTTGTTTATTTTTCATCTTTATACATGTCATTCGGAGAGGTTTTTCTTTTTCTTTCGAGGATGTGTACCAGAAGACTTGACTAAATTGTTAGGATTCTCTTACAGTTTACATAACGGGAAGAAAAAAAAACTGAAGGTTGACATAGAAATATGTGTTAAAGAAAACTGGTATAATATAAACCATATTGAAAATGTAACTTTAATGAAATAATGAAATAAAATGATTGATATTGATATTTTACATGGGCCATTGTTTTCTCAAAAACATTTTTCTGAACCTCCTTGTTAGGGAAAAAATGTGTCCCGCTGGACCACTGCTGAGGGCATCTCTATCTATCTATCTATCTATCTATCTATCTATCTATCTTTGTCAAGGCTTGAGAAATGCCCCATTGAGCTTTGATAAAACCTTGCATTTGGGGTAATAATGCAGGTCCATCACCATTTTACCTACATTGGAGTGCTGTTTTATTCTTCAAGTGGAATTTGTGGACTATCAACCAACAGGCTTGGAGGGACTGCACCCAGTTTTTTAAGTTTTGTGATAGTGCTACTGTTGTATTTCCTTCCTTCCTTCCGTCCTTCCTTTCTTCCTCCCTTCCTTCCTTCTTTATAACTAGTGCCAAACCCAAGTTCGGATTTTTTTAAAAATGTTTTTAAAGATGTTACATGTGATTACCGAATGAATTCACTTCATGTGAAACTATTTTTGCCTACACAGAGGCAATACATTTAAATGCTGAACGGAGACAGCACGGGTTGGGCCTCTGATCCAAAGCTTGATTCGCTCAACACTACTATCTATCTATCTATCTATCTATCTATCTATCTATCTATATTTTATACTTATTAGTTATGAATTTTAATGGTAGAATTTCTATTTTTTAAACATGATTTAGCATCTAGAGATATAATTTACAGTAGCTGCATGGACCAGAGGAATAATTAGACTGGAGGGGTTAATTGACTTTTATGGGAGAGTGTTGTGTTGCCCCTTCTTCATCACCAGTTTATTCTAGAGGCAGAGAAGACAAGATGGCGCGTTCTTGTCAGCAGGAATGGGGTGGCCTTGTGTGGGGTGTTGAAGAGCCCGAGATGAAGGCAGCACCCGAAGAGTTACTCGTCTCCCAGGTACAGCGGCCCCTGAAAGGGAAAGATGTGGTATTCCCCATGCCAGCTGGATATGTGGCAATACCGGAGGACTGGGCAGTCAGGGTATGGGATCAGCCCAGGGACCTGATTTTTGAGAGGAGGACAGGGAGCGTGGTCTGGTTCTCGGTTGAGAGGGGGTCTGGCTTTCTCCAAGATAACAAGACCGGGCAGAAGCTCTACATCAACAGGCGCTCCGTAAAGCGTCCTTACCTTCCTCAGGCCAGGGACCTGATTTTTGAGAGGAGGACTGGGAGCATGGTGTGGTTCTCGGTTGATAGGTGGTCTGGCTTCCTCCAAGATGATAAGACTGGGCGGGAGCTCAACGTCAACAGGCACTCTGTGAAGTGCCCTTACCTTGCTCAGGCCCGCAACAGCCTCTACAAGGGGAAAACTGTGGAATACACCCCCATGGAGTCCATCCAAGGTCCATTTGTTGCAGCATTAGTCTGCCTCGAGAAACCTCTGGTCCCGTTGACAGCACCAGAGGTATGGCCGGATGACCCAGCTGTGACAGGAAGGGTGCGCTGTCTGCAAGAGTCGGCAGATAGTGTACTCCGCTTCCGAGAGCGACGCCAGCCAGAGCCAGAGCCGCTCATCTCAGGCCTACCTGTGCCCCCAACACCCATCCATCAGCAGGGATGTGTATCCAGCACTTCCATAAACTTCAGTCCGACAGTGGTAACCTACCAGTTACCCTGGAAGATGGAGGCGGCCATGAGGAGAGCAGCCCATGATTCGCAACCCAGAGAGGAGGACTATTTACTGGCTCCCATGTAGCCGGAGGTTCTGGACCTCTTTGGAATGGCAGGAGCATCTGCCCCTGTGAAACAGAGAGTCACAGCAGCCATGCCGAGCACCACCACTAGAACACTACCAAAGTCCACCAGTAGGTGTCATCAGAACACCCCAGTTGCTGCAAGAGTGGATTACAAGAGGCAGGACAGACCTCTCATGTCCTTTAGCAGCTCAAACAGCGAGGAGGATCTGAAGTATTTCCTCCAAAGAGCTGCTCCTCCTTGATTTTCATTTAAAAGAACAGTGACTTCTGGGAGCCCCTTCGTGGACTGGACCTGAAGAGTGAGGGCCTGTTGGCATTTTATCTGTTTTTATGTTTCAGGTTGCCCATGTTTTATCCCTCACCCAGATGGCCATGTTAGTCAGGATTCCCCCCAGCTACAAAAAAAATCCCAGTTGCATACGTTTGCGCACAATTCCCTTTTTTCCCCCTTTTCAGGTTATTTGGGAGCCTCTTTTGCCAAAAAGGTTCTCATAATCTGTGCGCCTATCCCTTTACTACCCATGTGGATTACAATTAATAACTTTGCTACCCATGTGGATTACAAGTATTGCCTCATTTGGATTACAATTAATGATTTCCTGGGGATTACAAAGGACTTTGTTGCACATAAAGTTCCAGTTTAGTGCACTTTAGCTCCAACCATTGAAGAGACTCTGATGTGATTTTATTATTGCACTACCTGATTGCATTGAAAATGTGCCTTATATATTTGCCTTATCTATTTACATTGTGATTTGCACTAATCTTTTCTATTTAAGCAACGTTCTTGTGAGAATTCTCTTGCAGGTGCCACAATGTGATTACAGTTGTGTTCAAAATTATTCAACCCCCACTGAAATTGAGTGTTTTGGCCAGTTTGACATTGATTTTGATCATTTCAGTCATCTTGTTTACAATTAAATCAAAGAGGCACTTGTAAGTCAGACAAATATAACATAACATTTATAATGAAATAACCACAAATGTCTTTTCTGTGCTCACATCATTATCAGTTTTATTCAACCCTCAAGTGACATTCGATCTTAGTACTTAGTACAACATCCTTTTCCAGTTATAACAGCCTTTAAACGTGAAGCATAGCTTGACACAAGTGTCTTGCAGCCATCTACGGGTATCTTCGCCCATTCTTCATGGGCAAAAGCCTCCAGTTCAGTCACATTCTTAGGCTTGCGTGCTGCAACTGCTTTCTTTAAGTCCCACCAGAGGTTCTCAATCGGATTTAAGTCTGGTGACTGCGATGGCCACTTCAAAATGTTCCAGCCTTTAATCTGCAACCATGCTCTAGTGGACTTGGAGGTATGCTTGGGATCATTGTCCTGTTGAAAGGTCCAACATCTCCCAAGCCTCAGGTTTGTGATGGACTGCATCACATTTTCATCCAATATCTCCTGGTACTGAAGAGAATTCATGGTACCTTGCACACGCTGTAGCTTCCCTGTACCTGTAGAAGCAAAACAGCCCCAAAGCATGATTGATCCCCCGCCATGCTTCACAGTAGGCAAGGTGTTCTTTTCTTCATAGGCCTCCTCCAAACATAGCGTTGATCCATGGGCCCAAACAGTTCTAATTTTGTTTCATCAGTCCACAGAACACTATCCCAAAACTTTTGTGGTTTGTCCACATGACTTTTGGCATACTGCAGTCGACTCTTTTTATTCTTTGGAGACAGCAAGGGGATGCGCCTGGGAGTTCTGGCATGGAGGCCTTCATTACGCAGTGTGCGCCTTATTGTCTGAGCTGAGACTTCAGTACCCGCATCTGACAAATCTTTTTTCAGTTCTTCAGCAGTCACACGGGGACTTTTCTTCTTTTCTTCAGGTAGCGCACAACAGTCAAAGTCAGCATCTTCTTTCTGCCACGACCAGGTAGCGTTTCAACAGTGCCCTTTGCCTTGAATTTGCGAATGATGCTTCCTATGGTGTCTCTTGGTATGTTTAACATCTTTGCAATCTTCTTATAGCCATTGCCCTTCCTGTGAAGAGAAATCACCTCTTCTCTTGTCTTCCTGGACCATTCTCTTGACTTCACCATGTCTGTAAACACACCAGTAAATGTCTAGAAGGAGCTGAGTATCACAGTCATTTTACATCTGCCTAATTGGGGCTTATTATGCTTGATTGCTGCTCCTTGACATCCACAGGTGTTTTCAATACCTGATCGAAAACACTTGAATGAACCTCTGTTCTTATAAGTGGTCTTTAAGGGGTTGAATAATTGTGTCAATGAAGAAATCACAAAAAAAAACATTTAATACTGTATTACAAAAACAATTGATGTCATTTTAGTTGCATTTGGTTCTTTAAAAAGTCCTTGTAAGATTTCATTCTGAACACAATTACAAATGTACACTAAATTCCCTAAAACCCTTTATAGCATTGGGGGTTGAATAATTTTGAACACAACTGTATATGCACTTTTGTATGGACTTTGGTGTAATTAGATTGTTAGCCAGATAGTCAGCATCTTACTGCTTAGCTTTTTATGGACTGCCTAAAGGCTCGCTAAATACTACTGGTTCTTACTTTGCCTTGTGTTAGCTAGCTAGGTATTGTACCTTATTGTATTGCTACACAGGGGGAACCAAGTGGTAAAGTCACAAGCAGATCTAAGACCGTCAAGGGTAACCCGCTGCTATTATGAGTCTGGAGAGATTGGAGAGCACTGCCTCATCCTCCTAGTGTATATATGTTTTAAGGCCTTGTGCTTAGCCAAGGTTATTTATTCTAGGTCTTGTGCGTCGCCAAGCCAAGAAATATGTGTGAAAAGCTACCTGGTCAGTCATCAAGGTGACGAAGCGTAAAACATTTTAAGACCTTGGAGCTGGGAAGGGAATACAGGATGAAGCCACCCTTTTGTTTGCGGGCTTAACATGACATATGGAGGGATTACAGTATATGACACCCCCATGCTCCATATACGACTATGGCCACGTCATGGAGTATTGAGGGCTAAGTGCAGTAAACATGTATATTTAGTTGATTGGTTCGCTGCGAGAGGGAAGACCGTGGATAGACACCCTACTCAGGCAGGAGCCCATTGATAGCTGTCATATATGTCAGTCTATGTCTGTGTATTTTCATGCAGCACTTTTTTCCCAGGTACCCTTAGAGCATTTTGCACCCCGCTACTGTCTGCTATGGTTAACCTTATGTCTTCCTATGTATTAATTTCCAGGTCCTGCACAATAGTTATTCATATTTCTTATTTTGTTACTGTTCAAGTGTAATATGCCTGGTTCACCAGTGGGTGGCAGCAAGCTTGGCAGAGCTATCTTGCATAGAATAGGATCCTTCTTTCCATTCTATTTTTCCCCCTTCTAGGGTGGAGTCAAGCTAGAGGTGTGAATAGAGTACCCCCTGCTAGGGCAAGTAAGCAGGAGCCAGTCCCTGCTGGATGAGCCTTGCCTAGACCAGATAGCGAACCTTCAGCTCTGCTGGATCTGGAGGCCTCAACAAAGAGCCTCAGAAGCCAGGAGGAGAAAGTTCCCTGGATAAACCTAGAGTCAGACTACAAGAGAGAAGTTGCAGCATACAGAGGAAGCTGAGTTCTATAGCCAGCCTCTCAGCACAGCAGAACCAGAGAGCAACAGATGTAGTAGAGAGGAGTTTGCCTACCACCGTTAATGCGAAAGCCTGCTGGTAACCAAGACAAAGTTGTTTCTGATGAACGATTACCAAAGTAAAGCTGTTATCAACTTCATCACCAAGTCTGGACTCAATTTATTTCATCTGCCCCTTCATCAACTACCCCTTTTTCTGCATCAGAGCCAACGCCTGGGGTTCCAGCATATCCAGGTAGGAGCACGTGCACAACACCTAAAGGGACATTATAGGCTACCCTGCACCACTCTGGCATTCTTACACCTGCGTACCATCCACAGTATAACTAAAAGGGGCCCTGTGTCACGACAAAACAAGTAACTTCTACCCTGTTAAAGGGACCCTTAGCGGCGGCAATGCTGCACATGTGTGGTAAAAAATGATCAACTGGGTATAATATACATTATTAAAACATGTTGGGTCCCGAATATACATTAGTGTGGACGGGAAGCCATGTTTTAATAATATTTCATGTCTGCCAGCTGAGTAAGAGAGGTGGAGCATACACATGTAATGAGGGCCATCCCAGAAGGCTGGGACAGAATAGGGGGGAAACTCCTCTCAGCTCCACCCTCTGCCGAATGGGGATAAAAATGAACTATTGGGAACATTTCTTGGACACAATTTGTAGATCCAATCAACATGGGTCTCCAGGTATTGATGACATATCCTTGGATAGATTATTAGTATCAGATCGGTGGAGAGTCTGACACCTAGCACCCCCACTGATCAGCTGCTACAGCACTGGAGACTCAAAGTGTATAGTGAGCAGAAGACACTATGTAGTGTGGGTTCGAATCACGTTTTCCCATCCGTTTAATGTATACAAAAAATGTTTACATTACTGATGCCACACAGTGGCATCTGTTCACCATAGAGTTCCATTGTAAAAAATGTGTATATATATATATATATATATATATATATATATATATACACTTTTTTTGCCAGTGGAAAGTATACTAGTCTAAAGGATACCAGTGTAAAGGATGCAGGATACAAAAACATGGTGTGCTGCGTGGTGCCACAGTCCAGTGTTGTGCTCAAGCCAATACTTCATTTTAAAAGAAATGTTAAATATCATAGGCTATAAAAAGTATTGACTCATACAACATGTTTCTAGTTACATCTGCTGGATGCAATACATATGTCTTTCAGTTCCCTCCCTTTGTCAGATAATACACATTTATATACTGACTTAAAATGATTTTGGTTGTAGTATGAAAAGGATATAAATGCACCATATACCTTCATATTCTTTCATGGCGGCCTCATCAACGAGCTTTTGTTCTTGGTGAAAATGACTTCAAGTTGTTCAAACAAACTGATCCAGCATGTTACGTGCATCCGTAGTACAATGGCTGTTTACAGCAGAGGAAGGGTAGGAGTGTGAAATAACCCTGCTTTATCATGCAGTATTTTAGAAAACAATTTGAGGTGTTCAAATTGGTCTTCACATATGGTTTTGGTAGTAGATGCACTTTTGGACTTTGAGAGTAAGGCTGCATTCACGTTGTGTTTTGCAGTGACCGCTTGGCCAAAGCACCAGAAATGCCCCCGACACACATGTAAAAATATCCATAGGTCCCATTCATGGTACCGAGGTGGGACACAAAAGTCTAGATAGACACAGCAATTTGGAGATTTTACGATTACATTTTTAAGCTTACCTGGTGATTTGTGATGAAAAGTTTGACTATGGAAATTGATTGTATATAGGTATTGTGGGGAGTCGCTCTGGTAGACAGCGGTGCGGGTGCAGTACCGAGGCAAAACAAAGAGTCCAGGATGTGCAATAAACAGTGTTTTATTCACACTGACACAAAAATACACAGCAAACAGTCTTTCGGTGGTAATTCACACATGTCAGAAATAAGGAGGCAAAACAAAACAGGCCAACACAGGTTCAGTCACCTGGGAGGTGTAGGTGCAGGTTCGCACCAGGCTGTCGGCCCAGCCGCAGGAGAATCCACCTTCAGGTAGCCAGGAACAAAAGCCACCTCCTTGCTGAGCTCTTTCCTCCAGGACAGAGAACTCCAGAGCCCTGTTAGCAGGCTCCAGGATAATCACCACCCCAGACACAGCTGCTGGCTGTGTTTTATACCCAGCCCAAAACCAGGACTGGATCGTGGGGAGCAGCCACCCACCCTACACTTTAGCTGCTCCCGGTAAGAGCCGGCCCGGATCGGCTTTGCAGCCATGCTATTTAACAGACTCAAACAGCACTAGCTGCTGCAGACAAAAAACCCGGCTCTTACCTCACCGAGGCCAGCAACCTCGGTGACACGTACCTGCCATCAAATATGACACCTTGCACCCTCTTACACCCCCTTTGTTCAACCCTGAGGGGTGAACACACGTGAGGCAGTGGACGCGGGACAGGGCATCTGCGTTACCCTGCAAGCGGCCTGCCCTGTGTTCCACGGAGAATTTGAAATTTTGAAGGGATAGGAACCACCTGGTGACCCGAGCATTCCTCTCCTTGGCCTGACTCATCCACTTGAGAGGGGAATGGTCGGTCACCAGACGGAACCTCCTCCCTAACAGGTAGTAGCGGAGAGATTCGAGTGCCCACTTGATAGCCAGGCACTCCCTCTCCACTATACTATATCTGGACTCGGCGGGACTGAGCTTACGGCTCAGGAAGACAACGGGATGTTCTTCCCCGTTGACCTCCTGAGACAGTACCGCTACCGAGGCCTACCTCCGAGGCATCGGTCTGTACGACAAACTCCTTGTTGAAGTCGGGTGTCACCAAAACCGGGGACCCACACAGGGCCGACTTCAACGCGGAGAAAGCCTCCTCCGCCTTCTCACTCCAGCTAACCCTCCCAGACTTTCGCCCCTTCAACAGGTCTGTCAATGGCGCTGCTATTGTGGCAAAGTGGGGCACAAACCTCATGTAGTATCCTACAATCCCCAGGAACGACTTTACCTGCCTGGTGGTGACCGGTCGGGGCCAGTTACGAATGGCCTCTACCTTAGTTACCTGAGGTTTGATGACTCCCGCCCGATTACATATCCCAGATATTTGGTCTCTTCCAACCCAATCGCACACTTTTTTGGATTGGCGGTTAGTCCAGCTTTCCTCAGGGCATCCACTACCGCCTGCACCTTGGGTAAATGGCTTTCCCAGTCGGTGCTGTGGATGACTACATCATCTAAGTAGGCCGAGGCGTACCGACGATGTGGTCACAGCACTATGTCCATTAACCTTTGGAAAGTGGCGGGGCGCCATGCAGGCCAAAGGGTAACACCTTGTAGTGATACAGGCCCTGCGGGGTAACAAACGCGTTTTTCCTTAGCCGACTCCGTTAAGGGTACCTGCCAGTACCCTTTAGTGAGGTCCAGCACAGAAAAATAACGGGCTTGTCCTAAATTTTCAACAAGCTCGTCTACTCGGGGCATGGGATACGCGTCAAACTTGGATACTTCATTTAACTTGCGAAAGTCGTTGCAGAACCGCAACGTCCCATCCGGCTTGGGTATTAGGACTATGGGACTGGCCCACTCACTTTTCGACTCCTCAATGACATCGAAGCTTCAACATTAACTGCACTTCCTCCGCGATGGCCCGCCGCCGAGCCTCGGGTACCCGGTATGGTTTTAACCGGACCTTGGCCTGAGGCTCAGTGACGATGTCATGTCGGATGAGAGACGTGCGGCCAGGGAGGTCCGAGAACACATCCGTGTTCCGACTGAGGAACTCCCTGACTTCCTGAACTTGTTTGGAAGACAGGCTGTCTGCAATTTTCACCGTGGTTACTGCTTCACAGGCCTCGAACTGTGGGGCGGGACCCTTTCACCTAGAAGCCCTGGCCGGGGCTGTGGTCGTCGGCCGCGTCCCTATCTTTCCACAGCTTAAGTAAATTCACGTGGTACACCTGCTCTGGCTTGCGCCGCCTGGCTGGTGTACTTTGTAATTTACTTCCCTACCTTCTCGATCACCTCATAGGGGCCCTGCCACCTAGCTAGGAATTTGCTGTCAAGGGTGGGTACCAGAACCAAAACCCGATCTCCCGGATTGAAGTCCCGTACCCGAGCCTGACGATTGTACACCCTACTCTGGGCTTGTTGCGCTGCCTCCATATGCTCCCGGACCAAGGGCAACACCCTTTCCATCCGTTCCTGCATCTGGGCGACATACTCAATGACACTTTTGTGGGGGACAGGCTGTTGTTCCCATGCTTCCTTGGCGATATCCAACAGGCCCCGAGGGTGTCTGCCATAAAGCAGTTCGAAGGGCGAGAACCCAGTAGAGGCCTGGGGCACCTCTCGCACTGCGAACATGAGATAGGGCAGAAGCAGATCCCAGTCCTTCCCATCTCTAGACACCACCCTCTTTAACATATTTTTAGAGTTTGGTTAAACCTCTCCACAAGACCGTCTGTTTGCGGATGGTAAACGGACGTCCGTAACTGCTTTATACGCAACAATTTACACAGTTCCTCATTACTTTGGACATAAAGGGGTCCCTTGGTCTGTCAGAACCTCTTTTGGCAGGCCCACACGGGAAAACATCTCCATTAACTCCTTGGCAATGAGCCTAGCTGAGGTATGTCGCAGAGGCACCGCCTCCGGATACCGAGTGGCATAGTCGAGAACTACCAGAATGTGTTGGTGGCCCCTGGCAGACCT
Source organism: Bufotes viridis (assembly GCA_033119425.1). Classification (NCBI taxonomy): domain Eukaryota; kingdom Metazoa; phylum Chordata; class Amphibia; order Anura; family Bufonidae; genus Bufotes; species Bufotes viridis. The sequence continues at coordinate 417,491,085 of CM065592.1, read as the reverse complement.
TGGTACAGGCCCAATTAAATCCATAGCGATTCGCTCAAACGGTACTTCAATAATTGGCAGAGGTACCAGAGGACTACGGAAATGTGGCTGGGGGCTAGTTACCTGACAGGTTGGACAGGACTTACAATAATTTTCTACCTCCTTGAACACGCTGGGCCAATAAAACCGCTGCAGTATGCGGTCCTGGGTTTTCTGCCACCCCAGGTGTCCCCCAAGAACATGTTGGTGGGCAAGCTCCATGACAAGCTTGCGATACGCTGTGGGCACCACCAACTGTTCAACAGGTTCACCTCGGATTTGGTTCACCCGATACAACATATCCTGCAGAACAATGAATCGCGGAAACATTAATTCAGCCCCTGGTTTCTGGGGTTTACCATCAATTTCCAGCACATTCTCCCAGGCCCTGGTTAGGGTTTGGTCCCGGTGTTGTGCGGTCCCAAAATTTTCCCCGGAGACATTGAGGTCTGCCAACTCAGGTCCCGGTGGCAAGTCCTCCGTGTCTCCCACCATTACACTCAGTGGGGTTGTCTCCCCACTACCGCTGCAGCAGTGGTCACCCCTACCGCTGGCCCTTCAGACTCAGGCTCCCAGGGTTCTGGCCTTCCAGTGGTATCAGGCCACTCTGCTAGGGTTACCCCTGTCTCAGGGCTATTAGACACTGTCACCTCAGGCCACAGTGACGGAAAACCAGGGAAGTCTCTCCCAATTATCAGTTCATAGGGTAGCTTTGTGGAGATCGCCACTTCACAAGTCCAGGTGCCGGCCGCCGTGGACAGAGACATTACAGCAGTGGGATAGTCCTTTAAGTCTCCGTGAATGCACACAACACCCACTTTCCGGCCCGTATACTGGGTGGGCTGTACCAGCGCAGCACTTACCAGGGTTACCAGGCTCCCTGAGTCCAACAGCGCCACTGCCAGGTTACCCCCGACTTGCACCTGGCACAGATGACGATTGTCTATTGTCTCGGGGTGCCGGTCGCACACAGTCTCCGGGCATACATGGAAGCCCGGTACCCATAATTAGTCTCCATGGGTTCCCCCCGATGGGGACAGTTGGCCCTTATGTGTCCAGGCTCCCGACACTGCCAGCAGACCACTGGGGATGGATCTGCAAGGGGTACATCCCGGGCGGGTTTGGCCGGCCGCCGGGACTGGGGTGGAGATTTCCGGGGTTTGACTGGCCCCCTCCCAAAAGAACCCCCCTGCAGGTTTCTGGTGGCCTCATATCGCTCCACCAGGTCGACCATCTCAAGGGCATTGGTGGGGGATACCTGGCCGATCCAGTGTTGAAGGGGGTAAGGCAAGGCCCTCCAGAACATGTCAGCCAGCAGACGGCCGCCTGTAACGCCATCACATGTTGTAGCAGTAGCTGGTTGGTCTCCCGCTGCTGCACGTTAGCCTCTATGAGAGCCTTCACAGCAGCCTCCATGTTGCCAGAAATTCCTGCTTGCAACTTTGCTGGCTTAATATATATCATGCACTTTAGCAAAAAAAACTTCGGCGTTCACGCCAGCCTCACTGCACATGCCCGCATCCGACACCAAATGTGGGGAGTCGCTCTGGTAGACAGCGGTGCGGGTGCAGTACCGAGGCAAAACAAAGAGTCCAGGATGTGCAATAAACAGTGTTTTATTCACACTGACACAAAAATACACAGCAAACAGTCTTTCGGTGGTAATTCACACATGTCAGAAATAAGGAGGCAAAACAAAACAGGCCAACACAGGTTCAGTCACCTGGGAGGTGTAGGTGCAGGTTCGCACCAGGCTGTCGGCCCAGCCGCAGGAGAATCCACCTTCAGGTAGCCAGGAACAAAATCCACCTCCTTGCTGAGCTCTTTCCTCCAGGACAGAGAACTCCAGAGCCCTGTTAGCAGGCTCCAGGATAATCACCACCCCAGACACAGCTGCTGACTGTGTTTTATACCCAGCCCAAAACCAGGACTGGATCGTGGGGAGCAGCCACCCACCCTACACTTTACCTGCTCCCGGTAAGAGCCGGCCCGGATCGGCTTTGCAGCCATGCTATTTAACAGAGTCAAACAGCACTAGCTGCTGCAGACAAAAAAACCCGGCTCTTACCTCACCGAGGCCAGCAACCTCGGTGACACGTACCTGCCATCAAATATGACACCTTGCACCCTCTTACAGTATTTACACACTAAGATGAGTGTAAGCGAAGATCTAAATTAGTTAAGGTACCTTTAGTGAATATTACAATGGTCCCTCAAGATACAATTGCCTCAAGATACCATATTTTTAATATACAATAGAATTTTCTCAGCCCTTTTATGTTGAAACAAGACTCAACATACAATGCTTCAGACTTAGACCCAGCCAATCAATATGACCAATTTGTATTAGTTGTATTGTCCTGAGGAAAAGGGCATTTGAAAAGCTCTCGAAAAGTGTTGACTGTATACCAATAAAAACCATCTTCATACTATTAAGCCTATTGTAGGTAAAGAATCGCTTTGTACCTATTTTCATTTTCTCTTATCTTGGGATGCCTTTGGAAGATGGAACCAATTACTAGTTTTCCATAGAGTTATGGACTCAACATACAATGTAACAGAACCAATTAATATTGTAACTTGATGGAGCACTGTATTCCGTAATGGTAGAAGCAGAAGGCAGGCAGCTATTGCTGAACTGCAGAAACCAATGCAGCAAAAGGACCATGAAAAAGAGAAAAATAGACGCCATTAACATTTGGTGTTATTTGCGTTAAAAACATTTATTGACCATTCAGTACAATACGAGAAAAATAGACGCAGTTCACATTTGGTGTTATTTACGCTAAAAACATTTTTTTGTCAGTTCAGTACAATACGAGAAAAATAGACACTGTTCCCATTTAGTGTTATTTGCGCTAAAAACATTTATTGTCAGTTCAGTACAATACGAGAAAAATAGACACAGTTCACATTTGGTGTTATTTGCGCTATAAGCGTTTCTTGTCATATTTCTAGAAAAAAAGAGGAAAATACACACCGTTCACATCTGGTGTTATTTGCGGTAAAAACATTTATTATCAGTTCAGTACAATACAAGAAAAATAGACTCTGTTCACATTTGGTGGTTTTTGCACTAGAAACATTTCTTGTCATACTTCTAGAGAAAAAGAGAAAAATACATGCCCTTAACATTTGGTGTTATTTGCGCTAAAAGCGTTTCTTGTCACATTTCTAGAGAAAAAGAGAATAATATACTCAGTTCACATTTGATGTTATTTGCGGTAAAACCATTTATTGTCAGTTTAGTACAATACAAGAAAAATAGACGCTGTTCACATTTGGTGTTATTTGCGCTATAAGTGTTTCCTGTAATATTTCTAGAGAAAAAGAGAAAAATACACGCCATTCACATTTGGTGTTATTTGCGCTAAAAACATTTTTTGTCATACTTCTAGAGAAAAAAAGAAAAATACACGCCGTTCATATTTGGTGTTATTTACGCTAAAAACATTTATTGTCAGTTCAGTACAATATGAGAAAACTATACCCTGTACACATTTGGTGTTATTTGCGCTATAAGCGTTTCTTGTCATATTTCTAGAGAAAAAGAGAAAAATACACGCCGTTCACATTTGGTGTTATTTACGCTAAAAACATTTATTGTCAGTTCAGTACAATACGAGAAAACTAGACCCTGTACACATTTGGTGTTATTTGCTCTATTTCTTTTTATACTTCTAGAGAAAAAGAGAAAAACACACGCCGTTCACATTTGGTGTTACTTACGCTAAAAACATTTATTGCCAGTTCAGTACAATACGAGAAAAATAGACGCTGTACACATTTGGTGTTATTTGCGCTATAAGCATTTCTTGTCATATTTCTAGAGAAAACGAGAAAAATACACGCACTTCACATTTGGTGTTATTTGCACAGAAATGATTCAGTGGCCTATTTCCGTACAATACGAGCAATATATACTCAGTTCACTTTTGCTGTTATTTGAGCAGAAAAAATTTAGTGGCCTATTTCAGTACAAAAAGAAAAATATATTCGTCGCTTTTAGGGGTGTTTTATTTCTGTTTCATTTGTTTAGTTCAGCTACAAGTATGTCAAGCAGAGAAGTGCCAGGCCATGCACAGAGGCCTTAATGTTTCTGGTGCAAGCAGAGGTCACAGCAGAGTAAGGTGTTGTGGCAGCAGTAGTCACAGCCAGAGGCCTGAGCTCCAGTTGTCATCTAGCGGTCGTGTCTTGACCAGCAACCCTGCGTTTCTTGATTGGTTAACTCGGTCATCCACATCATCCCAAGTTACATCAGACACCCCCAGCCAAGAGTCGGTGGGTTCGTTAGACACAACCTTTAGTTGGCATGGCCCGGGAGCAGGCTCTAGGCCCTCACCTGTCCTCAACCTGCCTCTGTCCTTTTCTGTTCCATCACCACGAGTAGAACTACATGCTGTAGGCTCAGCTTCACTTTTCAGCGAGGAAGAGCTACTAGAGGACAGTCAGCAGCTACTGCCCAGCCAAGATCTGGAGGATTATGCAAAATAAATGTGGAGCCCCAGTATTGGGTCTACAGCACAAAAAAAGCAGCATCTTGACATAGGGGCCACTTAATATGGAGGATTTGGTGATCTATGTAATGGGGACACCCCTTTGCTCAGTTTTCCTTCCTTTGAGGGATATCTGGCTTTCATTATGTTGTAGACCCAATACTGGGGCTCCACATTTATTTTGCATATTACTGTTTCCCAGGGAGCATTGCACTTTGGATTGCTGTGTTAAGACTCTTGTTTTCTGTAGCTGGTCTCCCTGAGATCAGCTATTGTTTTGTTTGAGCAGTCTCCAAGGCATTGCTCCCGGTTAGCCAGAATCCTACTCCACACTGATGAGGGGCAACACCCCGAAACAGCTGTCTGTAGATGGATAACTGGATTAGATCTTCCCTGTCACATCCTTAACCCCTTAAGGACACGGCCCTATTTCACCTTAAGGACCAGGCCATTTTTTGGAAATCTGACCAGTGTCACTTTATGTGGTGATAACTTTAAAACGCTTTTACTTATCCAAGCCATTCTGAGATTGTTTTTTCGTCACATATTGTATTTCATGACAGTGGTAAAATAAAGTTGAAAAATTTCATTTTTATTTATAAAAAAATACCAAATTTACCAAAAAGTTTGAAAAATTTGCAATTTTCCAAGTTTCAATTTCTCTACTTCTAGAATACATAGTAATACTGCCAAAAAAAGTTATTGATTTACATTCCCCATATGTCTACACCATGTATCGATTATTTTGGGAATGCCATTTCATTTTTTGGGGACATTACAAGGCTTAGAAGTTTAGAAGCAAATCTTGACATTTTTCAGAAATTTTCAAAAACCCACTTTTTAGGGACCAGTTCAGGTCTGAAGTCACTTTGTGAGGCTTACATAATAGAAACCACCCAAAAATGACCCCATTCTAGAAACTACACCCCTCAAGGTATTCAAAACTGATTTTACAAACGTCATTAACCCTTTAGGTTTTCCAAAAGAGTTAATGGCAAATAAAGATAAAATTTCTGAATTTCGATTTTTTGGAAAATTTTCCATTTTAATCCATTTTTTCCAGTAACAAAGCAAGGGTTAACAGCCAAACAAAACTCAATATTTATTGCCCCGATTCTGTAGTTTTCAGAAACACCCTATATGTGGTCCTAAAATACTGTATGGCCAAACGGCAGGGCGCAGAAGGAAAAGAAGCACCATATGGGTTTTGGAAGGCGGATTTTGCTGGACTGGTTTTTTGACACTATGTCCCATTTGAAGCCCCCCGATGCACCCCTAGAATAGAAACTCCATAAAAGTGACTTCATCTAAGAAACTACACCCCTCAAGGTATTCAAAACTAGTTTTACAAACTTTGTTAACCCTTTAGGTGTTCCACAAGAGTTATTGGCAAATGGAGATGAAATTTCAGAATTTCAATTTTTTGTTACCTTTCCTCAAAAAAAGTGTAATATAGAGCAACCAAAAATCATATTTACCCTAAAATAATACAAACAAAACTGACACCTTATCCCGTAGTTTCCAAAATGGGGTCACTTTTTGGGAGTTTATACTCTAGGGGTGCATCAGGGGGGCTTCAAATAGGACATAGTCTCAAAAAAAACAGCCCAGCAAAATCCGCCTTCCAAAAACCATATGGCGTTCCCTTCCTTCTGTGCCCTGCCGTTTGGCCATACAGCAGTTTACAACCACATATGGGGTGTTTCTGCAAACTACAGAATCAGGGCAATAAATATTGAGTTTTGTTTGCCTGTTAACCCTTGCTTTGTTACTGGAAAAAATGGATTAAAATGGAAAATTTTCCAAAAAATCGAAATTCAGAAATGTTATCTTTATTTGCCATTAACTCTTGTATTGTATTTTTTGTTATTTACATCGTTGAACTGACAGGTTAGATTGTGTGCTATTTCTATAGAGCAGGTTGTTACTGACGCAACAATACCAAATATGACTACTTTTTGGGGTTTTTTGTTTCAGTTTTACATAATAAAGCATTTTTGAAAAAAATGATTTTTTATTGTCTCCACATTCTGAAAGCCATAGTTTTTTTTGTTTTTTTTTTGCGATTGTCCTATGTAGGGGCTCATTTTTTGCAGGATGAGATGGCGGTTTGAATGGTACTATCTTGGGGTGCATATGACTTTTTGATCACTTGCTATTACACTTTTTAATTACTTTTTTTACAACGTTTTTATTTTTTATGTTTACAGCGTTCACCTGAGGGGTTAAGTCATGTTATATTTTTATAGAGCAGGTCGTTACGAACGCGACGATACCCAATATGTATACTTTTTTTTATTTATTTTGGTGTTACACAATAATATCCTTTTGAAACAAAAAAACATGTTTTAGTGTCTCCATAGTCTGAGAGCCATATTTTTTTCAGTTTTTAGGCGATTGTCTCAGGTTGGGTAGAATTTTTGCGGGATGAGGTGGCGGTTAGATTGGCACTATTTGGGGGGTCATATGACTTTTTGATCGCTTGCTATTACACTTTTTGTGATGTAAGGTGACAAAAAAATGGCTTTTTGACAAAGTTTTTTTTTTTTTACAGTGTTTACTTGAGGGGTTAGGTCATGTGATATTTTTATAGAGCAGATTCTTACGGACATGGAGATACCCAATATGTCTACTTTTTTTAAATTTTTTGACATTTAACACTAAAATGCATTTTTGAAACAAAAAAAATCATGTTTTAGTCTGAGAGGCATAGTTTTTTTATTTTTTGGGCAATTGTGTTATGAAGGGGCTCATTTTTTGCGGGATGAGATGGCGGTTAGATTGGTACTATTTTGGGAGGCATATGCTTTTTTGATCGCTTTGTATTACACTTTTAGTAATGTAAGGTGCCCAAAAATGGCTTATTTACACCATTTTTTTTTTTTTTTTATGGCGTTCACCTGAGGGGTTCAGTCATGTGATATTTTTATAGAGCTGTTTTTTACGGACGCGGCGATACCTAATATGTGTAGTGTATTTTTTTTTTTTTACTTTTTATTCAGTGATTTGTGTTCTTTTATTTTCACTTTTTCACTTTTTACATTTTTTTTGGACCCAGACCCACTTGGTTCTTGTAGATCCAGTGGATCTGGTGTCTATATAATACGGCCTCCCGCCGCCGCAACCACCCCTGCAACCACCCCCTGCACCCCCGCCGCCATAACAAGATTGGGGGCTGCAGGGGGGGTTAAAATTTTTAACTTTGGGGCAATTAACTCTCTGATCCCCGCGGTCACAGACCGCGGGGATCAGAGATCGCGAAATCGCTGCAAACCGCAGGTCTGAATTGACCTGCGGTTTGCAGCGATCGCTGATACTGGGGGTCACATGACCCCCCTCGGCATTAGAACATGGTTCCTGCTGATCTACATCAGCAGGAACCATGTTGCTACCGCGCCCACATCGGGTGCAGTAGCAGTTTAAACACAGGGCATACAGGTACGCCCTGTGTCCTTAAGGACTCGGACATTAGGGCGTACCTGTACGCCCTGTGTCCTTAAGAGGTTAAAGCTTGTAAAAAAGCTGGATCTTGACATAGAGACCACTTTATATGGTGGATTTGGTGAACTTTGTAATGGGGACCCAATACTGGGGCTCCACATTTATTTTGCATATTACTGTTTCCCAGGGAGCTTTGCACTTTGGATTGCTGTGTTGAGACTCTTAACTGAAGCTCCACTGTGTTTTCTGTAGCTGGTCTCCCTGAGATCAGCTATTGTTTTGTTTGAAGATCTGGAGGAGACATCCGCCACGTCCTCCACTAGGTGGGCAAGTAGTGATGAGGAGAGTGGCACGGGAGCTTGTGCTGCGAGTGGTCAAGCTCCTGACCCAGAGGCCGTTGAGGAGGACATAAGTGATGTGCAGATGCCAAACGATAACGATGAAGACGATCACACTTGGGAGCTGGGTGCAGAAGGGGCTTCATCATCATCAGGAGAAGAGAGTGGCAGCTTGCCCATGAGGCAGTGGCGGAGCCAGCAAGGTGGTAGCATGGCTGGGAGTCAGCAGGGTGGCAGCAGTGGGAGATCGTGAGCCAAATGTGCCCGATGTAGACCACCTGCTTCACAGCAGCCTACCTGCCCGGGCAGTAGTGGTGCAAGAGTTCAGGGAGGCAGTGGCGGTAGCAATCAGTCTGTGCGGACTGTTGGGGAGGAAAACCTACTCGGCAGTGTGGCAGTTTTTTTTCAAAGCGCCAGAGATGGTGAACGTGACCATAAGTTGCATCTGTGGGCAGAAGGTGAACCATGGCCAGGGTGCCAATGTTGGCACTACGGCCCTGCGTCAACATATGCAGCGTCACCATAAAGTGGCCTGGGAGAACAGTGGCTCCGATGTAGTGGTCTAGCCTGCCGCAGCAACCGCTACATCACCCAGTGGCACGCACCCAGTTTCAGCCAGTCAAGGCTCCACCACCTCAGCAGAAGGGAGCTGTCTGTCAATCCCATCTTCTGCTGGTCCAGAAGTTCCTGCTCCTACTCCTCGTCAGTCATTTTGTCAGCAATCGATCAATGTCCACTTCTGCCTCCTCATCCTCCACCATGTCCTCAGCCTCCACTGCAGGGACAAGTCATAGTGCCCCTCCAGCATACCACATGTGCAGGGCTTGACGGTGTCATGCTGTTCTGCACCTGGTTTGACTTGGCTAACGGAGTCACACAGGGGAGGAACTGCTCTTTGTGATGCATCAAGAAATCGAATCCTGGCTTTCTCCCGGACAACTCAAAATAGGAACTATGTAGATCATCAATGGGAAGAATGTTGTGTCTGCGCTGCATCAAGAAAGGCTTGACCCATCTGGAAGACATCCTAAAAATGGGCACGAAACTTTGCATGCACTTCAGCTACCAGTGTACTGCTAAGCACACCCTCCTTGAATTGCAGTGGCAGAACTGCATCCCCCAACATAGGCTGATCTGTGATGTTTGCACTAGTTGGAATTCCACCCTCCATATGTTGGACGGACTATATGAACAGTGAAAGGCTATCAACGATTTCTTGATGATGCAAGCGGATAGGAGTACTCCACTGTGTAACTTCGATGTCAGCCACTGGCAGCTCATGTGTGACATCTGCCGTTTGCTCAGGCCCTTTGAAGACGCCACATTATTTGTCAGTCGCCAGGACTATGTGATGAACGTAGTCATTCCACTGCTTCATGTCCTGAAACAGATGGTAGTAACAATGGCTGGTCAGGGGACCGGAGACAAGGCGTCTTGATCTCACGGACGCATGAGCCCTGTTGGGAGGAGGGGGAGGAGGATATTGGAGCACAGGCAATGTGTAGCCAAAAAGGTTTTTTTTTTCTACTCAGCTGACAGGACAGGAGGAGCAGGAGCAGCCAGAGGAGCTACAGGACGATGAGGAAGACGAGACAGTGGACCCGTACACACCGTGGCAGTATGCAGTGGAGATGGAGACAGGGAGTCCCACCGATTCATTTGCACAAATGGCCTTCTGCATGCTCACTTGCTTGAGGGATGACTTCTGGCTCTCCACCTTCACTATCGGTCCAGAAGGGGGGCTTTTTTTACACCCACCAAGAGGGAAGACAAACTAAACTACTACAGAGACATCCTATGTAGTCCGTTGGCTGCTGTAAGCCCCATCTTCCATCCTCTTGCAGGTCTGACCGGGGAGGCCCTCAGCGCTCACGTTCCATGGTTGCTGGGGATGGGTGGGGCGGCAGGAGCAGTACCAGCTCCATCAGCAGCAGTCTGAGTTTAGAGTCGCTGATGAGTAGCTTTCTTTACCTGCATAGTGAAGAAACTACTTAACAGCAGCAGCAGCTATACCTGGAGCAGGACCTGAACCAGCAGGTGTTGGCATACTTGGACAGCACTCTGCCACCCCACATTGAAGATCCGCTGGACTACTGGGTAGCCAAACTGGATTTATGGCCGCAACTAGCAGAGTTTGCCCTGGAAAAGCTGTCCTGCCCGGCCAGTAGTATGGCATCAGATCGGGTGTTTATTGCAGCGGGGGCCATAGTTACCCCAAGGAGAACTCAGCTGTCCACCCAAAATGTTGAGAGACTGACCTTTGTCAAGATGAATCAGGCATGAATCAGCCAGGATTTCCAAGCACCAATTCCTGATACATCAGACGAGATCATCCATGGTGCCAACACTTTGATATAAGAGACCGGTTTCTACTGACTACCTGCCTCAGCTACTACTTTGATGCTGCAACCTGCCTGATGCCACATATCTGATGCCAAGTGCTCCTTATTTCTCCCCCACCTTCGTCAGCGGGTACTGGTATTGCCACCCACCGCCCCACTCTGTTACCGGGTCACTTTCTAGTCTCCTGATGCAGCTGCTGCTGCCATCTCCAAACTATGTCACCTTGCCACGTGCTCCTTATTTCTCCCCCACCTTCGTCAGCGGGTACTGGTATTGCCACCCACCGCCCCACTCTGTTACCGGGTCACTTTCTAGTCTCCTGATGCAGCTGCTGCTGCCATCTCCAAACTATGTCACCTTGCCACTCTGTGGTCTCCTCCTGCTGCTGCTATCTCCACACTTTGCCACTCTGTTTTCTCCTCCTGCTGCTGCCATCTTCACACTATGTCCCCTTTGCACTGTGTGGTCTCCTCCTGCTGCTGCCATCTCCACACTATGTCACCTTGCCACTCTGTGGTCTCCTCATGCTGCTGCTGCTGCTCCTACTGTCATCTCCACACTATGTAACCTTGACACTCTGTGGGATCCTGCTGTTGCTGCTGCCATCTCCCCACTATGTCACCTTGGCACTCTGTGGTCTCCTCATGCTGATGCCATATCCACATTATGTCACCTTGCCACTCTGTGGTATCCTGCTGCAGCTGCTGCGATCTCAACATTATGTCATCTTGCCACTCTGTGGTCTCAGGATGCTACCGACACCTCTAAACTATGTCACCTTGCCACTCCGTGGCCTCATTATACTGCTGCCATCTACAGATTCTGTCATTGTGCCACTCGGTGGCCTTCTCATGATGCTGCAGCTGCATCCGCCACCTCCAGACTTGGTCATTGTGCCACTCGGTGGTTTTTTCCTGATGGTGCCTCCAGACTCGGTCATCGTGCCACTCGTTGGCCTCCTCATACTGCTGGCAACTCCAGATCCTGTCATTGGGCCACTCTGTGGTCTCCTCATGCTGCTTACACCTCCCCACTTCTTGACTGGTCCACTATTTTGGCTTTCGGCCTGGCTGACATCATCATTTATTTGACCTTTCTTCTGATCTGTCCGAAGAAAATAAAAATGAGACGCACAACGGATCCTGTCAGTGTATCAGCTGTAAAGCCTGTATGGTCCCATCAGAATTGGCTTATGATTTGGTAGCCAAAAGCAGGAGTGGGTACAAAACACAGAAGACATGCAAATATTCAATTTACATGTCATCTCTGTTTTAGATCCACTCCGTTTTTTTTGTTTTTTTTGGCATTAGCAATACTGATAGATTATTGAGCAAATGCTGACCGAGTGAAGGCGTATGCTCCACAGACAGGATCCGTTTTTTGTGGGTTATTGTTCTGACGGATCAGAGAAAGGGCAAATTAATCAGTTACGTCCGCACAAACTTACTGCTGACATCCTCTCCACTCTGTCCGGGGGGCTCTACTTGTATTGAACTTTAACAGAACAGGTTCTGTAGACATCTATGTGGAATCAGGGTGTAAAAGGAGTGCGCTTCTTCTCTACACTAACATCGACCTGTAAGGCTGAGTTAATACTTGAGTTATTTGGTCAGTTTTGCCGTATGACTGCCCAAATAAGTGAAGTGTACAGTGATTCTAATAGCGACGCCTGTCATCTGCATGTCCTACTGACCGACAGTATTATTTCACTACCCCAGCACACTCCCTATGCGTGTTACTGCAAGGCACAGTGTTCTACACCCATATAAAGGCTCTCTGCAGCCTGGAAATAGCCGTTTTTTATGCGATTCATCGCAAATTAATTCGGATCGAAGCAATTTTTTCCAGAAAATTCGGCGAACAGAATCGAAATTTTGGTGGTATGGGTCTGGATATGGATTCGACGGACAGTGCAAAATCAAATGTTATCTTAAGGCCGACTGTATAGATGCAGAGGAATAGGGATCTCAAGCAGTGTTCCTGCTGCTGTATGGATGCATGGCTACACATCTTTCAGGTTATCCTCATTCTTTAATGATAACAGCCTACTCAGTTACAGAGTGGTCATTGCAGAAGCAAAAATTCTCTTGAGCTGCAGAAGCACATACGGATGATAGTCCAAACCACAATTACATGCTGCAGAAACAGAGAGCTTAGGAGAGATGCTCCTCATTCACTGTCAACTATCACCATTTAGAACTAGTAGAGAGGGGATGTAGGAGGAGAAAAAAGATGTATCAGGACATCCTTTGTTGCTAGAGGAGAGTCTAGGATTGTCTAGGATTTTTGCCAGCACAAGCGAAGCTGCATTTTGGCGCCCCCATGATCACATCACGAAAGTAATTTAAAAAAAAAAAGTTCATTTTGGCGCCCCCCCCCTTCTATGCGCCCTAAGGCAGCCGCTTGGTCTGCCTTATTATAGCACCGGCCCTGCATGTGGGTACTGCCCCTGGTGCACAGCTAGGCAGAAGAAATGTGGGGAGCATAAGATTAGAATGCCTGTCCAGCCAGTCATTACTTACATCAAGTCCCGTTTGCAGACTACTTTCCAGTCATTTCTGCTCTTCCTCAACTGCTTCCTCCTGTTCTTCAGCTCTTGCCCTGTGTAGACAGCACCAATTCTGTCAAACATTACACTTTACTGGACTGAAATCAAGACCAAATGGCGGGCACTAGGCAGGACACAATGTTAACATCAAGAAGAGTCCAAAAATTGAGAGAAGAGATCCCTGGGGAGGGACACAATAATGATTTGGAGAAGAGTCTGCTGGGCAGAGACAAAATAGTAACAAGGAAAGAGTCCGGGCATGGGGACAAGAGTCCAGTGAGCAGTGACACAATAATAACTCTGAGAGAGTCCAATCATGGAGTCAAGACCGTCTACTTAGCAGCTTTTCCCCACCCTGCTCAGCACTAGCGTTGAGTGCAAATTTTTGAATCGCAAATTTTAATCGCGAATATTGCCACTTCGAGAATTGGCGAATATTTAGATTATAGTGCTATATGTTCGTATTCGCGAATATTCTAATAGTGAATATCGGCACTTAGCAACATCCCTAGCAACCAATAGGAAAGTTGCCTACTCCTTAGTGTTGATCGCGAATATTCTAATTGAGAATTTTTATCTCAAATATATTACATTGTCGATTTTTGCAATCAAGTAAATAATGACTGGAGATCACGAATTCTCAATTTGTGCATTTTTGGCGAACATTCGGCCAAAAATTTGCGAAATATCGGGAATTCGAATATTGCCTATGTCGCTCATCACTACTTTGCACAGAAAAAGAAAAAGTTCCAAACTATACTGGCTGCAGAAGAAGGCTTCATTTGGAAGTAGTGAGTTGACTCCATGCATCACAAATACACATATGTACAAGACATGTGTAGCACTGAACTTTATTTGTTGTCTCACTACTGAAATATAGTCTTGCCATGTAACAAATTACTGAGAAATACAAGTGGTTACCACATGCTACATCTGAAAGTAACCAGCTGAGTGTGGCACATGGCTACATTCATGAATTCGGCATTATGAGAGGGGAAAAAAGTTGAAAGGAACTAAGAAAGTAATGTTTCAGGCTTTGCTGCATTGGGTTATTTCATATGTTATTATGCTAGCATGTGTTCTTATATCTTATATACCTGTCTTTTTATGACATGTATTCTGAAAATGCACCTTAGTGATTTCCTACTTTTTACAGATTTCCTACAATATCAGTTTTAGATCTGATACCTAGTACAATTATTAAATTGTTTTGCAAAAAAATGAAGAAGGAAAAAAAAATTCTACCTTATAAAATGTTATTTTTTTACAGTTCTGGTTTAAGCACAAAATCTTCTTTGAAGACCATGTTATATATAATATCTACATAAAATTAAAGAGGACCTGTCATGACATTTCATAACTGAAATAAGTACCTGTCCTTAATGTCACAGTATTGCACTTTTTATTTTTTACTCATACAAGAGCTACAGTATGTCCCCCGTTCATTTTTGGAAGTCTATATGTTAATAGAGTGGGGTTTGCCATGCTGGAGCCCAGTGTGTGATCTTCCTCATCTTGCAAGACTAAGACCCCATTCTAATCCCTCAGGCAGTGAGCCCTGGAATGAGGTCTTCCAGCTTAGGCAAAACTCGTAATCAGTAACAGGTCGAGGTCTGGGCAGGCAGGGTTCATGCAAATTTGTGAAACTAGTCCAAGGTTAGGGCAGGCAGCAAAGGGTCAATATGGTAATCAGGCACAGGTCACATAAGGCAGCAGAGGGTCAGAGTCAGAAAACAGGAAGAGGTCAGTACACAGGCAAACAAAACAGCACACTTTACACAGGACTACTAGAACACACAGCAAGCTGGAACAACCTATTGCTCAGACAGAGAATGGGACAAACAGCACAGCATATATAATGCTAATTAACAGATTAGAAACAGCCTAGCAGCTACACACAGAGCCAAAAGAGGGTTTAACCCTTGCAATACTACAGAATGAGGTGAAGTTCAATGAAGAATCTCCAATAGATGCACAGGACACCGACAGCCGGGCACTGTGCCGGAGCGCAGGACTTGTGACAGACACAGGGTGAATGGTGCAGTGCGGATGCCTGTCTAAAGTAGCAGAGCCACAGACTTAACAATTAAGTCACAAAATAAGGTTTTTCAACTTTTTGGAGCTACTGTACCTCTCACTCAAGTTTTGAAAAGTGGGTGGGAAAGTGAGCATGGCTAGCTATGTTAATTAGATTAACTCCAGGTATCACTGCAACTTTCCCACTGGAGTGACATTTCTACAAAAAAGTGTTAGGTTTAACCACTTCCCGACCGCCTAACGCACAACTGCGTTCTCGCGGCGGTCGGGCTGTTCTGGGGCGCCGCAGATGTGCGTCATCTCGCGAGACGCGAGATTTCGCACATATTCGGCCGCGCATGCGCAAATCGCGCATTGCACAAAGTTTAGATGAACTGGGTCATCAGCCTGCCAGCCAATCGGCATCGCTGGCGGGCTGATGACTTTTAAAAAAAACGAATCGCAAGCCATTTAACTGCAGATTTTATTTGTAAATATGATGGATTAAATGGCTTCTGTGCTCTCTCCTGGGTCCTTTTCGTCGGTTGGACCCAGGAGAGAGCACACCTCTCAGTGAGTACACCAAGCACCACACACTAGCCCCTGATCAGCCCCCATCACCCAAATTAACCCCTTGATTACCCCTCTCAGCACCTGTCAATCATCTAGTGAAAGGGAAAAAAGTGATCAGTGTAAACTGTCACTTTTTCACTAGGATTGACTGTTGGGTTTAGCTTAGTTTAGGCCCCTTTGGTAGGTAGTTAGCGTTAGCGCCAAGCCCACCGCACCGCAGTCACTGGTTCGCTGATTAGCGTGGCGCTAATCAGCTTTGTACTTTATAGTATCTGTAAGTGATCCAGAACTGATCACGGTCAGATCTATAATAGTACTAGTGTCACTAGTTCGCCCTCCACCCCAAGCGCAGTGTTTGCCCGTTCAGGCCTGATCGGTCGCCCACACCTGCGTTCACCCACGCCCACCCGCCGCAGTGACAAAAATTTTTTTTTTGTAATCACTGCACAATCCCTTCACAAGCGCTGCGGCGATAAAAAAATCAGTTTTGATCTTTTTTATCAATCGCAGCGGCTTCTGTACTTCGCTACCCTCTCAATTGTAAGACAGGCTCATCAATCGGATGAGGAATGGGAACCCTCATCTGACGAATCTAGCGGGTCAGAATACGAACCTGTAGAGAGCAGTGGCAGTCTGACCCAAAGTTCGGACGAGGAGGTTGAGGTCCCTGATAGAACCAGGCGTACCCGGCCCCGTGTCGCTAGACCGCAGGTTACGCAGGATCCGTTTCAAGGGCAGCAGAGTGGGGCTGGCGCTGCCGGATTACGTGGTGAGGCATACACCAGCAGTGCAGCCCGTCCTGGACCTTCTACCAGCACTGCCGTACAACATGGTGAAGTGGCGAGCACCAGAAGGGCAGTTGAAGCTGGTACGGTGGCACGTGCAGTAGTTTCCCCGTCGCAGCCACCGCGCAGACAGGCCCGTAGAGCCCTAGAATCCCTGAGGTGCTGGCAAACCCTGATTGGCAGTCCCCAGCTTCAGCCGCACCAGTAGTTCCCCTTTCACCGCCCAGTCAGGAGTTCGGGTGGAAACAGCTCAGATAGGATCGGGCGCTGGGGTTTTTGAGCTGTTTTTCACTGCGGAGCTCTCTGACTTAGTCGTGGCAGAAACAAATCGGTATGCCACTCAATTTATCGCCCGACAACCCGGGAAGCTCCTATGCCCAGTCTTTCCGGTGGAAACCAGTCAAGTTTCCGAATTTAGAACTTTTCTGGGCCTTCTCCTCAGCATGGGCATAACCAAAAAACATGAATTGCGGTCATATTGGTCCACGAACCCAATTCATCACATGCCCGTGTACTCTGCTGCCATGTCCAGGACACGTTTTGAGACCATCCTGCGTTTCCTGCACTTTAGCGACAACACCACCTCCCATCCCAGAGGCCACCCAGCTTTTGACCTGCTCCATAAAATTCGGCCCCTCATAGACCATTTCAACCAGAAATTTGCAGATTTGTATCTGCAAAGTTTTTTTTGTATACAAAACTTCTGCGTAGACGAGTCCCTTGTACATTTTACCGGGCGCCTTGGCTTCAAACAGTACATCCCAAGCAAGCGCGCCTGGTATGGGGTCAAATTGTATAAGCTCTGTGAAAGGGCCACAGGGTATACGCACAAATTTCGGATCTATGAGGGAAAAGATCAGACCCAGGAGCCGGTCGGTTGCCCTGACTACCTGGGGAGCAGTGGGAAGATAGTCTGGGACTTGGTGTCACCCTTATTCGGCAAGGGGTACCATCTTTATGTGGACAACTTTTACACAAGTGTGGCCCTCTTCAAGCATTTGTTCCTAGAACAGATTGGCTGCTGTGGCACCGCGCGACCTAGTCGCCGGGGCTTCCCCCAACGGCTCCTTGCCACCCGACTTGCAAGGGGGGGGCTGCACTGTGTAACGACGAACTGCTCGCGGTGAAATGGAGAGACAAGCGTGACGTTTACATGCTATCCTCCATTCACGCAGACACGACAGTCCAAATTGAACGGGCAACCAGTGTCGTTGAAAAGCCCCTCTCAGTCCACGACTATAACCTCCACATGGGAGGGGTGGACTTCAACGACCAGATGTTGGCCCCTTATTTGCTTTCCCGACGAACCAGACGCTGGTATAAGAAGGTGTCTGTATATTTGATTCAATTGGCTGCCTATAATAGTTACGTTCTCTACAGTAAGGCTGGGAGAACGGGATCCTTCCTTAAATTCCAGGAAGAGATCATTTCGGAACTCCTGTATCCAGGAGGTTCCGTGGCCCCATCCACCAGTGTAGTTAGCCGTCTACACGAGCGACACTTCCCCAGTGTCTTTCCTGGTACCTCAACCCAACCGTCACCCCGAAAAAGATGTTGTGTCTGTGGCAGGAGAGGAATAAGGCGTGACACCCGTTATTTCTGTCCTGACTGTCCTGACCACCCTGCCCTATGCTTTGGAGAGTGTTTCCGGAAGTACCACACTCAGGTACACTTAGGGACCTAGGGACAGCACTACACAGGTAGTTTTTTTCACTCAGGCTCTAGGGTCTCTCAGGACACTAGGTTTTGAGAGACCCTAACACATACCCTCAGTTCACACATTCGCGTAAAACGCCGCTTTCGAACGCGCAAAAAAACGCACAACAGTACAGGAACCATGCATTCCAATGGAGGTGGTTCACACTTGCGCGTTTTAATGCGCGTTCGTAGGCGCCTAAAAACGTCAGACGCATAGGCAAGTATGTTCGCGTTAATTTGGGCGTTGAACCAGCGTTTGGTTCCAATACACTTCAATGGGAAACGCCATAGGCGTGTTGTTCGGGCGTTTGTGCCGCGAAAAACGCGCCTATGGACGCTACTTTGCAACATGCTGTTGAAAAAGGCCAAAGCAACATGTGCAAAGCACCCAGAGTTTTGCAGGAGAGCAGACATGGAGGAGGCCTGTGATTCTGAAAACATTATCAGGCTAGTGCAGGCCAAACGGTGCCTATATGACACCCAAGACCCCTATTATAAAAATCGCAGGGTCCGACTACAAGCCTGGGAGGACATTTGCAAATCCATCTGGCCAGAGTGGCCGCAGTTTACCAAGACTGGCCGACAAGGCAAAGGTATGTGTGATTTAGTTTCTGACCTCAAAATCTAGTGTGCACTGGTGTTGAAAATATTATATGTAATAGCTCCGGCCATCTCTGGCAGTACGGCTTGAGGTGATGTCCTAATGCAGCTTCCAAAATGGTGGGCTGTCTTGTACTTGATGGAGCCTTGCAGGCATGCATGTAGCTGTATTTGGACATCACCTACAGTGCCGCACCATCCTCAATCAAACTTAATAATATAGTATATAGCCACTCTTTTAGCATAGTTCGCCTTGTCTCATGGGCACATAATTTGGATCCAGTACCCTCTGGCCTGTAGTAATTGCCTGCTGCTGTGTGTCACCTGTTTAAATAGCTGTAAATATGCTAGCAAGCGCCACAAACTGTGGGTGCTTTCAGAATGGTTATTTTCTCCTGCTACATGTTTTATGTCTCCCTTCTAGTGAGGTCTGTGTAGGAGTTGTATGTGGGATGTGTCAGTTGTTATGTGGCCAGTTGGTAGTTGCCCCTGCGCACATTATGCGTCAGTGCAATGGGCCAGTACTATGATTGACGTGTAAATGGTGCAGCTGAATAGTGTTTGTATGCGCTGTGTATGAAAGCTCATGTTGTCCAATGCAGATATTTTGCTCTATTTGTGGCCTGGTTATGCGGATTAGTATATTGCTAGTGAGGTGACGTATGGAAAACAATAGTACGGATAGTGGCCTATGTATTTACGGACAAATTTCAGTGGTGTATACGTCAGGTCAGTCGAATGTCGGCCCTCCAGCCGTTTCATACATGCTACTGTGATCATGTTCTACCATAGCTTCACACAATGTTAGCATGGTATTTGTTGTGAGTTATATTCAGTTGAAGGCTCACGTTTGTTGTGGGAAACTTTTTCGTACATTCGCATTTATAGGCACCTGCATGGACACATTAATTGCTCCATCATTAGGAATAAATATAATGGTGGAGTAGTTACCCCCAAAAGCGGTTACGTACATTCGCCCACCATATGCTTTGTACCACACGTGATTGGAATATGGCCTCCTAAAGGCCACTCTCCATGGCCCATCATATATATAAAAACAAGATGAGACAAAATGGGTCAAACAGAATTTATATGTGTGAAAATAAACTGCAAACATTACAGTAAAAATAAATTAGGACGCATATTAACACAAAATAATCATGGCAAATAAATTTAAATCGAGTCTAACTGCCATGGTAAGGCCCCATGTGGCGACATAAAGTATGCTGTGAACTGTTCCCGCACTGCTGCACCCTGTCTGTGGCCACGCACAACACTCGGCCGATGACTGTGCAGGGAATGGGTGAGGAATCCTCAAAATTAAATCCGTCTCTAGCCCGGACAAAATTATGTAGGACGCAGGCTGCTTTACGGCCGAGATTGCAGTCTCCAATTTGAGGTGGATGGGGGTGTGGAGAAATCGCCATTTGTTGGCGAGGATGCCAAAGCGCACTCCACAACCCTGCGCGCTCTAGTCAGCCTATAATTAAATACTCGTCTGGCTAGAGACAGTCCCCTGCTAGAATAGGGCCTCATTAGGTTTTCACCCAGGGCAAAGGCCTCGTCGGCCACAAACACAAATGGCATCGCTGGTGAAGTGGTGCCAGGCAGTGCGGTGTTCTCAGGGAGATCCAGAGCCTTGTCATGGAGCAGTTTGCCAAACTCCGAATGGGCAAAGACCGCCGAGTCGGACCTACTGCCATATGAGCCACGTCAATGTACCGGAAGCTATAGTTGGCATCACACATCGCAAATAATACAAAAGAAAAATATTTTTGTAATTATAAAATTGGCTTCCAGTTCTCACCGGCTTCTTAATGCGGATGTGCTTGCCATCTATAGCTCCGGCACAGTTGGGGAATTGGCAGGTTTGCATGAACACATCGGCCATTTCCTGCCACTGCTCCTTCTGCGGTTGGCCCATCACTGCTGCATGGAGTGCATTCCAGATTGCCACGCAGGTCTCACGGATGATGACACTTGCCGTGGATTTGCCGATCAGAAACGAAAAATGCAGACTCGCCAACGACTGGCCTGTACCTAGGTACCTGAAAATAGAATAAGAAATTATGCTCATTAACTTTATTTTTAATATTTGTAGTCAACACCATCAAAAAAAAATGGAAAAGTATCAAGGACGCATTCATACGACATCGCCGCCTAGAGAGGGAGCAGAGGAGCGGCTCTTCACCCACACGCTCTTGTTATGTGCATGCGGAGCAAATGGCCTTCTTGATTCCCTGCACTGAAATGAGGAGGTGAGACATTGTAGTCCTCATTGGGGAGAGGATGTGGCATTACATAATGTCACATATATTCACAATGATATGCTTTAAATATTTAACACAATATTTATCTTTAACAGCACAGAGAGCAGCTGGGAACACAGTCAGGCTGCAGATGAGGCGGAAGAGGACTCTGGCCACACTCGGGACAGCGAGCCAGGACCATCTTCAGCGCCAACCAGTCCACCAGGGACAGAGGGCCCTCCGGGCGCTTACAAGCCCCACACAGCCAGGGCCATCTGGGGCAGAAGCGACTCGCCAGCTAAGGGCAAAAGGCGGAGAGGTGAGCGGCAGGAGGACCGACTGATAGCCAGCCTGGATGCCCTGGCACATCCGGTACCAAAAATGACCAGCAACGGGTATTTCCTTCTCAGTCTGGAGGACAGATTGCAAAATGTCCCCAGACCGCAACTCACCACTGTCCAAGAGATGCTGACCCGTACGCTGGACACTTTTGCATCACCATTCCAGGAAACCCAGCCGGGACCCCTGCAGGCCACACAACTGGCCTCACAAATGGCCACTCAACTGGCCACTCAACTGGCCACTCAACTGGCCACTCAACTGGTCATACATCTTGAACCAGTAATGGCCCAACATCAGGCCCCGCAGCTGTCACCACACCAGGCCACAAAGATTGCTCAACAAGTGGCCACTGAAATGGCCACAGAAGTTGCCTCTGAAATGAGCACCAAAGTGGCCACAAAAATCGCTTCTTTGCATGGCCCGATGCCGGCTCCTATGCAGCCTCCTCTCCCGGCTCCTATGCAGCCTCCTCTCCCGGCTCCTAGGCAGCCTCCCATCCCCGCTCCTAGGCAGCCTCCCATCCCCGCTCCTAGGCAGCCTCCCATCCCCGCTCCTAGGCAGCCTCCTAGGCAGCATACAATTCCAGATCCTAGGCAGCATCCCATTCAGGATCCAATGCAGCCTACTATGCAGGCCCCTATACAGGACCCCCATTATGGGCAACAATATGGCCACCCACATGGTCCCCAATTTAGCCAACATGGGCCCACAAATCCAACAACATATGGCCCAATATATCCCCAGCAGTATGCGCCACAGGGATCAACATATGCAGAACAATATTCACAACCTGGGGAACCGGTGCAACAATATAGCCGATACTATGGACCACATTACGACCAACATGGCCCCCAAGAAGGTCCACATTATGGGCACCAGTATGGCCTGACCACATCCACAAGCACCACCACCAGCACACAGGCCAATGCCGAGCTTCTAACGCGGCCAAACATTCCTACAAGCCGGGATCCGGAACCAGAAATAACCAGCCCCGATTATGAGGACCTGTGAGAGATGTTAATGCGAATTAAAGTGCCGGTATTTGAGTTGGCCACTACGTTATTTATTTTTAATTAAAAGAAAGCACATTTTGTTTGCGTATTGCACCAAAGTTATGTGCATTTTTGTGTACTCCGTATAAACATGTTGGGGAATGTACTGAGTTTCTTTATTGCACTAAACATAAAACAATTACTAACTATATGTTTGGAGTCTTTTTTCCATGGAAAGGGTTACACCTTGCAAAGGTGGCTACATGATGCATGTGCTGAATATTTATGGTAACAGGCATACCACACAAACCACACCAGTACTAAAATGCAAAAACAAACATAAACAGTCGCTACACAATAGACATGTTTTAGAAGGACACGAGGTATATAAAACTTACCGCAAAGTTATCACCAGTCTTTCCACAGGTGGAATGCTGTCCCGCATGAAGGTGTCCTGGTGCATCAACCTACTCTCCAACAGCCCCAGGAGCTCATCAAAGCTGGAGACAAATTAAATTAAATAAAATTAACATTACGACATTACTACACTTTCTGTAAAACCAAATAAAACATTAAAAAACACGTATACATACTAACCTTGAAATGGACATTCGCATGTAGGCAAAAAATGGTCCTCATGGGCACGCAGGTTCTGGTAGAGCGCCCAGAACTGGCCCCTCTCCTGCCGCTGTGCAATCACCGGATGGACCCAGAACCGGCGCCTGCTGGCCCTCCTTCTCCTCAAACGCTCCAGTTGGATGGCTGTCACAACAACAGCAACATGTCGCCTCCTGTAGCAGTCCATTTTGGCCAACACACACACAATATCAGCCACCATGGAATTTCACACCTCAAAATCACTCTGATTGGCCAAACTATATATAGCGAGGGCTGTTTGGTCATTGGTCCACTATGCAGTCAATCACATAAACGCGCGTTAAACGCGCCTACACTATTTACAAAAACGCTTGAAAAAAACGCGCCTAAACGCCTGTCTTGAACGCGCATAAAACGCTAGGCTTCAAAACGCTCAGGTCTGAACCCAGTGATAGGGATGGTGCTGGTGTGCTACAGCAGAAGTGTGAAACGGTAGAAACGTCTCCTTTCACTTGGGATAACGTGTATAGTGTACTTCGCACCATCTCTGTGTGATTTACACTTTACACATTGTCCCATGGGAAAGGAGAGGTTTCTGCTAGGAAAATAAAGAGTGAAATGGTTAAAAAAAAAAAAAATGAAACAGGTAGCAAGAAAAAAAAATCTTGAGTTAGTTCAGGTTTTTATGTTCATGTTTTATAAAAGTTTTACAATGTTCCGGTTTTATAAAGTTTGCAACGTTCAAGTTATGTGCCTGCTGCCTGTTTTTTCTTCTTCTTTTTTTTTC
This sequence comes from Bufotes viridis, assembly GCA_033119425.1. Classification (NCBI taxonomy): domain Eukaryota; kingdom Metazoa; phylum Chordata; class Amphibia; order Anura; family Bufonidae; genus Bufotes; species Bufotes viridis. The sequence goes on along the minus strand of CM065592.1, from coordinate 417,467,262 downwards.
TCTCCTAACCACCCTTTATTTTCCAGGAAGACCAACGGACCAACCGACGAAAACGCCGCAGCACTGATGTGAATTCTGAGAGAAGCATTGCTGCTATCAGAAGACACGTGAAGTCGGTGTATGCGGCGCTGCAAGACGAGATTTCTCCTCTGCAGGACAGGTACGTTTGCCCAGGCATATGAGCTGAGGAGAGGTGTTGGAGTTCATATTCTTTGGCAAACACTTTGTATAAAAAAATCTGGCAAAGATGTCTTCCTCCACACCGATCGATTGATCGATGTGAATGGAGAAATCACGTTTGCCAGGACATAGGAGCTAAGTGGGTATGGATGTTTGGGCGGAGCCCTTATGTCCTGGCAATCGCCAGGCCCCTCTTTTTTCTTGCATATTTTTGGCAGAGATTTTTTCATCCACATCGATCGATGCGAATGAGGAAATCTGTGCCGTTCATTTTTCTTTCAGCCCAGAGGCTGAACGGAAAAAATCTCATTACCTGTATGCTCCATATAAGGAGAATCGCAGAAACTCCTAATGCTGGCCATACATGTAATGATTGCGGAGACCCTCAAATGCCATGGCAGTGGAAAAACCTCACATGTGACCCCATTTCGGAAGAAGACACCCCAAGGTATTCGCTGAGGGGCATATTGAGTCCATGAAAGATTAAACTTCTTGTCACAAGTTAGCGGAAAGGGAGACTTTGTGAGAGAAAAAAAAATAAAAATTCTGCTAACTTGTGGCAAAAAAAAAAATCTTCTATGAACTCGCCATGCCCCTCACAGAATACCTTGGGGTGTCTTCTTTCTAAAATAGGGTCACATTTGGGGTATTTTTACTGCCCTGGCATTTTAGGGGCCCAGAAGCGTGAGAAGAAAAAGGCGTAAAAATGCCACCCTGAAAGGTACTCATTGGATTTAGGGCAATGTGTTTTGGGGTGTATTATTACATATACCCATACTATGTGTGAAAAATATCTCTGTAAATGGACAACTTTGTATAAAAAAATGGAAAAAGTTGTCATTTACAGAGATATTTTTTACACCCAGTATGGGTATATGTAAAAATATACCCCAAAACACATTGCCCTACTTCTCCTGAGTATAGCGATACCCCATGTGTGCCACTTTTTTGCAGCCAAGATGCGCAAAGGGCCCTAAATCAATGAGTACCTTTAGGATTTCACAGGGCATTTTTACGCATTTGGATTCCAAACTACTTCTCTCGCTTTAGGGGCCCCTAAAATGCCAGGGCAGTAAAAATACCACACAAGTGACCCCATTTTAGAAAGAAGACACCCCAAGGTATTCTGTGAGGGGTATGGTGAGTTCATGTAAAAGTTTATTTTTTTGTCACAAGTTAGTGGAATATCAGACTTTGTAAAAAAAAATAAAAAAAATAAAACATTTCAATTTCCGCTAACTTTTGCCAAAAAATAAAAACTTCCATGAACTCACTATGCCCATCAGCGAATACCTTGGGGTGTCTACTTTCCGAAATGGGGTCACTTGTGTGGTATTTTTACTATCCTGGCATTTTAGGGGCCCCTAAAGCGAGAGAAGCAGTTTGGAATCCAAATGCGTAAAAATGTCCTGTAAAATCCTAAAGGTACTCATTGGAATTTGGGCCCCTTTGCGCATCTTGGCTGCAATAAAGTGGCACACATGGGGTATCGCCGTACTCAGGAGAAGTAGGGCAATGTGTTATGGGGTGTATTTTTACATATACCCATGCTGGGTGAGAGAAATATCTCTGTAAATGACAACTTTTTAAAAATTTTTATACAAAGTTGTCATTTACAGAGATATTTTCACACCCAGTAAGGGTATATGTAAAGACACCCCAAAACTCATTGCCCTACTTCTCCAGTACGGCGATACCCCATGTGTGCCACTTTTTGCAGCCAAATGCGCAAAGGGCCCTAAATCAATGAGTACCTTTAGAATTTCACAGGACATTTTTACGCATTTGGATTCCAAACTGCTTCTGACGTTAGGGGCCCCTAAAATGCCAGGGCAGTAAAATACCACACAAGTGACCCCATATTAGAAAGAAGACACCCCAAGGTATTCCGTGAGGGTATGGTGAGTTCATGTAAAATTGTATTTTTGGCACAAGTTAGTGGAATATGAGACTTTGTAAAAAAAATAAAAAAATCCATTTCCGCTAACTTGTGACAAAAATAAAAACTTCCATAAACTCACTATGCCCCTCAGTGAATACCTTAGGGTGTCTACTTTCGGAAATGGGGTCATTTATGGGGTATTTCTACTGTCTGGGCATTGTAGTACCTCAGGAAACAGGACAGGTGCTCAGAAAGTCAAAGTGCGGAAATTCACTTTTTTGCACCATAGTTTGTAAATGCTATAACTTTTACCCAAACCAATAAATATACACTTATTGCATTTTTTTTTTTATCAAAGACATGTAGAACAATAAATTTAGATAAAAATGTTTAGAGAAATGTAGTTTTATTTGATAAATTTTCCAACATAAAGTGAAAAATATCATTTTTTTGCAAAAATTTCATCAAAAAAAGTAAAATATCAAAAAAAGTAAAAATGTCAGCGAGAAAGAAATAGCACCAAATGAAAGCTCTATTAGTGAGAAGAAAGGGAGGTAAAATTCATTTGGGTGGTAAGTTGTATGACGGAGCAATAAACGGGTAAAGTAGCGTAGTGCAGAATTGTGAAAAGTGGCCTGGTCATTAAGGGTGTTTAAGCTAGGGGGACTGAAGTGGTTAAAGATGCACGTAACAAACGTAACAAATAACATGTGGCATTTGATACATTTTTTGCACAGTACGCCAACACAGACTCAAGCAAAACTGACTTCATGATAAATTCTCTCCTATATGTGTTGTAGATTTTGGCTGTGGAATTTCATCATAGACATCAATGTGATGTGAAATTCCACGCTGAAGTCTGCAACGTAAATCTGCACAAAATACACCACAAAATATGCAATAGTAATTCTGCATGAAATAGAAATGCAACTAGAATTTAAGTGCAGATTTATTAGCATATTTTAACACCACATGTGAATCTGGCCCATGACGATGTACAGTAAGAGCACTGTGAATTTTTTATTTTTCACCACAGGAAGTTCACATTAATAGTCATCCAGTACATTGGAGTCCACATTGATCCACATTGATAACATTCTGAGGGATTTCATAGCGAATCTAAACAATCTTCTACATTTACTAATGTGAGTGTCCTAGACACTCTGGTAAACTGCGATAAAATTTAGAGCAACCTGGCTCATTTTTGAAACAATTTAATACATCTAGATCTTGAGAAATCCTCTGCATCCAGTTTGACAGTGGGACATGGCTTACTAGAACAGATGTCTGGCTTCATGGAAAAGGGGCATCTCCTTATATGTGACTTATAGCTCCAAAATTGTGCCACAGTTCTGGCTTAAAATTATGTCTCAAAGTAAGCCAGCCAATTAGAGATGAGTGAACTTCTTGAAAGTTGATTCATCATGATTAGTTTCCGAATCAATTCTACATGACTATGTCTCAAATAATGTCAGAGTGACACTGACATAAATAGCTAAATAAATGCATGGATAAACACATGGTTGACATCATTAATAAACAACATGTTTAAGAACACACTTGCCCCATCACATGTGTTATGCCTTTTAATATTAGTAACCTTACAAAAATTGTCCATTATTGGGTGCATATGGTGTTTAAACACACACGGAAAAAAACAATGGCTTGATGGGAACAAGCATCCAAAGATCACTTCCCCTGTTTATACACACAAACAAATGTTAATGTGGCTTTTTCTGCACAAATGTCCATAAATTATGTGTTAATGGGGAAAGAATGTCTGCTCATATTTATACATACTAGTGTTAATTTTCAGAAGAAGTAGTGGCTGGTTCTGAAGTTGAACAAGTCTGGAAAAATGTTTTTATTTGGGAGCATTAGCAGTATAGTGTGGATGTGGAAAGGTCGGGGTGTGAAATCTGTGTAGGGATAATAGTGGCAGCAATAGTAGGGCCAGCAATAGCAGCACAGCATGGAACAGACAAGGCAGTAAGTATATGTGTGTGCGGCTGTGTTGGGATAGTAATAGTAGTGGCAGCTGTGTGGCGGTAATAGAAGTGGCAGTAGGGGATTAACAGCAGAAAGTAGCAGCTGTGGCAGTGTCGGCAGCAGCCATAGGGTAAGGAACATAATTGTAGGCAGGCTGACAGGAGCAGTGGAATGAGTATGATGGGGCACTTTCAGCAATGCCAGATCTATACATGGGCCTCAGGTGAAGGTGTGTGAAAATCTTCACAGATCCATGACTCATTCACTTTGACAAAAGTGATGTTTTGTCCCTTGTTGGAAGACAACTTTTTCCATTTGGATGTGATGATGCCACCTGCCGCTCTAAAAACCCTCTCGGAGATAACACTGGAGGTTGGACAAGACAGTACCGAGAGAGCAAAATGGGCCAGTTCCAGCCACTGTTCCAATCAGCCTACCCAGAAGTCCATGGGGTCAGAGAATCGGCTATGTGCCAGGGAAAGGTCACAGTCTATCTTGGATTGAACCTGGTTGTTCAGAAGGTACGTCTCCATTAGCTGATTTGTGTCAGCCTGGCACAGCACATGAAAAAACTCCTCCATCGTGTTGAAGATGAACTGAACTGGCTGCTGCTGCTAGTAGTAGGGTAGAGATTGGGAAGTGATTGACTCAGCAGGGGGCAGGGATGGGCTTCCTGGTCTAACAAGCGGGCAACAGTCGTCCACTCATGAAAAGCTACAGCAAGCTGTGTATACAGTGTATGCACTGAAATGTCCAATTACAAATGGTAAATTTAAACTGTTTTTTAGAAAAAAAATATGTGCAACTGCTCAGTGTTTGCAGCAAAATGTATGCTATTGGGTGCTAGCAATAAGTCCATTAACTGTAGAAAAAAAAGCTGGCTGGCTGTTCATCCAGAAAAATATTACTTTCTTGCAGGATTTTGTAATGCAGAACTAGTTGCTAGAAAGCTGCATGAAACAACTGAGACAATGACCAGTCCTTCACTCTCTTTCTATGCTTTCCCTGATCAAATATACTCACTTATATCTCCCTTTTCTATCCCTATACTCTTATTATAGTACCCCTATCACACTAAATGAATGGTTTGTATCTGTAATAGATTTTTGTCAGACATTGCCACAAGACAGCTTTTCAGGTTCACAAGTTGAACAAAGAATGTCGTTCTTATGACGGTCTCAGCAAAAGGACCTTTCTGAATGCTGCCCCAGTTGATTGATCAGGCTGTCTGTCTTTGAGCCAATCAGGGCAAGCTTTCCCACCATTTCTTCCCAATGTCATATGTCCCTTCACCTTTTTCCTCCTGCCTGGTTTTCCCAACCAATTTTCACAATAAAATGGTGCTAGGAGGCATTTTTTCACGATTGATCTGAAATGAAATGCCAGAACTTTGGATTTGTTTGGTGGAAAAAATGTTATAATATTCGTAACAATCTGATTTGTTTAGAATCAATTTACTAATCTCTACAAACAATAGTTAGTATAGAGTCAAACAAAAGTATTAAGCCCTGCACCACATTTATCATTCATTTATGGCCCTGTGAAAAGTCTGGCGCAGGTCTAGACAGAATAACGTGTCATTTATTAAGACGGGCACTTTAGACGCGGGTCTTAATACTCAACCCCTTTAGGTGATTATGGATGCCAGAGACACTGGCCTCTATATAACTTTGGCATATCCACCGCCTCTCTATATGAATGCAAGTTCCCCTGGTGGCATAAATTTATTCCATTTTCTATTCATAAATAAGACGGGCCTGCCACCCCGCCCCCTTCCCCATCCACACCACAAGCCCTTTTTTAGACCTGGCATGAGTGGGGAAAAGTTGCGCATATCTGATAGTAAATGACCCCTTTATGTATGCCGTTTTTAGGATTAGTATATCGGTGCCACTGAGTTCATATCACTGTTTATTTTTCCATTCTTCTGATCAGTTAGGTGAACAGAAAACAAAAAAAAAACGAAACCTGTATTTTGAGCATCTATAAAGCCTCTTTCCCACAGTCAGTATTTGATCAGTGATTATAAGCCAAACCAGGAGTGGGTACAAAACAGAGATAAAATATAATGGGAATATTTGCATTTCTTCTGTGTTTTGGACCCACTCCTGTTTTAGGTGTACATATACTGGCCAAATACTAACCGTGTGAAAGAGGCCAAATGGTTGCTCAAAATAGACACGAAGAATGGAAAAATAAACGCTAATGTCAACACAGACAAACAGGGACAATAGTGGTCCCATAATAGAGTGGGGATGGGGGCCAACAGCAGTGGCAGTAATACGGACAATAGTTGCCCCATGACAGAGTGTGTATGGTGGCAGAAGCAGGGGCTGTAACAGTGATAATAGTTGCCCCATGACAGAGTGTGGGGGGGGAGGGTAGCTGCAGTGACACACAGCAAAAGATGGTGGCAGATCACAGTAGTAGCAGAACCCAAAAACAGCAGTGTCATAGCAAGCACCAGTGGCATGCATATCTTTTTAAAAATTTAACATGTACATATCAGTAGGCCAAAAAGCTCCATTGTAGAAATGGCAGTAGAGGCAGCGGGCAGGTGGAATCATGCAGATGGCAGCATCAGAATGTTGCCAACAGGACCTGGCCAGAAGTAACAGCCCATTTTGCAGAATATTCCGGTGTGGCAGCACACTACAATATGATCATTATTGGCAGAATGATCTATTCTGTTGCATCAGACACCAGCGAAATCCTGGTTGATCCACGCCTGATTCATCTTTATGAAGGTTAGTCTCTCAGCATTTTGGGAGGAAAGATGAGTTTTCTTAGGGGAAACTATTGCCCCTGCCGCACTAAACACCCGCTCTGATTCACACTACTGGCTGGGCACAAAAGCATGCCCATGGCAAACTCGGCCAGTTGTTCCACACTTCAAGCTTGCATGCCGAGTAGTCCAGGGGATCTTGGAGCATGGGTGACAGGGTGTAGTCTAAGTATGCCACCACCTGCTGAGGTTCTGCTGCATGTCCTGCTGCTGAGTGTTTTTTCAGTAGATGGCTGAAGAAAACTGCTCATCATAGACTCCAGACTGAAGTTACTGCGTGTAAAGCTGGTGCTGCACCCCCTCCCCCTTCCCCCACACTCATACACCAGTCATGGTAGTGGAGTGTAGCCACAGAGAGTCCATACGGGCAGACCTTCCTGAGGACAGGCGATGGCACTCATAGGCAGCGACCCACTGACCACACAGCATCTCTCTATAGTAGTCCATTTTGGCATACCTCTAAGAAGGTCTAAAAAAATGCCCCCATTTTTTACATTGTTTCTTTGGAAGATAAACCACCTGCAGGTTCATCCTCCTCAGGCTCAGGTGGCTATGAGATGTAGGTGCCACGTCTTCTGTTCCCTCAACAATCAGATTTGTCAGCATCGTCTCCACGACGTGAACGAATGGAATGACATCATTCATCCCGTAGTTCTGCTAACTGACAAATAAAGTGACCTCCTCAAAGGGCCTGAGCAAACAGCATGTGTCACAAATGAGCTGCCACTGGCTAACGTGGAAATTACACAGGGGAGCAGACCTGTCTGTCTGCAGCATTAAGAAATTGTTGACTGCCTTCCTTTGCTCGTACACACGGTCTAACATATGGAGTTCCATTGGGTGGAAACGTTGAATATCAGGAGATGCTAGGGAAGAGCATTTTACCTTTGTAGCTCAAGGAGGGCGTGTTAAGCAGGACAAGAGTGGCTGAAGTGCATGCACATTCTCCTATACATTTTTAACAGCTCTTGCAGTTCAGTGGAAGACTTGAGGAACCGGGTGACAAGAAGATTAAAGACGAGCCCCATGCAGGGCACATGGTTCAGCCCTCCCTGACTTCCTGTTATCAGTAACCATGGTTCCTGTCTTTAATTAGTGAGGAGACAGCCAGTGTTCACTTTCTTTATTGATTGCGCAGCTCTGGTTGTCATGGCGCAGTGTAGTAAAAACACTCCACACTGAATACAGAAGGGAAGGGAAAAGGTACTAGGCCTGGAAACTAGGGAAAGGGGAAAGGTCACACCTAGTGAGTCCCTATGCCGAGCCCTGACTGCTATCAGTATAAACAGACCTTGATGGTAGAAATGTTCATACGCAGAAACCTAAGCCCTATCTCACCCTAACAGGACCCTGCAGATCAGTTTCAGGACAACGGATGCCCTATTCCTTCCCAGATGAAGGAATAGGAGACCCCCTCAGGTCTAATATCAGAAGGTAGGGGACAACAACAAACAAATAAGGAGAAACACTTAACTTCCGAAAGTATGTGGACTAGCAGGAACTCAGAGAGAACCAAAACTAGCACTTCCACAAACAAGGAGCTATCAACCGCATAGATAGATGGGTGAGGCCAGACTAAATAGAGGAGAAGGAATGACCACTTAAGCTACAGCTGAGACAAGAGGTGTGGTCATCCCCAGCAACAACACAGAAAAGTGAAACCAAAGAGGCTGTCAATCACTTGCACCCAGTCTCCTCGATCTTCTAGTCCCTGTCACAGGCGGGACCGTGACACTGGTCTTTTGCAGCAGGTGCTGCTTCCACCACCCCTTATTCTGCTGCTTCTGCTTGCCACTGCCAGTTCGTTTGGAGGGCCCAGGCAACTGTCTGTTGGCGATCGTGTACAGTAATTATATCAGTAATGTAACAGATTAACTATGAATGTCGCAGCAGTTGAACAAGATAAGCATGGTGATATATTAGACTACACTTTAATACTGAGTCTGACGCACAGTAATTGTATGTGTAAAATGACATATTTACTATGAATGCTGCAGCAGATGACAAGATAAACACGGCTATTACACTCAATCTGCAGTCTCCCTATGCTCTCCCTAAAGTTTAAAAAACTCTCCCTAGAATTTACCTGCACTGTCCTTGCACTCTCCCTCTCCAATATTCTTTTTTTAACTGTTTAGCTCACAGTGAAATGGCGGAGACCGTGCGGGATAAGGCTTTTTATAGGGCTGTGACATCACAGGGGATGATCTTACATTCCCAGGCTTCTTACTTTCACTTTGTGTGTAGCCACCGTTTTAGAAAAAAAAGGATTCATTACCATGAAGCAAATCAAATTTTTCCTAAACTTCGGATGCTTCTATTCGCACAACACAATTTTTAATTAGTGTTGAGCGAATCGTACTCCACAAAATGGAATTCGATCCGATTTTCAGGGACAATTTGATTTTCAGCATAGCCGAATTTCCATGTACTCCATGGTAACAAATAGATTTTCCCTGAATGGTGGTAAAAAATGAAAAAAAGATCATAATTACCTCATCCTTTTGAGCGCAAAGAGCTGGACCCGCCATCTTGATTGAAGATCTCGCATGAAATCATATGATGTCACCCCACCGGCCGATGTGATGTCATCACGGGCTGCATGAGATTTCGTGCTAGATCTTCAATCAAGATGGCAGCAGCCGGCTGTTCGCGATCAAATGGATCAGGTAAGTATGATTTTTTTCACGTTTTTTTAATGTTACACTGTAAAATTGCTATCAGATGCCGCGATCAGCTATGAACACGACATCTGAGGTGTACAATGACGGGGGTAGCACAATCGCCGCTCCCTGTCAATGCACTCACTACTTACAAAAAATTAGCTTAAAATTCGTCAAAGCAGCCGAATCGCATTTTTACATACTTCGCTCATCTCTAATTGCAACATTATTTATAATTACTAGAGGTTCTTTCTGCCATGCATTTTAATCATTTTCACTGGAAAAACCCTTCCAGAACATCACATGGTAAATACCACTGAATCATCTGGTGTAGGATTGACATGGTTCATAGTTTTAAAAAACCTACAAGTCACTTACACATTGCTGTGTGTTTAATGTTTTAATTAAAACGTGAAATTAGATCCTGTAATTGGAATGTGAATATTCATTATTTTACTTTCAAGTACAACAGAAGAAAGTCATTGTTCAACCGATGCCAGAAGGAGTCAGGATAAGACAGATAAGGCAGATCATACTTGCTGAAATTATTACTTTTAAAGCATATGAAGGACTCTCGAAGATCAAAGAAGCTAAGCTGGGAATTAGTCAAGCAAAAACTGAAAAAAAAGTAATGATTACAATGAAAGGGCCTTCAAAATCCACTGTATTCATTTTTTTTATTTTTGCTCATGCCCTAGAAACAACAGTCTGCTTTCATACCATCATTAATTCTAATATAGTCATTTATATAGCAGATCACCAATCCTTCAGGTCAGGAGAGACTTTCAGGGGAATGTACATTTTTATTGACCCAATTCATATAAAATAAGAATTAAATTTGCAAATTGTCTTGATTCTACTATTTTACAGCATGTGTCTCGATGTATTACACACTACAGTGAATATTTTCTTGTGTATTCTGCAGTTATCTATTACTCTTTTCCATCTGCCCCTACTGTCTGTAGGTGAGGGGATAGATAAAAGTACCATTTTGCTACGGTAAATTCCAGTATGCAATATTGTGTCCAAAAGTATCAATTGCAAGTGAAGCCCAAACTATATTTACTAAAATTGTATTTCGATTATGTTGTTTGCATTATTTTGGAAAGCCAAACATACAGGTGAAACTCGAAAAATTAGAATATCGTGCAAAAGTCCATTTATTTCAGTAACATAAAGTTGCATTAATGCAGCTCAAAATTCGAATTTTGTGAAAAGGTTCAATATTCTAGGCTCAAAGTGTCACATCTAGTCGGCTAATTAATCCATACCCCCTGAGCAAAAGGTACCTCAAAATTGTGACTTTGGGGTTTCATAAGCTGTAAGCCATAATTATCCAAATTATAATAAATAAAGGCATGAAATATCTTGCTTTGCATGTAATGAGTCTATCTCATAAATTAGTTTCACCTTTTAAGTTGCATTACTGAAAAAAATGAACTTTGCACGATATACTAATTTTTCGAGTTTCACCTGTATATGAATTGACGGGGCAATCGTTTTACATGGTGCAAAGATGAAGTCATGCACAGGATTCATTTTTGCCCACCAATCTCGGAACACATGTAAAAAACAAAGAGGCAGGTGGACAGCAAACAGATTTAGGGGCTATAATGGTGGAATTTGCTGGTGGGATTTTGGCACCACCAAAATTTCACTGGCAGCTGCCTTGTGTCTGCCTCACATTTTTCGATTTCAATTTGAGGCAGTGATGCAGTTCACAGGCTGGTAGTGTAAAGCTGTGACCTCTCCATGAAGAGATATGTTTCTTCCTGGTACAGTGTCTGCATGGACACCACTTGAAACTGCAGCAGGAGTCTGTTCACGTCTTGGCTCCATTTGACTTGGTTCTCTAGAAAGCATTGCTTGTACATTCCTACGATCCTTTAGGCTCTGGTATGGTATCTGGCTGTTTCTGGCCTTCTGCTGTCGATATTCTGTACCGAGACCACAAAGGACAGTAGCAAAAAGTAGTTAGTCAGGTAGTCAGGAGTCAGGACCAGGAGTAGTACTACTGTACAAGTATCTGGCATAGCATCCAAAAGTCAAGGCTAGTTTACTCAGAAGAATCTCAGGTAGCCTAGTAGTTCAAGGAACTGAGAACAATATGGACTTATAGGATCGCAGAACTAGCAGCTGAATGGAACAATATAAGGAACTACTGTGCTGTGAATTCACATTCAAGCCTTGGATCCAGGTAATGCTATGGAACTGACCACTCTGCCAACATCTCAGTCCCTGGTCTTTGGTTCCATCATGTTACATAGCAACAGAGCACAGAACTAGAATGAGTAAACACTGCTTTGCTGCCGCAGCAGGATCTGGTCATGAAACCTAGACAAGATGACACAGGAACTGAGCTGAGTTATGATGGTAACGTTTAGCGAGGCCTGTTTAATTAGGCCACCGGAACCCACTGCCATGCAGTTGCCATGATAACTAGACATCAATGCCATCAACATCATATGCCAGTTACCTAGAAACACGGTGCAGCCACCAAAAGGACACAGAAGACAAGGTAGGGAGAGGTGGGTACAGCTGGCATCTATCATAGGAATGGACAGAGAAACTGACTTCCTATTCATATGACAGATGCTGTGGGATCCAGTAAGTTGCATCAGGGGTCACATGATCTAACTGCCAAAAGTAACAGAGGCCTAAAATACATCAATAAATAGATATGTTAGTTAGTTACAGGGATGCTTCAGGAGAGAACTTTTACTTTAAAAAAATAGGCCAGTCAGAGTTAAAAATGTTACTTAACTCCATCATTCTCCTGCTGTCATTTCGATGCTGCTCTAGTCCCTGCTTCTCTGCACTTCCGGTTGATCCTCAACACAGTATAAACACTAAGAAAGTCTATTTCGGCCTATCGATTATCTTAGTGGTGAGTTGCCTCTGCCAGTGATTGGCTGAGCAGGCCTTTCTTAGCGTTTCTGGCTGTGTCAAGCTGGGACAGGAAGTGCAGAGCAGCAGGGACGGGAGCAGGATCGTAATGGCAGCAGCAACGAATCAGTAAAAGTTATATTTTTTTTTTTTTGTTTAATAAAAGCTCTCCCCAGAAACACCCCTTAAACAATTGATTATATTTACCTGCTCACTTACCAATAGGGGAGAAGGAAGGAGGACATTTTTCCGGGAATGCCACTTAAAGGGGACATAGTGGCTGTCACTGTTAGTGTGGGATTACTTTCCTGGAAGGATGAATGTGAATTTTGGCCCACTCTGTCAAAACGGTTTGACACCAATACTCTAGTAATATTCAATACTAACTGGTTCAGGTACATTTTAATTAATTGTTAATATTTGAAATTATCTAAATTCATTTAATTATTATAGGCATCCAAAATTCCAGATATCTTTAGTCATTACATTCAGATGAATATGAAAGAGTGCAGCAGTCTATATCTGTTTCTAATCATACATTCTGACTGCACACATCTCTTTTCTCTCTATGTAGGGAAAAAATTAATATTGATCCCAGATTACCATGAGCTCAAAAAATATATCAAGATTTGCTTTGTGTACGCTGAATTGCCTGCCACATTCCATAACACCAGGGCATATGCTGCTTTTATTTGTACGGAAAATAAAACCTTACACATTCATTTTAGACTGGAAAAAATATATGTTAGATTTATTTTTTATGTGAAAGCAAATATCTGTTCAGTCTCATTTAACCATATGGTATAACATTATTTATTTTTCTTTCAACTTCATGAAACATCTTTAATTTTGGGGGGGATTTTTTGAATTTATTAAAAGTACATCATTACAATTTTCTCCCAGTCTCATAACCCACTAGGTCTCTGGGTTGTCACTTGAGTGTCCCTAACTTTATGCATGTCTTCTTCCAGTGACATCTATAGAAGAAAGGGGTCTCCATAGCAAAACTCCACCAATATGAACCCCATAATGATGCTTGGTTTTGACCGCACTATAATGACCTTTTCATGTCATTGTGCTAATCATGCAGTTCTGCTGCTTGGCACCATGATCCAAAGACAGGAACATCTACATAGAGTTTGTATGTTCTCCTCGGGTTTTGTTTCCTCTGGGTACTCTGATTATACTTACACTCTAAAACCATACCAATTAATTTGGAATTTAGATTGTGAGTTCTAATGGAGACAGGGACTGAGCAATGACAATCTCAATTCAATGCTGTGGTATATGAAAATATACATATACCGTATTTTTCGCCATATAAGACACACCGGCCCATAAGACGCACCTAGATTTTTAAGGAGGAAAATAAGAAAAAAAATATTTTGAACCAAAAGGTGTGCCTAATGGTGTTATGTGGGATCTGTGGATGGCACTGTTATGGGGGGTCTGTGGATGGCATTGTTATGGGGGTCTGTGGATGGCACTGTTATGGGGGTCTGTAGATGGCACTGTTATTGGGGACTGTGGATGGCACTGTTATGGGGGACTGTGGGTGGCACTGTTATTGCGGACTGTGGCTGGCACTGTTATTGGGGACTGTGGCTGGCACGGTTATGGGGGTCTGTGGCTGGCACTGTTATGGGGGTCTGTGGTTGGCACTGTTATGGGGGTCTGTGGATGGCACTGTTATTGGGGACTGTGGCTGGTACTGTTATTGGGGACTGTGGGTGGCACTGTTATGGGGGTCTGTGGATGACGCTGCTATAGGGGGATCTGTTGATGACATAAAAATAGAATTTTATGCTATGTGTCATCCACAGATCCCCCATAACAGTGTCATGCCATCCACAGACCCCATAACATGCCATCCACAAATCCTGAAAACAGTGCCATCCACAGAATGAACAAGGCGGAGCAGGCGCAGTATGTAATGAGTTACGTTGTCAGGGCCCGTCCGCCAGCTCAGAATCCTGCCTTCTGCCTGCCGGAAATTTAATACAGTAAGTAAAGTCTGGATAAAAGACTAGTGTTATTTTAATTAGCCTACACCATTCCCTACAGTTAGGTTTCCTACAGTGAGCGGGCCTGGTGTAGCAGAATAAAGTGACTGCACCGGGCCCGCTGTAATTACAGAGCTGGATGCCGGCCCCTCCTCCCTCCTCCCTGCCCGCTGATACACCTGCCGGCTGCACTGCGCAGCATGCGGTCGGCGGTATACAAACTGCAGCATTGGCCCCATAAGACACACTGCCTTCCCCCCCCTACTTTTGGGGGGAAAAGTGTGACTTATAGGGCGAAAAATACGGTACTTACAAGCTACTAATATCAATGGTAATAAAACCAAAAGTTGGACTGTCTCTACACACATTACATGAAAATGCTTGATGTAAACCAGATATCTAAATTACCTACATGGCCAATCAAACATTAAAAAGTTGCAGTAACTGTCTGGTTAATCTAAAAAGGCTGATGACTAGTAAGTGATGTTAAGGGGTCACAAAAATTACTTTAATTCAGCATCCAGTTCACAGGCTGAATTATCTGTCATTTTATTTAAGCAAAGATTGGGAACTATCCAAACATAGATTGGGAACATGGTTCTGTCTCTGCTGCAAAGCCGAGAAAATTTCTTAGCTTTTTGCAGGATAATTTTATGGGCCAGTTTGTAGAAGATCTTACTAGACGTGTTGCTCTTCTGTATCTAGTAATTTCTAACAATGCAGAGCTTGTGAGAAATGTCACTGTCCATGAAAACCTTGGTAACAGTGACCACAATATAATTATATTCCAACTAAACTGTAAAAAACAAACTCAGGTCGGAAGTGCAAAAACACTAAATTTAAAAAAGGCGATTTTCCCAGTATTGAGTGCTGCACTTCAGGACATAGACTGGGAGCAAGTATTGTCACATAATGACACTAATGCTAAATGGGAGTGCTTTAAATTTACTTTTGATAAGTATATTGTTAAATACATTCCTAGAGGTAACAAATACAAGCGAATAAAATTAAACCCCACATGGCTTACAAATAGTGTAAAAAGTGCAAAAAATGACAAAAAGAGGGCCTGTAAGAAATACAAATCAGAGGGGTCAGCTGTAGCCTTTAAAAAGTATAAAGAACTAAATAAATTATGTAAGGGGGTAATAAAATCAGCAAAAATACACAATAAATTACAGGTGGCCAAAGAAAGTAAGAACAACCCCAAAACATTGTTCAAATACATAAATGCAAAAAAAACAAGGTCAGAACATGTAGGACACCTAAATGATGGTAACGGGGTTTCGGTTACTGGGAATCGAGAGAAGGCAGAGCTCCTAAATGTTTTTTAGCTTTGTATTACAAAAGAAGAGAGGGCATCTCATGAGGGTGGTGCCACTGGTGGAAATACCTCAAATAACAAACTTATATGGCTGACTGTAGAAAAGTTCCTTAATATGCTAAAAAAAATTAAAAGTGAATAAGGCCCCAGGTCCACCCTAGAGTTCTAAAGGAGCTCAGTTCAGTTATTGCTTTGCCTCTGTTCATAATATTTAAAGATTCTTTAATGACAGACATTGTACCAAGAGACTGGCGCAAGGCGAATCTGGTGCCCATTTTCAAAAAGGGGGCTAGGCCTTCACCAGGAAATTATAGACCAGTAAGCTTAACATCCATAGTGGGAAAAATGTTTGAGGGCCTTCTACAGGACTACATACAGGATTATGTAACTGTCAATAATATAATAAGTGATCACCAACATGGTTTTACTAAGAACAGAAGCTGTCAAACTAACCTGATTTGTTTTCATGAGGAGGTGAGTAGAAGCCTGGACAGAGGGAAGGCTGTCAATATTGTGTTTTTGGACTTTGCAAATGCGTTTGATACTGTCCCACACGGATGACTAATGGGTAAATTGAGGTCTATCGGTTTAGAAAATATAATTTGCAATTGGATTGAAAAGTGGCTTCTTGATTGCATCCAAAGAGTTGTGGTCAATAATTCCTACTCTGAATGGTGCCCAGATATAAGTGGTGTCCCCCAAGGTTCTGTGCTGGGTCCACTATTATTTAATTTATTCATTAATGACATAGAGTATGGGATTAATAGTGTTGTTTCTATTTTTGCAGATGACACTAAACTTTGTAATATAGTCCAGTCTATGGAAGATGTTAATAAGTTACAAGCTGACTTGGACAAACTTACTTTTTGGGCCTCCACTTGGCAAATGAGGTAAATTTATAGATAAATGTAAAGTTATACACTTGGGGGCTAATAATCTGCATGTAGCATATGTCCTAGGGGGAGGGGAGTAAAACTGGTAGAGTCACTTGTTGAGAAGGACCTGGGTGTATAAGTAGATCATGAACTAAATAACAGCATGCAATGCCAGTCAGCTGCCTCTAAGACCAACATAATTGTGTCTTGTCTTAAAAGAGGTGTGGACTCACGGGGTAGGGATGTAATATTGGCACTATACAAAGCGTTGGTGCGACCTCAACTGGAATACGCAGCTCAGTTCTGGGCACCAGTCCATAAAAAGGATGCTCTGGAGTTAGAGAAAGTACAGAGGAGAGCAACTAAACTCATAAAGGGCCTGGAACTCCTTAGTTATGAGCAAAGATTAAGTGAACTGAATTTGTTTAGCCTTGAAAAAAGACGTTTAAGGGGGGGAACATGATTAACCTGTACAAATATATTTAAGGACCATACAAAAAAATATCAAGGGAAACAATTCTGTGTTAAACCACGTCAAAAAACAAGGGGCCACGACTGGAGAAAAAAAGATTCAGTCATAAGAGCCAATAAGCATTCTTTACAGTAAGATCTGTCAATCTCTGGGGAATAGCCTGCCACAGGAGCTGGTCACAGGAAATAGAGTAGATGGCTTCAAAAAAGGTTTAGATGGCTTTGTACTTAAAAATAACATTGAGGCTTATGACAATGTATATAAATCTTGTTCTACACACCCTTTTCCTTTGGGACAAATACCCGTTTTTATTAGGAAGATGGACATTGATGGTCTATGTTAGAAAGTATATTATAAATATATCACACCCTTTAGTATATCACACCTATCGATAGCACACCTATACCAGTCCTTAAAAGGACTTTTGTGGCCCTATTAGCTAGCGTTTGGTGTCCCTAACAGTCTGTCCCTGCTCCACAAAGCATCCTCTCCCTACACTGGCAAAACACAGAATGTAAAATGGCTGCCAGATCGGATTCTGTTATAGGGTGGGGGTATGTCCATGTGCTGAAACGTTTCAATTGGCTGTCCTGCCCCACCTGATGTGTGTGTCATGGGTCAAATTTGGCGCAACGCAAAAGAATATGGCGCTGGCGGACATGTAGACCGCTGATCAGCGAGTTTGAATCCTTATTCTTTTTTGGGCTGTCATTTTCTTTTTATTAGTTTTTTTTTTCCTGTTAGGTTTAGGGCAAAGTCCGTGAACACTCGTGCCCCCACACACACGCATACTAAATAAAGTTTTTAAAACACGTACACACACTCCCCTATGGCCCGCCTTACATTCCCAGCCGAGGAGGCATACGCTCAGCTTGCCTCCGGGCCCGAGAGCGATGATGATGAGCCCCCAAGGCGGAGGAGGCGCCGCCAGGCGGAGAAGGCGCCGCCAGGCGGAGCAAGGGCACCGCCATGCCAGGGACCCTGTGGCCCACACTAGTACGAGCAGCTCTGGGGCTCGTACTAGTTTTCTGGCCCACCAGATAAGTCCACCTGAGCCCCCTACCGGTGAACTTGCATGGTGTACCCAAGAGGATTTTGAGCCTGTGATTCCTGATTTTGTGGGCCAACCAGGAATCCAGATTCCCACAGTGGGCTTCACTGAATATGACTATTTTAGTATTTTTTTCAGTGACCACTTCATGAATCTGATGGTGAAGCAAGCGAACTTGTATGCCCAGCAGTTCATTGCTCATGTAGAGAAATTGAAAATTGGAAATTTGCAAATTGTTCTAAATTTTGGGTAAATTTGGTATTTTTTTATAAATAAAAATGCGTGTTTTTTTTATTCAATTTTACCAGTGTCATAAAGTGTCATAAAGTACAATATGTGACATATATGATATGTGTACAATATGTACTTTCTCAGAATGGCCTGGATAAGTAAAAGCATTTTAAAGTTATTCACACATAAAGTGAAACTGGTCAGATTTGCAAAAAATGGCCTGGTCCTTAAGGTGAAATATGGCCATGTTCTTAAGGGGTTAAATAGACCTTAGTGCCAAGTGATCATGTCCAAAGGCAGTTCTAATGTTTTTCTTTCTGGACCTTTGGGGCCCACTATTGAAACAGAGCCTGGGTCAAGTCAATCCCTGCAACGAATTACTGGCTGACGTGGGTCACCGTGCAGCCAGTAATTAGCTAAGAGGTCATCTCCTGCCATGTCCTATGTGTTGATCTGGGACCAGGAAGCAGAGACCAAAGGGGACCTTGCAAGTGTCCAAACAACATTGGAAAGGGTTGATTTTTTTTTTTTTTAATCCATTCCGCCCAGTATAATATACATGTTATCCCACTGGATAACTATTTTAACCTAGCCATTAGAGCTTTTAGAGTATTCATATTTAACAAAAGAAAAGCACTGGATGTGATATTTGGTGAATGTAATGTTATTCTTTTTCAGTCGTAACACCAGATCTTAGCTTGGATTTCTTAACCTAGGGTACTTGAGTGCAAGACAGCTTGAAAGTATTTATCTACTGTTAGAGAAACACCTTTTGAATGTGCGTTTCGAAGATATTTGCGTAACCAAAACATTGATGTAGAGCAGAAGAAAAGAATTTTCACATACACATCTGCAGGCTATATCTGGAAGCAGACAATTAATATTCCTGCTCAGTGTGTTGCAGGAGAGATTCTGTGTTTCACAAGAGAACAGAGAACATCAAAGTACAGTATGAATCTAAGTCAAGAGGAATAAGACGCTCAGCATTATCGATGGAGCAAGCAGAAGCTTATTGGGCAACATAAAAAAGCAAGCAAGTGCCTGCAGGTAGACTTCAATATAATTAGTGTCTCAAGAGAATGCTAATTTTTCATTACATCCATTTTACTAATAACAGCAAGACTCAAAGGGTGTGTCCGCGATTTTACAATTGATGACCTGTCCTCTGGATAGGCAATAAATTTCTGATCGGTGCAGGTCGGAAACCTTGCACATTCACTAATCAGCTGTTTAGGGATAGCTTTGGTGCTGGAACTACTCAACTCTGTCCATTGTGTGTAGAGGACAGAGCTGGACACTGAAGCGCTGCTCATATTCACGTCAATGGGAGCAGTGATGCAGTAATCAGCTCCATCCAGTACACAACTGCGTCGACTTCTGCCGCCGAAGCGATCCCAAAACAGCTGATCAGCAGGGGTGTGGGGGTGACGGAGACCCTGGTGATGAGATATTGATGACTAGTGTGGAGCAAATTGAAGTCTACAAAAGGGACTTAGGTCCGAATTTCAGGAAAATGCAGAATTTCCTTGTGCTGCGCGGTAGCGAATCAATTTTTCCTGAATATCATTAAAAAATATAATAAATCATACCTCTTTCTCTTGAGCACAGAGATCCGGCTACCGCCATCTTAATTTAAGATCTCACACGAAATTTATTGCGCAGTGACGTATAATGTCACCACGCTGTCCGAAGTGATGATGTGATCACGAGATTTCACGCTCTCTCCAGCACTCCCATGGAGACTAAATAGAGCAGCAGTGGAGATGCAACTCCCTGCAGGACCCAGCACATCCATGCATTACCTAGGCGTCCCACTGATTTCAATAATTCGATTCGGCCGGTTAGCTAAATTTTTTTTAAAAATTTGGTTCGATCCGAAATTTATTTCGTGTTCAAAAACAACTATTTCCTGGCTGCAGAGAGTCTTTATAGTGGTGTAGAACACTGTGCCTTGCAGTAACACGCATAGGGAGTCTGCTGTGGTAGGGAAATAATACAGTGAGTCAGTATGACAAGC
Source organism: Bufotes viridis (assembly GCA_033119425.1). Classification (NCBI taxonomy): domain Eukaryota; kingdom Metazoa; phylum Chordata; class Amphibia; order Anura; family Bufonidae; genus Bufotes; species Bufotes viridis. The sequence goes on along the minus strand of CM065592.1, from coordinate 417,446,907 downwards.
AGATGACAGGTGTCGCTCTTAGACTCACTGCACACTTCACTTATTTGGGCAGTCACGGGGCCAAAACTGACCAAATAACTCAAGTATGAACTCAGCCTTACAGGTCGATATTAGCGTCAAGAAGAATCGCACTCCTTGTACACCGTTGTCAGCTGATTCTACAGTGATGTCTACAGAACATGTTCTATTAAACGCTTATACAAGTAGAGCCCCCCGACAGAGTGGAGAGGGTGTCAGCAATAAGTTTGTGTTAATGTCACTGATTATTTTGCCCTTCCCCCCAGAAAAACTGATCCTGTCTGTGGAGCATCCGCCTTCACTTGGTCATCATTTGGTCAGTAATCCATTAGTATTCAATTGTCCCTGCAGAGGAGGCTGAAGACACGGTGGAGGATGAGGTGGATGTGGAGGTTTAAGTGGACATTGTCGCAGGACCAACAGCATGAGAACGTAGGGGCGGAAGTGGAGTCACTTGGCCAAGGTACTAGTGTGGCTGGGCAGAAACCACATTTACCCAGTGGGACATATATTGTCCTTGACCATAGTTACAGCTACCAACCAATTTTCCCAAAAAAGGCTGTATCACAAACAAATTTCACCACTGAATGGCTAATCAACGGAATGTGGTTCATATAGAAGAAAGTCCACAATCACCCATAATTTTTCCCAAAAACGGCAGTTTTACAAAAAACTTTCACCACTGAATGGATAATCAACAAATTCGGTTCATACAGAAGAAAGTCCACAATCACCCATCAATTTTCTCAAAAAAGGCTGTATCACAAACAAATTTCACCTCTGAATGACAATGTAAATTTACTGCAGACCGGCTAATAAGACATATTCTTTTTCGTAATACACCCCAAAAAAATACATAAAACAATCATAATAATGGCAAATATATTTTTCTTTTGCCACTAATATGTGGCAAAAAGGGCTTTACAACAAATAACTGCACAGGTGAACGACAAATATTTTTTTTTTGTGCCACTAATACACGGCAATAAGGGCTTTACAACATATAAATGCACCGCTGAACGGCAAATATATTTTTCTTTTGCCACTAATACATGCCACAGAAGGCTTTAGAACATATAACTGCACCACTGAATGGCAAATATATTTCTCTTTTGCCACTAATACACGACAAAAAGGGGTGTAATTTTCGCCCTTCACCACACAACGGCTAATAATCCCTTTTTCCCACTAATACAAGCCAAAAAATTATTTAGAACATATAACTGCACTGAACAAGGGCAAATAAGACATAGAAATATTTCCTTGTAATAAACCCTGTTGATGGCTGTATTAAACAGCACTTGCACCCCAATAACAAGAACGGTTTGCTGGAATTACAGAGCTGTATAATGGCAATTTGGGTCCCCAGTCAGTGCAGCAAGGTGTAATAAGATTGTTCTTATTACCCAGGCTGTAAACTCTCCTACTGAACCCTGTTCAACATAAATGCTGTGGAATGATTCCTCCCTATTCTTTCCCTACACCTTGAATAATCTTTCCCTGCACTTGTAAATCGTTTTTTTAGCACAATTACGTTTTTTTTATCACTGTCCCTAGCGCCTGCTGATGTCTCTCCCTGCATTAAGTACACTGCAAAATGACAGAATCCAAGATGGCTGAGGCTATTTATAGGGCTGTGACATCACAGGGCAGGCTGGCTGCTGATTGGCTGCATGCATGGCATTATGGGTGATCCCGCCTTCCCAGAGTTCCTTGCTCTATGTCCTCACATGTGCAGCAGCCATGTTAGGAAAAAATGTGATTCGTTACCACGAAGTGTGAGGAAATTCAGCTTCGGAACCAATCAAATATTTCCTGAAATTCGGATCAAATTCCACTTAGTCAGCTTCGATTCGCACATCTCAAATCGTAACGTACTGTTTTATATTGTCAATTCTGCTAGCCTGGGCATGGCATAGTGTTATATTAATGCAGCACTACCTGTTGTGATTAAGGTGCTGAAAATGAAGAGGTTATGCCAAATCAAAAATGAATGGGAGCACTGACCACCAGCCAACAATGGTCACCGGCATCTATGGTCAGCTATAATGTAGGCACTTGGGTGATTGCTCAGTAAAAAGCTACAATATTGGTTTTACTGAGCCAGATAACGAAGTCTGTGTCCAATATATCAAAATCCTGTTGGCCCTAGATAAATTAAGTCAAATAATACAATTTTAAGATTGGATCAATAGTACTACATGACCCCATTCTTGTGGTTAGTGATTACGGTAAGCAGCAACATTTGACATAAAGCAGAGGACAATGTTGAAATCACCATTGTGTTTGTTATTCGGGTTAAATATGCTAACAATCTGTTTGCGAAACCTACAAAGGAAAGCACACAGGCACCCCACGCCTGCTAAATATTTTCTCTGAGTGTGAGGAGCCTGATATTCGTCTGTTGATTGAAGCAAAATGTTGACTTTCTAAGACAGGACTTTATCTACCATAATAAGAGATGAGACATATGCCTGAGGCATCGGTGGTGTCGAGGTCATGTTCCTGCTCTTTTATTATCTTGTATTTATTTCACGTTATTTTATCTCCATTAGCTCCTTTCTTTCGTCAGTTCAACCAGAGCCGACAACACACGCAGACTCAGCAATAGTACTGTTCAACAACCTCCTTCGGATGACTACATCTTCATGGCTAGAGGGTAGATATTAAAGTCTGATGACTATTCCTGTAGACTAGTTAAATAAAACGCAGCAGGAATTTTTAGACATGCTTTGGACCAGACAAAGGCTGCATCTCAGTGCTTCTGCGATAGGGGTACATACAAAGGGTAACTGAAAGGGGCTTTCCACTTTAGGCAATAATTATTTGTCAGAAACGTCCTCTAATAACAAGCTGATTACAGGGTGCTCCATTGTTGGGACTTCAAGAAATTAGTTGTAAATTATGGACGCATCTGGCCATAAGTGTTCAATTTTCCTGCAGCACTCCTGCAGGTAAAATGGAGAATTACACTGAAAGCAATGGTCCGTCCATGTAATCCATGACGATTCTGGTCTACCAAAGAGATAGACATTCTTTGTAGCTGTTCTTCTTATTAGATCAAGGTGAGGTGTAGTCTAGCAACACACATGTATGGCCTTTCCATGGGAAGGGAATCCCCATGGGTAGGGGATACCAGACTGAGGGTCCTATGTCCCCATTACCGAGAGTTGGAAGAGGGCATAGATTGGTAAATACAGTAATTGTATTTCCCTTAGGCTTGTATTTCATAACTAGGAATACCCAGGTGTAGTGACCCGTTAATTTCTGGCTGCACATTGCTGAGAGAACGATGAGAGGTTGTCATTTTTTGGGTTCTTTTTTTTATTTTTGACCTCTTTGACCTCTTTCTGTTGACCCATAGTTCCAGTTATGAAAAATAAACATTGATAGCATTTCACATGAGTCTGGTGAGACCTCAGCCGCTGTGAGAGACGTGTCCTGGTGTGCTTCAAACTAGCATGCAGCTCTGTTATGCTTGCTGGATGACAGCATTGACCTCTCCGACAAGCATCTCTTGTTTGGATCTCATCGCCACGTTCATTCTTTCATCAATCATCTGTGGCGAATGAGAAAACAATTTAGGGAAAGGAAAATGAATGATGTCACGAAATAAAAACATGAAGATGAATGGAAATGGACAGCTATGGGGCAAAGGGAAATGTCCTTCATGGCCATGACCATTTCACATCCTTTGACTCCTAGTTAGGTAAAGATATCACGTTGCCATTAGAGGTGATTAAAATATTGTTGTTGTTTTTTTGTTTTTTTTACAAATATCTGCCTAAATATCTACAATTCAGGCCCAATACTTGAGCTGAACATATGTTATAAAGGTTGAAAACAATGAATAATGTATTCCTGTACCCAAATAGTCAAGTTTATTAGTGTTGAGCGGCAGGGGCCATATTCAATTTTGCGATATTTCCCGAATATATTCGCCATACATTCGTGAAGTCGTGAATTCACTATATTCGTGGACTTTTTTTTACTTTGCGAAAATCGCAATGTAAATTTCGCGTGATGCACATGTACAATAGGATGTGGCGTTAATCCAACTACTCGAAGTTTGAGAAGATTGGAAAAGATGGTTGGAAGCAATTTTCGCGACACCGAGGAAGAACTACTGATACATGTAAGTAATTTAACAGCAGTGTAATTTATTACATGTCACATGCATGTGAGAACAATCACTTTATATGCATATATAGTGTTAGAAAATATTCGTGATTGTGAAAATTGCTACATTTGATCCGAAATTATTTTCGCAATACATAAAAGTTCACATTTAGTCAGGTCTAAGTAGATATTAATGATTGGTGAAGTAAGTATTGTTGTGACATCACAGCTGAAAGAAGGGAGGGATCAGTGTCCTCTCGAAGTGCCGATATTTGTATCGCAATAAATATTTGCGTTACGAATTTTCGTGCTACACTCACTGGCTCAGTGTAAGTTATATTGAAGCCTTTGGACCACATGCTAGAAGCAGGGAGGGATGATCACATTTTTTTTACACTACACAGTACACATCACTGTGATGTGTACTGGGTAAAAAAAATAAACAAATATTCGTCATTACGAATATATATCGCTATATTCAAAATATTTGCGAAATTGTGAAGTGCCGATATTCACGATAAAAATTTGCTTTTCCAATATTCGAGTTCAACATTATAGTTTACCAGCCTAGCAATTTCAAGTTCGAGAGTTGTCCAGGCTTGAATTATACAATCTTACGGAGACCAGCATGATCTTCCATTGTAGAGTAGGACATCTACATTAGACACCACTAGTAATGTTGCCTCCCACATTCTGCAGGCTACATCTCTAGTGGTCTCCACCTGGGAGTATTATTAAAATCCATTTTTTAACTGCCTATATGTTTTAATCTTAGTGCACACATCTAAGGCCTCCTTATTGTAAACATCTAGGGCCTCCTAATGCCCCATCATCTCCTTGCAGTACAACAGAGCTCACATAAAGTTCATCTGGAGCAAGCCCTTGAGGAGCCCGGAGCATTGGATGGGAGGGGTAGTGGCTCTGACTATAGGATGTGTTACACTGGTTTCCCTCAAGCCGTTGCTCCCTAGGACAGTCCAGTGAGAGGAGAAGTCAGTCTTTCTTCCCTTGGGGAACTCACTGGGATTCCTGCCTGATGGTAGATTAGGGTGCCTTTGATGTTAATTGTTGGTATCAGTGTGAGGCAGGGGGTGTAGAGCATGCAATGGCCAGCTTTTGGTGATGTAGTGAGTAAGTGAGTAAACTAGGCCAAGTTTAAACAGAATAGACGTGTCTCTTTACTGTAGTGCAAACTAGCAATGTATGACTTTTGGCAACTTTATGGCCCTTTTTATACACTTTTTATGTCTTTTTCAGTAGAATATCTGGCTGGTGACTGTATTCTTGCAATGATACCTGCAATTCGCACTACAGTTGGCCAGATTGTGTCCAAGTGTGCAGGGTGTCTTAACTCATTATCTCTCCATGGCAGCAAAGTCTGAATAGCTATAAATGCATATTACTTTGCTAACTAACTCTTCTCTCAGACATGCAGATTCCCTAAGTTCTCCAATCTCCTCTTTCTCACTTGCTGTAAATCTTGCAGAGATCTGTTAGTCTTTGATTCTTGAAGCTTGGGCCTGAGGAGTGAAGAAAATGATCTTTGCGCCTTCTCCTTCCAAACTGTCCCTTAGACAGACTAGAGCATACAAGAGATAGAGGCAGAGTCAGCCCACACCCTAAGCTCCTGGCAGTCTATTGTGACTACTCTAGTAGACAGTGTAAAAGGTTGAATATTTCAAAGTTTTAAAAAAAAAAAAAAATCCAACCAAGATTTTTTAAAATAAGTCTATAAAAAACACCTGAAAGATGTGGCAGCTCCGTTCCATTGAAGTGAATGTTTCAAAGAAACACAACCTGTCTTTCATTGTTTTGGAAGAAGGCAGCCATGTTTTTCTAATTCGGCACAATTGTCTTTAAACTGTAATACACTTAAAAATATAGGTTAACTGCAGCAAAAACAAATGTGATAAAATATAAAACTTTCTAAATAACATTAAAGGGGTATTCCAGCTTCAACCCCACTTTAGCTAGGGCCAGGATGGCCCTGTAACTAAAGTAAAAAAGGAACTCACCTAATTCTAGCCACTCCATTCCAGTGCTGAGGGTCCAGTTCAGCTCTGTCTGATCTGCGGCCTGTAAACTTCCACCACATCAGTCAGTACATGACCCCCAAGTGACACATGACCTAGCAGTGTGGGGACCAGTGATTGGCTACAACAGTGCATGTGAGCTCTTCCAGAAGTTTACATACTGGGGACCTAAAGGAGGTTGACTGGAACCTCGACAAAAGAGTGCCCTTTTAACTTTAGTTACAGCACTGTCTTGGCCTTAGCATCTTCACCATGCCCAAATGAATCTTAACTATAAAGATAGTTGGTCAATTTACATAAAGGCTAGCCACTGCCTAGCCACTGCCTATGGAAAACACCAAGAGTTTTTATGTTTTGTTCAACCACTCATTGTCTTTGTAATGTGTTCAGAGTCTATAGAACCAAGCAGTTCAGGCAGAACTTAAAGAAAATACATGTGAAGTCTGATGAAACCGTTGAGATTTTTGTGGTTGAATTTCTAATCCCTCCATATTTGTATGTACAGTTGTGTTCAAAATTATTCAACCCCCACTGAAATTGAGTGTTTTGGCCAGTTTGACATTGATTTTGATCATTTCAGTCATCTTGTTTACAATTAAATCAGAGGCACTTGTAAGTCAGACAAATATAACATAACATTTATAATGAAATAACCACAAATGTCTTTTCTGTGCTCACATCATTATCAGTTTTATTCAACCCCCAAGTGACATTCAATCTTAGTACTTAGTACAACATCCTTTTCCAGTTATAACAGCTTTTAAACGTGAAGCATAGCTTGACACAAGTGTCTTGCAGCGATCTACAGGTATCTTCGCCCATTCTTCATGGGCAAAAGCCTCCAGTTCAGTCACATTCTTAGGCTTGCGCGCTGCAACTGCTTTCTTTAAGTCCCACCAGAGGTTCTCAATTGGATTTAAGTCTGGTGACTGCGATGGCCACTTCAAAATGTTCCAGCCTTTAATCTGCAACCATGCTCTAGTGGACTTGGAGGTATGCTTGGGATCATTGTCCTGTTGAAAGGTCCAACGTCTCCCAAGCCTCAGGTTTGTGATGGACTGCATCACATTTTCATTCAATATCTCCTAGTACTGAAGAGAATTCATGGTAACTTGCACAAGCTGAAGCTTCCCTGTACCTGTAGAAGCAAAACAGCCCCAAAGCATGATTGACCCCCCGCCATACTTCACAGTAGGCAAGGTGTTCTTTACTTCATAGGCCTCCTCCAAACATAGCGTTGATCCATGGGCCCAAACAGTTCTAATTTTGTTTCATCAGTCCACAGAACACTATCCCAAAACTTTTGTGGTTTGTCCACATGACTTTTGGCATACTGCAGTCGACTCTTCTTATTCTTTGGAGACAGCAAGGGGGTGCGCCTGGAAGTTCTGGCATGGAGGCCTTCATTACGCAGTGTGCGCCTTATTGACTGAGCTGAAACTTCAGTACCCGCATCTGACAAATCTTTTTTCAGTTCCTCAGCAGTCACACGGGGACTTTTCTCCACTTTGCGCTTCAGGTAGCGCACAGCAGTCGAAGTCAGCATCTTCTTTCTGCCACGACCAGGTAGCGTTTCAACAGTGCCATTTGCCTTGAATTTGCGAATGATGCTTCCTATGGTGTCTCTTGGTATGTTTAACATCTTTGCAATCTTCTTATAGCCATTGCCCTTCCTGTGAAGAGAAATCACCTCTTCTCTTGTCTTCCTGGACCATTCTCTTGACTTCACCATGTCTGTAAACACACCAGGAAATACTGTATTACAAAAACAATTGATGTCATTTTAGTTGCATTTGGTTCTTTAAAAACTCCTTGTAAGATTTCATTCTGAACACAATTACAAATGTACACTAAATTCCCTAAAACCCTTTATAGCATTGGGGGTTGAATAATTTTGAACACAACTGTATTTCTAGTTGCAATGTGCATAGAAATAGTCACCACTTACATCCTAGTCCCCAGTGGGGCTCACAATTTAATTTCCCTATCTCAAGAACACAATAGGGTTAATTTCATAGGCAGACCATTAACCTGCCAGTCTGTTTTTGGAGTGTGTTATGTACAGATATTGTTCTTGATCCAATTCAAACCCAGGGCCCCAGTATGAAATCAGAAAGCTATGAAGGTACAGTAGATGCCCCATGTACCTCAATGGCAGCTGCCGTACAAAACCAAGCCATAATAGCGCCACGTGTATGAGCCCATAGTGGCAGGGTGCTCTCATACCAGTATCACATTGGCCCATATTAGTTTGCTTCTGCACCATGATACCTCACCTAGCACTTTCTCAGGGGCCTTTACCGACATTGATCCAGCTCCGCAGTGCTTTATACAAAGTAATAAAAACTGAATGTTGGCTATTAAAAAAGTTACATCTTACCGCTTCTTTTCCTGCCAGTAGAGTGACTTTTTAACAGACCTTCCTATTCGGCATCACAACGTTACATGAATAATAATGAATTCTAACAGTAGAAAAGTAAGTCCACCGTTCCAATGCCAGAATATCACATTGCACCGAATGATTTGTAATGGATTTTATTTGGGCAACTACTGTTATACTTTTTTTAAAGCATTTTCAGACCTTGCACAGAAAGTAAATATTCTAATTTAGCATGTTTTCTAGACATATTTAGATCTAAGAAATTAACTTTGAAAAGACATTACCGTCAAATAGTTATATAAGCAATACCAGACTGTGAAATGTAGTAACAAAACATTTTTTTTTTTTGAGGGACTGAAGATTTTTTTTTTTCATGAAAGCTTACAGAGCAGGCCAAATGCTTTTCAGCAAAGAGGAGAACTGCCAGCAACTATAAATGGTGCTGCAAAGTAAGACATAGGAATTTATAGTCTAGAAATAATAAGTTCTGCTAGTCTCTCGTCTTTTTAGTATTAGCTCTATTGGGTAGAAATTTCAACGTTTGCTTGAGAAATTGTTCCTGTAATGTACTATAGAGACATCACATAAATTATAGAAAAGTGTGGATATTTCATTTTACGGATGGATTTCTTATTGTCTGTTCTTCATTACTGATCGCATCTTCAGCCACTTGAAGTTTCTCAAAAGGTAAATTAACGCTGCATTTAGAACAATCCGCTCATAGTGGGTAGAGTGGTACAAAGTCTAGGAGGTATGGTGGGCTCTAGAGATGAGCGATGTATGTGAATTGAAATTTGTCACAAATTCCCCAAAAGCTCTGTTTTCAACAAATTCAAAGCTTTTGGTATTTGTCCCACACAAAACAAGGTGGCTACCATGTTACCGATCAGAAGACATGGAAGATGAAGAAGAATCACATTACCTTGGGTGGTAACCTGGCATCGGGGGCTTGTCCATAATGCCTTGCAGGCAGTTTCAGCCAATCATGAAGGAATAGAGGGGAGATGCCCCGATGACTCAGTGGACATGTCATAGCCACAAGGGTGTAGCTATAGGGGGTGCAGAGGTAGTAGTCGCTACCGGGCTCAGGAGCCTGAGGGGGCCCAAAGACACTTGTGCCGCATATGAAGACACTGGTATTATAGAAAGTGCATACTGGTCAAGTTACACCTCTGGCTGGAGGGAAGGGGTAAGGTAAAGAACTTGGCATGGGGAGGGGGTGTCTCAGGCAGCATGAAGGATATGTGCTTTTCTTGCCCCTGGCCACAAAGCACTAAGGAAAGGGGGTCCCAAGCTGAACTCTTGCACCAGGGCCCATGAGCCTTTAGCTACGCCCAACCTGGAAATGCTGGTGTTTTCTGAGTTTATCCATAGGATAGATATGATGCCTGACAGCGATGCAACGCGCCATCCACCAGGGCCCTTATCGCGTCCCAGGTGTAGTAGGAATGCCAAGTGGTGTAGTGCGGCCTAACTGTCTCTTTATGTGTCACATGCTCCTAACTGGATACTGCTGGACCCCAGGCCTTGGCTCCGAAGCAAAAAATAAAAGGGCGAATAATTGAGGGATGAAGGAAAAATAACTTGAGTCCAGACTTTGTGATAAAATTCAATGGCAGCTTTACTTGAATTGACGTTCAACCAAACCATTGGCAGGCTTTGTCCTGGTTCCAGAAGGCTTTAGCATAAACTGGCAGGCAAACTCAACTCTGCTCTCTCTCTCTTTCTCTGCTGTACTGACAGGCTTGCCTAAATACTCCTCCTTTATGCTGCACTAAACTCTGCTTTAGTCTGGTTTGTGTACTTATGTTCTGTAAAAATAGATAGGTTACAGCGGCTCACTCAGCACGTTACTATAGAAAGGTGCTCACCCCTGGCAACACCCAGGCCGGAAAAGTAATGTAATTGAAAAGAGGATGGGGGGCACTCATAGATGGGAACCACAGGTGCAAACCAATAATTTTATTAAAACACCCATAAAATCATACACATAAAGTAAAAAATGTTAAAAATAAACCATGCGGTATAGGTTGTAGATCCCGGATGAAAAGATATATATAGTCCGCCTAGAGCGAAATGTCCAACCCGATGGTATGGATAGGAAGTGCTGTCGGCTTTAGATGGAAATAACGCTATGATAGCGTTCAATCTCTAGGAAAACCTCACAGCGGGATAGTACATATAATAGAGAGTGCCTGTGTTTGGCTACATTACCGCCCTCCTGTAGTTGGGATTGAGAGTATCCTGCAGTCCGTATCGGAGCTCTGCTCAGCGTCCCGTGCAAGCCGTTCGGTCTAACGTGGCGTCCCACGTGACCGGCTGTGGATCATGTGATCAATCGTCACTGGAGTAGGCGGGTGTAGTGCAGGTCCTCTGCGATATGGCAGATGAATCCTTCCGCTGTAGGTGAGGCTGAAGAGGTCGTGCAAAATAGATGGATAGCTTCCAATATTCCTAAAAATCTCCGGAGGATATCATGGAACAAGATCTGCAAGGGCACGCCATACGCGTTTCGGGGTATACACTCCTTCTTCAGTGGTAGTGCCTACAGATCTGACCCAAATTCGAATTTGACACCCTCATTCCAAGGGGCCATAATGCTGATATAGAATTGTTTGGGTTTTTGTGAACGGAGGTGGGCGTGGGAAGGAGATGGACAATCCAATGTCTGGCTGTTTATCAGCACTTGGATTGCCCCTCCCCCCTGACGCCCCCCTCCCCTTCCCCTTACCCTTCCCCCACATTCTAATATCTCAACACGTCATCAGTATACAGATACCAGAAGTTATAAAGAAGCCTTTACACTATGTTGTACTTGCTCTCTTAGCATTAATCTTTATTTTTACTTATATGATTTTATGAGAATTCCGATACAGTAACCATGATTGTGTTATGAAAGATACGATTTAATATGTATGCGATTTTAAATGATGATTCAGTATAATAGAAAGAGGTCAAGTAAATTTTGGTTTTTATTAAATGTGCGATTCGAGTAGATCAGCTATGAGATTTACATGCGATTTAACACACTGATATGCGGTTTTATTGCGGCTTTTTGTATGATGTAAAGAAGGATCCAGTCCGGTCTTTACCAATGACCGTCATCTGAATTGATGGGATTATAAAAGGGCAAGGTCAGATCTGTAGGCACTACCACTGAAGAAGGGGTGTATACCCCGAAACGCGTATGGCGTGCCCTTGCAGATCTTGTTCCATGATATTCTCCGGAGATTTTTAGGAATATTGGAAGCTTTCCATCTATTTTGCACGATCTCTTCAGCCTCACCTACAGCGGAAGGACTCATCTGCTATATCGCAGAGGACCTGCACTACACCCGCCTACTCCAGTGACGATTGATCACATGATCCACAGCCGGTCACGTGGGACGCCACGTTAGACCGAACGGCTTGCACGGGACGCTGAGCAGAGCTCCGATACGGACTGCAGGATACTCTCAATCCCAACTACAGGAGGGCGGTAATGTAGCCAAACACAGGCACTCTCTATTATATGTACTATCCCGCTGTGAGGTTTTCCTAGAGATTGAACGCTATCATAGCGTTATTTCCATCTAAAGCCGACAGCACTTCCTATCCATACCATCGGGTTGGACATTTCGCTCTAGGCGGACTATATATATCTTTTCATCCGGGATCTACAACCTATACCGCATGGTTTATTTTTAACATTTTTTACTTTATGTGTATGATTTTATGGGTGTTTTAATAAAATTATTGGTTTGCACCTGTGGTTCCCATCTATGAGTGCCCCCCATCCTCTTTTCAATTGCAGTACTTATGTTCTGCTCTGGTATCCTTGGACGGAGTGCCGTCGACTGTTATTCCCCTCCTGACACTCAGTAAAACTTATCTTCACCTGAAGAACTCTTCCTCTTGCTGATTTCTCTTATGGTGCCCGAAGAACTATTCCTCTGGCCTCTATGGCTTCCAGACATCTTTCTTCATGTAGAGCAGAGCTTGGGGTGCTCTGGCTGGCGTAGGCACGCCTGAGCGGGCCCCTGCTCACACTCCTCCTGTCTAGCTTAAAACTAGAACTAACTGGAAACTTCTGCCCCACCGTACCAGCAGGAAGCAGTACTGGCACACTTCTGCTCAAAAGGGGGGGGGGGGGGGCCAATGGAATGGTGAGTTCCATTCTCTCTAAATATAACTCTGCCATTTACACTGCCACCTGCTGGTGAAACAGACACATTACATGTAATAATCAGTTGCATGACGAGATTAGGAATACACAGTATAGACAAAAATACATAAGATGGCATTTAGGTTATACCATTAAAGATAGTAGTTGGATGTAGGAGTATTAACACCACTCCTGGGCGTTACAGAGAGAGGTATTAAAACACAGAATACGAATAGTTTAAGGTCACTTTAAACGGGATGACATACCAGCAGATTGTCAGGAAGGAAGCGGTCTCCTCCAGGGTATGGGGAGTAGTGATCGCTAATGCCATCATTCTTCCCCATACATACTTGCTGTTTGCTGGCAGGAGATCATGTTTACACAGCACTAGAGATGAGCGAATCGAATCCAACAAAGTGGAATTCGACCTGAATTTCAGGATGAATACTATTCGCTGCTAAGCCGAATTTCCTCTTGCTTTGAGGTAGCGAATCAATTTAACCCCGAAATAATGTAAAAAACTAAAAAAAAAACATTTGCTCACGACGGGTCAGGTGCTGCCATCTTGAAGATCTTGGCCTAAATCCCATGCCATCCGGCGTGACGTTATCTCGAGCCACACAAGATTTCACGCACGATCTTCAAGCAAGATGGCGGCTGTCAGCCCGTCGCAAGCAAATGGAGGCGGTAAGTAGGATTTAAGTTTTTTTTCTGTTCACTTTACATTGTATTATTTCTCTCAGATGCCGCGATCATGTATGAACGCTCCATATGAGGGGTACAATGAAGGGGAAAAATTTACAAAAAAAGATACCCTTTAAAAATTAACTTTTATTGCGATAAATATAAAAATGCAAGGTCCCAAATATAAGTGTATAGTGCACGGGGGGACAAAAACCCCCACTAGTGATAGCAAAAAAACAGGATAGATGGGAAAAGTGTCAGGACTATGTCCCTATCCACTCCTGCTGTGAAACGACCTAGCTAAACCCTGAGTTTCCCTACCAACAGGACAGCGACTGCCCAACTTCGTCGAGTAAAAGGAGGGAAATAGAGATAAACAGGGACAGCAATTATAAGTCGTATGGAACAAAAGAGATTACATCCCCCACAAACTGTTATGAGCCCAACGCGTTTCCTTAGCGTGTCACTAATTCATCAGGGGATACATCATATTTTAGGATGTAATCATAAATATTCATACTCATCATGTAAAAACTCCCAAAACAATGGAGAGTGATACTTATCCTTCAGATGTGCGTCATGGAGGGAGGAACTGATGTTGTCCAGCCTTCCAATCAGGTAGCCAGGTATGCGGTACCCAAATGTTGGTGGTGAAGCAATGTTCAGCTATATGGCTAAGGGCCACCAATAGCCCCAGCTCATTCCATCCGGTCCGGGCAGTGCTCCACAGACCAGCAGAGGTGGCGTGCGCGTGTTGGCAGGAACACCCGCACTGAGTCAGCCTGATTTAAAAGGCCGCGGGTAATTCCTAGTCCCGCCCCTCGAGTGACGCAGAATGTCACATGACCGGACCCACAGCTCGGGGCCGGTCACGTGACCAGACCGCGCCCCTCCAGGGAGGCTGGTAAGACGCCTGTCTCATCACAGGGAGTGGTCAAAGGTCCTACAGCCTGCCTGCAAAGTATAGGGCGGACAAATCGGGACATAGAAGAAAGGAGGGTAGGACAAATTCCTCCGAATCTCCCGTCCCCGTTTTTCTCATAAAATACAGTAATGCCAGTATAAATAGATAATAGATTCGGCATAAATACTAGAGCTTAAATTGACAGACAACTGCACTGACTAACGGGACAAGGGCAGACCACAATATTACTCTTACTGGAGCACCACTCAAAGGTGGGCATAATAGGTAGTTTATTGTTCAGAAAACGAAGTTTATTGTTCAGAAAAAGAAGTTATGAGATGCCCCACTAGGGGGTACCCGATGCAAATATTAACAATCATGACATTCCTCTAAACCTATTAGACCACCTATGATGTATTGAAAAGCCATAAAAGGGACAATACAACATAGGTGAGAGATGTAAATGCAAGGTACAAGGGAATAATGCAAGGTACAGGGGCTCAGATGTAACAGCCAAACAGGAGCTGGTCATTGAGGCCATTTGGGGCCATCGTGCGCAGTTCATATATCCACCATGTTTCACGTTGGAGAATCTTACGATTCCAATCTCCTCCTCGTGGTGGTTTGGGGATACATTCAACTCCAATGAATCTAACACCCTCAAAGGATCCCTCATGATGGGTCGTCACATGCGTCGCTAGTGATGTACCTCTTTTGTGTTTGAGGTCACCCAAATGTTCCCCCACTCGCCGTCTCAGCTCCCTTGTGGTTTTGCCGATATATTCTAGCCCACAAATACATGTTGCTTTATAAATAACCCCTTCGGAACGACAGTTAATAAATTGTCGAATGGTGTACACTTTTTTGTGACTCCACTCTCAAAGGAGCGACCTTGCGTCATGAAGGGACAGGCCACACAGCCGCTACAGCGATAGCAGCCAATCACAGGTTTTAGCCACCTCGTCCCCTCCGGTGTTTCACAGGGCGTTGGTAGTGGCTATGAATCAATGAGTCCCGTAGGTTCCTCCCCTGCGGTAGGTGATCTGAGGTTTGCTGGAAAGAACCTCTCTCAGGTCCGGATCCAACTGGAGAATGCTCCAGTGTCTATTCAAAATCTCACGGATCTCCTTTGCTTGGGTGTCATAAGTGGCAATGAGTCGCACCACACTCCGCTTATCCTCTATCTCACGTTTTCACGTGTAAGAGGTGGGGATAGCAAAGCTGTACGATCGCTCCTCAGTGCCCTTTGATATGCGACCTTTAGGATCTTCCTAGGGTAACCTCTTTCAAGGAACCGTTTTGTAGATCCCTCGCTTGTTCCTTGAAAGCACCCAAAGAGGAGCAATTTCTTCTCAAGCGGAGATACTGCCCCGTTGGTATACCCTTCCTTAGGGGAAAGGATGGTAGCTTTCCCACCTAAGGAAGGAATTGGTCGCTGTTTCTTTTCTGTACACTCGTGTTAATACCTCACCGTTAGTGTCAGTACGGATCTGTACATCCAAGAAATTCAAGATGTCACCCCCATTCATGGGTAAATTTCAAACCTACATGGTTAATATTTAATGCATCAATTAAACTTTCAAAATTCTGTTCCGTGCCCCGCCAAATGACGAAGACGTCGTCGATGTATCTGGCCCACATGACGACGTCCTCCGTAAGATGGCCGGTAGGCTCACCAAAGACTACCTCCCTCTCCCACCAGCCCAGGAACAGATTTGCATACGATGGGGCACAAGAACTCCCCATCGCAGTGCCCCTGAGCTGGTGGTAGAAGATGCCATCGAAAAGGAAGTAGTTTCTGGTGAGAATGAATTGGAGGAGCTGCATGACAAAGTTGTTATGTGCACTATACTGTTCACCCCTTGTCTTGAGAAAAGACTCGACTGCCTCCATACCCAAGTTATGCGGGATGGAGGAGTACAGGGCCTCCACATCAATTGAGCCCAATTTGAGATCCGGTTCCAAAACATGCCGTCTAGGCGACGGAGTAGGTCAGAGGTATCCCTTACAAACGAAGGAAGGGTCCTCACAAAGGGCGCTAGAATAGAATCAATATAGATCCCTACATTCTGACTTAAGGAGTTAACCCCGAAACAATGGGACGACCTCTTAGAGGAGGATACCCCTTATGGACTTTGGGTAGTCCATAAAAGGTAGCTACAGTCGGGTGTGGTATAAAAATGAAGTCAAACTCCTGTTTGCTTATCAATTCCTCTCTCCGTGCTGAGAGTAACAGAGAGTGTAGGGCTTGTTGATATTCAGAGGTAGGGTCCGTTTGTAGTTTTTCATAGGTGATTGTGTCATTTAGCAGGGCCAAACACATTTGTTTGTATTGATGTGTGTCTAGGATCACCAAATTGCCGCCTTTGTCGGCTGCTTTCAGTACGATATTATGATCCTTTGACAGGGAAGATATGGCCTTAAATTCCACCTTGGTGCAATTATACCTTATGTGTTCCCTGTCAAGGGCCTCTAGATCCCCAATCACCTTCTCTAGAAAGACATCAATGCAACCGGGGTCACCTTGAGGAGGCATAAGTTCACTCTTCGATTTCAAATTAGTGAAAGGACCCTTGCCTTCGTTGGGCATTTCTTCCAAATTAAAGAGAAAGCGTACATCCTGTAAAATAACCACTGGTATGCCTAATTCCCTGCTTTCTTTTCGGTTAATCAAGGCGAAATATTTACGCCACCGAAGTTTCCTTGAAAAAAGAGTCAAGTCTTTGACCCAATTAAAGGTATTGTGAGAGGGGGTAGGGACAAAGGACAAACCTTTACTAAGAATAGACATCTCAGCTTCTGTGAGGGGCCTTTTTGAGAGATTAATGATCTGATTAGGACTATCTGTTCTTATCCCTTCTAATTTCTCGGTGTTTGACCTCGAGTGGGGGATTTCCTTGTTCTCAACTGATAGTTGTTTCCCTGCTCTAAAAAACGTGGCCCCCCAAAATCCTGGTTACGTTGGCCTCTGCCTCTCGTTTGGCCTCTACCTCTCCCTCCCCCTTGTCTGGTAAATCCTGATTCCTCTCTATCTTTTTTCTCTTTATCACTCTCTGAGAGCTCTGAATCACTGGATATCGGGTCCTCCCTCTTTCTTTGATTACTGCCTTTATCAATACTGGAATAAACCCGATTTTCCTTAAAGTCTTGTAAGTCACGGTTGAATTGCCTATGTTTTCGGTCTTTTAGATGGAAATGAAATTTCTCAATGGTATTTTTTAATTGGATCTCTTTGTTTGAAAAGTCTGTTTCCCCTTTAAACTGTTTAGACTCCTCAATCAAGTCCTTCAAGGAATTATCAAGTGCCGACAGATTTTCTTTCTCATTTAGAAGGAGCAACTGCATAAAACGCAAAGAGCTAGCAGTTGCCTCTTCTTCCCATTTCTGCATCAGTGCAGGATTCCTACACTTCGCAGCAGGGAGTAAAGTGATTCTCAACCCCCTAGGTACAATCTTGTGTTTCAGGTAATTTTCAAGGGATTGTACCTCCCACCAGGAGGACAGGTGATCTTTATAAATCTTTGTTAATTCCTTGAAAATTCCATTGAAGGACAAGGTATTTTATATTTATCGCAATAAAAGTTAATTTTTAAAGGGTATCTTTTTTTGTAAATTTTTCTCTTTGAGGTTGGATACCTTTTTCCCTGTTCGTGATTAGGGATTGTGCCTAATTAGTTTTTACTAATTTTTGGTTGTTATTGTTCTGGAGCATGGCAGGTTTCTTATCTGCGGGACTTAATAAGGATCAGTTATTGCTGGAAGCAGATGAGGTATACCTTGTCCTTCAATGGAATTTTCAAGGAATTAACAAAGATTTATAAAGATCACCTGTCCTCCTGGTGGGAGGTACAATCCCTTGAAAATTACCTGAAACACAAGATTGTACCTAGGGGGTTGAGAATCACTTTACTCCCTGCTGCGAAGTGTAGGAATCCTGCACTGATGCAGAAATGGGAAGAAGAGGCAACTGCTAGCTCTTTGCGTTTTATGCAGTTGCTCCTTCTAAATGAGAAAGAAAATCTGTCGGCACTTGATAATTCCTTGAAGGACTTGATTGAGGAGTCTAAACAGTTTAAAGGGGAAACAGACTTTTCAAACAAAGAGATCCAATTAAAAACACCATTGAGAAATTTCATTTCCATCTAAAAGACCGAAAACATAGGCAATTCAACCGTGACTTACAAGACTTTAAGGAAAATCGGGTTTATTCCAGTATTGATAAAGGCAGTAATCAAAGAAAGAGGGAGGACCCGATATCCAGTGATTCAGAGCTCTCAGAGAGTGATAAAGAGAAAAAGATAGAGAGGAATCAGGATTTACCAGACAAGGGGAGGGAGAGGTAGAGGCCAAACGAGAGGCAGAGGCCAACGTAACCAGGATTTTGGGGGCCACGTTTTTAGAGCAGGGAAACAACTATCAGTTGAGAACAAGGAAATCCCCACTCGAGGTCAAACACCGAGAAATTAGAAGGGATAAGAACAGATAGTCCTAACCAGATCATTAATCTCTCAAAAAGGCCCCTCACAGAAGCTGAGATGTCTATTCTTAGTAAAGGTTTGTCCTTTGTCCCTACCCCTCTCACAATACCTTTAATTGGGTCAAAGACTTGACTCTTTTTCAAGGAAACTTCGGTGGCGTAAATATTTCGCCTTGATTAACCGAAAAGAAAGCAGGGAATTAGGCATACCAGTGGATATTTTACAGGATGTACGCTTTCTCTTTAATTTGGAAGAAATGCCCAACGAAGGCAAGGGTCCTTTCACTAATTTGAAATCGAAGAGTGAACTTATGCCTCCTCAAGGTGACCCCGGTTGCATTGATGTCTTTCTAGAGAAGGTGATTGGGGATCTAGAGGCCCTTGACAGGGAACACATAAGGTATAATTGCACCAAGGTGGAATTTAAGGCCATATCTTCCCTGTCAAAGGATCATAATATCGTACTGAAAGCAGCCGACAAAGGCGGTAATTTGGTGATCCTAGACACACATCAATACAAACAAATGTGTTTGGCCCTGCTAAATGACACAATCACCTATGAAAAACTACAAACGGACCCTACCTCTGAATATCAACAAGCCCTACACTCTCTGTTACTCTCAGCACGGAGAGAGGAATTGATAAGCAAACAGGAGTTTGACTTCATTTTTATACCACACCCGACTGTAGCTACCTTTTATGGACTACCCAAAGTCCATAAGGGGTATCCTCCTCTAAGAGGTCGTCCCATTGTTTCGGGGTTAACTCCTTAAGTCAGAATGTAGGGATCTATATTGATTCTATTCTAGCGCCCTTTGTGAGGACCCTTCCTTCGTTTGTAAGGGATACCTCTGACCTACTCCGTCGCCTAGACGGCATGTTTTTGGAACCGGATCTCAAATTGGGCTCAATTGATGTGGAGGCCCTGTACTCCTCCATCCCGCATAACTTGGGTATGGAGGCAGTCGAGTCTTTTCTCAAGACAAGGGGTGAACAGTATAGTGCACATAACAACTTTGTCATGCAGCTCCTCCAATTCATTCTCACCAGAAACTACTTCCTTTTCGATGGCATCTTCTACCACCAGCTCAGGGGCACTGCGATGGGGAGTTCTTGTGCCCCATCGTATGCAAATCTGTTCCTGGGCTGGTGGGAGAGGGAGGTAGTCTTTGGTGAGCCTACCGGCCATCTTACGGAGGACGTCGTCATGTGGGCCAGATACATCGACGACGTCTTCGTCATTTGGCGGGGCACGGAACAGAATTTTGAAAGTTTAATTGATGCATTAAATATTAACCATGTAGGTTTGAAATTTACCCATGAATGGGGGGGTGACATCTTGAATTTCTTGGATGTACAGATCCGTACTGACACTAACGGTGAGGTATTAACACGAGTGTACAGAAAAGAAACAGCGACCAATTCCTTCCTTAGGTGGGAAAGCTACCATCCTTTCCCCCTAAGGAAAGGTATACCAACGGGGCAGTATCTCCGCTTGAGAAGAAATTGCTCCTCTTTGGGTGCTTTCAAGGAACAAGCGAGGGATCTACAAAAACGGTTCCTTGAAAGAGGTTACCCTAGGAAGATCCTAAAGGTCGCATATCAAAGGGCACTGAGGAGCGATCGTACAGCTTTGCTATCCCCACCTCTTACACGTGAAAAACGTGAGATAGAGGATAAGCGGAGTGTGGTGCGACTCATTGCCACTTATGACACCCAAGCAAAGGAGATCCGTGAGATTTTGAATAGACACTGGAGCATTCTCCAGTTGGATCCGGACCTGAGAGAGGTTCTTTCCAGCAAACCTCAGATCACCTACCGCAGGGGGAGGAACCTACGGGACTCATTGATTCATAGCCACTACCAACGCCCCTGTGAAACACCGGAGGGGACGAGGTGGCTAAAACCTGTGATTGGCTGCTATCGCTGTAGCGGCTGTGTGGCCTGTCCCTTCATGACGCAAGGTCGCTCCTTTGAGAGTGGAGTCACAAAAAAAGTGTACACCATTCGACAATTTATTAACTGTCGTTCGAAGGGGTTAT